>CM054057.1:660661867-661863831 GCA_028641055.1 Alopecurus myosuroides
TATGCTAAATCGAACCACCTTTCCAAAAATAAACTTTATTTCCTGTTTTGAATAATTAAAAATGGTTAAATAATTTAAACCTTGTTTAAATCATTTAATATTGCTAAATTCATAACTTGGTCAAATTAATTTCCTTTTGCACATATAAAATATGTTTTCAAACCAGAAAATATAAACTTTTCAAATTTTTTTTGAATGTTTTGAAATAAAATATTCAATAAATTTAATCTTGTTTAAACTTGTTTAATTCATAATTAATTCATCTTAATTCCTTTTTCAATAGTTGAAACATGTTTTCCACCTAAAATTTTGTGTTCTTTCCAAATATGAACTTTGTTATCCATTTTGAACAATTAAAATTGGTGAAAACAACAAATGCTTGTGTAACTCATTTAAGAAGCCAAATTTCATAACTTAATAAATAAAATTCCAAACTTGGTAAACAACATATCAAATTGAAGCTATTGTTGTTTTCTTATTGTTTTCATCATCCATGCATCATTCTAATCAACTCTCACATGATGGTTATTTGTAGATCATTTAATTCAACATTAATTCATGGGCTTTTCTATATGCAACCCAAATTGCATATGGTCCCATTTAAATATTTTTATTATGTCAACTAGTTATCTTTGATGCATCCTTAAAGTTGTCATGCATCCATATCTTGATCATGCTGGATCTTTTGCCGTAGAAGTAATTGTTGCATCCGGTGTTTGTTCTAGTTCGTTGCTTCTTCCCGGATAGGACGTTGAGATGATGTGAGCAACGACAAGTTCTTCGGATGTACCTCTACTTGCTGGATCTCAGGCAAGTATACTCACTTGCTGCCTATGGCTGCCTTTCATCACTTGTTACCGATTCTTTCCGTTGTTCTTATGCTAGCCTTATGATTCGATGCTTGTGTCTCGATCCTATCATATGTTTACCTTGCAGCCGAGATATAGCCTTCCTTCCACTTCCTATTAACTGTTGTTTGTTTACCCCGTTGGCCCTCGTGTCGTAGTTGCATGCTTAGTGTTGTTTGTGCTCGAGTCTTGTTGTCTGTCTTATCACCTGTTTAGTTGATAGTTGGGTTTCAATTCAATCAAAAACATGTTAATGCTTTGGGTAATAATAATTTGATGTTAAGGCACCGGTAGGAGGCCCGGCGTGGTTTTGAGGCCTGCTAGTGTCGACCCTAATTAGGAAAAGGGTCTTGTCCATTGATCCATGATGAGCGCACTAACCGCATGTGGGAAGCGAGTATGGGCGCCCCCCGCAATTCTGATTCGATTCGCATCTCGTCCAAATCGCCTCATTTAGTTCGGGTTTTCCCATTTGCCGCATGCATATGCAGGTGCGAACCCTTGGCGCCAGGGTGGAACTTTTGTAGTCGGCATTTAGGGAGACACGTTCTTAGAGTGCTATGAGGGTCCCCTTTTCTTCGTGGGGCTTGATTAGCCGTGCGCTCAATTGCACGGGGTTCTTTGGGCTTGATGCGAAGAAGAGTTGGGTTGTGTTGAGTGCCTCGCTTGGTGGGTTTGCTCCCCGCCTGGCGGGTCATTCTTACGTGTACGGCCAAATTGGTGCATCCCTGCAGGGTTAAATCTTCTCGAGAAGCCGTGTTGTCCGCGGTTATGGATGACTTGGTGAAAGTGCTGGCTAACAAGTACTCAGACAACCTACACCTAATGATGATAACTTGACTAGTAATATAGATTACCTCCACCATAAAAATGAATGTCACCTTAATCAACCGTGTGAGTTTCCTTGGGTTGTTTCCTTAGTAGGGGGTAACATTGGATGGGTATTGTTTGGTGAGTAGTTGTAGTTGGTTCTGATACGCTATCTTATCCCTTTCCTTTAGCCGGATGTTGTAGCAAGTCTCTATAGTTAGTTAGTGCAGCCCGCTGCCGCTTCTTTGCAATAATCCTTTCCTTTCCGTTGAACCCAAAGTATTTGTATCTTGTGATGATTGGTTACGCTGGTATCTTGTGAGTATGGTTTATCCACTTGCCAGTACTTAACCGTACTGACCCACGAATCCCTTTCGTGGCTGCATATTCCACATTGCAGTCAACAGGTTTGAAGTCTGACGACGTTAGCTTGGGAATCCCTCCGGCTTGGTCTGGGCAGGGATTGGACGCCATCGGTTATCTTTAGGACTCTTAGTCCAATTTGTATCTTGTCCGTAGTCGGACACTATGTTGTTTCTTCCGCTGTTATTTGGATCTTTGTATTGTATCAGTTGTATCCTTGACTCGTTTGAGTCGTCTTGTATATATCTCTTCTGTTGTTGTTGTGGATTACTCGTGAACTGTTGTAATGTTATCACAAGTGGCGGCCTGGAATCGGTTATTATGTGGATTTTGGCGGAAATGCTGAAATCTGCATAGTGCCCGATCTCGGGGCGTCACAAATGGTATCAGAGCCTGGTTTCCGATTCCCGATATTGTTTCGATACGAATGGTTATCGAAGCAACGGGTCCGCAAAGCCTGTAGGATAACCTCGCTAACGGTCGTTGTTTCTAGAGTGTCAAAAACTATTTCTGCTAAAACTGTCTTGGAAACATCTCAATAGGATTCTTGTTTTCTCCTTATCTCTATTCTATTTCCCCTCCCATCTTATTTGTTTTGGAGTCTCCCCCCTTGTCTATCTTTCAAAGTGTTAGGAACCTACGTGGGTGGACGTTTTCTGAGCCTTTAACCTAATAGGTTCGATCATCGGAAGATTCCTGATGGAAGAACATCGTCATCGGCCCGAGCAAGCTTCCCTTGTTAGTGGTGTCGAGAAGCCCTTGTTAGTGGTGTCGAGGAGATCAACTGGAAGCATGAAGAATCGATAGTCGAACTTCTTTCCCCTCCCGGGTTAGGTGGTGGATTGCGAGGGCGCAATCCCTTGTTAGCGGTGTCGTCTGTAACACCTGGGGTGTTTTCCCCAAGTTAGAAAATTGGTTGTTTTTCTTTTTTTTTGCATTGCATCACATGCATCATATGCATTGCCCTTGTTTTCAAAAAAAAAACAACTCAAAAATTCAAACCAATTTAAACTTTCAAAACATGTCCAAAATTTCCAATTAAAAGTTGCAAACTAAACAACTCAAATTGTTTTTCAATAGTTTTGAAGTTGAATTTATTTAAATTGCTTGTTAATAAAAATTCCTTTTTATCAACACCCTAATGGTAATTTCAAATTCAAATCAAAATCATCCATACTTGGCATGTTCCAATTGTGGTTTGAAATTAAAATATTGCAAACCTTTTAAATTCAATAAGTTTTCATAATTGGTTGAGTTATTGAATAAAAGAATTGTTTATTTCAAAAATCAAATCTATGTGAAACCCTGTTTGAAATTCAACTAACAAATTCAAATCAATTAACATTTCAATTTTTTTGAAGTTAATGCTAACATGATTTGACCTTACTGTTTTGAAAATTAATAAAATTATTTCATGAAAATAAAACCCTTCTATTTATCTCTCTCTCTTTCATCTCTTACAAAAAAAAACAGAGGGAATAAAAAGAAAGGGGAAAGAAAGATGGGGGAGGCAGGCCAACCGGCCCACCTACCACCCCATCAGCCCAGCCCACCCACCTTTCTTCTCCGTACGACAGTGCGACCACGAGGAGGACGTGATCCCCTCCTCCTGTCGCTGTTCGCACCATGGACCCCCCCTCCTCCTTAAAGCCACCCCCCCTCTGCCTCCAAAACCTAGCCGCCTCCCTCCTCCCTCTCCATCTCCTCCACGGCGCCGCCGATTCTCCTCTTTTCCTCCCCTGTTTCCTCTCTGATTCTTTTTTTCTCTGAATCTTTCCCAAACGAACAGCAGCAACTCCGTCAGACCTCGCCATCGTCCCATCGCCATGGCCACCACCGGAGCAAGCTGAGGCCAGGAATGGATACCCCCCGCCGTCCCCGCCGTCCCCGTCTTCTAGGAGCGCCGCGAGCTCCCTATCTTCGTCGTCCACCACTGCTGCCGCTGCGCCACCGTCGTCGTTCCCCGTCTTCCCGAGCCGAGCCCAACCGTCCCCAACCCCGTGGTGAGCCTCTCTGTGCCCATGTATGTTCCCCGCGCTTTTCCCCCTTGCTCTGCTCGCTTGCCGTCAGGCAGCACCGCGCCGATCGGTGCCCTTGTTCCTCTCCGACGCGGACAGAAACATGGGCTCGTTTTCGTCAGTTAGTAGAACATCCCGCATCTTCACTTCAAAACGCGCGAGATTCCTAGTCTAACACCAACCCGAGCCACAGCCCAATTGGTTACGCTTCCGTGCGCGCAAGCCGCGGTCGTGGGATCGAATCCCCCCCCCCCCCCCGCGCCGGATTAAAACCAGTTTTTGTTTTATTTTCTCCAGATCCAGATCCAAAGTTTATTCGCACACAAGTCCCTGTAGATATTTTCTTGGTCCCTGTTAAATTTTTCCTAAGTCCCTGGCTGTTAATTAAAATGGCAGAACACACCCTAAACTTTAAAAATGCATAACTAATTCATTACAACTCCAAATTCAACATTTTAAATATGTTTTTCATACCAAATAAAATTCTCTACCCAAATATAAACTTTGTTTACTGTTTTGAATATTTTAAATTGGTGAAATATTTGAATCCTTGTTTAATTCACTTAATTTTGCAAAATTCATAACTTGGGCACAAAAATTCCAAATTAAACAAACCAAATATGTTTTCCATCCCATTTTTCATAAACTTTGCAAATATCAACTTTGTGTTCTGTTTTAAATAAATTAAATTGCTGAAAACAACTATTTCTTGATTAATGCATTTAAAATTGTCAAATTAATAACTTGCTCATTTTAAATCCATTTTCAACATATGAAATATGTTTTCCATGCTAAATCGAACCACCTTTCCAAAAATAAACTTTATTTCCTGTTTTGAATAATTAAAAATGGTTAAATAATTTAAACCTTGTTTAAATCATTTAATATTGCTAAATTCATAACTTGGTCAAATTAATTTCCTTTTGCACATATAAAATATGTTTTCAAACCAGAAAAATATAAACTTTTCAAATATGAATTTTATTTAATGTTTTGAACAAATAAAAATTCAAATAAATTCATACTTGAATTAAATTCATTTAAATCTTGTTTAAACTTGTTTAATTCATAATTAATTCATCTTAATTCCTTTTTCAATAGTTGAAACATGTTTTCCACCTAAAATTTTGTGTTCTTTCCAAATATGAACTTTGTTATCCATTTTGAACAATTAAAATTGGTGAAAACAACAAATGCTTGTGTAACTCATTTAAGAAGCCAAATTTCATAACTTAATAAATAAAATTCCAAACTTGGTAAACAACATATCAAATTTGAAGCTATTGTTGTTTTCTTATTGTTTTCATCATCCATGCATCATTCTAATCAACTCTCACATGATGGTTATTTGTAGATCATTTAATTCAACATTAATTCATGGGCTTTTCTATATGCAACCCAAATTGCATATGGTCCCATTTAAATATGTTTAGCATGTCAACTAGTTATCTTTGATGCATCCTTAAACTAGTTATCTTTGATGCATCCTTAAACTAGTTATCTCTTCTGTTGTTGTTGTGGATTACTCGTGAACTGTTGTAATGTTATCACAAGTGGCAACCTGGAATCGGTTATTATGTGGATTTTGGCGGAAATGCTGAAATCTGCATAGTGCCCGATCTCGGGGCGTCACATGCTACAAGTGCAAGCAGACGGGGCACTACGCCGACAAGTGCACGCAGAGGCAGCTACCTCCACCACCACCTCGTCCCAACACAAACCAGGCAATGGTGGGCGCTCCCCCGCCTAAGGCCTTCAACTCCAACAACAGGCATGTCGGGAGGACCGCAAGGGTGAATCATGTCAAGATCGACAAAGGTGAGGAAGCTCCTGACGTCGTTCTCGGTATATTACCCGTAAACTCTTTTCCAGCTAAAGTGTTGTTTGATACCGGAGCATCACATTCTTTTGTGTCAAAGACTTTTGCCACGACAAACAACCTAATTGTGGTTCCACTAAGCAATCAAATCACTGTTCACTCCCCGGGATCTCAAATGTTGACCTCCAAGATAAGTAAGGACAACCAAATCCTAATTGGAGGCCACATTTTCCTTGCTTCTCTCATGTTGCTTGGCAGTTCTGATATTGATGTCATTCTTGGTATGGATTGGCTGAAGGCCAATAAAGCAAGGATTGAATGTGCTCAAAAGTCAATAACTCTGTTCCACCCTTCTGGCCAGATAGTCTATTCTCCACATGAATCAAGTTCCATTCAGCTGTGCACCCTCGATGCAAAACCTCTACCTTCACTTGAAAATGTTCCGGTGGTTTGCGACTTCCCTGACGTCTTTCCAGAAGAGTTGCCAGGGATGCCTCCGGACAGAGCTGTTGAGTTCGTGATCGAACTTGAACCAGGTACTGCTCCAATCTCTAAGCATCCTTACAAGATAGGAACTCCCGAGCTGAAGTTGTTAAAGGAACAAATTGATATGTACATGGAAAAAGGTTACATTCAACCTAGTTCCTCGGCTTGGGGTTGCCCAACTCTGTTCGTTGCGAAGAAGGATCACACAAAGAGACTCGTTGTCGACTATCGTCCTCTGAACGAGAAAATCATCAAAAACAAGTATCCAATTCCTCGCATCGATGATCTTTTTGATCAACTTGCTGGAGCCTCAATATTCTCCAAGTTGGACTTGAGAATGGGTTACCATCAAATAAAGATCAGAAAAGAGGATATTCCAAAGACAGCTTTCACCACTCGCTACGGTCTATATGAATTCACCGTCATGTCCTTTGGTCTCACCAATGCACCCTGGAAGTACAAAGATCCGAGGAAGAGCATGAAGAACATCTTCGTCTCACTTTTGTAGTCGGCATTTAGGGAGACACGTTCTTAGAGTGCTATGAGGGTCCCCTTTTCTTCGTGGGGCTTGATTAGCCGTGCGCTCAATTGCACGGGGTTCTTTGGGCTTGATGCGAAAAAGAGTTGGGTTGTGTTGAGTGCCTCGCTTGGTGGAAGTGCATTTCCATCTGGCGGGGTATTCTTACTTGTACGGCCAAATTGGTGCATCCCTGCAGGGTTAAATCTTCTCGAGAAGCCGTGTTGTCCGCAGTTATGGATGACTTGGTGATAGGGCTGGCTAACAAGGATTAGACAACTTACACCTAATTTAAGACTAATGTTGACTAGTAATAGACCTTATTGACACAATAACTTGACCCATCATTAATCCAACTGTGTGAGTTATCCTCGGATTGCTTCTTTTGATAAGGGGCGAGGTCCAGGATGGGTTTGTTTGAGGATAGTGGTAGTTGGTTCTGATACGCTATCTTATCCCTTTCTCTTAGCCGGATGTTGTAGCGAGTCTCTGTAGTTGGTTAGGTAGCCCGCTGCCGCACTTTTGTATCACCTATTCTTCCGTTGAACCCAAAGCATATGTACTTGGTGTTGCCGGGTACACTTTGGTATCTTGTGAGTCTTGCTTGCCAGTACTTGTCTGTACTGGCCCCTTTGGGGCTGTGGTTTCCGCAGACTACATTTCCGAGGATCCCCATGGTGGCTACTACGTGGAGTATGACGAGGCTGCTGACGAGTAGATAGCGGACCCGGGCAGGATCCAAGACATCGTGGATGGGCTCCGTCTTTTCGTTTTCGGCCTCGTAGGCCTATTTGGATCTTGTCTGTACTCAGACACTTTGGATGCTTCCGCTGTGATGTAATGATGAATTGATGGGACATGTGTCCTCTGGATGATTGTATTTGCTATCTCTGCTCTAGTGAGAGCTATTTGCAACTTATTTCTATTTCTTTGTGTCTTAGAGATTTGTTGTGATATCACTTGTTCAAATGCCGTTGACGTACCATGTGTGTATGATTATGAAGTTCGTCAATGGAAGTAGTCGGATTTCTATGGGATGGTTTACGCAGACGATGGATAGTAGAGAATGGTTGTCACACGTTTACGTGTTGGCCTGCTCATATTGAGATGCGGGTGCCGGTATGCCCCGTAAGCCATTTATCTACTGTTTAGCGGGCTGTGAGTATCCTCTAGAAGTCCGGCTGCGACAGCTCTCTCCATCATGCATATAGAACCCTTCGGCCTCATTTCTAAAGGCATCATACGTATTCCTTTGCATGCTTTCATTGCCCACAAACATGACGACAAGAGCGTCCCATGTTTCCTTGGCGGTGGAATATTGTTGAAGATGAGGCATGTGGTTAGGACCCACGGCTTGTTGAAGAGTCGACAAGGAGGTGTAGTTGAGTTGACAATATACGTCTTCTCTTCTTGTCAAGTTCTTGGGGTCATGAGACTTGTATCCATCACAAGTGACTCTCCAAAGTTCTATACAAGAAGAGTTCAAGTGAGTTTCCATGTAATATTGCCATTCACAAAAAGAAAAGGCATCAATTTTAGGTGGATCTCCTCTAGGAATTATATGGGGATGTGCGACGGGAGGATCGGGAGAGTAGCGTCCTTCGATGGCATGAAAATCTCCTTTTCCTTCCAAACCCTTATCGGTGTTGTTCTTAGCGGAAGCATCTTTAAGTGTTTCACCATCTTCCCCAACCTTGGCATCCTCCGGTGGTTCAACCGTATGAGATGTAGTGGAGGTTGTCGGTTCCTTGGCTTTCATGAATTGCAACATGAGTGTTCGCAATTCATCCATTTTTCTCTCCATGGATGAGGTCAATGATTTTTTTCAACTCATTGAGATCATCCGTCGAGACACTCGCCACGGAACCGGTGACATCCGGAACATAGGTCATATTAAACTCTTAGGCGGTTAAGCCCAAAACAAGAGCCGAGACTCTGATACCAATTGAACGGATAGTGAGGGCACCTAGAGGGGGTGAATAGGTGCTACGGCCAATTTTTAAATTTTCTTCGAGTTTAGGCTTGACACAAAGGTAAATTCCCTAGATAATGGAACTAAGGTGAATTTACCTATATGACAAAGATAACAACAAACACAATGCAAGCACACGTAAAGGAGGAAGGGAACGAGGTAAATGATATGAAGCACGCGGAGACACGATGTAATCCTGAGTTCCTCCTTGTTAAGTGAGTACGTCTTGTTGGAGGGGGTGTGAGCTCGCCACAAAGCCTACTCAACTCCACAAAGGTCTCACCCTATTCTCCGATGAACCCCGCCACAAAGTCCTAGTCCACCTTCCACTATTGATCCCCTTTGAGGCGGGAATCGAATCCTTTACAAACAACTTGGGGCACACACCCACAACCAAATTGGGGGCTCCCAACAATCTCAAGAATCACCAAGGGTAGGAAGATTCCTAGGTTATCCACAAGAGGAAACCCTAGGCAAGATCCCTCAAGTTAATGAGGGGAAAATGAAGAATGGCTCGGTGAAGATGTAGATCGGGGCCTTCTCCTTAAATCCTCCAAAGATCAACAAGTTTGGTGGGAGGGATTGGGAGTAATTACGGATTTGGTGAGCTCAATAAATTCTATTGAATGCTAATGGACGAACTAGAGCTCAAGGAGGAAGAGAAGGGGTATTTATACCCCCTCCTCAAATCTAGCCGTTTGGCTGGAAAAGAGGTACCGGAATATCCGGTCCAAGTTTAGACCGGAATATCCGGTCAGGATATTTCTCCAGATCTGAACGAACTTCGTTGACTTCAACCGGATATTCCGACTGGGGCTGAATAATCCGGTATGAATAATCCGATTGGCTTCTGTCCCTCGTAGTCACTTGAACAGGATATTCCGGTTGGCACAGAATAGTCCGGTTGACTTCTGTGAGTTGAGGCTTCAGTCCTTAGTCGATTTTGAGAAGATACTTCCTCAACTGGAATATACGATACGGTTGGAATAATCCGGTACCAATATTCCGGATCTTCTCTGTGCCGAACTAGACAGAAACCATCCTAATCGGAATATCAGGTTTCCCGGAATAATCCGGTTAGAATAATCCGGCTCCTCACTGTCCCAAATCACTTAGCCCAATCTTCACCGATCTTTTTGGTGATCGATGCCCATGTTAAAGATAACACTTGCAAACTTAACACCTAGATAAATAATGTACTTAGTATCGTTAACTAACACACAAAACACCGGGAAAACAAAATGCACTTTCATTAGGGCACTTGGGCGGGGTGGTATTACCATGGGGAGCGGAAATTACATCGGGGCCCTGCCCGAACATGCACGGAACACATTCGTGCTGCTAGGGCACTTGTACGGGGTGGCACTACTAGTGTTTTACACTCGGGGCCTCCCCGATATGCTTGATGGAAAATGCTTGTGCTGATCAGGCACTCGCGTAGCAGGGGCGGACCCGTCCTGCCTGCGCCACATGGGTAAAACCTTTGGAGGTGCTACTTCGGCAAATGCTCGATGTTCCATGAGTTATTTATGGGTTTTCCCTCCTCCGTAACAAGGCATACAATGCCGGTTTTAAGGACATGTACTACCCGATAAGGGCCTTCCCAAGGGCAAGAGAACTTGTCCATTCCCTTGGTACTCTGTTTTCTTCGTAGAACCCAATATCCAACCTCAAGGTCCCGGGGTCACACTCGCCGACTGTGATAGCGGCACAACCCTGCTGGTACCGAGATGATCATACCATGGCCTGACAATGTACCTTTTCCAATAAGTTGACATCATCGATCCTTGCCTCCCGTTGAGATCCTCCGTTGTAGGTATGGGCCCGGGGGGATCCGTGCTTGATCTCTCACGGGAGGACTGCTTTTGATCCATAAACCAAGGCGAAGGGGGTTTCACCGATTGCTCGGTTGGGGGTAGTCCTCTTTGACCAGAGCACAGCCGACAGGTGGTCGATCCAATCCTTCCTACAGTGTGTGAGCTTGTGAAATTTTGTTCTTGAGCCCCCACAACACTTCTGCATTAGCCCGCTCAGCCTGCCATTGCCCCTAGGATGAGCAACGGAGGCAAAGCATAACTTGGTGCTCAGCAGCTCATAGTAGTCTTGAAAATATCCGCTAGTGAATTGCGAGCCGTTGTCAATGATGATGCGATTAGGCACCCCGAACCGGCACACAATCCCTCGTATGAACTTGCACGCTGCTTCCGCTATCTCTGCTCTGACGGCCTTTGCTTCCACCCAGTTGGTGAACTTGTCGATGGCGACGAAGAGGAATAAATATCCTCCCCTTGAGCGCGGAAAAGGGCCCATGATGTCCAGCCCCAAGACCGCGAACGGCTAGGATAGGGGAATGACCTGCAGAGCTTGAGACAGTTGGTGGATGTTTATTGCGTGGAACTGACATGCTTCACAGGTCCTGACCAGATGCTCGGCATCGGACAGGGCTGTAGGCCAAATGAAGTCATGCCGCACTGCCTTCCCGGCCATGGCCCAGGATGCGACGTGGTCGGAGGACATCCCCCAATGGATGTCAGCCAGCAGTTCCACCCCTTCCTCATGGGTGAGGCACCTGAGTACCATCACATTCGCCTTCCGTCGATGGAGCTCTCCATCGACCAGAACGTACATCTTAGCCTGCCAGGCGAGGCGCTCAGCTCGCTTGTTGTCGTCCGGCTGTTCTTGGCCTTGAAAAAACTTCATGATGTCTTTTGCTCAGGATGGAACCCCCTAAGAGGTCGCTAGGACCTTCCTCCCGCGGAGGACCATCCTGGCAAGCCTCTCCGGAGCGACCGCCCCCAAGGAATTTTCCCTGGGGCCTCGGTCGATAGTTGGTTATGTCAGCCGCTCGACGAGCGCCCCAAGTGGGACTGGTTCCCGCCGGGCCGCTATCTTGGAAAGCTCGTCAGCGATGGAGTTGTCCGCTCGGGGGACATGCTCCATCTATATGCCCTTGAACTTGAGCTCCATCTTCTGTACCTCCTCCATGTATGACCTCGTGCAAGGACAATCGTACTCCTTGAGAACTTGGTTGATGACAAGTTGATAGTTGTCCCTCACCACCCGCCGCTGAATTCCCAAGCCTGCTGCCGCCCTCAGGCCAGCCAGCAGGCCCTCGTACTCTGCCACGTTGTTGGAAGTCTTCCCCGATCAAAGTCTAGTTGCACGACATACTTAAGGTGATCTTCGGATGGAGAGACAATTAGTATGCCGGATTTGGCACCTTCATAGGAGAAGGCCTCGTAGAAGTACATAACCCAACGTTCGGGGTCTTCCCTCCCTGGGAGAGCGGAGTGAGTCTCTGGCTCCTCTATAGGAGCTGGGGTCCACTCCGTCCATTCAGCGAGGAACTTGGCCAAAGCCTTTCTCTTGATAGTAATGTTGTTGTCGAAGTGGATGTCGTAGTGATACAATTCCACCGACCACTCGGCTAACTGGCTGGGGGCGTGTGCGTTGATCAACACACACTGCAGCAGATATGATGATCGCACCATGATCAGATGAGCCTCAAAGTAGTGGCGCAACTTCCTTGCTTCTAGAAATACTCCAAGAAGGATCGTCTGTATCTTGGGTGTCATGACCCCGGACCCAGAGATATACATACTGTTATGTGCTCCTAGCCATGGACTCACAAGGGCTTCAGGGTAACCAGCCCCGGCCGCAACAAACAATGGCAGGCAGACTGGATTCACGGCACGTAGTCCGGATCCCAGTCTACTACTCCTTGTATCCATGCTAGTCATAACCAACTATGCATATCAAAGCGTCCACGAATCGTATGAAACTGAAGGAAATGGGACCAAAGCTATACAGAGCTGCTATGTGTCCAAAAAGTGCAACAACAATCGAGGGTTACTGGGGTTACCTAGCCCCAGGCTGAATCACATCGGCAGGAGGGCTCGGACATGGATCATCGGCTCCACAATCCCTCGACTGCGACAACTATGCAGGCATAGCCCAAACTGTATAACAATGAGCTCGAAACAAACAACCGATTAAAGTAGCACTCTAGACATGAAGCTTTAGTAAACAGGTGTTACTAGAGTATAGCTTCACAAACAGAGGTCACATGACCCAACATTACATCAGACAACGGAAGGCAAATTATGTTGCTAATCAACAAGAACCAAAAAGGCCTAAGAGGCCGCAACATAAGGTGACGTCCCAGCCCATAGATTCCAGGCTGCTACCTGGGAACCCCGAACTACTTTTCGATGTCCACGTTGAATCACCACCGATGCGAGATCTTCACCAGAACCAAATTTAAGCAAACCTGAGTACGGGAGGTACTCAACAAGACTTAATTAACCTATTATATATCTGCTATTTCGAAAAGGGTTTCATGAAGGATGATTTGCGTAAAGCAATCTTTGTTTTGCAAGTTGAGGAAGGAATAGCACGCCTCCTGGAGTATTTTGAAAGGAGATGAGAAAGCTACTCAACTACTGATATCATCATCTTCTTGTATTCCACCAAGTCCTTCTCATTCCCACACTATCTCATGCTACAAGGATTACCCCTCTCGGCATCTCCGAGGAGGCACCCTTCAATCATGGTTAACAAGTTTTAGTCACTCCGTTGAAGTTATCTATGATCACAGAATCCGTTGCCAAGTCGTCCGTAACCGTGGACACGGCTTCTCGAGGAGATTTATCCCTATAGGGGGTACACTTTACCCACACATACCATCCGACTCTTAAAGCCACATGTACGCTCCTTGGGAGCGTGGCAGAGGGTGGTTGGCTCCGACCTTTACCTTGCATGACGCTATCCATGAGTCAACCCAAACAGGGCCACCCCGTCAACAGGGAGTTGGCCACCTCTTGACGGCACATGTTCTATGAGTCGGGATCAAGATCCGTGTACGTCCATCACTTGTCCCGGTCACGCCCTAAGTTTTCTCCAAATCGTTTTCTGACTCACACGCAGATGGAAATATCAAACTACGTGACTCATGGATGTGGCCAAACAAGTTAGTTAGCCAGGCGAGGTTCATTGGCTCGCTCGTGTGGTTGCACGCTTAGTCTTGGCTTCGAAGGCGAGAACTCTCTCCTAGGGGCATGAACAGGACAAAACGCCACAACCCATTGTGGCCTCACATCCATGCCGTTATTTAGTCAAGTTATCAAAGATAATATAATTCACAACAACCTGACATAAAAGATTCACGTATTGACCAGATTCATCAACCGGATGGATCAGATCATCACTAGGCATGGCTAAGCAAGACTCACAGGCTTTAACGAGGTGCGCACAAACAAACCTATAGCTGCTAGGAGCAGTGGATCAGGATATTTAGGCGATGCAACAAGTATAGGAGAACTCTATCTAAGACCATAAATATTTTGAACCGCATGCAATATACGAGATCCAAAACACTTCGAAAACCATATATGAGCAGATAAGAGGTTATGCTTGCCTTGGTTATAAGAAAACGAGATAAAGTCTACTGGAATAAGTGCTTGACTTGTCGGTTAAGATCAAGTATTCGCCATGGAATTGTTGGCCTTCTCTTCGGAGTCACGTTCTACCGAGGGGGAAACAACACCGAAACAAAGAAGAACAATCAACCATGGCATCGATGCAATGCGCAATATGTATGCATGAGCAAGTTAATGCACTGAAATAAAGCCCTAGACATGAAGATAGGGTTGCTAGGGTTCGTATGTCCGTTATGCAATTTTACTGAAATTAACCCGAAATAGATCCCGGAGGGGGTTTCTGGTGTTTCTGAGGGGGTGTACCATTTTAATTTCTCAAATGGGTTTAAAAACATCATAAACAGGTTGCATTTGTCATTTTGAGCAATTTGATATATAACTTTTAATTTTCTTATTTTATTGAATAAAAACTTTTTTCTCTATTTTAAATGAATTAAACAACATTAAACAAATGGCCAAAATTCAATGTTACCAAACATGTGTGACATATTTGGGTTGGAAATAATTTTCTGAACATTTCTATATTTTTCTTATATTTTTCTGACTTATATTTTGGGAGATATTAATTATCCAAGTTTTATTTAATTTCTGAAATATTCAAACAGTACAGGGCCCACGTGTCATTTTAATTTTCTTTTTCTAAAAATAAAAGCCAGTTGGCGATGGGGCCCATGGTGACGTCACCAAGTCATCACCGTGACGCTAGGGGATGGCCGGCAGAGGGCTGGTGATGGACGCCGGCGGCGTTTCCCGGCGCCCCAGCAAGCGTGGGTAGGCGCGTTGGAAGCGTCTCGTCGAGGCGAGCGCTACTGTGGCGGCGCCGCCCTCTAATGGCTGCCGAGGGCTCGCCGGCATGGAGGTTTCTGCGGCGGCGGTCACGGGAGACGGTAGCGACGACGTTCCGGTGCATGAGAAGAAGAATGAGGCCATCCAGAGGTATAGGAGCTCACCCTTGACGCGTGAGGATGGTCAAATGGGGCGGAGGAGGCCGGAGATGGCGGCGATTCCACGGTGGAGCTTCACCGGAGCCGAGGGAGACGGGTCGAATTCACGCGGCTCCGTCCATCCCAGCTCACGGGAGTGCTCGAGGCGAAGGAGGAGACGATTGTGCTTCTCCTCGTGAGCTTGGCGGGAGCAGGGGATGCTCAGAGAGACGGCGGCGCTGGATCGCCGTCGAGCTAGGGTTTCGGCCCGTGGAGGGAATACACATAAGTGGAGGGACGGCGCGAGGGCCGAGTGACGAGGAAGGGCGGGATTGGGACGCCTCTCGTCCTTCTTATCCAGGCAGGCGGTGAAGCAGGACGTGGCGAGGGAGACGTTGGCGGCCAGTGCGTCTACTTGCGGGAGGAGGAAGAAAAAAAACAACTATTTACAGAAAACCCCCTAGGAAAACTAAGAACTGCAGAGAAGTCCTTTTCTATTATAAAACAGAACATAAAACTAAATTTTGAGGGACTTTTTGTAAAGATAAAAATTGGCAAAAATACTTTTTGGAACCCTTACAAAATTTCCGACAAAACCATGTGTTTCTTTTGGTGTATTTGAAATATTTTTCAATATAAGATTTTGGAACCCATTTTAAGTACTATTTGTGGGATTTTTCTCAACCCATTTAATTTCACAGTTTAAGTTGTTTCAACGTGGTTTAATTTTTTTTGTTTTCATGCATGTATGATATGAACATAACACCACAACACTTGTTAACAAAGTTGGGATGTTACATTGGGGTACCACTCCCGGGCATCACGAAGCATTGAGCTCACATAATACACGGGAAGCTGCACCCGACGGGGTCTACCGGCTCCTCTGGCAGACCCCGCCCTCTTGTCTTGAAGGCAGGTCTGGTCTCGATCTGCCACCAGCACGCCACTTACTGTATGTTTTGGGGCGGCTATGTAGAGGAACATGGTCTCTACCTCTCGCGGTGCCACCAGCACAAACGGCGTCGACAGGTATCGCTTCAGGTCCTCCAGCGCGACGTTGGCATTCGAGGTCCACTAGAAGGGAGCCGTCTTCTTGAGTAGATTGAAGAGGGGCAGGGCACGCTGGCCCAACCGAGAGATGAAGCGCCCAAGTGCGGTGAGGCACCCGTTTAGTCGTTGGACATCTTTAACCCGCCGGGGAACCTGTATAGCTTCAATGGCTTTGATCTTGTTGGGGTTGGCCTTGATTCCCCAGTGGGATACCAGGTGATACATCATAAACGTATCCTTAATTTCTGATGTTCCATGTTGTTTCCTACATGTTTGATATACACTTTATGTCATTTTTATCGATTCTCCGGACTAACCTATTGACAAGATGCCACAGAGCGCCCTGTTTTCTGCTATTTTTAGTTTCAGAAAAGTTGTTCTGGAAATATTCTCGGAATTGGAAAATTTGAAGTCCGGAGGTCCTAGAATTCCCAAAGGTTCTAGGAAGTCCCAAAGAGACCCGGAGGGGGCCACAGGGGGCCCACACCATAGGGCGGCGCGCCCCCTGGCCGCGCCATCGGGTGGTGTGGGGCCCCCAGGCCTCCACCGCATTTGCCCTTTCGCCTATTATACCCCCGACATATTAACCCTAAAAATATGCCACTTTATCCCGAGAAACACCCGAGGCTTCCGTCATTATCATCCCGAGATCGGGGGGTTCTGGAGCTCTCCCCGGCACCCTGTCGGGAGAGGAATTCATCACCGGAGGGGTCTACACCACCATGCCCTCCTCTGAAGTGATGCGTGAGTAGTCTATCCTTGGACTACAGATCCACATAAGTAGCTAGATGGTTGTTCTATCCACTTTGTACCTCATGTTTAGATCTCGTGATTTGCCTCACATGATCGAGATTATGTAATGCTACATGTTTTGTTTGCTGGGATCTCATGAATGTTGAATGTTATTTCTTCTGATTATCAATCTATCATATTATCTTCATGCTTATATTATTTATGATCTTGCATGCTCTCGGTTGTTGGTAGATGTTTTTGCCAAGTAGATGCTAGTAACTCCAAGAGGGAGTATTTATGCTCGATAGTGGGTTCATGCCTCCTTTTCATCTGTGCTCGAGTGACAGAAATGTGACGGATGGAGGATGTGTTGTTGCCATTAGGGAGAAAACAATAATGCTTTTTCTAAGGATGATGTTATTGTTTACATTACACACTTTGCTTACTACGATTATCTGTTGCTTGCAACTTAATACCCAATGTTTGTTTGGATGATATTCGAAGGGTGGATTTTTTAGTCATAGATGAAGTTGGATAACGGTCTATGTATCTTCTTGTAATGCTTGCATGAGTCACATAGTAATCTTTATGCCTTGCATATGCACTACGGTGCATCCTTCATTTCTGTCAATTGCCCAGCTTTAATTTGTTCACCACACATGTTATTTATCTTTCTCGGAGAGGCACCACTAGTGAACTGTGGACCCCGGTCCTTTTTCCTCATACTGATAAAACACCTACTGCTTTCATACTGCTCTCATACTGTTCCTACCGTTTTCCTACTATTTTCCACACCATACATTTAACCTCTTTGTGTTCAGCAAAACCGGTGAGATTGACAACCTCACTGCTTCATTGGGACAGAGTGATTTGATTGTTTTGTGTAGGTTCCACGGTTCTGCTGAACCGGTAGTGTGCCCTACCACCTCAGCTACATCAACCTTCAGAGATTGCTTGTCCTCCTACTGTTCGATTCAACCTTGGTTTCTTTTCTGAGGGAAGCTGCTACAATCTTCACAACCTTTCTCTTGGGGTTTACCAACGAGGGCATTAACGCCATCAACAAGTTTTCTGGCGCCGTTACCGGGGAGGAAGAGAATTTCTGCAAGGGGACTCTCTCACTTCCAATCTCTTTACTTTTTTTTTTGCTTAGTTTATTTTATTTTTCTTGTTTGCTTCTCTTTATCAAAAACACAAAAAAAATAGTTCTTATTCTAGTTGTTATTTTTGCTTTATCATGCTTGCTATCAATGTTTGATGTCTTTGACACTAGATCTTTTAGGCAAGGTGGGTTCACAAATGAACAACAAAAATATTATAGGAATACCGCTTGTCACAAAAAGGAATACACTTATGGGAGCAAATTAATAAATTGTATGACTATGCTAAAAAATTGTGCTCTACTTATAATGTTACTTATTGCTTTGATAAATCTTGATGCTGTAGGAGGTATAAACACCTCCCTTTTCAATGTGAGTATAATGATTATGTTACCATATCTTCTTATGTTAAGGGAAATTATGACTTTGATGATGTGGAGCAAATTGAGGAATTTTTTGCTTGGAAAGGTGCATTTGAAATTGCTTATTTGCTTAAATTTTTTGATGATGCACCTTATAAATATGAGATTCATGATATGCTTGAATATTGCTTTGATAATTACAACGATTTTAATTACTACATAATTTAATATCTTAATCAATTCTCTCCCCCAAATGGAAAACTAATGCCTTGCAGGAACCTAGGGAATAAGAAACTGCTGAATCTGGAAGCTCATTGGATGAAAAAGAGTAGGAGGGTGATGATCAAGAGGAGGAAGAATGGAGCTACCCATGTATACCTCCCAATGATAGTAACTCTTTAACTCATACATTATTTGATGAAATTTATACTTGATATACTTGTGACCTTGATACTACTATGATTGAAACTTGTGAGAATGATATTGCTACTGTTATTTATAATAATCCATGCTACTTCGATAAATCTTATGATAATGCTCTTGATGATGGTCCTATGTTAGTTGATGTTATAAATTATAATGCTACTAAAAATAGGATTGCTATAATGTGTCCTATACCTTTTAAGAGTGACCAATTATCTTGTTTTGTTGTTGCTAAAAGTGGGAAAGAAGAGGTCTTTAATTTTAATTTCGATCCCACTGTTTTTGAGCTTGATATGAATTATGTGCTTTTAGACCATAACAAACATGCTATATGTGATACTTATGTGGTTGATTTTGTTCATGCTGATACTGAAACTTCTTATGAGAGAGGAAAATTTGGTTGTAGGAATTTTCATGTTACTAAAACACCTCTCATTTTGTTGAAAGCTTTGAAGTTGCTCTTGTTCTACTTTCTCATGATTTCTAGTTGGAGCTTCTTGAATTTATTTCTTTACGAGATTCCTATGCATAGGAAGTGGGTTAGACTTAAACTTGTTTTATACTTTCTTCTCGATGCTCTCTTTTTCTTAATTCATAATTCTTATGTGAGCATCTTCTTCACTTTAAAACACGTGAATCCACTTTTGTAGGCCTAGCTAAAAGGCGTTAAAGAAAAGCACTTCTTGGGAGATAACCCATGGTTTTATTTTTGCTTTCTTTTTCTATATTTTCTTTGAGTCAAGGGTTTGTATACTTCTGTAGCAACTCCTTTTTATATTTCTTGTCATGTTTTAGTAGTGCCAAGTAAGGTTTCTAACAAGAGTTGGAGTTGGTTTTCGGATTTCTGCGCAGGAAACAGATTTCTGCTGTCCACCGTCAAAAATCGTATAAAATCCTGCAAGATCAGAATGATCTGAAATGTTTTTTGCTTATTCCTCATCTAATTCCGCAACTTTTTTGTTCTTTAACTTTTTTGATATGAGCAACGTAAGTGCCTTGAAAAAATTATTCTTTACAGACAGGTCTGGTTTTGACAGATTCTGCTATTTTTCTTGCATTTGCTCTTTTGCGATGTCAAGTGGATTTCTTTCCTTCACGAAACATCAGTGGCTGTAGCTAATGTTTAAAAGTATCAATAGCACTTGTGCCATACATAACCAATGGATTTTTATTTGTTGCACTAACCCTCTAATGCGAATTACTGTTTGAGTGTGGTGTGAAGGAAGTTTTCAAGGGTCAAGAGAAGAGGTGATATATGTGATCAAGAAGAGTTCAAGGTCAAAGCTTGGGGATGCCCCCGTGGTTCATCCAAGCATATTTTTAGAAGACTCAAGCATCTAAGCTTGGGGATGCCCAAGGCATCCCCTTCTTCATCAACTATCTATCAGGTCACTTCTCGTGAAACTCTATTTTTATTCGGTCACATCATATGAAGTTTACTTGGAGCGTCTATTTGTTTTTCTTTTGTTTTCCTTGTTGAAATAATATAGTTGGATCCTAGCATTATTTTTTTGGGAGAGAGACACGCTCCGCTTTTTCGTTTGAATACTTGCTATGCTAGTATTCTTAGTTTTTCTTCTTGTTACTGCAAAAATTCCAGTTTAGCTCTCGTTTTCATTGCATCTCTTATTCAGAGCTGTTAGTTTTTGTAGTGTTATGTGAGTCTTCTCATGTTTGCTTTCTTTAGCATTTATAGAGTTTTTTTTTAAATCATGAATTGTATGGTGCTTGTTGGAAAAAGAAACTGCTGCTCGAGGTAGAATTTTTAACGGTGCAAGTAGAAGCTTGTATAGACTGTGGCTAGAACTTTTTCATATCATGCTAGATGTTATTTTATTTTTAAAGCCTTGTGTTTATTGAGTAGCATGATTAGCCTAAAATAGCTGAGAGTGTTTAATGTGCCTTTGAAAGAATCATGAGTTGTTCTTGTCATATTTAAGCATAAATTTGTGGTGTTCTCCTTTGGATGTTTTATTTGGTTGACTTGGTGCATGCTCACACCATGTTTATGACTATGAACCAGTCACGAATAGCCTCTATGATCGTTTAGTTTTAACTTTTGGTACAAGTTATGCTTTGATTAATGATGTTTATGTCACTGTGCATGATTATGGCTCTTATGCTCTCTTGATTTGTCGCTCCCAGTCTTTTGCTAGCCTCCACCATTACTGAGTATGATCTCTACTCATGCATCGAACTCCCTAAAACCAAAGTTTTTCCCATTGTGTCCACCATACCTACCTACATGTGGTATTTAAACGCCACTCCAAAGTAAATTGCTCATGTGTTACCTTTAAAACTTTCAAAATTAATCATGTTATGTGTTACAATTTTAGCTCATGAGGACGTAAATAGAGAATCTTTATCTCACTTGTTGATTGGACTTTCACACCCTGGACTAGTGGCTTCATCCGATTATCCAATGATAGAAGAGCTGGCAGTGGGGTGCCCAGCCCCAAACTAATAACACAAATTATGTCTAGCTTAACCTGGCATCACTGGGCTCCAGCATGCGCTCACCAAGGCGATCAGCAACATTCCTGGGGTCAGCATAGCCAGCTAGCCCCATCGCCGAGTAGCCATCGTCGTACCTGTTCTCCTGCACGATAGCGGGTTGCACCACAGGGTTGGCTGCTGGCGCAGCCGCACGCGGCTGTGCTGCAGCAGGCTGCTGCGTACTCTGCCGAGTAGGCTGAGCAGCAGGACGCCGAGAAGGCCCTGCGTTGTCTCCGCTATGTCCCTTACTTTGAGCTTTATGGGCTTGATAGCCTGCTCGTGCAGTAGTGTGTTTCTGACCGGATTCTCGCGGCACAGCGCGCTGTTTCGCGGCGAGAACCGGGTCGTACACCTGGATCTCTCTACCCTTCCCAGAGCGCACACTCTGGTCCCTCTCGCGGCTGGGATGCGGCGATGAGGCCTGATCCGTGGATCTGACCGCATGCGAGTGCACGACCTGAGAAGCACCAGCACCCGGATTGGCTTTCCGGAACTCCTCATTCTGCCTAACAGCCTCTAGCACTAGCTCATTGAGCCTCTCTTGCTGCCTAGCGCGCGCGTCGCCGGCAAGGTTTGGCAACTCTGCGGCTACAGCCTCTGCAGCTCTAAGTTTTTTGGCAGGGGTGCTGTATCTAGGCCTGGTGGAGGTGTTTGCGGTGGCAGATTGGCTAGGAGCCTCTACAACTGTCGCCATCTCGGCGCCTAAGTTGCGACGCATAGCGGCTACTTTGCTAGGCCTTGTTGTACTCGTTCTGGTCTAGGCTAAGCTCGAGCCTAACCTTCTCAAGCTCCAGGTGCTCAGCGAGCAGCTCATGGCGCTGCCGGTCGAGTTGCGCCCTCATGGTCAAGAGCTCAAGCTCGGTGGGAGGCGACATCCCCATCCGCGCAGCGGATGCCGGTATCGTTGGTGTAGTAGAGAGAGGGATGTTGGAATCCTTCTCGTAGGGCTTGTGGGTCCTCCCGCCAACACTTGGGCCAGCGAGATCCTCGATGACCTCCGCGGAAGTAGCAGCGCCCTTCCCGGCATCGGTAGCCAGGCCGGTCATCATTACCTCCATGCTGTCCGCGGAGCAGCCCACCGGCCTTCCGCAGGCAGAGAGCACGGAAGGGGGATCCTCCGCGACCAGCACCTCCTCTGGAAACTCGCGGACAACGGCGGTGGCGACGTAGACGAGGTGTGAGCCGAAGGAGAGCACCGAGCCGCCTGCCGGAATGGGTCTCCCGCCGAAATCTCCGGCGTTGTCGGTGACGAAGTCGAAGGAGCCGAATCTGTGGACAAGGCCACAGACCACGCGCTCCCCAGTAGCAGAAATGAGTCCCGTCCGAACATGGACTCCAGCCAGCGCCTCTGTCTGCCCCACGGTGGGCACCAACTGTCGTGGTGGTATCACGGCAGATGCCATGGGATGGCTAAAGTTGGGGCCGATGGACGCTGGAGGTGCTCGGGGAGGGATCACACGGCGAGTAGCCGCGTGTAGTAGATCACAAATACTTCAAACAACACGATCTTACCCAGGTTCGGGGCCCTCGTGTGGAGGTAACACCCCTACTCCTGCCTCTCTCTTTATGTGGTGTTTACCGAGTAGCCACAGTACAGTTCAGGCCTTCAGCCGAGTAGCCACTCTATGCTCAAGTTCTCTCTAAGTGTTGCCTCGTCTAGGATCCAAACGTATGCAGCGAACCTAACAGGAGGAGGCAGGGCACCCTATATACTGGTGCCCAGCCGAATAGAAAACAACTATAAAGTACAACGAGATGTGACAGGAGCCCTGCAGAACCGTGCACGCCTCCGGGTTCCCGCTGACGCTTGCCCCGTAAGTCGTTGCGTCGTTCGGAGATGGGACCTGTTCACCCTTGTCAGTGAGATAGGGTAGGCCCCTAGCCCTGTCATGTCCCCTTTGTCAGTGACAGGACTAGACAGGCGCCTACCGCACTGTAGCCACGCCGTGGTGCGGATAATCACGCACTCCATAAGTTGAACCGCACGCCGTACGGACGCAGGATACGCGGGATCCTGTGTCAGAACGGCTCCATTGACTTCTGGCCCGAGTAGGAATCCACTTCCTCTACTCGGACTACTTCCTTTACTCGTAAGAATACAACTTCCTTGATTCTTCCTCCTGGTCATTGATGGGTATGGCCGGATAGCAGTCGATCGGGCAGCAAGCACCGGGTAGCTAGCTACTCTGCCAAACACCTCTTCTGACCTTTCCTTACCCCTACTCGGGGGTAACCCCCGACACAACCTTGGCCTTCAAAGCAACCGATGCCACTTCATGCATTCCTATGGCTCTAGCACGGTTGTCAAGAGCATTCTTGGTTTGCACTTGATAGGAGCACATCTCTTGCATAACTTGGGTTGAGGTCAAAGAAGAAAAGTCATGTCTTCCTTGAATTCTCTTCAAACCCGCGGGCTCAAATGGCATGAGAGCAATCATGTACTTCCTCTTGATCCAAGCATCATCAATGTACTTGGCACCAACATTGGAGAATGCGGTGGCAAGAGTCTTGAGCCTCTGGTACATGTCTTCATGGCTCTCTCCATCATGCATATAGAACGCTTCGGCCTCATTTCTAAAGGCATCATACCTATTCCTTTGCATGCTTTCATTGCCCACAAGCATGACGACAAGAGCGTCCCATGTTTCCTTGGCGGTGGAATATTGTTGAAGATGAGGCATGTGGTTAGGACCCACGGCTTGTTGAAGAATCGACAAGGAGGTGTAGTTGAGTTGACAATATACGTCTTCTCTTCTTGTCAAGTTCTTGGGGTCATGAGACTTGTATCCATCACAAGTGACTCTCCAAAGTTCTATACAAGAAGAGTTCAAGTGAGTTTCCATGTAATATTTCCATTCACGAAAAGAAAAGGCATCAATTTTAGGTGGATCTCCTCTAGAAATTATATGGGGATGTGCAACGGGAGGATCGGGAGAGTAGCGTCCTTCGACGGCATGAAAATCTCCTTTTCCTTCCAAACCCTTATCGGTGTTGTTCTTAGCGGAAGCATCTTTAAGTGTTTCACCATCTTCCCCAACCTTGGCATCCTCCGGTGGTTCAACCGTATGATGTAACATCCCAAGTCTGAAAAATAGCCTTTAGAATGTTTGCTATCTGTTATTTTATGTTTTGCATCATGGCATCATGTTGATTGCATTTGTTTTGTTTGTTTTCCATTTGTTTTTCTCTGTTTTCTATTTGAATTTCAACTCAAATTTCAAACCCTTTGTTTCATCCTTGTGATGTTACAATTTATAAAATGATATTTCAAAATAAAACAATTATTTGTTTCCATTAAAGTGTGATTCCAAACTATTGTTTTATTTCTATAAAAAAATGCATCCAATAACCAAACCCTTTTCAAATTCAATTATTTTCCCAATCAACAACCCTTTTGAAAGTTATGAAAAATTGCAAAACAAATCAATCATTTGTTTCCAATTATTCCATAATGATCAACTTCTAAAATAGTGGCTTAAATCAATTCATTAATTCCAAATCACTTCCAAACTCAAACCATGTCTCAAAATCATTAACTTTTTGAATCCATGAAGTGCACACTAATTTGAATTCCTTAAATCATTCTAAACCCTAGGGAAACCCTATTGAAATTGCTTTGTTTTCCTAATATTAATGAATATTGCAAATTTCAATCAATTTGGTTTGTTTTCCAAATAGCCCCCAAGTTGGGTCATAACCACTTTATAAACATTATCAATTCAATCAACTAAATTTAATCTTTTAATTCTTAGGGGCTACCCTATCATAATGCTTATATTTCATAAGGTTTGTTTAATATGAAAATACATTCAAATTTGGTTGAAATGCAAATATCAAATAAAATTCCAACTTTTGACATTGGAAGTTGGCATCTGTTTACTAATGGTTTAAATACCCTACACTGAAATTTCCACAAAATTTAACCACTTAACAAACCATCCAATGTTCCATTTGCTTTTGCTACAAAAAAAATAAAACAACCGAAATTGTAAAAAACAAAAATGGTTTAGAGGAGGGAGAAAAACCCAGCCCATCATCAACCTGCCCAGCCCATCTCCCCTTATAGCCCAGTACCCCCTCAACCTGTCACTATCTTCTTCCTCACGTCAGCTGTACGAACGCTTCCCTGCCACTTGATCCTCCTCCACCCCCTGGATGAGCTGCCGTACAAGGTTCCCTTCCCCCTTAAGTATCACCACCTCCCTCTGCCCTAGACTCAAACCCTAGCTAGCCTTTCTCCTCCATCGCCGCCGATCCATTCTTCCTCTTCCCCGAGCCCCTCTGTTCTTTCTGCTTTTCTGAACCTGACCGAACCCATCGAGGCCAGCACCCACCTCTCCTAGCTCCGGTCACCACCTCCACCTCGAGGAGCAGCCGGGCGTGGGAATGAAACCGCCCCACTCCCCTCGTCCTCCCGGTGCCCTCGGTTCCCGCCGGGAGCCCCCGGAGCTCCGGCGCCGTCCGCCGTTTCCGCCGGCGTTCGTCCCTGCCTGCTCCTGCCTCGACCCGATCTCCTGCTTCCGATCGCCAAGGTGAGGTGCGCCTCCTCCTTCCCTCGCTCCGCTCGCCCCCTCCTCCTCTCTACCCGCACACCCCAGCCGGCGCCCCCTAGTTCCCTCCGGCGAGCACCTGCCATCGCTGCCTGACTTCCTCCCTGTATCGAACGCTAACAGCACGAACAGGTTCAGTTACAGTTTCAGAAAAAAAAACATCCCACAGCGAAACCTTTTCCCCCCCCTGCGAGCTGTTCCTGTCAACCAAACCGCACCAGCCCAGTTGGTGTGCTCCCTTGTGCGCACCCAGGGGGTGGTGGGTTCGAATCCCACCCCTGCGGGATTAACCCCATTTTTTATTTTTATTTCTTCACAACCCAACCAAATCCCTAATCACATTCCAGTCCCTGTATCTTCTTCCCAGGTCCTGCAATGAATTTCTAGATCCCTGCTAAATATTTTTCTAGTCCTGGTTCCCTAAAAATGGGCAGATTTGCACCCAATTTTGTAAATTGCATAATAAAATCATTTTAACTCCAAATCTAACATTCTTTATATGTTTTCAATACCAAATTAAATGTTCTATCCAAATATAAAATTTGTTTACTGTTTTGAATATTTTAAATTGGTGCAACATTTGAAAACTTGTCAAATTCACTTAAATTTGCAAAATTCATAACTTGTTCATAAAAATTCCAAATTTCACAAAACAAATATGTTTTCCAATCAATTTTCATGTACTTTCCAAATATAAATTTTGTTTGCTGTTTTGAATAATTTAAATTGCTGAAAACAACTGTTTCTTGTTTAATGCATTTAAAATTGCCAAAATAATAACTTGCTCATTTTAAATCCAATTTCCACAAATGAAATATGTTTTCCATGCAAAATTAAACCACCTTTTCAAATATAAAATTTGTTTCATGTTTTTGAACAGTTAAAATTGGTTAAATGATTTAAACCTTTTTAAATCATTTAATGTTGCTAAATTAATAACTTGATCAAGTCAAATTCTTTTGGGACATATAAAATATGTTTTCAAACCATAAAAGCCTAACCTTTTCAAATATAAACTTTGTTATTTGTTTTGAACACTTTAACCTGTTGAAAACAACAATTACTTGTGTGACATGTTTTAAGTAACCAAACTTTCCAAACTTAATCTATGATTTCCAAAACTTGTTCCAATCCTTTTTCACTTGCATCTATCATTGTTATTTGTTGTTTTTTGTTGTTATCATCATGCATGCATCATGTTTAACCACTTACACTTGTTAATCAAATGTAGATCATTGCTTCCACCTTAACCATTTGCATCCATATGCAATTCACATTGCATATGGGTCCAATTAAATTGTGTTATCTTGTCAAGTAGTTTATTTTGATGCATCTATTAACATGACATGCATCATCCCATGTTTGTGCACCTATGCCATGATATTGATTGTTTATCTTTCTGCATTGTTTGTTTGCTTCTTCTCGGATAAACGACGACGTTGAGACCGACGATCCTTACGACATCCCTTCTAAGGATTTAGCTCAGTACCAGGCTACTGGGTTTTGCAGGCAAGTTATCACTCACATGAACCACTGTGTTCCTTTCAACATTGATTACCGATACTTTCCGTTGTTCTTTCCTGCTAGCCTTAGTAGTAGTTGTTTCTGTTACGAACCTATCACATGAATCCCTTAAACCTGATATTGCCTCATCTCCCTTCCTACAACCCATTGTTTGAGCCAGTGCCTTACTAGCATGCTTAGGTTGTTTTGCTCGAGTCTGTTATCCGTTACTTTCTGTTACTATATCTATTACGTTGTGGGGGCTCGATGTTTAATCAATCAATCATGCTAATGTTGCTATTAATAATAAATTTGATGATAAGGCACCGGCAGGAGGCCCATGAGAGGTTTTGAAGCCTGCTAGTGTCGACCCTAATAGGAAAAGGGTCTTGTCTACTGATCCATGATGAGCGCACTACCCGCATGTGGGAAGCGAGTATGGGCGCCCCCCTCAACTTGACCTGATTCGCATCTCGTCCAAATCGCCTCATTTAGTTCGTGTTTTCCATTTGCCGCATGCATGTTTTTGCGAGCCCAGGCCAGGGTGGAACTTTTGTAGTCGGCATATAGGGGGACACGGTCTTAGAGTGCTATGAGGGTCCCTTTTCTTCGGGGCTTGATTAGCCGTGCGCCCAAGGGTCTTTGGGCTTGATGCGAATAATGGTTGGTTGTGTTGAGTGCCCCGCTTGGTGGGGTGATCTCCCATCTGGCGGGTTATTCATACGTGTACGGCCAAATTGGTGCAACCCTGCAGGGATAATCTTCTCGAGAAGCCGTGTTTTCCGCGGTTATGGATTACTTGGTGAAAGTACTGGCTAACAAGTACTCAGGACAACTTAAACATAATGATCAAACATGTTACACCCCATGATTAATAACTTGACTAGTAATAGGTTGATGACATAATAATTTGATTCACCTTTAATACAACTGTGTGAGTTATCCTCGGATCGCTTCTTTGGATAAGGGGCGAGATCCAGGATGGGTTTGTTTGAAGTTATCTTTCAGTTGGTTACAATCCTCGATCTTATCTCCTTTCTGTTAGCCGGAAGTGGTAGTAACTCCGTAGTTGGTTAGAGCAGCCAGTTGCAGCATCTTTTATATCCCCTTCCTTCCGTTGAACCCAAAGCATTGTGTTTTTGTTGACACTTTGGTGAACTGTGAGTCTTGCTTGCCAGTACGTTTATGTACTGACCCCTTTGGGGCTGTGGTTTCCGCAGACCTACGTTTCCGAGGATCTACATGGTGGCTACTACGTGGAGTTTGACGAGACTGCTGACGAGTAGATAGCGGACCCGGGCAGGATCCGAGACTTCG
This sequence comes from Alopecurus myosuroides, assembly GCA_028641055.1. Taxonomy (NCBI): domain Eukaryota; kingdom Viridiplantae; phylum Streptophyta; class Magnoliopsida; order Poales; family Poaceae; genus Alopecurus; species Alopecurus myosuroides. Next base: position 660,690,595 of record CM054057.1, read on the forward strand.
TGGATGGGCACCGTCTGTTTGTTTCCGGCCTCTTAGGCCTATTTGGTTCTTGTCTGTACTCAGACATGTTGAATGCTTCCACTGTATTGTACTGATGTATTGTTGGGGCATGTGCCCTCTGAATGACTGTATTTGCTATCTCTGCTCTAATGAGAGCCATTTGCAACTTATTTCAATCTTTTGTGTCGTAGAGATCTGTTGTGATATCACTTGTTAAACGCCGTTGACGTACCATGTGTGTATGGTTTGAAGTACGTCGACGGAAGTGCCTTTGATCTCTAGTGGATAGTTTACATCGACGATGGAATAGCAGGGCTTGTGTTGTCGCGCATAAGCGCAGGCCTACCAGGAAGCTGGGACGTGGGAGCAGTTATGCCCCATAATCCAAGCATCTGCTATCCAGTTCGTACGGTGAGTATCCCCTAGAAATCAGGGTGCGACAAATGGTATCAGAGCCTGTCTGCCTGTAGGATCCCTTTTTACTGGTCGCAGTTGAGTCTAGAAACTATTTTGTAGCTATATAGGAAAAATGAAACGTGAGAGTAGGAATTCTGTTCTTTTTCTTCTTTCCCCACCCACCCTCCCTTTTCTGGTAAGGAAGTGCAACGTTGTTTTTCCCTTCTCATCTAAACTTTCAAGTTAGGATTTCACGTGTTTTGGGTTTTCCGTAGTACCTCAGGAGTGTTTTGTTCTCGTTTTCTCGATGTTGCTTCAATATCCTGTTCTTTTAAAGAACCCTTCGTCCGTTGAAATCTTGTTGTTGTTTCCACTTCAATTCTTCTACCGGCGTCTAATCAAAGTTTCACCGTTCATCTGCTAAACTCTATTCCAGCTAAAGTGTTGTTTCATACCGGAGCATCACATTCTTTTGTGTCAAAGATCTTTTCCACAACATACAACCCAATTCTGGTTCCACTAAGCAATCAAATCACCGTTCACTCTTCGGGATCTCAAATGTTGACTTCCAAGTTCAGTCATAGAAATCAAATTCTAAATGGGAGGCCACATATTCCTCGTTACTCTCATGTTGATGATTCTGACATTGATGTTAATCTTGGTGTTGCATTGATGTCAATAACTCTGTTCCACCCTTATTACAGATAGTCTATTCTCCAAATGAGTCAAATTCCATCCAACTATACACCCTCAATACAAAACCTCTCCCTTCATTTGAAAATGTTCCGGTGGTTTGCTAATTCCCTGACGTCTATCCAAGGTGCACGAAGTGTTTCACGTGTCACAAGAAGTTTCCGGACCTTTTCTTTTCTCAGTAGGAATCTCGGGGCGTGATTCCTTCAAGGGGGGGCGTTTTGTAACATCCCAAGTCTGAAAAATAGCCTTTAGAATGTTTGCTATCTGTTATTTTATGTTTTGCATCATGGCATCATGTTGATTGCATTTGTTTTGTTTGTTTTCCATTTGTTTTTCTCTGTTTTCTATTTGAATTTCAACTCAAATTTCAAACCCTTTGTTTCATCCTTGTGATGTTACAATTTATAAAATGATATTTCAAAATAAAACAATTATTTGTTTCCATTAAAGTGTGATTCCAAACTATTGTTTTATTTCTATAAAAAAATGCATCCAATAACCAAACCCTTTTCAAATTCAATTATTTTCCCAATCAACAACCCTTTTGAAAGTTATGAAAAATTGCAAAACAAATCAATCATTTGTTTCCAATTATTCCATAATGATCAACTTCTAAAATAGTGGCTTAAATCAATTCATTAATTCCAAATCACTTCCAAACTCAAACCATGTCTCAAAATCATTAACTTTTTGAATCCATGAAGTGCACCACTAATTTGAATTCCTTAAATCATTCTAAACCCTAGGGGAAACCCTATTGAAATTGCTTTGTTTTCCTAATATTAATGAATATTGCAAATTTCAATCAATTTGGTTTGTTTTCCAAATAGCCCCCAAGTTGGGTCATAACCACTTTATAAACATTATCAATTCAATCAACTAAATTTAATCTTTTAATTCTTAGGGGCTACCCTATCATAATGCTTATATTTCATAAGGTTTGTTTAATATGAAAATACATTCAAATTTGGTTGAAATGCAAATATCAAATAAAATTCCAACTTTTGACATTGGAAGTTGGCATCTGTTTACTAATGGTTTAAATACCCTACACTGAAATTTCCACAAAATTTAACCACTTAACAAACCATCCAATGTTCCATTTGCTTTTGCTACAAAAAAAATAAAACAAACCGAAATTGTAAAAAACAAAATGGTTTAGAGGAGGGAGAAAAACCCAGCCCATCATCAACCTGCCCAGCCCATCTCCCCTTATAGCCCAGTACCCCCTCAACCTGTCACTATCTTCTTCCTCACGTCAGCTGTACGAACGCTTCCCTGCCACTTGATCCTCCTCCACCCCCCTGGATGAGCTGCCGTACAAGGTTCCCTTCCCCCTTAAGTATCACCACCTCCCTCTGCCCTAGACTCAAACCCTAGCTAGCCTTTCTCCTCCATCGCCGCCGATCCATTCTTCCTCTTCCCCGAGCCCCTCTGTTCTTTCTGCTTTTCTGAACCTGACCGAACCCATCGAGGCCAGCACCCACCTCTCCTAGCTCCGGTCACCACCTCCACCTCGAGGAGCAGCCGGGCGTGGGAATGAAACCGCCCCACTCCCCTCGTCCTCCCGGTGCCCTCGGTTCCCGCCGGGAGCCCCCGGAGCTCCGGCGCCGTCCGCCGTTTCCGCCGGCGTTCGTCCCTGCCTGCTCCTGCCTCGACCCGATCTCCTGCTTCCGATCGCCAAGGTGAGGTGCGCCTCCTCCTTCCCTCGCTCCGCTCGCCCCCTCCTCCTCTCTACCCGCACACCCCAGCCGGCGCCCCCTAGTTCCCTCCGGCGAGCACCTGCCATCGCTGCCTGACTTCCTCCCTGTATCGAACGCTAACAGCACGAACAGGTTCAGTTACAGTTTCAGAAAAAAAAAACATCCCGCAGCGAAACCTTTTCCCCCCCTGCGAGCTGTTCCTGTCAACCAAACCGCACCAGCCCAGTTGGTGTGCTCCCTTGTGCGCACCCAGGGGGTGGTGGGTTCGAATCCCACCCCCTGCGGGATTAACCCCATTTTTTATTTTTATTTCTTCACAACCCAACCAAATCCCTAATCACATTCCAGTCCCTGTATCTTCTTCCCAGGTCCCTGCAATGAATTTCTAGATCCCTGCTAAATATTTTTCTAGTCCCTGGTTCCCTAAAAATGGCAGATTTGCACCCAATTTTGTAAATTGCATAATAAAATCATTTTAACTCCAAATCTAACATTCTTTATATGTTTTCAATACCAAATTAAATGTTCTATCCAAATATAAAATTTGTTTACTGTTTTGAATATTTTAAATTGGTGCAACATTTGAAAACTTGTCAAATTCACTTAAATTTGCAAAATTCATAACTTGTTCATAAAAATTCCAAATTTCACAAAACAAATATGTTTTCCAATCAATTTTTCATGTACTTTCCAAATATAAATTTTGTTTGCTGTTTTGAATAATTTAAATTGCTGAAAACAACTGTTTCTTGTTTAATGCATTTAAAATTGCCAAAATAATAACTTGCTCATTTTAAATCCAATTTCCACAAATGAAATATGTTTTCCATGCAAAATTAAACCACCTTTTCAAATATAAAATTTGTTTCATGTTTTGAACAGTTAAAATTGGTTAAATGATTTAAACCTTGTTTAAATCATTTAATGTTGCTAAATTAATAACTTGATCAAGTCAAATTCTTTTGGGACATATAAAATATGTTTTCAAACCATAAAAGCCTAACCTTTTCAAATATAAACTTTGTTATTTGTTTTGAACACTTTAACCTGTTGAAAACAACAATTACTTGTGTGACATGTTTTAAGTAACCAAACTTTCCAAACTTAATCTATGATTTCCAAAACTTGTTCCAATCCTTTTTCACTTGCATCTATCATTGTTATTTGTTGTTATTTTGTTGTTATCATCATGCATGCATCATGTTTAACCACTTACACTTGTTAATCAAATGTAGATCATTGCTTCCACCTTAACCATTTGCATCCATATGCAATTCACATTGCATATGGGTCCAATTAAATTGTGTTATCTTGTCAAGTAGTTTATTTTGATGCATCTATTAACATGACATGCATCATCCCATGTTTGTGCACCTATGCCATGATATTGATTGTTTATCTTTCTGCATTGTTTGTTTGCTTCTTCTCGGATAAACGACGACGTTGAGACCGACGATCCTTACGACATCCCTTCTAAGGATTTAGCTCAGTACCAGGCTACTGGGTTTTGCAGGCAAGTTATCACTCACATGAACCACTGTGTTCCTTTCAACATTGATTACCGATACTTTCCGTTGTTCTTTCCTGCTAGCCTTAGTAGTAGTTGTTTCTGTTACGAACCTATCACATGAATCCCTTAAACCTGATATTGCCTCATCTCCCTTCCTACAACCCATTGTTTGAGCCAGTGCCTTACTAGCATGCTTAGGTTGTTTTGCTCGAGTCTGTTATCCGTTACTTTCTGTTACTATATCTATTACGTTGTGGGGGCTCGATGTTTAATCAATCAATCATGCTAATGTTGCTATTAATAATAAATTTGATGATAAGGCACCGGCAGGAGGCCCATGAGAGGTTTTGAAGCCTGCTAGTGTCGACCCTAATAGGAAAAGGGTCTTGTCTACTGATCCATGATGAGCGCACTACCCGCATGTGGGAAGCGAGTATGGGCGCCCCCCTCAACTTGACCTGATTCGCATCTCGTCCAAATCGCCTCATTTAGTTCGTGTTTTCCATTTGCCGCATGCATGTTTTTGCGAGCCCAGGCCAGGGTGGAACTTTTGTAGTCGGCATATAGGGGGACACGGTCTTAGAGTGCTATGAGGGTCCCTTTTCTTCGGGGCTTGATTAGCCGTGCGCCCAAGGGTCTTTGGGCTTGATGCGAATAATGGTTGGTTGTGTTGAGTGCCCCGCTTGGTGGGGTGATCTCCCATCTGGCGGGTTATTCATACGTGTACGGCCAAATTGGTGCAACCCTGCAGGGATAATCTTCTCGAGAAGCCGTGTTTTCCGCGGTTATGGATTACTTGGTGAAAGTACTGGCTAACAAGTACTCAGGACAACTTAAACATAATGATCAAACATGTTACACCCCATGATTAATAACTTGACTAGTAATAGGTTGATGACATAATAATTTGATTCACCTTTAATACAACTGTGTGAGTTATCCTCGGATCGCTTCTTTGGATAAGGGGCGAGATCCAGGATGGGTTTGTTTGAAGTTATCTTTCAGTTGGTTACAATCCTCGATCTTATCTCCTTTCTGTTAGCCGGAAGTGGTAGTAACTCCGTAGTTGGTTAGAGCAGCCAGTTGCAGCATCTTTTATATCCCCTTCCTTCCGTTGAACCCAAAGCATCTGTGCTTGGTGTTGACGGGCTACACTTTGGTGAACTGTGAGTCTTGCTTGCCAGTACGTTTATGTACTGACCCCTTTGGGGCTGTGGTTTCCGCAGACCTACGTTTCCGAGGATCTACATGGTGGCTACTACGTGGAGTTTGACGAGACTGCTGACGAGTAGATAGCGGACCCGGGCAGGATCCGAGACTTCGTGGATGGGCACCGTCTGTTTGTTTCCGGCCTCTTAGGCCTATTTGGTTCTTGTCTGTACTCAGACATGTTGAATGCTTCCACTGTATTGTACTGATGTATTGTTGGGGCATGTGCCCTCTGAATGACTGTATTTGCTATCTCTGCTCTAATGAGAGCCATTTGCAACTTATTTCAATCTTTTGTGTCGTAGAGATCTGTTGTGATATCACTTGTTAAACGCCGTTGACGTACCATGTGTGTATGGTTTGAAGTACGTCGACGGAAGTGCCTTTGATCTCTAGTGGATAGTTTACATCGACGATGGAATAGCAGGGCTTGTGTTGTCGCGCATAAGCGCAGGCCTACCAGGAAGCTGGGACGTGGGAGCAGTTATGCCCCATAATCCAAGCATCTGCTATCCAGTTCGTACGGTGAGTATCCCCTAGAAATCAGGGTGCGACATATGAGATGTAGTGGAGGTTGTCGGTTCCTTGGCTTTCATGAATTGCAACATGAGTGTTCGCAATTCATCCATTTTTCTCTCCATGGATGAGGTCAATGATTTTTTCAACTCATTGAGATCATCCACCGAGACACTCTCCATGGAACCGGCGACATCCGGAACATGGGTCATATTAAACTCTTAGGCGGTTAAGCCCAAAACAAGAGCCGAGACTCTGATACCAATTGAACGGATAGTGAGGGCACCTAGAGGGGGTGAATAGGTGCTACGACCAATTTTTAAATTTTCTTCGAGTTTAGGCTTGACACAAAGGTAAATTCCCTAGATAATGGAACTAAGGTGAATTTACCTATATGACAAGGATAACAACAAACACAATGCAAGCACAAGTAAAGGAGGAAGGGAACGAGGTAAATGATATGAAGCATGCGGAGCCACGATGTAATCCTGAGTTCCTCCTTGTTAAGTGAGTACGTCTTGTTGGAGGGGGTGTGAGCTCGCCACAAAGCCTACTCAACTCCACAAAGGTCTCACCCTATTCTCCGATGAACCCCGCCACAAAGTCCTAGTCCACCTTCCACTATTGATCCCCTTTGAGGCGGGAATCGAATCCTTTACAAACAACTTGGGGCACACACCCACAACCAAATTGGGGGCTCCCAACAATCTCAAGAATCACCAAGGGTAGGAAGATGCCTAGGTTATCCACAAGAGGAAACCCTAGGCAAGATCCCTCAAGTTAATGAGGAGGAAATGAAGAATGGCTCGGTGAAGATGTAGATCGGGGCCTTCTCCTTAAATCCTACAAAGATTAACAAGTTTGGTGGGAGGGATTGGGAGTAATTACGGATTTGGTGAGCTCAATAAATTCTATTGAATGCTAATGGACGAACTAGAGCTCAAGGAGGAAGAGAAGGGGTATTTATACCCCCTCCTCAAATCTAGCCGTTTGGCTGGAAAACAGGTACCGGAATATCCGGTCCAAGTTTAGACCGGAATATCCGGTCGAGATATTTCTCCAGATCTGAACGAACTTTGTTGACTTCAACCGGATATTCCGACTGGGGCTGAATAATCCGGTATGAATAATCCGATAGGCTTATGTCCCTCGTAGTCACTTGAACATGATATTCCGGTTGGCACAGAATAGTCCGGTTGACTTCTGTGAGTTGAGGCTTCAGTTCTTAGTCGATTTTGACCAGATACTTCCTCAACTGGAATATACGATACGGTTGGAATAATCCGGTACCAATATTCCGGATCTTCTCTGTCCCGAACTAGACAGAAACCATCCTAATCGGAATATCCGGTTTCCCGGAATAATCCGGTTAGAATAATCCGGCTCCTCACTGTCCCAAATCACTTAGCCCAATCTTCACCGATCTTTTTGGTGATCGATGCTGATGTTAAAGATAACACTTGCAAACTTAACACCTAGATAAATAATGTACTTAGTATTGTTAACTAACACACAAAACACCAGGAAAACGAAATGCACTTTCATTAGGGCACTTGGCCGGGGTGGTATTACCATGGGGAGCGGAAATTACATCGGGGCCCTGCCTGAACATGCACGGAACGCATTCGTGCCGCTAGGGAACTTGTACAGGGTGGCACTACCAGCGTTTTACACTCGGGGCCTCCCCGACATGCTTGATGGCAAATGCTTGTGCTGATCAGGCACTCGCGTAGCAGGGACGGACCCGTCCTGCCTGCGCCACATGGGTAAAACCTTTGGAGGTGCTACTTCGGCAAATGCTGGATGTTCCATGAGTTATTTATGGGTTTTCCCTCCTCCGTAACAAGGCATACAATGCTGGGATTAAGGACATGTACTACCCGATAAGGGCCTTCCCAAGGGCAAGAGAACTTGTCCATTCCCTTGGTACTCTGTTTTCTTCGTAGAACCCAATATCCAACCTCAAGGTCCCGGGGTCACACTCGCCGACTGTGATAGCGGCGCAACCCTGCTGGTACCGAGATGATCATACCATGGCCTGACAATGTACCTCTTCCAATAAGTTGACATCATCGATCCTTGCCTCTCGTTGAGATCCTCCGTTGTAGGTATGGACCCGGGGGGATCCGTGCTTGATCTCTCACGGGAGGACTGCTTTTGATCCATAAACCAAGGCGAAGGGGGTTTCACCGATTGCTCGGTTGGGGGTAGTCCTCTTTGACCATAGCACAGCCGACAGGTGGTCGATCCAATCCTTCCTATAGCGTGTGAGCTTGTGAAATTTTGTTCTTGAGCCCCCACAACACTTCTGCATTAGCCCGCTCAGCCTGCCATTGCCCCTAGGATGAGCAACGGAGGCAACGCATAACTTGGTGCTCAGCAGCTCATAGTAGTCTTGAAAATATCCGCTAGTGAATTGCAAGTCGTTGTCAATGATGATGTGATTAGGCACCCCGAACCGGCACACAATCCCTCGTATGAACTTGCACGCTGCTTCCCCTATCTCTGCTCTGACGGCCTTTGCTTCCACCCAGTTGGTGAACTTGTCGATGGCGACGAAGAGGAATAAATATCCTCCCCTTGAGCGCGGAAAAGGGCCCAGGTTGTCCAGCCCCAAGACCGCGAACGGCTAGGATAGGGGAATGACCTGCAGAGCTTGAGACAGTTGGTGGATGTTTATTGCGTGGAACTGACATGCTTCACAGGTCCTGACCAGATGCTCGGCATCGGACAGGGCTGTAGGCCAAATGAAGTCATGCCGCATTGCCTTCCCGGCCATGGCCCAGGATGCGACGTGGTCGGAGGACATCCCCCAATGGATGTCAGCCAGCAGTTCCACCCCTTCCTCATGGGTGAGGCACCTGAGTACCATCCCATTCGCCTTCCGTCGATGGAGCTCTCCATCGACCAGAACGTACATCTTAGCCTGCCAGGCGAGGCGCTCAGCTCGCTTGTTGTCGTCCGGTTGTTCTTGGCCTTGAAAAAACTTCATGATGTCTTTTGCTCAGGATGGAACCCCCGAAGAGGTGGCTAGGACCTTCCTCCCACGGAGGACCATCCTAGCAAGCCTCTCCGGAGCGACCGCCCCCAAGGAATTTTCCCTGGGGCCTCGGTCGATAGTTGGTTATGTCAGCCGCTCGACGAGCGCCCCAAGTGGGACTGGTTCCCGCCGGGCCGCTATCTTGGAAAGCTCGTCAGCGATGGAGTTGTCCGCTCGGGGGACATGCTCCATCTATATGCCCTTGAACTTGAGCTCCATCTTCTGTACCTCCTCCATGTATGACCTCGTGCAAGGACAATCGTACTCCTTGAGAACTTGGTTGATGACAAGTTGAGAGTTGTCCCTCACCACCCGCCGCTGAATTCCCAAGCCTGCTGCCGCCCTCAGGCCAGCCAGCAGGCCCTCGTACTCTGCCACGTTGTTGGAAGCCTTCCCCGATCAAAGTCTAGTTGCACGACATACTTAAGGTGCTCTTCGGATGGAGAGACAATTAGTATGCCGGATTTGGCACCTTCATAGGAGAAGGCCTCGTAGAAGTACATAACCCAATGTTCGGGGTCTTCCCTCCCTGGGAGAGCGGAGTGAGTCTCTGGCTCCTCCATAGGAGCTGGGGTCCACTCCGTCCATTCGGCGAGGAACTTGGCCAAAGCCTTTCTCTTGATAGTAATGTTGTTGTCGAAGTGGATGTCATAGTGATACAATTTCACCAACCACTCGGCTAACTGGCTGGGGGCGTGTGCGTTGATCAACACACACTGCAGCAGATATGATGATCGCACCATGATCAGATGAGCCTCAAAGTAGTGGCGCAACTTCCTTGCTGCTAGAAATACTCCAAGAAGGATCGTCTGTATCTTGGGTGTCATGACCCCGGACCCAGAGATATACATACTCTTATGTGCTCCTAGCCATGGACTCACAAGGGCTTCAGGGTAACCAGCCCCGGCCGCAACAAACAATGGCAGGCAGACTGGATTCATCGGCACGTAGTCCGGATCCCAGTCTACTACTCCTTGTATCCATGCTAGTCATAACCAACTATGCATATCAAAGCGTCCATGAATCGTATGAAACTGAAGGAAACGGGACCAAAGCTATACAGAGCTGCTATGTGTCCAAAAAGTGCAACAACAATCGAGGGTTACTGGGGTTACCTAGCCCCAGGCCGAATCACATCGGCAGGAGGGCTCGGACATGGATCATCGGCTCCACAACCCCTCGACTGCGAAAACTATGCAGGCATAGCCAAAACTGTATAACAATGAGCTCGAAACCAACAACCGATCAAAGCAGCACTCTAGACATGAAGCTTTAGTAAACAGGTGTTACTAGAGTATAGCTTTACAAACAGAGGTCACATGACCCAACATTACATCAAACAACGGAAGGCAAATTATGTTGCTAATCAACAAGAACCAAAAAGGCCTAAGAGGCCGCAACATAGGGTGACGTCCCAGCCCATAGATTCCAGGCTGCTACCTGGGAACCCCGAACTACTTGTCGATGTCCATGTTGAATCACCACCGATGCGAGATCTTCACCTGAACCAAATTTAAGCAAACTTGAGTACGGGAGGTACTCAACAAGACTTAATTAACCTATTATATATCTGCTATTTTGAAAAGGGTTTCATGAAGGATGATTTGCGTAAAGCAATCTTTGTTTTGCAAGTTGAGGAAGGAATAGCACGCCTCCTGGAGTATTTTGAAAGGAGATGAGAAAGCTACTCAACTACTGATATCAGCATCTTCTTGTATTCCACCAAGTCCTTCTCATTCCCACACTATCTCATGCTACAAGGATTACCCCTCTCGGCATCTCCGAGGAGGCACCCTTCAATCATGGTTAACAAGTTTTAGTCATTCCGTTGAAGTTATCTATGATCACAGAATCCGTTGCCAAGTCGTCTGTAACCGTGGACACGGCTTCTCGAGGAGATTTATCCCTAGAGGGGGTACACTTTACCCACATGTACCATCCGACTCTTAAAGCCACATGTACGCTCCTTGGGAGCGCGGCAGAGGATGGTTGGCTCCGACCTTTACCTTGCATGACGCTATCCATGAGTCAACCCAAACAGGGCCACCCCGTCAATAGGGAGTTGGCCACCTCCTGACGGCACATGTTCTGTGAGTCGGGATCAAGATCCGTGTACGTCCATCACTTGTCCCGGTCACGCCCTAAGTTTTCTCCAAATCGTTTTCTGACTCACACGCAGATGGAAAGATCAAACTACGTGACTCATGGATGTGGCCAAACAAGTTAGTTAGCCAGGCGAGGTTCATTGGCTCGCTCGTGTGGTTGCACGCTTAGTCTTGGCTTCGAAGGCGAGAACTCTCTCCTAGGGGCATGAATAGGACAAAACGCCACAATCCATTGTGGCCTCACATCCATGCCGTTATTTAGTCAAGTTATCAAAGATAATATAATTCACAACAACCTGACATAAAAGATTCACGTATTGACCAGATTCATCAACCGGATGGATCAGATCATCACTAGGCATGGCTAAGCAAGACTCACAGGCTTTAACGAGGCGCGCACAAACAAACCTATAGCTGCTAGGAGCATTGGATCAGGATATTTAGGCGATGCAACAAGTATAGGAGAACTCTATCTAAGACCATAAATACTTTGAACCGCATGCAATATACGAGATCCAAAACACTTCGAAAACCATATATGAGCAGATAAGAGGTTATGCTTGCCTTGGTTATAAGAAAACGAGATAAAGTCTGCTGGAATAAGTGCTTGACTTGTCGGTTAAGATCAAGTATTCGACATGGAATTGTTGGCCTTCTCTTCGGAGTCACGTTCTACCGATGGGGAAACAACACCGAAACAAAGAAGAACAATCAACCATGGCATCGATGCAATGCGCAATATGTATGCATGAGCAAGTTAATGCACTGAAATAAGATAGGGTTGCTAGGGTTCGTATGTCCGTTATGCAATTTTACTGAAATTAACCCGAAATAGACCCCGGAGGGGGTTTCTGGTGTTTCTGAGGGGGTGTACCATTTTAATTTCTCAAATGGGTTTAAAAACATCATAAACAGGTTGCATTTGTCATTTTGAGCAATTTGATATATAACTTTTAATTTTCTAATTTTATTGAATAAAAACTTTTTTTTCTATTTTAAATGAATTAAACAACATTAAACAAATGGCCAAAATTCAATGTTACCAAAGATGTGTGAAAATGACATATTTGGGTTGGAAATAATTTTCTGAACATTTCTATATTTTTCTTATATATTTTCTGACTTATATTTTGGGAGATATTAATTATCCAAGTTTTATTTAATTTCTGAAATATTCAAACAGTACAGGGCCCACGTGTCATTTTAATTTTCTTTTTCTAAAAATAAAATCCAGTTGGCGATGGGGCCCATGGTGACGTCACCAAGTCATCACCGTGACGCTAGGGGATGGCCGGCAGAGGGCTGGTGATGGACGCCGGCGGCGTTTCTCGGCGCCCCAGCAAGCGTGGGTAGGCGCGTTGGAAGCGTCTCGTCGAGGCGAGCGCTACTGTGGCGGCGCCGCCCTCTAATGGCTGTCGAGGGCTCGCCGGCATGGAGGTTTCTGCGGCGGCGGTCACGGGAGACGGCAGCGACGACGTTCCAGTGCATGAGAAGAAGAATGGGGCCATCCATAGGTATAGGAGCTCACCCTTGACGCGTGAGGATGGTCAAATGGGGTGGAGGAGGCCGGAGATGGCGGCGATTCCACGGCGGAGCTTCACCGGAGCCGAGGGAGACGGGTCGAATTCACGCGGCTCCGTCCATCCCAGCTCACGGGAGTGCTCGAGGCGAAGGAGGAGACGATTGCGCTTCTCCTCGTGAGCTTGGCGGGAGCAGGGGATGCTCAGAGAGACGGCGGCGCTGGATCGCCGTCGAGCTAGGGTTTCGGCCCGTGGAGGGAATACACATAAGTGGAGGGACGGCGCGAGGGCCGAGTGACGAGGAAGGGCGGGATTGGGACGCCTCTCATCCTTCTTATCCAGGCAGGCGGTAAAGCAGGACGTGGCGAGGGAGACGTTGGCGGCCAGTGCGTCTACTTGCGGAGGAGGAAGAAACAAAACAACAATTTACAGAAAACCCCCTAGGAAAACTAAGAACTGCAGAGAAGTCCTTTTCTATTATAAAACAGAATAGAAAACTAAATTTTGAGGGCCTTTTTGTAAAGATAAAAATTGGCAAAAATACTTTTTGGAACCCTTACAAAATTTCCGACAAAACCATGTGTTTCTTTTGGTGTATTTGAAATATTTTTCAATATAAGATTTTGGAACCCATTTTAAGTACTATTTGTGGGATTTTTCTCAACCCATTTAAATTCACAGTTTAAATTGTTTCAACACGGTTTAATTTTTTTTGTTTTCATGCATGTATGATATGAACATAACACCACAACACTTGTTAACAAAGTTGGGATGTTACATTGGGGTACCACTCCCAGGCATCACGAAGCATTGAGCTCACATAATACACGGGAAGCTGCACCCGACGGGGTCTACCGGCTCCTCTGGCAGACCCCGCCCTCTTGTCTTGAAGGCAGGTCTGGTCTCGTTCTGCCACCAGCACGCCACTTACTGTATGTTTTGTGGCGGCTATGTAGAGGAACATGGTCTCTACCTCTCGCGGTGCCACCAGCACAAACGGCGTCGACAGGTATCACTTCAGGTCCTCCAGCGCGGCGTTGGCATTCGAGGTCCACTAGAAGGGAGCCGTCTTCTTGAGTAGATTGAAGAGGGGCAGGGCACGCTGGCCCAACCGAGAGATGAAGCGCCCAAGTGCGGTGAGGCACCCGTTCAGTCGTTGGACATCTTTAACCCGCCGGGGAACCTGTATAGCTTCAATGGCTTTGATCTTGTTGGGGTTGGCCTTGATTCCCCAGTGGGATACCAGGTGATACATCATAAAAGTATCCTTAATTTCTGATGTTCCATGTTGTTTCCTACTTGTTTGATATAAACTTTATGTCATTTTTATCGATTCTCCGGACTAACCTATTGACAAGATGCCACAGAGCGCCCTGTTTTCTACTATTTTTAGTTTCAGAAAAGTTGTTTTGGAAATATTCTCGGAATTGGAAAATTTGAAGTCCGGAGGTCCTAGAATTCCCAAAGGTTCTAGGAAGTCCCAAAGAGACCCGGAGGGGGCCCACACCATAGGGCGGCGCGCCCCCTGGCCGCGCCAGCGGGTGGTGTGGGGCCCCCAGGCCTCCACCGCCTTTGCCCTTTCGCCTATTATACCCCCGACATATTAACCCTAAACATATGCCACTTTATCCCGAGAAACACCCGAGGCTTCCGTCATTGTCATCCCGAGATCGGGAGGGTTCTGGAGCTCTCCCCGGCACCCTGTCGGGAGAGGAATTCATCACCGGAGGGGTCTACACCACCATGCCCTCCTCTGAAGTGATGCGTGAGTAGTTTATCCTTGGACTACAGATCCACAGAAGTAGCTAGATGTTTGTTCTATCCACTTTGTACCTCATGTTTAGATCTTGTGAGTTGCCTCACATGGTCGAGATTATGTAATGCTACATGTTTTGTTTGCTGGGATCTCATGAATGTTTAATGTTATTTCTTCTGATTATCAATCTATCATATTATCTTCATGCTTATATTATTTATGATCTTGCATGCTCTCGGTTGTTAGTAGATGTTTTGGCCAAGTAGATGCTAGTAACTCCAAGAGGGAGTATTTATGCTCGATAGTGGGTTCATGCCTCCTTTTCATCTATGCTCGAGTGACAGAAACGTGACAGATGGAGGATGTGTTGTTGCCATTAGGGAGAAAACAACAATGCTTTTTCTAAGGATGATGTTATTGTTTACATTACACACTTTTCTTACTACGATTATCTGTTGCTTGCAACTTAATACCCAATGTTTGTTTGGATGATATTCGAAGGGTGGATTTTTTAGTCATAGATGCAGTTGGATAACGGTCTATGTATCTTGTTGTAATGCCTGCATGAGTCACATAGTAATCTTTATGCCTTGCATATGCACTACGGTGCATCCTTCATTTCTGTCAATTGCCCAGCTTTAATTTGTTCACCACACATGTTATTTATCTTTCTCGGAGAGACACCACTAGTGAACTATGGACCCCGGTCCTTTTTCCTCATACTGATAAAACACCTACTGCTTTCATACTGCTCTCATAATGTTCCTACCGTTTTCCTACTATTTTCCACACCATACATTTAACCTCTTTGTGTTCAGCAAAACCGGTGAGATTGACAACCTCACTGCTTCGTTGGGACAGAGTGATTTGATTGTTTTGTGTAGGTTCCACGGTTCTGCTGAACCGGTAGTGTGCCCTACCACCTCAGCTACATCAACCTTTAGAGATTGCTTGTCCTCCTACTGTTCGATTCAACCTTGGTTTCTTTTCTGAGAGAAGCTGCTACAATCTTCACAACCTTTCTCTTGGGGTTTACCAACGAGGGCATTAACGCCATCAACAAGTTTCCTGGCGCCGTTACCGGGGAGGAAGAGAATTTCTGCAAGGGGACTCTCTCACTTCCAATCTCTTTACTTTTTTTTTGTTTTTCTTAGTTTATTTTATTTTTTCTTGTTTGCTTCTCTTTATCAAAAACAGAAAAAAATAGTTCTTATTCTAGTTGTTATTTTTGCTTTATCATGCTTGCTATCAATGTTTCATGTCTTTGACACTAGATCTTTTAGGAAAGGTCGGTTCACAAATGAACAACAAAAATATTATAGGAATACCGCTTGTCACAAAAAGGAATACACTTATGGGAGCAAATTAATAAATTGTATGACTATGCTAAAAAAAATTGTGCTCTACTTATAATGTTACTTATTGCTTTGATATATCTTGCTGCTGTAGGAGGTATAAACACCTCCCTTTTTAATGTGAGTATAATGATGATGTTACCATATCTTCTTATGTTAAGGGAAATTATGACTTTGATGATGTGGAGCAAATTGAGGAATTTTTTGCTTGGAAAGGTGCATTTGAAATTGCTTATTTGCTTAAATTTTTTGATGATGCACCTTATAAATATGAGATTCATGATATACTTGAATATTGCTTTGATAATTACAAGGATTTTAATTACTACATACTTTAATATCTTAATCAATTCTCTCCCCCAAAGGGAAAACTAATGCCTTGCAGGAACCTAGGGAATAAGAAACTGCTGAATCTGGAAGCTCATTGGATGAAAAAGAGTAGGAGGGTGATGATCAAGAGGAGGAAGAATGGAGCTACCCATGTATACCTCCCAATGATAGTAACTCTTTAACTCATACATTATTTGATGAAATTTATACTTGATATACTTGTGACCTTGATACTACTATGATTGAAACTTGTGAGAATGATATTGCTACTGTTATTTATGATAATCCATGCTACTTCGATAAATCTTATGATAATGCTCTTGATGATGGTCCTATGTTAGTTGATGTTATAAATTATAATGCTACTGAAAATAGGATTGCTATAATGTGTCCTATACCTTTTAAGAGTGACCAATTATCTTGTTTTGTTGTTGCTAAAAGTGGGAAAGAAGAGGTCTTTAATTTTAATTTTGATCCCACTGTTTTTGAGCTCGATATGAATTATGTGCTTTTAGACCATGACAAACATGCTTTATGTGATACTTATGTGGTTGATTTTGTTCATGATGATACTGAAAATTATTATGAGAGAGGAAAATTTGGTTGTAGGAATTTTCATGTTACTAAAACACCTCTCATTTTGTTGAAAGTTTTGAAGTTGCTCTTGTTCTACTTTCTCATGATTTCTAGTTGGAGCTTCTTGAATTTATTTCTTTACGAGATTCCTATGCATAGGAAGTGGGTTAGACTTAAACTTGTTTTATACTTTCTTCTTGATGCTCTCTTTTTCTTAATTCATAATTCTTATGTGAGCATCTTCTTCACTTTAAAACACGTGAATCCACTTTTCTAGGCCTAGCTAAAAGGCGTTAAAGAAAAGCACTTCTTGGGAGATAACCCATGGTTTTATTTTTGCTTTGTTTTTCTCTATTTTCTTTGAGTCAAGGGGTTGTATACTTCTGTAGCAACTCCTTTGTATATTTCTTGTCATGTTTTAGTAGTGCCAAGTAAGGTTTCTGACAAGAGTTGGAGTTGGTTTTCGGATTTCTGCGCAGGAAACAGATTTCTGCTGTCCACCGTCAAAAATCGTATAAAATCCTGCAAGATCAGAATGATCTGAAATGTTTTTTGCTTATTCCTCATCTAATTCCGCAACTTTTTTGTTCTTTAACTTTTTCGATATGAGCAACGTAAGTGCCTTGAAAAAATTATTCTTTACAGACAGGTCTGGTTTTGACAGATTCTGCTATTTTTCTTGCATTTGCTCTTTTGCGATGTCAAGTGGATTTCTTTCCTTCACGAAACATCAGTGGCTGTAGCTAATGTTTAAAAGTTTCAATAGCACTTGTTCCATACATTACCAATGGATTTTTATTTGTTGCACTAACCCTCTAATGCGAATTACTGTTTGAGTGTGGTGTGAAGGAAGTTTTCAAGGGTCAAGAGAAGAGGTGATATATGTGATCAAGAAGAGTTCAAGGTCAAAGCTTGGGGATGCCCTCGTGGTTCATCCAAGCATATTTTTAGAAGACTCAAGCATCTAAGCTTGTGGATGCCCAAGGCATCCCCTTCTTCATCAACTATCTATCAGGTCACTTCTCGTGAAACTATATTTTTATTCGGTCACATCATATGAAGTTTACTTGGAGCGTCTATTTTTTTTTTGTTTTCCTTGCTGAAATAATATAGTTGGATCCTAGCATTATTTGTTTGGGAGAGAGACACGCTCCGCTTTTTCGTTTGAATACTTGCTATGCTAGTTTTCTTAGTTTTTCTTCTAGTTACTGCAAAAATTCCAGTTTAGCTCTCATTTTCATTGCATCTCTTATTCAGAGCTGTTAGTTTTAGTAGTGTTATGTGAGTCTTCTCATGTTTGCTTTCTGTAGCATTTATAGAGTTTTTTAAATCATGAATTGTATGGTGCTTGTTGGAAAAATAAAACTGCTGCTCGAGGTAGAATTTTTAACGGTGCAAGTAGAAGCTTGTATAGACTGTGGCTAGAACTTTTTCATATCATGCTAGATGTTATTTTAGTTTTAAATCCTTGTGTTTATTGAGCAGCATGATTAGCCTAAAATAGCTGAGAGTGTTTAATGTGCCTTTGAAAGAATCATGAGTTGTTCTTGTCATATTTAAGCATAAATTTGTGGTGTTCTCTTTGGATGTTTTATTTGGTTGACTTGGTGCATGCTCACACCATGTTTATGACTATGAAACAGTCACGAATAGCCTATATGATCGTTTAGTTTTAACTTTTGGTACAAGTTATGCTTTGATTAATGATGTTTATGTCACTGTGCATGACTATGGCTCTTATGCTCTCTTGATTTGTCGCTCCCGGTCTTTTGCTAGCCTCCACCATTACTGAGTATGATCTCTACTCGTGCATCGAACTCCCTAAAAGAAAAGTTTTTCCCATTGTGTCCACCATACCTACCTACATGTGGTATTTAACCGCCACTCCAAAGTAAATTGCTCATGTGTTACCTTTAAAACTTTCAAAATTAATCCTGTTATGTGTTCCAATTTTAGCTCATGAGGACGTAAATAGAGAATCTTTATCTCACTTGTTGATTGGACTTTCACACCCTGGACTAATGGCTTCATCCGATTATCCAATGATAGAAGAGCTGGCAGTGGGGTGCCCAGCCCGAAACTAATAACACAAATTCTCTTCACTATTTTTCCCCCGATTTATCAGTCAAAGCATAATTGTGTAAACAAAAGAGAAAGGGGGATGACCTTCTACCCAGATGCGTCCTTCTATGGGAGCCGCTCGTGTGAAGTCTAGTCGGATTGTGATGTACTGCATTTTATGTTTACCATTCGTTGACATAAGAATACACCTCTCTTAAAATATAGACACTCCTCAACGGTATGTGATTGTTGGCAGGCACCCGAGGATTCGGTTAGCCATGGTTTGTGAAAGATTGTTGGGAGGAGTGTCAAGTTTTTTTTATACCTCTGTTTAATAAAATAAAAGCTCTAGAACATGAGTGATCCATGCTTCCCTCTGCGAATGGCCATTCTTTTACTTTTATGTTGAGTCTCCATCTTATAACTTTATGCACAGTTGAGAGAGCATTTTTGCCATTCTGAGTTTTATGTGCATTTGTCCCAAAAACATTATTAATTGATTCATGATGTGATATTGCTTGTTCTATAATTATTTGTTCTAGTCTTCCTCATGAACTTTGAAGGTGTCCTGGCATTTATGTTTTTCCCCACTCTTAAGGACTAGCGAAATATCACTTTGACATGTTCTCTCTATACTTGAAACAAACGTATATATTTATTTGAATTGTTATTCATGATCTTTCATTCGAGTTACTTCTCATGATGCAAAGTGATTGCTATGCTTTATTATTAAAGTTTTATTTATCATGCTTGTGTTGAAATTCTATGATCTCAGCTTACATATGCTTTTACATTTTTGATGATCAAGTTTATGTTGGTAGCATGTCACCTCAGAAATTATTTGTTTTGTCGTTTACCTACTCGAGGACGAGTAGGAACTAAGCTTGGGGATGTTGCTACGTCATAAATGTATCCTTAATTTCTGATGGTCCATGTTGTTTTCTTATTGTTTCCCACATGCTTGCTATACACTTTATGTCATTATTATCGATTTTCCGGACTAACCTATTGGCAAGATGCCACAAAGCCAGTTCCTGTTTTATATTTTTTTTAGTTTCAGAAAAGTTGTTCTGGAAATATTCTCGGAATTGGAAAATCCGAAACCCGGAAGTCTTAGAAATCCTGGAGGTTCCACAGAGTTCCGAAGAGACCCGGAGGGGCCTCAGGGGGCCCACACCCAAAGAGAACAGGGGCCTCAACACCATAGGGTGGCTGACCCCCTTGGCGCGCGCCAGGGGGTTGTGTGGGGCCCCCTTACCCACTCCCCCCCCCCCCCCCCCCCCCCGAGGCGTAAACCCTAAAAAAATCCCACTTTTACCCGAGAAACACCCGAGGCCACCGTCACCGTCATCCCGAGATCGGGAGGGTTCTGGAGCTCTCCTCGGCACCCTGCTAGAGGGGGAAATCATCACCGTAGGGTCTAGACCACCATGCCCTCCTCCAAAGTGATGCATGAGTAGTTCATCACTGGACTACGGGTCCATAGCAGTAGCTAGATGGTTGTTCTCTCCACTTTGTGCCTCATGTTTAGATCTTGTGAGCTGCTTAACATGATCAAGATCATCTTTATGCAATGCTACATGTTGTGTTTGCTAGGATCTCATGAATGTTGAATGCTATATCTTATGATTATCAATCTATCATGTTATCTTCATGCTTATTTTATTTATAATCTTGCATGCTCTCGGTTGTTAGTAGATGCTCTGGCCAAGTAGATGCTAGTAACTCCAAGAGGGAGTATTTATGCTCGATAGTGGGTTCATGCCTCCTTTTCATCTGTGCTCGAGTGAGAGAAACGTGATGGATGGAGGATTTGGTGTTGCCATTAGGGAGAAAACAACAATGCTTTGTCTAAGGATGATGTCATTGTTTACAGTACACACTTTGCTTACTACGATTATCTGTTGCTTGGAACTTAATACCCAATGTTTGTTCGGATGATATTCGAAGGGTGGATTTTTTAGTCATAGATGCAGTTGGATAACGGTCTATGTATCTTCTTGTAATGCCTGCATGAATCACATAGTAATCTTTATGTCTTGCATATGCACTATGGTGCAGACTTCATTTCTGTCAATTGCCCAACTGTAATTTGTTCACCACACATGTTTATTTATCTTTCACGGAGAGACACCACTAGTGAACTCTGGACCCCGGTCCTTTTTCCTCATACTGATAAAACACATACTGCTTTCATACTGCTCTCATATTGTTCCTACTGTTTTCCTAGTATTTTCCACACCATACATTTAACCTTTTTGTGTTAAGCAAAACCGGTGAGATTGACAAGCTCACTCCTTCGTTGGGAGAGAGTGATTTGATTCTGTTGTGTAGGTTCCACGTTGCTGCTGAACCGGTAGTGCGCCCTACCACCTCAACTGCATCAACCTTCAGAGATTGCTTGTCCTCCTACTGTTCGATTCAACCTTGGTTTCTTTTCTGAGGGAAAACTTGCTGCTACACTCTTCACAACATTTCTCTTGGGGTTTACCAACAAGGGCATTAACGCCATCAACAAGTTTTCTAGCGCCGTTACCGACGAGGAAGAGAATTTTTGCAAGGGGACTCTCTCACTTCCAATCTCTTTACTGTGTTTTTGTTTTGCTTAGTTTATTTTATTTTTTCTTGTTTTCTTCTCTTTATCAAAAACACAAAAAAATTAGTTCTTATTCTAGTTGTTATTTTTTGCTTTATCATGCTTGCTATCAATGTTTGATGTCTTTGACACTAGATCTTTCAGGCAACGTGGGTTCACAAATGAACAACAAAAATATTATAAGGAATACCGATTGTCACAAAAAAGGAATACATTTATGGGAGCAAATTAATAAATTGTATGACTATGCTAAAAACTTGTGCTCTACTTATAATGTTACTTATTGCTTTGATATATCTTGCTGCTGTAGGAGGTATAAACACCTCCCTTTTTAATGTGAGTATAATGATGATGTTACCATATCTTCTTATGTTAAGGGAAATTATGACTTTGATGATGTGGAGCAAATTGAGGATTTTTTTGCTTGGAAAGGTGCATTTGAAATTGCTTATTTGTTTGAAAATATTGATGATGCACCTTTTAAATATGAGATTTATGATATACTTGAATATTGCTTTGATAATTACAAGGATTGTAATTACTACATACTTCAATATCTTAATCAATTCTCTCCCCCCAAAGGGAGAAACTAATGCCTTGCAGGAACCTATGGAAGAAGAAACTGCTGAATCTGGAAGCTCATTGGATGAAAAACAGGAGGGTGATGATCAGGAGGAGGAAGAATGGAGCTACCCATGTATACCTCCCAATGATATTAACTCTTTAAATCATATATTATTTGATGAAATTTATACTTGCTATACTTGTGACCTTGATACTACTATGAATGAAACTTGTGAGAATGATATTGCTACTGTTATTTATGATAATCCATGCTACTTGGATAAATCTTATGATAATGGTCTTCATGATGGTCCTATGCTAGTTGATGTTATAAATTATAATGCTACTGAAAATAGGATTGCTATAATGTGTCCTATACCTTTTAAGAGTGACCAATTATCTTGTTTTTCTATTGCTAAAAGTGGGAAAGAAGAGGTCTTTAATTTTAATTTTGATCCCACTGTTTTTGAGCTTGATATGAATTGTGTGCTTTTAAACCATGACAAACATGCTTTACATGATACTTATGTGGTTGAGTTTGTTCATGATGATACTGAAAATTATTATGTGAGAGGAAAATTTTGTTGTAGGAATTTTCATGTTACTAAAACACCTCTCATTTTGTTGAAAGTTTTGAAGTTGCTCTTGTTCTACTTTCTCATGATTTCTAGTTCGAGCTTCTTTAATTTATTTCTTTACGAGATTCCTATGCATAGGAAGTGCGTTAGGATTAAACTTGTTTTATACTTTCTTCTTGATGCTCTCTTTTTCTTAATTCATAATTCTTATGTGAACATCTTCTTCACATTAAAACACGTGAATCCACTTTTCTGGGCCTAGCTAAAAGGCGTTAAAGAAAAGCACTTCTTAGGAGATAACCCATGGTTTTATTTTTGCTTTGTTTTTCTCTGTTTTCTCTGAGTCAAGGGGTTGTATTCTTCTGTAGAAACTCCTCTGTATCTTTATTTTCATGTTTTAGAAGTGCCAAGTAAGGTTTCTGACAAGAGTTGGAGTTGGTTTTCGGATTTCTGCCCAGGAAACAGATTTTTGCTGTCCACCGAAAAACATCATATAAAATTCTGCAAGATCACAATGATATGAAATTTCTTGTGCTTATTCCTCGTCTAATTCCGCAACTTTTTAATTCTTTAAGTTTTTCTATCTGAGCAACGTAAGTGCCTCGAAAATTTTTGTCTTTACATACAGTTCTGGTTTTGACAGATTCTGCATTTTTTTCTTGTATTTGCTCGTTTGTGATGTCAAGTGGATTTCTTTGCTTCCCGAAACATCAGTGGCTGTAGCTAATGTTTTAAAGTATCAATATCACTTGTTCCATACAGAACCAATGGATTTTTAATTGTTGCACTAACCCTCTAATGTGAATTACTGTTTGAGTGTGGTGTGAAGGAAGTTTTCAAGGGTCAAGAGAAGAGGTGATATATGTGATCAAGAAGAGTGCAAGTTCAAAGCTTGGGGATGCCCCCGTGGTTCTTCCAAGCATATTTTTAGAAGACTCAAGCATATAATCTTGGGTATGCCCAAGGCATCCCCTTCTTCATCAACTATCTATCATGTCACTTTACGTGAAACTATATTTTTATTCGGTCACATCATATGAAGTTTACTTGGAGTGTATAATTGTTTTTCTTTTCTTTTGTTTTCCTTTGTTTTATTTTGTTTTCCTTGATGAAATAATATAGTTGGATCCTAGCATTATTTGTTTGGGAGAGAGACACGCTCCGCTTTTTCATTTGAATACTTGCTATGCTAGTATTCTTAGTTTTTCTTCTAGTTACTGCAAAAAATTCCAGTTTTGCTCTCGTTTTCATTGCATATCTTATTCAGAGCTGTTAGTTTTAGTAGTTTTATGTGAGTCCTCTCATGTTTGCTAGTTGTAGCATTTAGAGAGTTTTTTTTAAAGCATGATTTGTATGGTGCTTGTTGGGAAAAGAAACAGCTGCTTGAGGTAGAATTTTTAACGGTGCAAGTAGAAGCTTGTATAGACTGTGGCTAGAAATTTTTCATAGCATGCTAGATGTTATTTAAGTTTTAAATACTTGTGGTTATTGAGTAGCATGATTATACTCAAATAGCTGAGAGTGTTTAATGTGCAATTGAAAGAATCATGAGTTGTTCTTGTCATATTGAAGCATAAATTTGTGGTGTTCTCCTTTGGATGTTTTATTTGGTTGACTTGGCGTATGCTCACGCCATGTTTATGACTATGAAACAGTCATGAATAGCCTCTATGATAATTTATTTTTTGAACTTGTGGTACCAGTTATGCTTTGATTAATGATGTTTATGTCGCTATGCATGATTATGGCTCTTATGCTCTCTTTATTTATCGCTCCCAGTCTTTTGCTAGCCTCCACATGTACTGAGTATGAGCTCTACTCATTCATCGAACTTCCTAAAGCCAAAGTTTTTCCCATTGTGTCCACCATACCTACCTACATGGGGTATTTAACCACCACTCCAAAGTAAATTACTCATGTGTTACCTTTAAAACTTTCAAAATTACTCCTGATTTGTGCTCCTGTTTTAGCTCATGAGGACGTAAATAGAGAATCTTTATCTCACTTATTGATTGGACTTTCACACCCTCGACTAGTGGCTTCATCCGCTTATCCAATGATAGAAGAGCTGGCAGCGGGGTGCCCAGCCCCAAATTAATAACACAAATTCTCTGCACTACTTTTGCCCCTGATTTATCAGTCAAAGCATAATTGTGTAAGCAAAAGAGAATGGGGATGACCTTCTACCCAGATGCGTCCTTCTATGGGAGACGCTCTTGTGAAGCCTAGTTGGCTTGTGACGTACTGCATTTTCTGTTTACCATTCGTTAACATAAGCATACATCTCTCTTAAAATATAGACACTCCTCCATGGTATGTGATTGTTGGTAGGCACCCGAGGATTCGGTTAGCCATGGTTTGTGAAAGATGGTTGGGAGGAGTGTCAAGTTTTTTTATACCTCTGTTTAATAAAATAAAAGATCTAGCACATGAGTGATCCATGCTTCCCTCTGCGAATGGCCTTCCTTTTACTTTTATGTTTACTCTCCATCTTATAACTTTATGCACAGTTGAGAGAGCATTTTTGCCATTCTAAGTTTTATGTGCATTTGTCCCAGAAACATTATTAATTGATTCATGATGTGATATTGCTTGTTCTCTAATTATTTGTTCTAGTCTTCCTCATGAACTTTGAAGGTGTCCTGGCATTTATGTTTTGCCCCACTCTTAAGGACTAGCGAAATATCACTTTGACATCTTATCTCTATACTTGAAACAAACGTATATCTTTCTTTGCATTGTTATTCATGATCTTTTATTTGAGTTACTTCTCATGATGCAAAGTGATTGCTATTCTTTATTATTAAAGTTTTATTTAGCATGCTTGTGTTGAAGTTCTATGATCTCATCTTACATATGCTTTTACATTTTTGATGATCAAGTTTATGTTGGTAGCATGTCACCTCATAAATTATTTTTTTTGTCGTTTACCTACTCGAGGACGAGTAGGAACTAAGCTTGGGGGTGTTGATACGTCATAAACGTATCTTAATTTCTGATTTTCCATGTGGTTTTCTTATTGTTTCCCACATGTTTGCTATACACTTTATGTCATTTTTTATCGATTTTCCAGACTAACCTATTGACAAGATGCCACAGAGCTAGTTCCCTGTTTTCTGCTGTTTTTAGTTTCAAAAAAGTTGTTCTCGAAATATTCTCGGAATTGGAAAATTCGAAGCCCGGAAGTCTTAGAAATCTCGGAGGTTCCACGGAGTCCCGAAGAGACCCGGAGGGGGGCCTCAGGGGGCCCACACCATAGGGTGGCGCGACCCCCCTTGGCGTAAACCCTAAAAAACCCACTTTTACCCGAGAAACACCCGAGGCCGCCGTCACTATCATCCCGAGATCGGGAGGGTTCTCGAGCTATCCGTGGCACCCTGCTAGAGGGGGAAATCATCACCGGAGGGGTCTAAACCACCATGACCTCCTCCGAAGTGATGCATGAGTAGTTCATCCCTGGACTACGGGTCGATAGCAGTAGCTAGATGGTTGTTCTCTCCACTTTGTGCCTCATGTTTAGATCTTGTGAGCTGCCTAACATGATCAAGATTATCTTTATAGAATGCTACATGTCGTATTTTCTGGGATCTAATGAATGTTGAATGCTATGTCTTCTGATTATCAATCTATCATGTTATCTTCATGCTTATGTTATTTATGATCTTGCATGCTCTCGGTTGTTAGTAGATTCTCTGGCCAAGTAGATGCTAGTAACTCCAAGAGGGAGTATTTATGCTCGATAGTGAGTTCATGCCTCCTTTTCATCTATGCTCGAGTGAGAGAAACGTGACGGATGGAGGATGTGTTGGTGCCATTAGGGAGAAAACAACAATGCTTTGTCTAAGGATGTGTTGGATAACGGTCTATGTATCTTGTTGTAATGCCTGCATGAATCACATAGTAATATTTATGTCTTGCATATGCACTACGGTGCAGCCTTCATTTCTGTCAATTGCCCAGCTGTAATTTGTTCATCACACATGTTATTTATCTTTCTCGGAGAGACACCACTAGTGAACTGTGGAACCCGGTCCTTTTTCCTCATTACTGATAAAACACCTACTGCTTTCATCTGATCTCATACTGCTCTCGTACTGTTCCTACTGTTTTCCACACCATACATTTAACCTCTTTGTGTTCAGCAAAACCGGTGATATTGACAACCTCACTGCTTCGTTGGAAAAGAGTGATTTGATTGTGTTGTGTAGGTTCCACATTGATGCTGAACCGGTAGTGCGCCCTGCGACCTCAGCTGCATCAACCTTCAGAGATTGCTTGTCCTCCTACTGGTCGATTCAACCTTGGTTTCTTCTCTGGGGGAAAATTTGCTGCTACACTCTTCACAACCTTTATCTTCGGGTTTACCAATGAGGGCATTAACGCCATCAAGGTGTTCATATGATCTTCCTCGGGTGAGGCTGGGTGGGTAATGCGCGCTCATTCTTCACCTTCCGCCCAACTGTTTGCTACCTCTAAGCTTGCTCACTGTTCTCACCTGAACCCGACCGATGTATTCTCGTAGGTCCATCCGACGGAGTCGTCTCGTCGATATGTCCTCTGTGTTGTTTTTTTTAACCCGGTCCACCTCTGTATGTGCTCACGGATGTTTTCGTCTGAATGTTGTCTGCAAGATTTCAGCCGCCCGACTGCTACTGGTCATTTGAAGGTAGACTTGAAATTCTGGAATAAATCGAACTCGAAGTCTTCCCAGAAAGTGTACTTGTTCTTGGGACGGCTTTTCAACCAGTTTCTTGTCGCCCCTACGAGTTGTAGTTGTATGTATTGCATCATTGTAACCTTATTACCCTTCTGGAATCGCACCACCGTCAGGTAGTCGTCTAACCATGTGTAACATACCTGATTTTTGGAAAGTGCAAAAATCACACAATTTTAAACTTTTTGTTTTCGTATTATGCAAGCCACCAAAAACCAAATGAGATGCAAGAAACAAAAGGAAATAACACATATTTCAATCAAACTGCGATAAAGAACCCATTGTGCCTCTATTTCCTAAACCCAAAAGCCTATTCCAAATTATTTATGCTTTGTTAAAGTAATTGTTTTCTCTTTAACAAACCTTATTTACAAAATCATTTCAATCCAAAAATTACAATGAAATTGTTTGATAGCTTTTTGAACCAAAAAATTATTAACCCTAATACTGTTCTAAACCTCAAAATTATTTTATGAGTATAAAAGATATTTATAATAATTATTCCAAGTTTTAAACATAAAGGGGTGAACATAAAATGCTTTGCTTTTTAAATAACATAAAATAAGACTTTGAAAAAAAATATTATGACTTGTGGGTTTTTTTCTAAATTTTATTAAGCCACTTTTATAATTATTTAGTTTTCTATTTTAAAATGGAATTAAGTTGCTATTAGTAAATCACTTATATCTTAAAAATATAAAATATAAAATGAGATAAAATGACTTTAAAAAATTATATATGACATATATAATGTCTCTGATTTTTTTTTCAAACCTATTTTCCAATTTTATTGATATTTTCCATTTAATTGGAATAAAGGGGCAAATATGAATTAAAATCAAATTTTGTAAATTCAAAAATTCAAAAACAATGGAAACCCCACAAAAGTGGTACTGTTGGAAAGTATTTGAATTAATATAAATTTAGAATTTTTATCCATGTGAACTGGAATTATAAAACAGAAGATATAAAATAAATTGAAAAACAGGAATAAAAAAATGCCGACGTCATCATCGTCTTCATCACAGAGAAGAAACTATCGCCCGCTTCCATCCGATTTCAATGTACTTGTTTCCGCGGGATTTAATCCCCGGTTCATTGCCCTTATCTCCCCCTTAAATCCTCTTCTCCTCCTCCGCATTCCCCCACTCCCCACTCTGCAACCGTGCCTTGAGGCTGTCTAAATTCCTCGCCGGAGAAGTTTCTGGCCGCCGCCATCCGTCTTTTTTTTACCACCGTAGCCCGTCTCCGCCCCCTTTTTGTGTCTGGTTTTCTTCCTCTATGTCCTGTGCACGCGCCCGACCCATCTCTTTTACTTTTTCCGCGACAGAGGAGACGCGTCGTGCACACCCGACGCTCGCTGGAGCCGTGACGACATTGTCTGCATCGCGCTGTCGACTCAACGCCTTCCCGATCTCGCCATGGTCATGATCGAGTTTTCCATCTCGCGCTACGCCCCCTGGACCCATCCCCGTGCCCGAAGACCACCCGGAACGTTGTCGCGGTGAAACAGCTGCGTCGCCGGCTGTCGTCGTCTCCATTTCCGGCAGCCCCGCCGATGAGGTGAGCTCCCCATCGTCCTCTGCCGTACGATCTATTCTGAACGGCCATGATTAGGTCCTAAAATGGAATAGGTATCGTCCAATCACAGCTCTCCAAGTAAGCAACGCGATAAGTTTTTATCTGTCGCGCCGTGAAACGCATAGCCGGCCCAAGCCCAGTCCTTATCTGCCGCCTAGTGCAGCGCATAGCAGCCCAGCCTTTTCTGGATTTTTATTCTGGAATAAAATTAAAATGGAAGTTTTGCAGAATAGTCCCTGCATCTTAGAATGTTCATAACTTTTGATCCACAACTCACAATTTAGCAAACTTGGACTTTTTTAAATCCTCTGGATGTGTAGAATCTTTTGGCTTGTTTGATGAATTTTGGCATAATTCAAATTCTACAAATCCAAAAATTGCAAATAAATTTTTTTTTGGAAACCTTAAGATGTGTGCTTTCATATTCTCTATCCCAAAATAATTTGTGAACAAATTAAATTTTAATTTAGAATTAAGTTGTCTATTTGAGTATTTTTGACATAGATTTAATTCTATATATAATTAGAATATGTTCCCTTAATCAAAATTTCTCCATTTGGTAACCTTGAACCAGAGACATCAGTGCCTAAACATTTTGGACACACCTGGACCATGACCATGTATATTTAGCCAAATAATCCATCATAGTAGTCCACCTAGTTGTTTATGTCTTAGAGTGTATTTCTATCCTTCTTACCTTTGTTGTTGTGGCTATTTTTGAGCCAAGACCAAGTCCCTAGTATGTGTCAATCACATATAATACCAAGTATTGAACCTTAAACACTAGTACCATTGTTTTCCATCTACTTCTCCACTCCCCTATTCTTGCTTCAAGAATTCATCAAGTTAGCAAAATGGAAATCAAGACTCAAGCACAAGAAGGAACATCATTTTCACCTTGGTGGCAACATGAAGAGCTACAAGGAAGATCATGGAAGAATTTTTGAAGAAAATACTTGGACTCCACAACTAGAAGCAACTCAAGGAAGTGAAAATTCATGAAGAGATAAAAATAAGGCCAACCCCTTTCTCTTTCTATCTTTTCTTCTCCTGTCCTTTTTGAATTAGTGGTATTTTCACATGTGATCAAGATCAACCCTTAGTTTGTGCCCACCCCATACCTAAACCAACTAGTGAAGTGAAAACCATGAAGATTTATCAAGCTCAAGAGAGGCTTCACAACAAGGAGGAAACTACAATAGAAGCATGAAGATGATCTTCAAGAAAACAAGCATGTGAAGACTTGGAGAAAATCTATACAAGTTGAAGAATAACAAGTTGTTTTTGTCCAACCATTTACCCAAATGGAAAATCCCAACACTTTATCTTATCTTCTCTATTATTATCAATTTAGACCTACCCTAACCAAAATTGAAAGGCTAACTTAGATCACTCAAATGTCATGACGAAAATAACTAAGAGTTACAATTTGTTATGTGTTACTTTAGTTGAAATAGTGAGAACACCTTGGTGAACTCTTGGAACTTCCTCAACAAATATGGTTATAATAAAGTTAGATCACATCAAAATCAACCTAGTCGATACCAAGTAAACCCTTGAAACTTCCTTAACAAGTATGGAACCAAGAGAAAATGAATCTTTCAAAATCAAACCTTAACCTTGTCCTAGCCAACTTGGTTGAACCCATTTCGCTATGTTTGTTGCCTTTTATGGTCACTTGTATGTTTGATTGCTAGGATGCTTGTTTATTTTGTTATTGTGTTTTCAATGTATAGATTGTATGGAGAGCAACGAAATTTTTGTGAAGAAAGTGTGATTTCTTCACCAACTTCAACAAGGCAAGTAACACACCATCAACTACCTATTATTTTCCTATGCATTATTAGATTTTTAGTAGTATGCATGATAGGTGATTTTTTTCTCTAAGTACTATGCTATTATATATTCTAGTAGTGTGTAGCCATCCCTTTTCCTTATTTTGAAGTCTTAGTACTTAGTAGATTCTTAGCCTTGCTACAAAAATTGTTTTACTTGAGGTTATGGAAAAATACTAAGTATAAACTTCAATGAAATACTTGGGTGGATTTGGTTGTTTGGCTGAGGAGAGTTGAGTGTCTCCCCGAGGGGTGTTCACTTGAGGAATGCCACCCAGGAACAAAGTGATTAAGATGTTCCCCAAGTTCATATTGCTTCCAGTGCATCCTTTAGTCATATGGGCTCTGTCTTGATCAACTAAGTTGTGAGGGTTCAACCTGGGCTTGACAAGCAGATGTAGCATAATTATAGGTGGTACAGGTCTTGATATTGGGTTGAATTCTTGCTTCTTAAAGATCTCGTCTCAATTCTTCTCCTTTTCTTAATGCACCCACGGTGCATAGGATGTTTGGGTCGATTTGAGTCTGAAGATGAAAGTGCACAAACTCTGCAGAGTCAACAAACTAAGATATTAGTCGTGTCCCCGGTTATGGACAACATCGAGCAGATGGACAAGGATGGACGGAAGAATCACATCACCATTTTCAATAAGTAAAATTTGACCAAGTGAACAGTAGTTGTGGTGCTTGGATTTCAGTCCAATGTTGCCACCCCTTGGAAAGAAAAGTTTGTTTTACAAAATAGGAGAAAACTAGCTTTGTGCAAACTTATCCAAAACTCCACTCAGGCAAATAAGCTTGTAGTATTAGTGTTGCCATTTATACCCACCATATTGTTACTTGAAATTACATTAAATTTTATTGACTCCCTTGTGGCTGCATATTCCATCCTACAGATGAATCTGAAGACGAGTGAGGATTTTGTTTAGGATCTCGAGTCTACCTCCAACATGTTTTGCCTATGGCACATGAAGAAGATGGTCTCAATGTTGTACTATGTTTTCCGTTGTAATACTTTGTTTTATGCTAGTCTTCTAAGACTATGCAAGTTGTAATGGTATTTTGTAAACACTGGATCATGCGATGTAATAGAATTTTACGCATTTCCATGATATTTCATTTTGCACTCTGGTGCTAGCAATTGAGCCAGGGACTAGTGGCTTAATCCGCTTGTTGATTGGTATTTTGAGGACGTCAATAGAGAATCTTTATCTCACTTGTTGATTGGATTTCACACCCTGGACTAGTGGCTTCATCCGCTTATCCAAATGATAGAAGAGCTGGCAGCAGGGTGCACAGCCCCAAATTAATACACACAAAATCTCTTCGCTATGTTTGCCCCTGATTTATCAGTCAAAGCATAAATGTGTAAACAAAAGAGAAAGAGGGATGACCTTCTACCCAGATGCGTCCTTCACATGGGAGCCGCTCTTATGAATCCAGTTGGCTTGTGACGTACTGTATTTTCTGTTTACCATTCATTGACATTAGCATACATCTCCCAAAATATAGACACTCCTCCACGATATGTGATTGTTGGCAGGCACCCGAGGATTCGGTTAGCCATGGTTTATGAAAGATGGATGGGAGGTGTCAAACTTTTAATACCTCTGTTTAATTAAATAAAACGCTCTACCACATGAGTGATCCCTGCTTCCCTTCGCGAAGGGCCTTTTCTTTTACTTTTATGTTGAGTCTCCATCTTCTAACTTTATGCACAGTTGAGAGAGAATTTTTGCAACTCTTAGTTCTACGTGCATTGTCCCATAAATATCAATAATTACTTCATGATGTGATATTATTTGTTCTAAAATTATTTGCTCTAGTCTTCCTCATGAACTTGTTTTGCCCCACTCATAAGGACTAGTGAAATATCACTTTGCCATGCTTTCTTTATACCTGAAACAAACGTTTATCTTTCTTTTTATTATTTTTCATGATCCTTTGTTTGAGATACTCTTCATGATGAAAAGTGATTGCATTGCTTTATTATTAAAGTTCTATTTATCATGTTTGTGTTTGAAGTTCTATGATCTCAGCTTGCATATGCCTTTACATTTTTATGTCAATATTATGTTATTAGCATGTCACCTCAGAAATTATTGTTTTATTGTTTACCTACTCGAGGACGAGTAGGAACTAAGCTTGGGGATGCTTGATACGACTGCAATGTATCTATAATTTCTGATGCTCCAAGATAATATTATGCCAATTGCTACATGTTTTCTCCCTTCTTTATGTCATTTTTACATGTTTTCCGGGACTAACCTATTAAAAAGATGCCAAGTGCCAGTTCCCTGTTTTCTGCTGTTTTTGGTTTCAAAAAAGTTGTTCTTGGAATATTCTGGGAATTGGACCCCACATAACCCGAAGTGGAAATTTTTCCCGGACGCATCCAGAAGACCGAAGAGGAGTCGGAGAGGGGCACCAGGGGGGCCACACCATGGCGTGCCCCCCTTGCCCGCTCCAGGGGTGGTGTGGGCCCCCCAGGGCTCCACCGCCTCTGCCCTTTCGCCTATTTATTCCCCCCGGATGGAAAACCCTAAAGAAGTGATAAAAAATCCCCAAAAAGTTCCGCAGCCACCGTCACTGTCATCCCTAGATCAGGGGGGTTCTTAAGATGTCTCCGGCACCCTGCCGGAGAGGAAATCATCACCGGGGGCCTCTCCATCACCATGCATGCCTCCGGAGTGATGTGTGAGTACTTCATCCTTGGACTACGGGTCCATAGCAATAGCTAGATGCTTGTCTTCTCCTTATATGCCTCCATGTTTAGATCTCGTGAGCTGCCTAACATGATCGAGATTGATCTTATGTAACTCTATGTGATGTGTTTGTTGGGATCCGATGAATATTGAACTTATGCCAAGTTGATTATAGTCTTTATTTCATATGTTATTTGTGATCTTGCATGCTTTCCGTTGCTAGTGGTTGCTCTGGCCAAGTAGTTGCTAGTGACTCCAAGAGGGAGTATTTTTGCTCGATAGTGGGTTCAGGCCTCCTTTTCGCCTTGCTCGAGTGATAGAAACGTGAAGGGGGAGGATGTGTTGTTGCCACTATGGAGAAAACAGCGGTGAAAGTGCACGCATGTACAATGATTGCTTACATTACACACTTTGTTTAATGCAGTTATCTGTTTCTTGCAACTTAATACCTAAGGGGTTCGGATGATAACCTGAGGGTGGATTATTAGTCATAGATGCAGTTGGATTATGGTCTATGTATATTGTTGTCATGCCCGCACTAAATATCATAGTAGTCATCATGTCATGAATGTGCACTACGGTGCAACCTTTATTTGTCAATTGCCCAGCTGTAATTTGTTCACCCAGCATGCTATCTTTTATGGAGAGACACCACTAGTGAACCTATGAACCCCGGTCCTTTTCCTACACTGTTAAAACAAACCACAACAATTTCCTGGTTTCTTTACTTACTGCAAGCATACATTAATTTTCACACTATATGTCTAATCTTTGTTTTCAGCAAGACCGGTGAGATTGACAACCTCACTTCACCATTGGGACAAAGTATTTTGGTTGTGTTGTGTGCAGGTTCCACGTTGTTGCTGACACTGGTGAGCCATCACCACCGTCAGTGGCATCAACCTTCCGAAGGTCCTCTTTCTCCTACTGGATTCATAACCTTGGTTCTTAACTAAGGGGAATTTCCTACCGCTGTGCTCATCACACCCTCCTCTTGGGGTATCCCAACACGCACCATCTAGGAAATTTATGGCACCGTTGCCGGGGAGAAAGAAGTCTTTTGGCAAGGGGAGTCTCTCACTCTCAACCTCTTTATTTTGTTTATTGTCTTGTTTTTATTTTTTGTCTTGTTTTTCTTCTCTTTATCAAAAACACACAAAAAAATCAGTTTACTTTATATCATAGAATGCAACTCAAGTATTTTCAAGTGAAGCATTCACCTGCTATTTTTGCTTTATCATGCTTGCTATCAATGTTTGATGTCTTTGAAACTAGATATTTTAGGCAAGGTGGGTTCACGGATGAACAACAAAAACATTATCAGGACCACCGCTTGTCATAAAAAGGGATACACTTATGGGAGCAAATTAACAAATTGCAAGACTATGCTAAAAACTTGTGCTCTACTTATAATGTTACTTATTGCTTTGATAAATCTTTTGCTGTAGGAGGTATAAACACCTCCCTTTTCAATGTGAGTATAATGATAATGTTACCATATCTTCTTATGTTAAGGGAAATTATGAATTATATGATGTGGAACAAATTGAAGAATTTATTGCTTGGAAGGGTGCATTCGAAATTGCCTATTTGCTTGAAAGTATTGATGATGCACCTTATAAATATGAGATTTATGCTATACTTTAATATTTCTTTGATAATTACAAGGATTGTAATTACTACATAATGGAATATCTTAATAAATTCTCTCAACCTAAGGAAGTAATTGATGCCTTGCAGGAGCCTATGGAAGAAGAAATTGCTAAATCTGGAAGCTCATTGGATGAAAAAGAGGAGGAGAGTGATGATCAAGAGGAGGAAGAATGGAGCTACCCATGTCTACCTCCCCATGATAGTAACTCTTTAACTAATACATTATTTGATGAAATTGATACTTGCTATACTTGTGACCTTGATACTACTATGAATGAAACTTGTTAGAATGATATTGTTACTGTTATTTATGATAATCCATGCTACTTGGATAAATTCTATGATAATCCTCTATTTATTCCAACTATTGATATGTATGATAATGAGTAAGTTTGTTTAGAAAATTTATATGATAATGCTCTTGATGATGGTCCTATGTTACTTGATGTTATAAATTATAATGCTACTGAAAATAGGATTGTTATAATGTGTCCTATATATTTTAAGAGTGATCAATCATCTTGTTTTTCTATTACTGAAGGTGGGGGGAAAAAGAGCTGATTTTGAATTATGATCCCACTATTTTTGAGCTTGATATGAATTGTGTGCTTTTAGACCCTGACAAACATGCTTTATGTGATAATTATGTTGTTGAGTTTGTTCATGATGATACTAAAAATTATTATGAGAGAGGAAAATATGGTTGTAGGAATTTTCATGATACTAATACACCTCTCTTTTTGTTGAAAGTTTTGAAATTGCTCTTGTTCTACCTTCCCATGATTTCTAGTTTGAGCTTCTTTAATTTATTTCTTTACAAGATTCCTATGAATAGGAAGTGGGTTAGACTTAAATTTGTTT
Organism: Alopecurus myosuroides; assembly: GCA_028641055.1. Classification (NCBI taxonomy): domain Eukaryota; kingdom Viridiplantae; phylum Streptophyta; class Magnoliopsida; order Poales; family Poaceae; genus Alopecurus; species Alopecurus myosuroides. Next base: position 660,726,455 of record CM054057.1, read on the forward strand.
TATACTTGCTTCTTGATGCTCTCTTTTGCTTAATTCATATTTATTATGTGAGCATCTTCGCTTTCTATGCCTAGCTGAAAGGCATTAAAGAAAGGCGCTACCGGGAGACAACCCGTTTTATTTTGCTTTTTTTAACCCGTTTTCCTTTGTTTTCTTTTGTGTGATTTGCACCTGGGTGTTGCCTATTTCCTTAGCAACCGCACTATATCTTTTCTTTTGAGTTTTTGTTGAGCCAAGTAAAGACTCTAGTGGAAAGTTGAGGCTATATTTCGGATTTCTGCGCAGGAAACAAATTTCGTCTGTTTACTGTTTATTCCGTATAAAATCACAGAAAATTCAAAATGGCCTGAGTTTTTTTTTGCGTAATCCTGGGCTGTATACGCAACCTTTATTAGTTGACCACTTTTTGATTTGGTCAACATAAGATTTTCAAAAAAAAATCATCTTTACCTGCTGTCATGTTTTGACAGATTTCTGCCAATAATTGCATTTGCATCTTAATCGCTTTCTTTTGGTGTTATTTTGAGAAATAGAGTTTTAAAATAAGTTGTGACAGTAGCTAATATTTTTTTGAGTGTTAGGCATGTGTTGAAACTGAACCATGTGAATTTATTATTTCGATTGCACTAACGTTGCTAATGAAGATTGTGAGAAGTTTGGTGTGAAGGAAGTTTTCAAGGGTCAAGAGAAGAGGATGAGATGATGTGATCAAGAAGAGTGAAGATCCTAAGCTTGGGGATGCTCCGGTGGTACATCCCAGAAAATTCCATGAAGACTCAGGCGTCTAAGCTTGGGGATGCCTTGAAGAGCCTAAGCTTGGGGATGCTCCGGTGGTACATCCCAGAAAATTCCATGAAGACTCAGGCGTCTAAGCTTGGGGATGCCCAAGGCATCCCCTTTTTCATCAACAAATTATCAGGTCACTTCTAGTGAAACTATATTTTTATTGGGTCACATCTTATGTGCTTTACTTGGAGCGTCTTTTATTTTTGCTTTCAGTTTTTTTTTTTTTGCTTTCAGTTTGTTTTTACTTTTGCAATAAACTTGGTTGTACCCCCAGCATTCTTTTATTGGAGAGTGACACGCTCCGCATTTTCATAGGAATACTTTGTATTCTTAATCTCTGCCTGGCTGCTGCATTTATTTAGCTCATGTTTTGCATGCATCTCTTATTAGAGCTATTAGTTTTAGTATTGTTATGTGAGTATTCTCATGTTTTGTTGCTGTAGCATAGAGATTTTTTGTTAAAACATATCTTGTATGGTGCTTGTTGGGAGAAGAAACTAGTGTTTAAAGTAGAATTTATAATGGTGCAAGTAGAAGCTTGTATAGACTGCTTCTAGAACTTTTTCATTCCATGCTAAATGTTATTTTAGATCTAAAGCCTTGTGATGTTGAGTAGCATGAATAGCCTCAAATATCTGAGAGTGTTTAATATGTCATTGAAAGATTCATGAGTTGTTCTTGTCATAAGGAAGCATAAATTTATGGTATTCTCTTTCGAATGTTTTATTTGGTTGACTTGGCGCATGCTCACACCATGTTTATGACTATGAAACCGTCACGAATAGCCTCCATGACCACTTAGTTTTTGAACTATGATACGCTTATGCTTTAATTAATGATGTTTATGCCGCTATGCTTGATTATGGCTCTTATGCTCTCTTGATTTGTCGCTCCCAGTATTTTGCTAGCCTCCACCTGTACTGAGTATGAGCTCTACTCATGCATACAACTCCCTTAAACCAAAAAATTTCCCATTGTGTCCACCATACCTACCTACATGTGGTATTTAACTGCCACTCCAAGTAAATTGCTCATGTGTTACCTTTAAAACTTCCAAAATTACTCCTTCTTTATGTTCCTGTTTTTGCTCATGAGGACGTCAATAGAGAATCTTTATCTCACTTGTTGATTGGATTTCACACCCTGTACTAGTGGCTTCATCTGCTTATCCAAATGATAGAAGATCTGGCAGCGGGGTGCCCAGCCGCAAATTAATACACACAAAATCTCTTCACTATTTTTGCCCTTGATTTATCAGTCAAAGCATAATTGTGCAAACAAAAGAGAAAGATGGATGACCTTCTACCCAGATGCGTCCTTCACATGGGAGCCGCTCTTGTGAATCCAGTTGGCTTGTGACGTACTTATTTTATGTTTACCATTCATTGACATTAGCATACATCTCCCAAAATATAGACACTCCTCCATGGTATCTGATTGTTGGCAGGCACCCGAGGATAAGGTTATCCATGATTTGTGAAAGATGGATGGGAGGAGTGTCAAACTTTTAATACCTCTGTTTAATAAAATAAAAAGCTCTAGTACATGAGTGATCTCTGCTTCCCTCCATGAAGGGCCTTTCTTTTACTTTTATGTTGAGTCTCCATCTTCTAACTTTATGCACAGTTGAGACAGCATTTTTGCCATTCTTAGTTTTATGTGCATTGTCCCATAAACATCAATAATTACTTCGTGATGTGATATTATTTGTTCTAAAATTATTTGCTCTAGTCTTCCTCATGAACTTTGAAGGTGTCCTGGCATTTATGTTTTGCCCCACTCTTAAGGACTAGCGAAATATCACTTTGCCATGGTTTCTCTATACCTGAAACAAACGTTTATCTTTCTTTTTATTATTTTTCATGATCCTTTGTTTGAGATACTCTTCATGATGAAAAGTGATGGCTTTGCTTTATTATTAAAGTTCTATTTATCATGTTTGTGTTTTAAGTTCTATGATCTCAGCTTGCATATGCCTTTACATTTTTATGATCAAGATTATGTTAGTAGCATGTCACCTCAGAAATTATTGTTTTATAGTTTACCTAGTCGAGGACGAGTAGGAACTAATCTTGGGGATGCTTGATACGTCTCCAACGTATCTATAATTTCTGATGCTCCATGATAATATTATGCCAATTGCTACATGTTTTATCCCTTCTTTATGTCATTTTTACATGTTTCCCGGACTAACCTATTAACAAGATGCCAAGTGACAGTTCCCTGTTTTCTGCTATTTTTGGTTTCAGAAAAGTTGTTCTAGAAATATTCTCGGAATTGGACCCCACAAAGCCTGAAGTGCCTATTTTCCCGCAAGCATCCAGAAGACCGAAGAGGAGTCGAAGAGGGGCACCATGGGGTGCCCCCCTAGCCGCGCCAGGGGGTGGTGTGGGGCCCCAGGGCTCCACCGCCTCTGCCCTTTCGCCTATTTATTCCCCCCGGATGGAAAACCCTAAGGACCTGATAAAAAATCCCCGAAAAGTTCCGCAGCCGCCGTCGCCGTCAACCCTAGATCAGGGGTGTTCTGAAACTGTCTCCGGCACCCTGCCGGAGAGGAAATCATCACCACACGCCTCTCCATCACCATGCCTGCTTCCGGAGTGATGCGTGAGTAGTTCATCCTTGGACTACGGGTCCATAGCAGTAGCTAGATGGTTGTCTTCTCCTCATATGCCTCCATGTTTAGATCTCGTGAGGTGCCTAACATGATCGAGATTGATCTTATGTAACTCTATGTGATGTGTTTGCTGGGATCTGATGTATATTGAACTAATGCTAAGTAGATTATAGTCTTTATTGCATATGTATTTGTGATCTTGCATGCTTTCCGTTGCTAGTGGTTGCTCTGGCCAAGTAGTTGCTAGTGACTCCAAGAGGGAGTATTTATGCTGGATAGTGGGTTCATGCCTCCTTTTCGCCTTGCTCGAGTGACATAAATGTGAAGGGGGAGGATGTGTTGTTGCCACTAGGGAGAAAACATCGGTGAGAGTGCCCGCGTGTACAATCATTGCTTACATTACACATTTTTTAATGCATTTATCTGATGCTTGCAACTTAATACCTAAGGGGGTTTGGATGATAACCTGAGGGTGGATTATTGGTCATAGCTGCAGTTGGATTACGGTCTATGTATATTTCTGTAATGCCTGCACTAAATATAATAGTATTCATAATGTCATGAATGTGCACTACGGTGCAACCTTTATTTTTCAATTGCCCAGCTGTAATTTGTTCACCCAGCATGCTATCTTTTATGGAGAGAAACCACTAGTGAACCTATGAACCCCGGTCCATTTTCCTACACTGTTAAATCAAACCACCACAATTTCCTGCTTTCTTTACTTACTGCAAGCATCAATTATTTTCCACACTATACGTCTAATCTTTGTTTTCAGCAAGACCGGTGAGATTTACAACCTCACTGTACTGTTGGGACAAAGTCTTTTGGTTGTGTTGTGTGTAGGTTCCACGTTGTTGCTGACACCGGTGAGCCATCACCACCGTCGGTGGCATCAACCTTTCGAAGGTCCTCTTTCTCCTACTGGATTGATAACCTTGGTTCTTAACTAAGGGGAATTTCCTACCGCTGTGCTCATCACACCCTCCTCTTGGGGTATCCCAACACGCACCATCAGCAACACATCGTTAATTCTTCGATTCAGCAATGAGTGTTGCATGGAGTGCTATTGAAGAACTTATAGAGAGACTCAAGTGGAAACTTCACAACACCTAGAAGGATCTCAAGGAGGCTAAAGAAGAGATTAACACTCTTGAAAAGGAGATAACAATGCACAAGAATATGGAGATTGTCGTGAAGACGGAGTATTGAAGACTTTTCATGTAGAATAAAACAAGAAAGTGGTTAGCCTCCTTTACGTAGTAGAATACCATGATATGTAATAAAGTTGTGAGACACGAAACACGATTAATGTATTGATCATACTTTTCAGCGTTGTATGACAATACTAGATGTTTTCTAAAACTATGTTGTTTGGTGTGATGAATGTATTTCTATATGTTTGTTATGTGTTGTTTGCAAGATGAGTTTTCTTGATCTATTGTGTTGGGGTAGGATTTTTTTAGATCTTTCTAATCTCTACTCATCTCCCCCTAAAACCCCAAACAGATGCCTAGCCAAAATGCCAACAACACTGAGAAGTCAATAGCAATGCAGATGCTACTAGAAGCTCAGACTTAACTGATACAACTGATGACCCAGAATCAAGCCAACAATCCCAATATGGAGTTAAAACCAGGAATGCGGCAAGTGTTGGATACCCAATCTCAAATAGTGCACATGATGTCCCAAAACTTGGCCAATGGTGAAAACAATCAGCCTTTGATAGCTAGAGATAACCAGGAGACAGAAGGAAATTTATTGTCAACACTCAAAGCCTGCTAATTTTGTGGACAGATATGACACTATTCCAAAGATTATCCTGATGAGTGGCCCCATGGTGATGCAAAAAACTCAAATGAAGGATACTTCAGTCAAGTTACTTGCTTTTTGTGTGAAGGAACAACACATGTTTCAGCTCAGTGTCCACTTTACCCCATAGTACAACAAGTTGGACAACAAGCCTGAGTGGTAATGCTTAGTGCACTCCAAGAGAACTTAGGAAAACCAGAAGTGAAGGGAAAATGCAAGTTAGATACTATTCAGATGGACCATGTCAAGATGGATACTGGAGACAAGACTACACCACATCCATATTCATCCAAACACACCACCAAGAATTATTATTCTTATGAAGAAGATGGACATTTATCTAGAATTTTCCCAACAAGCAGCCTAGACTTTCAACCAATGTAGTGGAATATACTGGACAACAATATGAAGATATCATGGCCAATATAATACCACCAAAAAGGAATAAGAAATTTCAGAAGAATCTCAATACTATCTATAGAGACATCAGCCAAGTGACATGCTTAAAATGCAGAGACAAAGGGCACTATGCCAATAAATGCCCTAAAAAGAAGAAGGAAGGAAAATGACAGTCTGCAGAAAATCATGAGGAGCGTCGAGAAGCATCAGTCCAATAATGAGTCTTATGCGAAGTTTTATTTTAAGAAATAAATGTTCCTTAGAGGATGATTCCATGTGTAATAAAATTTAATGAATGTTTGAGAAATGTATTCCCATTTTAATAAAATGAGATGATGTTGTGAAATCCTCTCAACTTGGTCTTTTGATTGACCCAAAGATTGTGTCATAGGTAGTTCAACAGAATTATCTTGATTTGTAACTCTACCATGAGGGAAAGTACTACTCAAGCCATCTTGAGTTAAACCACACTCCAAGCTATGTGGATAGAAACCTCCTATTGGAAGTGGATATGGATACATAGAACCCTAAAGGTTAAAAGTATAAATTCAAGACCCCAAATACCAACAAGGAGTTGATGTATCCTATACAAGAATACTATGGATGGTGAAGTATGACTCCAGCTGAAGATATAGTCAAAACCAGCAGCCAGTTAGACAAGAGTTTTAGACTACCCAAAAAATGTTTCTTTTAACGAAGGTAGCCCACCCAGCTGTTCTAGAACCCAGCTACCCAAACCTAATCTTTCCTAACCTTCCCAAATCTCGGGATGAGATTTCTTTTGAGGGTGGTAGTCTTTAACATCCCTAATTTTTGGAAAGTAAAAAAATCACAAAAAAATTGAAACTTTTTGTTTTCATATTATGCAAGCCACCAAAAACCAAATGAGATGCAAGAAAAAAAAGGAAATAATACATATTTCCATGAAACTAGAATCAAGAATCCATTATGCCTCTATTTCCTAAACCCAGAAGCCTATTCTGAATTATTTATGCTTTGTGCAAGTAATTATTTTCTCTTAAAAAACCTTATTTTATAAAATCATTTCAATACAAAAATTACTTTGAAATTGTTTGAAGCTTTTTAAACCACAAAATTATTAACCCTAATATTTTTCTAAACCTCAAAATTATTTTATGAGTATAAAAGATATTTATAATAATTATTCCAAGTTTTAAACATAAAGGGGTGAATATATAATGCTTTTCTTTGTAAATAACATAAAGTAAGACTATGAAAACAATATTATGACTTGTGGGTTTTTTTTCTAAATTTTACTACGCCACTTTTATAATTATCTAATTTTCTATTTAAAATGGAATTAAGTTGCTATTTGTAAATCACTCATATCTTAAAAATATAAAATAAGATAAACTGACTTTCGAAAATTATATATGACATATATAATGTCTTTGAATTTTTTTCAAACCTATTTTCCTATTTTATTGATATTTTCCATTTAATTGGAATAAAGGGGAATATGAATTAAAATCAAATTTGTAAACTGAAAAATTCCAAAACAATGGAAACCCCAAAAAAGTGGTATGTTGGAAAGTATTTGAATTAATATGCATTTAGAATTTTGTTCCATGTGAATTCGAATGATAAAATAGAAGATATAAAATAAATAAGAAAACAAGAATAAAAAAATGCTGGCGTCATCATCGTCTTCATCACAGAGAAGAAACTATCGCTCGTTTCCATCCGATTTCAATGTCTTTGATTCCGCGGGATTTAATCCCCGATTCATTGCCCTTCTCTCGCCCTTAAATCCCCTGCTCCTCCTCCGTATTTCCCCTCTCACCCACTCTGCAACCGTGCCTCGAGGTCGTCTAAATTCCTCGACGGAGAAGATTCTGGCCGCCGCCGTCTGTCGTTGTTTTTTACCACTATAGCCGGTCTCCGTCCCCCTTTTGTGTCTCTTTTTCTTCCTCTATGTCCCACGCACGCGCCTAACCCATCTCTTGAACTTTTTCCGCAGCGGAGGAGCCGAGCCGTACAGACCCGACGCTCGCCGGAGCCGTGACGACATTGTCTGCATCGCGCCATCGACTCAGCACCTTCCCGAGCTTGTCGTGGTCGTCATCGAGTTTGCCATCTCGCCCTACGCCCCTTGGACCCAACCCCGTGCCCGAAGACCAGCCGAAACACCATCGCGGTGAAACAGCTACGTCGTCGGCCGTTGTCGTCTCCATTTCGGGCAGCCCCGCCGGTGAGGTGAGCTCCCCATCGTCCTCTACCATACGATATATTTTGAATGGCCACGATTAGATCCTAAAACCGAATAGGTATCGTTCAATCACAGTTTGCCAAGTCAGCAACACATTAAGTTTTTATCTGTCGCTCGGTGCAATGCATAGCCGGCCCAAGCCCAGTCCTTATTTGTCGCCCAGTGCAGCGGATAGCAGCCCAGCCTTTTCGGGATTTTTATCCGGAATAAAATTAAAATGGCAATTTTGCAGAAAAGTCCCTCCATCTTAGAATATTCATAACTTTTGATCCACAACTCACAATTTAGCAAACTTGAACTTTTTTAAATCCTATGGATGTGTAGAATATTTTGGCACTGGCCAAATTTGAATTTGACCATTTAAATATTTTCAAATTCATATGTACTTGTTTGATGAATTTTGGCATAATTCAAATTATACAAATGCAAAAATTGCCAATAAAATATGTTTAGAAACCTTAAGATGTGTACTTTCATATTCCCTGTCCCAAAATAATTTGTGAACAAATTAAATTTGAATTTAGAATTAAGTTGTCTATTTGAGTATTTTTTTTACATAGATTTAATTCTATAAATAATTAGAATATGTTCCTTTAATCAAAATTGGTCCATTTGGTAACCTTGAATCAGATACATCAGTGCCTAAACATTTTGGACACACCTGGACCATGACCATGTAATTTTAGCCAAACAATCCATCATAGTAGTCCACCTAGTTGTTTATGTCTTAGAGTTTGTTTCTATCCTTTTTACCTTTTTTGTGGTGGCTATTTTGGAGCCAAGACCAAGTCCCTAGTATGTGTCAAGAGAGGATTTACAACAATGAGGAAACTATAATAGAAGCATGAAGATGATCTTCAAGAAAACAAGCATGTGAAGACTTGGACAAAATCTATACAAGTTGACCATTGACCCAAATGGAAAATCCCAAGACTTTTTCTTATTTTCTCTATTGTTATGAAGTTAGACCTACCCTAACAAAAATGGAAAGGCTAACTTAGATCACTCAAATGTCATGATGAAAATAACTAAGAGTTACACTTTGTTATATGTTACTTTAGTTGAAATAGTGAGATCACTTAGGTCAACTCTTGGAACTTCCTTGACAAATATGTTTATAATAAAGTTAGATCACATAAAACTCAACCTAGTCCATTCCCGGTAAACCCTTGAAACTTCCTTAACAAGTATGGAACCAAGAGAAAATGAATCTTTCAAAATCAAACCTTAACCTTGTCCTAGCCAACTTGGTTGAACCTATTTTGCTATGTTTGTTGCCTTGTATGTTTACTTGTATGTTTCATTGCTAGGATGCTTGTTTATTTTGTTATTGTATTTTCAATGTATAGATTGTATGGAGAGAAATGATCTTTTTGTGAAGAGAGTGTGATTTCTTCACCGACTTCAACAAGTCAAGTAACACACCATCAACTACCTATTATTTTCCTATCATTATTAGAGTTTTAGTAGTATGCATGATAGGTGATTTTTTTCTCTAAGTAATATGCTATGATATATCCTAGTAGTGTGTAGCCATCCTTTTTCCTTATTTTGAAGTCTTAGTACTTAGTAGATGCTTAGCCTTGCTACAAAAATTGTTTTACTTGAGGCTGTGGAAAAATACTAAGTATAAACTTCAATGAACCACCTGGGTGGATTTGGTTGTTTGCCTGATGAGAGTTGAGTGTCTCCCAGAGGCGTGTTCACTTGAGGAATGCCACCGAGGAACAGAGTGATTAAGATGTTCCCCAAGTTCATATTGCTTGCAGTGCAGCCTTTAGTCATATGGGCTCATTCTTGATCAACTAAGTTGTGAGGTTTCAGCCTGGGCTTGACAAGCAAATGTAGCATAATTATAGGTGGAGCAAGTCTTGCCATTGGGTTGAATTCTTGCTTTTGAAAGATCTCGTCTCAATTCTTCTCCTTTTCTTAATGCACTCAGGGTGTATAGAATGTTTGGGTCGATTTGAGTGTGAAGGTGAAAGTGCACAAACTCTGCAGAGTCAACAAACTAAGATCTTAGCCGTGTCCCTGGTTATGGTCAAGATCGAGCAGCTAGACAACGATGGACGGAAGAATCACACCACCATTTTCACTAAGTAAAATTTGACCAAGTGAACAGTAGTTGTGGTGCGTGGATTTCAGTCCAATGTTGCCACCCCTTGGAAAGAAAAGTTTGTTTTACAATAGAGATAGGAGAAAACTGGATTTATGCAAAGTTAGCCTAAACTCCACTTAGCCAAATAAGCATGTAGTATTAGTATTTCCATTTATACTCACCATAGTGTTACTTGCCAACACATTAAATTGTATTGACTCCCTTGTGGCTGCATATTCCATCCTGCAGATGAATATGAAGATGAGTGAGGATTTCGTTTAGGATCTCGAGTCTACCGCCAACATGTTTTTTATGTGGCACATGAAGAAAATGGGCTCAATGTTGTACTAAGTTTTCTGCTGTAATACTTTGTTTTCTGCTTGTCTTCCAAGACTATGCAAGTTGTAATGGTATTTTGTAAAGACTGGATAATGCGATGTAATAGAATTTGACGCATTTGCATGCTATTTCATTTTGTACTGTGGTGCTAGCAATTGATCCAGGGACTAGCACAATAACACAGGTGTCCTTACATTATTTAATTGTGGGATCACCATCGTACTTCGGTGTTTCAGCTGTTATTTTGAATCACTTTAGCTTCCTGGCCTGATGGATCTCCCGAGTGAAACAAGAAGGACCACAAAATTCCTCGTCGTCTGAGTCAGTCGAGTCGTACTTTGAGTTTTCTACTCGAGTTCTAGTTTTCCTTGGCGGTGGTACTTCTAATCCTCTTTCCCTAAATGCTCTATCCACCTTGTTTTGAGTGAGTCGATCCCGTAGGTCTTGCGGGTCTTCCTCGTGATGTGGCACTTAGGTTAGTTTTTTTTTACTTTGTTGGTTTCTCGGGTGCGGCCGCTTGTGGAGCGGGTTTCTCCTTTAGATCTGCGCTGGCCATGACGAGGCCGCGCATCATCTCCTCGTGAACTTTCCTGCGGGGGTCACCCAGCGCTAATTTTGTGGACATTAGATACGTCTGGACCTGTAGAAACCTTTCCTGAGGCGTTCTAGGCGTCAATATCTCCGGTGGATTGGGTTCTTTCTGGTCGTGATCCAGATCTAGCACCTTTTGGGTTCCTCTCATGCACTCGGTCGTCATACTAGTTGTTCGCGACTGCCGCTTCGGCGCAGTTGGTTTATGCAGTCTGTTGCCGAAAGCTTTCTGTTGAGTGCATCTCGGGGAGTCCCGTGTTGTCCAGCTCTTTGTACATCTTGTTCAATTTCTTCTTGTGTTGGGCTAGCTTCCATCGGTAAGACAACCGTTGATCTAAGATGGTTCTTGTTGGGAGGGGAAGACCTTGCTCAACTAGCGAGGTGACCAGCCCCATTGTTTCCGGTGTTACATGTAGCTAGGGGCATCCCTTGCCCCCCTTGCCTTTACTCTCAGATCTAGAACCGGCGGGCGGAGGGAGTTCTCTGCCACCATCGTCGTTGATCGGGTCCTGGTCCTCGGGCGGTGGAAACTTTGATGGGTCCTCCTCATTTTTTCCCTCGTCCTGCTCAGTCGTGTGTGTCGCATCAGTTGCCCTGGGTGGGTCGGTTACCTTGTCTTCTTCGTCCCTTTCCGAGGATTAATGCTCAACGCGTCTCGCCATTGCAACGAAGTAGACATGAGGGTTGATTCCGGCACAACTGCCTCTTCGAGTGAGAGCAGCGAAAATTCCGGCACCACTGCCTCTTCAGGCTGAATCCAATCTGAGTCTTGCGGGCGTAATACTCCTATGCGGCTCGCGCGGAAGTTCAGATTGCCAAACATGAGGTCGATGCTCCCTTCAAGGGAGTAAAACGCTAAACGGGATCATGTCGAGTACTTGGTGAAGTCGATTGACCCGAAACGGATCGTATCCGCCCGGATCGTCGAGTTGCATCTTGATGGTGATGAAGTCAAATAAGTCACGGATCCAGCGCCACTGGTTCCCACGGAAAACGCCAATGTCGAGGGGGGGTGAACTCAACAATCCCTATTGTGAGGGGCCCGAGGTTTCATGAAGGAAGAAAGCGCTGGTGGACTTCTCGACTTGACAGGTTCCTGCCCACCGGCTTTTATTTTGTTGAGGTGAAAAGTATCAATTACAGGAGTGTTATTTGCAGATTGGATCTGGCGTAGCTCTGAATCTAGGGTTTTATGTCCCGTTCATGACCCCCTCTCGTGCTTTATATAGGAAGCCGGGTCTTGGAGGCTGTACATGAGGTGGACTTGAATCTGAGTCGGTATTTACACTTTCGTATTCTTATCGCCTCAACCTTTCCTTATCCTGCTTATGTGTAGGCTTCCGAATGTGGGCTTCTGCATAGTCATCTGTTGGGCTTGTAAAGGTACCCCTTGCTGGGACGCACCAGATATACCCATTGTGGAGGGTCTCTCGGGTACCCCCACATCAACGGCAATATAGAGATGGGTAGAGACAATGAATCCAAAGCACAGCGCATGGAGCGTGAGAACAAGGAAAAGGAAGATCAAGAGGCTGGTGGGGAAGCAGCAGCACCACCACCACCATTTAGGCCACTAGGAGAACAGAGTTTCATGCAGTATATGCAGTTCGTGCAAGAAAACCAAAACAAGTTTATGCAAGAGTTGTTAACTCCGGTGGGAACTGCAAGGGGTGTGGAAGTTATAGAACCAACTCTGTCTGATTTTCTGAATATCAAGCATGTACCATTTGCTACGGCACCTAAAACGATTAATGTTGAGGACTGGCTAATTGACACTGAGAGGAACTTCAATGAAATTAATGCCAGTGATGCGGAGAAAGTGCGGCTCGCAACACATCTTCTGAGTGGACCAGCAACAGCTTGGCGGGACAATTAGCTGATTCTAAAGCCACCGGAGAAGGTATTTACTTGGGAGGAGTTCAAGGAGAAGTTCAGGCCGTATCATGTCCATGAAAGCATTGTGGAATTGAAGCGTAGAGATTTTGAGGATCTCCATCAAGGTACTTACTCAATGATAAAGTATATCAATCAATTCAGTGAACTCTCTCGTTATGCTGCAAATGAGGTAAGTACTGATAAAAAGGGGTGAAAATATTTCTTAGGGGATTGGATCCCTATGCTTCTATGCAATTGAGGATGACCAAGCCAGGAAACTTCCAGTAGTTGATGAGCTCTGATATCACTTGGGAAAATTATTACAAGATGGTTCAGCAGAACAGACAGAAGAAAGCTAAAAGAGAAGTCAAAAGGTTTCAGCCAAACAGATCTACACCAAACTTTAATTTCAAGCCTAGAGTGCAGCTGCGAGGATCCCCGTCTAATCGTGGACCATTCAACCCAAAATAATATGTCACAATTGCGATCTTCTGGGACATGTCAAGATTTAATGCAAGAAGCCCAAGATTATCTGTGTTGGGTGTGGAAAGGAAGGACACATCAAGATTGATTGTCCTAATAAGCCAGTTGGAGGTGGGTTTAACAAAGGAGGAGTTAGACTAGGAGGAGTTGGTGGATTCTCAGCAGGAAGTGGGAGTAGTGGAAAGAACAACAATGGCAAGAGGGGAAGCCATTTGGAAAGTTGAACTTCACATCCTTGGAGGAGGCGGCCAACTCAGAGACAATGGTGCTAGGTATGCTCAGACTTCTTACCCACTATGGAAAAGTTTTATTTGATATCGGTGATACGTCCAAAACGGATCTACTTTTTCGAACACTTTTGTTGTTGTTTTATTCTAAACTTGTGAGTTTTGGATACAACTAACACAGTCTAACGTTGTTTTCAGCAGAATTACCTTGGTGTCTCGTTTTTGTGCAAAAAATCAACTTTCAGGAAATTGCCCGGAAAAGATCCTGAAGTCCTTATTTTACCCGAAGCTAGAAGAAGAGCCGGAGGGGGGCAAGGAGGGGCCCACACCATAGGGTGGTGCGGCCCCCCTTGGCGGCGCCATCGGGTGGTGGGGCTGGCCCAGCCACCCTCTTAGGCTCCCCTTTCGACTACATACCCCGTGACCTAAAAACCAAGGGGGGTTTTTCCTATTCCAAAAAAAACACCACGGCGCCGCCACCACCTCGAAACTCAATTTGGGGATCAGAAGTTCCTGTTCTAGCACCCTATCGGGACGGGTATTCGGAGGAGATCATCGCCATCATCATCGCCACCACTTCTCCATCAACCATCCATGATTCCCCCGTCCATGTGTGAGTACTCCCTGTTGTAGGCTGAGAGGGATGGAAGGGATTGGATGAGATCGTTCATGTAATAATTCTAGATTGTTAGGGCATGGTGCCTAGTATCCGTTGTTAGTGCTATTTATCGTTGTTGCAACTTGTTATGCTTAATGCTTGTCACTAGGACCTGAGTGTCATGATCTCAGATCTGAACATGTTATTGTTTCATGAGTATAATTATGTTTCTTGATCATATCTTCAAGTTGTTTACACACATTGTTGTCCGGAACTCGAGGCCCCAAAGTGACAATAATTGGGACCACCGGAGGGGATGGCTGTGGTGTGAGGATCACATGTGTTCATAGAGTGTTAATGTCTTGCTTCGGTGCTTTATTAAAAGGAGCACCTTAATTATCAATAGTTTCCCTTGAGGCCCCGCTGCAACGGGCTGGTAGGACAGAAGATGTTGTGCAAGTTTCTCATTGCGAGCACATACGACTAAATTTGAACACATGCCTATGGTTTGCCTAGAACATGGATGCTTTATGATTATCTATCTGCAATATCCATGTTTCTATTATTATATGAACTATCTTATCTATGCAACGCCCATTCATCCATCCCTATGCCTACGGTACTTTAATCCTGTTGTTTCCCACAATTGCTACCGTTGTTACTATTTTACTCCTGCTGTTATTTTACTACTGCTACTGCTATAAAAATGTTACCACTAATAAATTGTTGCGAGCAAGTTGACTTTCAGGTGCAGCTAAACTGACAACTCATCTGTTAAGCCTTATAAATATTCTTTGCCTCTCCTTGTGTCGAATCAATAAATTTGGGTTTTACTTCCCTCGAAGACTATTGTGATCACCTATACTTGTGGGGTCATCAACCGGTGCCACCACTTCATTCATCTCTAGTCATTTTGTTGACAAATACTGGTTAAGGTGAGCGCGGTTAGAATACCCCATAACCGTTATGGCGGATGGGGGTACACTCTTAGTAACCCATGTGAAGCAAGAGCAGGTCATTACGATCCGTGATTGCACGTATTACGTGGACCTTTGTGTGCTTCAATTAAAGAGTATTGAGGTTGTTCTGGGAATGGATTGGGTGATAGAACATGGAGCTCAGTTGATTGGGAGGAGAAAACAGTTTCACTTAGGAAGCCAGGAGGAGGTCGAATCACTTACCAAGCAGATAAGCATACTCCTGTAGAAGTTGAACTTCAACTCAGCTCACTGAATGAAGCCAAATTGGAAGATATACATGTGGTAAATGAGTTTCCGGATGTATTTTTGGAGGAATTACCTAGATCGAGAGATAGAGTTCACCATTGAATTACTACCACATACTTCACAAATTGGTCAGGCACTTTATAAAATGGGTCCTAAAGAGTTGAAGGAACAGTTAAATGAACTCGAGAGAAAATGGTTTATCAGAGAGAGTGTATCACCATGGGGATCACCAGTTATTTTTGTGGACAAGCGTGATGTGGGCAGAAGAATATGTGGTGATTTCAGAAATTTAAACAAAGTCACTATCAAGAATAAGTATCCACTACCAAGAATTCAAGATTTTTTTGATCAAGTCCATGGGGACGGAGTGTACTCCAAGATTGATCTAAGATCTGGATACCATCATATAAAAATTAAGCCGAAAGATGTACCCATGACAACATTTGTGTCTAGGTATGGACATCATGTGTACTTGGTTGTTCCTTTTGGATTGACCAATGAACTAGCTATATTAATGAAATTGATGAAAAAGATCTTTATTCCGTATCTGGATAAGTCTGTGATAGTATTCATAGATGGCATTTTGATTTATTCCAATAATAAAGAGGATCATACAAAACATTTGAGAATAGCATTGCAAGTTCTGAGGGAACATCAGCTTTATGATAAATTCAGTAAGTGTGAGTTTTGGCTGGAGAAATTAGAATTCCTTGCACATGTCATCAATGAGGAGGTATTGCAGTAAATCCCGACAAGTTACAGTCAGTTTTGGATTGGAAAGCCCTAACAAATGTCAAGGAAATTAGGTGTTTCCTTGGAATGGCCGGATAGTATCGTAAATTCGTTGAAGGGTTGTCCAAGATAGCAGGACCAATGACCAAGTTGTTAAAAAAATACTCCGTTTGAGTGGACATCTAAGTGTGAAGCAAGTTTCTAGGATTTGAAAATCCGATTAACATCAGCACCAATCTTAGAAGTGCCTGAACCTCGCAAGGATAACATAGTATATTGTGATGCATCTAGGAATGGATTAGATTGTGTTCTTATGAAAGACAGAAAAGCTATAGCTTATGGGTCAAGGAAGCTCAAACCTCATGAAGTTAAATATCCAACTTATGATTTGGAGTTGGTAGTGGTGATTTTAGCATTAAAAAGATGGAGTTCATTTCTTTATGGAGCAAAGTGTGAGCTATACACAGACCATAAAAGTCTCAGTTACTTCTTTACTCACAAGGAATTGAATACGAGACAAAGAAGATGGCTGGATTTGATCAAGGACTATGATCTTACCATTAATTATTCCCCGGGAAAGGCCAATGTTGTAGATGATGCTTTAAGCCGTAAGAACACATATGTCAACCAATATATCATGAAATGCCAAAGGAGTTGAGGAAAGAACTAGAACAAGCAGAAATTGACTTACTGGAAGTTAACACTTTGGGAGGTTTGTATACATTTAAGGTAATGGAAGAGAGAAAAAGTGATCTCCGGAATGAAATCATCCGTCGACAAGACGAAGATCCTTTCATAAAATAAGAAATATGAAGAATTGAGGAAGAAAAAACCTTAGCATTCCATTTAGGTGAGTATGAATCACAATGGTTTCATAAAAGAATCTGTGTACCAAAATACCCACGATATAAAAAATTGATACTTTGGGAGGCACATGAAACATTGTTCTCCATTCATCCTGGGAGTACTAAGATGTACATGGATCTCTAAGAGTTATTCTGGTGGAATAACATGAAGAGAGAGATTGCTAAGGATGTGTCTGAATTCTATACATGTCAAAGGGTGAAAGCAGAACATCAAAGCCAGCAGGACCATTACAACCTCTAGAGATTCTAGAATGGAAGTGTGAGGAAATTGGCATGGATTTCATTACTAGTCTACCAATGACCAAGAAGAATAAGGATATGATTTGGGTTATCGTGGACCACCTCACCAAAGGTTTACATTTCTTAGCAGTAAATCAGAAAGATAATGCAGAGAAGTTAGTGTATCCTTATGTGAAGGAGATTGTCAGTAAACATGGAGTTCCCAAAAGAATAGTTTCAGATCAAGGATTTGTGTTTACATCATTATTCCGGGAGAAAATGCATACATCCCTAGGATCACAGTTAGATTTCAGTATTGCTTATCATCCACAGACTGGAGGGCAAACTGAAAGGACTAACCAAATCTTGGAAGACATGCTGCGGGCATGTGCTTTAGATTTTGATGGATCATGGGATGAACACCTACCATTAGCAAAGTTTTCCTACAACAATAGTTATCAAAGCAGCTTGAAGGCAGTGATATCCCACAAGTGTAGGGGATCGTGTGTAGACTTTTCGATAAGTATGAGTGTCTAACCCAACGAGGAGCTAAAGGTAGGATAAATTTTCTCTCAAGTTCTATCAAACACTAATACAACTCTACGCACACTAAACGTTTACTTATCTAGGAAATAATACTAGAGCAATAATACGGGTATGAGAGATAGCTTTGCAAGATAATAAATACAAGAAAGTAAATGTGAGTGTTGCAGCAATAAAATATACTAAGTAACCACAAACTAGCAGTACCATGAGTGTGAAAAAGTGGTGGTAATTGTGATGGATTTTTCCATGATCAAATAGTCAAATACAAGGTTGCAATTCCTCTTTTATGTGGGAGAGGCAAATCTAACAAGCTTTCACTACCCAATGATTGCAAGTACTTATGATTGTAACTCTAGCAAACATCCGTAACTACTAGAATATGCATTAAGGTAAAAATACCCAACCATAGCATTAAAATCAAAAGGTCCTCTTTATCCCATATGCTTTAATCACTAGATTGGGGCTAATGTTTCTGTCACTCAAGCAACCCTCCCTATAGCTTTCTCCCCATACTACAAACCCTATGATGTGATCCATGCATGCATAAACATATGATGGGAACCATAGGACTGTAACAAATTCAATATATATCTCAAACCATCCATAGAGATTCAACAATCAATCATATGACAAAAGGGAACTACACAAACATGACATAGATGCTATAGATCATCTGCAAATAATTTATAACGTCAAACACCATGTTTACATAGGGCAGTATAGAGGTGTATGGGAGGATGGACCACTGTATACAAGGAGAAATTGGTGATGAAGATGGCGGTGAAGACGGTGGAGAGGACAGCACGGGGTGCGGGGCGGTGCTGGCGCCGGCGGTGGCGCAGAGACTCCTTCCCTGCGCCGCCGACATCATGGGGGAGCGCCGCACTTTAGCCCTCTTCCTTCATGGATTCTTGGGAGCCCTTCCCCATGGAGATGGGATCTATGGGGGAGGCAAAAACGTGGCTTTGGTGGCTGGAAATTTGTGGTATGGGGTGTCTTCCACGACATAGGGTTCCTCACTTCATATATCCTCATGGATTTCCGTCATCCCATCTAGGGCTGCAGTAAATCGGGCGTATCTCGACCGTCCGGACATGGAATCAGGCGAATTTTAAGTCTAGAACGTTCCTCGCAAAATTTCTCACAACTTTCACGAAGGGTCTTTTTTCCATTTGACGTCGTCTTTTGTCTGGTACGTGACAATCTTCAAAAGGCGTTTTCGTACATATTTCAGGAAAGTCCCAATTCGACTCCAACAAGGTTTTCTCTTGTATTTTTGATAATTCCTACACATCAAAGTGTAAAACAAGAACATTGTGCACTTTTGTAACTATTAGTAGGTTAGTCCAAATAAATCATAAACTTAATATAAAAAAAGCTATCAAAATCATAAAAGTAGCATGAAACCATCAAAAATTATAGACACGTATCAGGCAGCACCATTTGCGGTACTCTATGGGTGAAATTGTATATCAGCGATATGTTGGTATGAAGCTGGAGGCAAATCGGAGTTTGAACCAGATTATGTCAAGGACCAGCAACACATCATTGATATCATCTGAGATCGTTTGAAAATAGGTCAGAGTCGTCAGAAGAGCTATGCTGACCAGAAGAGACAGACATGGGAACCAAAAGTGGGAGATATGGTATATCTCAGAGTTAGTCCGATGAAGGGGCTTAAGAGGTTAGGAGTAAAGGGAAAATTGAGTCCCCAATACATAGGACCTTTCAAGATTCTTGCACAGAATAGGAATGTAGCTTTCACTCTACAACTAGTAGAAAAGTTGGAGCAAGTCCATAATGTTTTCCATGTATCCCAACTCCGGAAATGCTTAAAGGAACCAGAAGATTCAGTCACACGTGATGAACTAGAATTAGAGGCAGACTTAACCTACAAAGAACCAGCTAGAATTTTGGCAGAAGAATGGAAAATACTCAAAAATAGAGCAATTATGTACTGCAAAGTTCAATGGAAACATCATCCTGAAAGGGAAGCTACCTGGGAGAAGAAGGAAGAGT
The DNA here is from genome assembly GCA_028641055.1 of Alopecurus myosuroides. Lineage (NCBI taxonomy): Eukaryota > Viridiplantae > Streptophyta > Magnoliopsida > Poales > Poaceae > Alopecurus > Alopecurus myosuroides. The sequence continues at coordinate 660,746,118 of CM054057.1, forward strand.
TAAGGCAAGCCCATCGAGCACACTTCGGGTACATCTATTATAACTCCGGGACGAAGTTTTTACTAAGAGGGAAAGACTGTAACATCCCAATGTTTAGGAACTAACGATGGGTAGAAATAGAAATTTGTGCATCTGCATGCATGCATCTAACCTGAACAAATTTTTCGCAAATCAAAAACCCTGGAGGGATTGGAATCCGTTCATATTCATGCCTTAGGGTTTAGAGAAGAGGGGTGAAGGAAGATGAATTTGGCATAACTTCTAGGTATTCAATTGTTTGTAATATGAATTCTTACTTTGAGATTTAAATGACATTGTAGTTGAATTTAAATTCAAATTAAATATTAAGTTACAGAAAGAACAAGTTATTAAATAAATTCTAATCAATTAATAAATCAAATATTTACATAATATAAAACAATTCAAAGAATTAATATAAGGAAAAACAATTAAGCTTTATTGATATTGTCACAATAATACAAAGTCTTTACAAAATTAAATTATAACAAATGGAGTTTACAAGAGAAAAATATAATTAAGATCCGAAACTGATTACTATATTCTATATCTTCAAATATTCCATCTTCGATTTGATTCCTGCAAAACAATAAGAAAAAAAATTAAAATTTCTAGATGTATCCATGCTAACCAATATGGGTTCATCAAATCCAGAACTATTCAAGAAATACATTTTTCAGTGTAAACAATCTAAACAGAAAGTGGTGATTTTCAAGATTGATTTTGAGAAAGCTTTTGATACTATTGAACACAGTGCTATTCTGCAAATCTTGAGATATAAAGGGTTCCCTCCCTTAGTGATAAAATGGGTTAAGGAAATTCTATCCTCTGGATCATCGTCAGTCCTGTTAAATGGAGTCCCTGGCAAACCTTTTGTATGCAAAAGAGGAGTCAGGCAGGGTGATCCATTGTCACCAATTCTCTATGTGCTGGGTGGGGATCTGTTGCAGAGTATTGTCAATTTGGCTCTAAGGGAGGGACGTCTCCGTTAACCAATTCCAATTGGTGGAGATTTTCTTATTGTTCAATATGCTGATGACACACTGGTCATCTTACCTGCTGACTCGGCTCAATTGTTGGTATTTAAAGATTTGCTCAACCTTTATGCTCAAATCACTGGGTTAAAGGTGAATTATAACAAGTCTTCTATGATACCAATCAATCTATCACAGCAGGAAACTATTGATTTGGCTTCTGTTCTGGATTGTACTGTGGCCTCTATGCCCTTCACATATTTAGGCTTGCCCTGGGAACCACTAAGCCAACTATCAAGGATTTTGCACCACTCATTGACATATTTGAGAGGAGACTTTCTGCTACAGTCTCGTTTCTTTCTTATGGGGATAGCTTGGTTCTTGTTAATTCGGTTCTATCCTCCTTGCCCACTTATTACATGTGCACTTTAGTAATACCTAAGGGTGTCATTGACATAATTGACAAAGCAAGGAGGAGATGTCTTTGGAGGAAGGACAAAAATAAGCAAAGAGTGAATTCTTTGGCTGCTTGGGATATGGTCTACATGCCCAAAAGCAAAGGAGGATTAGGGATCATTAATCTTCAGATTCAAAATAGAGCTCTACTACTGAAATTTTTGGCAAAATTCTATAACTCTATGGATATTCCTTGGGTCCATTTAGTCACGAATGCTTATTATTTTCAGTCAGTACCACATGCTGTGACCTCCTGTGGGTGGCTCTGTGGGTGTTATGCAATTAGCTGATACTTGGTGCTCTTTCTCTTCTTGCATAATAGGGAATGGATTTACTGGGCTTTTCTGGAAAGATTCTTGGATAGGACAACCTTTGTCAATTAAATTCCCGAGATTGTTCTCCTTTGCCAAGGATCCTTTGTCCTCAGTAAGTGATTTGAAACTGATGACAGACCTCTCGGATGCTTTTCATTTGCCACTTTCAAATGAATCCTTCCTTGAGTTTACTGACCTTCAAGTCATACTGGATAATGTTCACTTGAATGACAGTGAGGATGTTTGGACATGCAATTTTAATAAAGGGGTCTATACTTCAAGTAAATTCTATCAATTGCAGTTTGCTCAAATGCCTGCTGATGGGCCTGCAAAATGGATCTGGAAATCCAAATGCATGTCAAAGCATAAATTTTTTGCTTGGCTGATTCTAAAAGATAGAATTAATACAAAGGATATGATCAAGAGAAGGAACTGGAAGATTGAAGGCACTGATCACTGTGTTCTTTGCTGCAAACGTTGTCAGGAGGACTGGATCCATTTGTTCTTTCAATGTGTTTTTAGCTCACGGATTTGGAACTACTTGCAAATCAGCTGGAGTGATAACACAATTTTGCAGAATCTTTCCATTGCAAAAAAAGGCTTTTAAAGGACCTTGCTTCACTGAGATAGTGATCCTTGCATGTTGGAACATCTGGAAGCAAAGGAATGGAGTCATATTCAAATCGGAAAGGCATTCCTTTATGGGATGGAAAGTGTGCTTCTTGTTAGATCTTCTTATGCTTAAGCATAGGTTGAGTGCTTCTGTGGCTGCTGACTTAGCCTTATGGATTAACTCCCTAAATTAGATAGCTTGGGATAGACTGCCTTAGTCTATTTCCCTTTCCTTGTATACTTGTACATAACTGTAACTCTCTTTTGGTTGGCAATAAAGGGTTGTGGGGGACTCCCCTGCAGTAGAAAATGTTTCAAAAAAATAAGAAAAAAAATAAAAAATAAAACAGAAAATGGTTAGAGTTAATTACTCTCTGTCTGGCAGCTTGATGCACTTCTAAACACATCATTGAGTTTGGTAATGATCAAGTTAGTATGTTTTTAGCAAGAATGCCTCAGCACAGCATCATAGGTAGGCAGAAGAAAATCCACATGCCAGTCAGAAATAATGCATTCACTAGGATAAGACCAAGTCTATACGAAGCCAATCTTCTAGGCAAAAGATTTAGGGCTTGCACTCACACACACAAGTGACACACCCATGCACAAGCCTGTGATGTCAAGATCGCAACAAATAGTTATATAGCAAAGCAATCGTGGAGCAAAGGAGAAAAACCCCATGTCACCACCCTAGAACCAGTTCGAGCACCAAGCTCACAACACCATAGCAACAACCAAATCCACCAATACATCCACTCAAATTCATGTGAAAGTAAAGATCCACATGGGATAGACCAGACATGAACAAGATAAAGTCCTGGATCCAAAAGGGAAGAAGCTAGGAACTGAAGCAAGCAAGGAAGCCAGCAACAACAACCAGCAGCAGATCCCCAAGCACACCACATCCACAGCATCAACACAATAGCAGGTTGATCCCTACACACCATCCAGCAATAAATTGACTTACTAGAGTGGGCTGGGGGTTTTTTTTCCTCATTCCAGCAATAGATTGCTAATTTATGCACAAGGAGTAGGCTGGGGTATTTTTTTCCTCAGTCCAGCATAGGAGTGTTATGCTAAATTCATCCCTCAGAATTAAAAGCAAGTACAAATATGTTGTTATAAAAAGGGAGTAGGCCTCGGACAAACATACATCATAGGCCAGGGCCAATAAATCAATGGATAATCTGTTCTTATCAGTTTAAAAGGCCAAATAGGGGTAAATTCACAAATATTAAAGCACAGCAGCTGTGTTATACATGCTAGGCATGAACTAAGCCTGGGCACATCCCAACAGGGTCACCACAGGGAGGATACATGCCAAACAATCAAGCACATGGGAACAGTTTAGGATAAATTGGCTAACAAGATATACCAAGTACATGGGCACTTGCACATGGAGTTGTTGGGCACAAATCCTAAATGATTTTGCACCTCCAACACAACTCACACTTCTATAATTAGCACCACCAGATCTTAGGGCTCACAGAAATAATTAGGCATACAAGTATGTCCATTTACATAGATTAAATGTCAAATTATCCTTGCAGTGGCACATCTCTGAACCAAAGGTTCCGAGTAGCACACACACATAAGGAAATCAAGGGGATAGGTGTGCAACTGTAAAAAATTGACAGAAGCAACATGGCACCAGTTCACCGCCATCATCACTAGTTCGAAACCATGTAATGATTACTCATGAGCTAGAGTATATCATCATACTAATAGCATCCAGGTAGAAGCACATCCATCCATCTACATAGAACATGTACCAACCTTAGGGTTCTAGCAGGCATTGAGCACTGGCTCGATCGCCTGACTCCACAGCAAGAGAAGGAGAGGACAGAGAAAAGAGGGGCAAGGGGTACACATCTGGAGCGACCACCGCTGTAGTCATGGCCATGGCAGGGGGCAGAGGCGATGAAGATGGCGGGGATGAGGTAGATGATGCAGGGGCGCCGCGGTTGCATCCGGGGAGAGCCGTCCTACCGGCGTCGGCATCAGTAACAACAGCGTCGCGTGGCGGTTGCCATAGGGCCGTGGAAGCACGCCAGCACGGCCACCGTGGCGACATAGCGTGCGTTGCACTGCGGCCGGGCCGCGACGGAGTGTAGTGGAGCCGCACGAGCACGGCAGCGTCCATGCGATGCCGAAACCCTAACCCTAGGGTTAGGTGAGGCACGACCGTTCTCGATGGCGAATCACAAATTGATGTGAAGGACCTTCTAGAGGATAGAATGGCGCCTCGTTTGCGCCCAAGCACGGCGGCGGAGGTCGCCGGAGCTGGCCGAAGTATTTCAGCGACGGTGGAGTCGATTTTGGATCGCGGGAGCGAGAGAGGGGAGGGAAGAGAGGGGAACCGGGCGAGTGAGGCGTCTAGTTCGGCCGAACCAGTGGGTTCGGCCCAACCGGCTCCCCTGACTAGCCCACTTGTCAGGTGTAGGGGCATAATGGTCATTTGACCAGAGAAATAAAAGAAAATGCAAATAAAATTCATAAATTCAATATTGATTTATAAAAATGAGGTTTAGTTAACTTAAACCATTTAGAAAATTTTAAATAATTTTCCTATATGTTATTTTTAACTAAATATCCAATTGTTTTGTATAAAATTAATATTACTAAGTTTTAACACAAAATAAACTCTAATAACTTAAGAAAATATCATATTCCCTAAGTAACAATAAACCTTAATTATTTAAATAAATGTTTCCTTATTTAAGAATTAAGGTATATCATTTATTTTCCATTTTATTTATTAATTTACTAATTAAAAAGAAATTGGATAAAATCGAATTAAAAATTTTAAAATAATTAGATTCCTACATTCTCTGAAGTAATTAAAATCAATTAAAAGAAAATGCATGCATATCATTATTATTCATAATAGCATCATTTGCTTCTTTTTGTCCTTACCAGACAATGATGGTATTTTGTAGAACTAGGAAGTCTGGAGCTTCATCAAGCATCAGACTCCATTACCTTTCAGTCACAAGGCAAGTTCATCACTTGCTCGTATATTTGGAGTATTTGCTAAAAAAAACTATTTGCAAAAACCCTATTATACTACCACCTTATTCCAAAAGAAGACATAAACCCTATTATAATATGACTAATTGGATATCTACCCGGGGGTTATATTTTGTATGGCTGGCAAAGTGAACAATGGTAAGAGATGGTGGGTCGAGGTTCCATTTGCGCCGAAAATTATTGCCTAGGATATAACAATCAGTGATGTTGGAGTTCTTGCGCCATAAATATCACGTTAACCATAAGATCTTGTATGGGGCGAGGAGGTCATATGTGATCTTCTTTTGTTCGCTTGTCAACGGGCAGCCAGAGCCGTACGATGTAGGTCTTGCGGGACTACATGCACATGGGTGGGATCCCTTAATGCTAACGGACTCTAGTGTCTATGATGGTCTATACGGGGAGCCTAGGTAGTTCTACCTTGCGGGGTAGAATATCAGGGTAAACCTACGTTGCATGAAATGGGTGGGCATGTGAGGTGCCGAGAAGCACGGTGAATGTTTTGGATCAATAGCCGAGCCCCACACCTGCATGGTTGTGGACAGGAACGATCGTCTGGTTGTGCAACATGGTCTTGATCGCTTAAGGTAAAGTACCTTACCTCTACATAGTGTATAAAATTGTGGAACTCCATGAAGTTCTAGCACCTGTGAAGTTTTGATGGGCATAGTTTTAAACATAAAAGCAATCTCTTGAAGAAATGTTTTCACTTAAAACCTTCATGAGTTCGAGACTCTTTAGAGTCGAGGAATGTATATAGTGCATACAACTACCCACCTTATATAATGAACTTCTTGAGTAACGCTGGTTGCTCATTCCTTCCCTTTGAACCCCTGCTTAGATTATGAAGATATCGACGAGGCATCCTTGAACAGCATCGAAGGGCAAGAGGGTATCTACTAGGAGGAGCCGAACCTCTTAGGCAGAGTTGAAGGGGTAGACTACGTCATCCAATACGAAGCAGATCCCGAGGAGGCAGAGTCTAACTAGGGTTAGCTTGGTTCAGTAACCCAATACAATAGACGGTTGAATCGAGCAGCTTGGAACTTCTATTATAAGATGTTGAGTTCCCATGTATGCACTAATTTGATTCTGTTCGATGTTTTATAACTCGAATATTGAGGTGACCTCATATTGAGATCATCCTCTTGTCAGCACAACTATGTTTTGTAATATATGTTTGTATGACATTGAGACCCGCGATGTTTCTGCTATACCGCCCTGCGGGATGTAATATTTGCGGAACGGTGTTCAGTAAGCACTAGTGGAAACAGGGACAAAGGATTTTACCTATAGTACATGTTCAATTACAAACCGGTACAAATCGGGGTCTTGTACCGGTTCGAACGGGGAGGGCGCTGGGCACGGCTAATACCGGTTTGAACCTTACCTTTGGTATCGGTTGGTGGCTAGAACCGGTACCAAAGAGGTGTGGCAACCGTTCGCCTGGTGCGAGCACCTTTGGTACCATTTTATCCACCAACCGGTACCAAAGGTGTGTGGCAAAGGGGCGTGGCAACCGTTCGCCTGGCACGAGCTCCTTTTGGTACCGGTTGGTGGATAAAACCATTTGAATTCTATATGAAAGATCAATGCTATTTAGTAGTGAATTAATTTTCCTTGTTACATATTGGCAAGTCCATGATAGAACATATATAGCAAAATGCATATTGGAAAATTGCATAGGATAGCAAAATGACATATATATAGTTAATTTACGACATGCATATTGGCAAATTGCATAAGATAGCAAAATGTTCCCATTTTAATTCGGTGTGAAAGATCAATTACTATTTAGTAGTGAATTAATTTTCCTTGCTGCATATTGGCAAAATCCGTGATAGAACGTATGACATAGTTAATTTAGAACATGTTGGCAAATTGCATAGGATAGCAAATTGTTCTATGTAATACAAATTGCATAGGATTCCCATTTGAATTCTGTGTGATAGTTCAATTTTTATTTAGTAGTGAATTAATTTTCCTTGTTCATATTGGCATATATATTTAATTAAGAATTTGTTTCATTCTAATTTGTTGTTGTTGTAGTGATAAGAAGTATCCAGCTCTTATGAACTTCCTTTGCCGCAGCGGTATTTATTTTTTTAGCGTTGATATAAACAATGACAAGATCAAGATGAAGAAAAGCTTCAATATTGAGATACCGGCTGCCTGCCACATTGATATCCAGGAGATATTCAGTCCTCGGCATGATAGGACTTCAACGGTTCATATGGAAATCGATTTGATCGACGACTACTACACTGATATGAAGACTAAGATTGAGAACCACGATGGGTGGGAGACGTCCCCACTTCACGGCAAGAACATTGAGTATGCCGTCATAGATGCTTACGTTGAATACGAGTTGTACCGCATCATTCGAGTCGTCAACAATGAGCATCGCCACCTCGTACCGGAAGCACCAGCAGTTGATGATCATGATGATTCAGATGACTACTAGTGTTTACGTGAGCGAACACACTTTTTTATATATCTCTATGATGTGTATAGTGCTTGGGGGTCGATCCTCCTGTGATCTCTATTATGTATAGTACTTTATATATATCTCTCCCTATGATATAGTAGTGCGGGTCTCCTGTGATCTGGAGAGTACTTTTATATGTCTCTATATTTATGTTCATGTTTAAGTATGACGTGAGCAAGATTTCATTGTGATCTATGTAATGCACGAGTACTTCTCTAGGGCCTAGCCTAACAAAACCAAGCAACTAGTTATACTTTTCGACCCCATTTTGACGTCGGTACCTTCTTTATTCGTATAAGCCTATTTTTTCTCCAACGGGGCTAGGGTTTCATCGGAGAGGGACTCCGGCGTTGGGATCCCACCACAAGATTGGGGGTGCCATAACATGTGTGTACAAGTGTGCTATGGGTTTTGGATGACAGACAATGCACTTCAAGGTGTGACCTGCTTCACCGGTATCAACTTCTCTCTAGGGAGTTTCATGACCTTATAGCTCAAAAGTGCTAGATCAGACAACCATGAGGGAAAATTGTCAAAGAGTTGGGTCATACCTTTGTCTCTAGACTTTCTAGGGCCTAGCCTAACACAACCAAACAACTAGTTAGACACTTTTCTACCTCATTTTGACGTCGGTATCGGCTTTGTTCGTATAAGCTTGGTTTTTTTACAAAGGGGCTAGAGTTTCATCGGAGAAGGACTCCGACGTTGGGATCCCACCACAAGATAGGGGGTGCCATAACATGTTTGTACAAGTGTGCTATGGGTTTTGGATGATGGACAATGCACTTCGGGGTGTGACCTACTTCACCGGTATCAACTTGTCTCTAGGGAGTTTCATGACCTCATAGCTTGAAAGTACTAGATCAGACAAACATGAGGGAAATTTATCAGGAGTTGGGTTATGGATGCCTCATATTTGGATTTCTCTCATTTTTCTTGTCAAATTTCAATTTACGGATTTGCATATATGAATTATTCAATATTAAATGGAAAAAGGCAAATAAGTTAATTATAATTTGTATTTAAGAATAGTTTAATTCAAAATATTATTAATGATTCATTTCTTTTTATTTGAATATTTATTTCGATTCATAAAATAAATGTGTGTGACATCATAGTCCATGGGTTAATAGGATTGATAGGATATTATTGTCAGGTAAGTATCTCTTATTTTTAGCTAACTCATAGGGAAGAAACTAAAAAGTTAAGCGTGCTAGTGCTCGAGTAGTCTGAGGATGGGTGACATGTGCAGGAAGTGTTAGTAGAAGGGAGTTATTTAGATTGAAATTAAGAATTCTTAGTGATAAATGTGAGTTTAAGTGGTTAAACAATAGAAATAAAAAATAGAAATAATTTGATTTTTTCTGAAAAAAAGAGAAAAAAGAGAAGAAAAAAAAGACTATCCTTTAGTACCGGTTCGTGTTACGAACCGGTACCAAAGGTATCCGGCCCCGTGGGCTCCTCCTGGACCACGTGAAGGCCCTTTTAATACCGGTCCGTAAGGAACCAGTACTAAATATTGGAGGGTCTTTAGTGCCGATTAATTAGTACCGGTTATCGAACCGGTACTAAAGGGCCTCTGGAACCGGTACTGAAAACCCAGTTTCTACTAGTGAAGTGTTATATCAACGACTTGCGTACTACAACATGCAGTGATATGTTGGGTCACCGCAGCCACCAATTATTGTGGAGATCGCCCCAACCTTGTACGGGATCGGTGTCCATCCTCAAAGGTCACATAGTGGATCGCGGCACTCCACGTTGGTGGATACACGAGGAGAATAAGGTGAGCCATTGGAGTCATTGTGACTTCACACCTCTTCAACGGAGATTAGCTTCCATTGGGAAGTGATCTTCGGGATAATTCATCATCTCCACGTGTCTCTGTTATTTCTATATCCGATCTTCTTATTTGTGCAATTTATTTGTGGTAGTCATCGAGTGTGAAGTTACATATCGTGTATTCACATAGTTGTTTATATTTCTTGGCATAAGTTATTGGTGCATATAGGTGAACCTAGCTTGTTTAGGTTTTGGCTTGATAAATTAACCGCTAGTTTATTTCACATTTATTTAAATTTTAACCGTAATTATTTCAAAACGTCAATTCAATCCCCCCCCCCCCCACCCCCCACCCCACTCTCTAGGCAACATTGGTGTCCTTTCGTCTAGCCAAAAATATCATGACAACCTCTGCTCATCTAGTCCTCTTGAGCTCCTTCATATAGATCTATTTGGACCAAGCACATACAAAAGCTTTGGAGGAAATGCATATGGATTTGTCATTCTGGATGATTTCTCTAGGGGTGTAAAAGGTTAGGATAATTTCCGCACTATATTCAATTTCAAAACCGTTTTGTAGAATACATATTCGGTTTGAAGGAATCCGCCGGATAAAAATAGATTATCTGGAAATTAAATAGGACTATATGATGGTTTTAATCCAAATAATCCGATTTTCTGCCGAAACGTCTAACCTAATAGAGCATAATTTTTAATTAGTGAGTTGTTGAGTTTATCCCTTGAACAACGGGCCATTTACATAGTCATTGCACATAGTATATAGTTCAACTTTTACTAGGTTACTGAATAATTATTTTTGGTTGTATGGTTTAACAATGCACTTTTGGGCTGATGAACTCCGTTTTCGTCCCGAATCCGCAACCGGTCATTATCCGCTCCGCTCCTCTCTGATGAAAAAATATGGTACAGGTACGGTAAAGATAAAATCTGATTCATTTACGTCGCTATATTTCTTTTGATCCACCTGGGTTTTTTTTTTTCTGGAATAGAACTTACGACTGCTTCAATTAGTTCTCCACAAAAACAGTATGCACTCTTTACATACACAAATTTTAGAACCAACTTTCTAGAATTCTATCTTCTATGTATTGAATAGCGAACGGTGAAAACGAATGGTCATTCAGGGTTAGCTGTTTAAAAGATAAAAAAGTTTTTTAAGGTTAACAATTAAGAGAATCTTATATCATATCAACATTTGCATGCATAATAGCGTAAGGTGGAATGTGAGCATGTTTTAACTAATTATTAGTTGCATGCATGTGAGAGGTTACGGGAGGCAAATTGTGCGCCACCGCACCCTAGTTCTGTCTTACTCGCTCTCTTCCATATCCGTATTGGTTACATTGAAATATATATATCTACACATATTTTGGTGCTACAGTATCATCTATAATATAGAGCGGAGCGAGATAGTACCTCCGTCTTCGAATATTTGACGATCAGTTTAGCATACCAAAACGTGAGGAAGTAGATTTCACAGTCGCTGCTATTACGAACGAGCATGACATCAAATCTACCAAACAAAACCCGTCGTTTCCAAATAACATACTGCTCTAAAAGATAACTCGCTATAGTCCAAGTCTTCCGGGAAGGTAAAAATGTTACATTGTACAACTGTTTGATAGTCCGATTCTATCTACTGACATACACATTCGCAAAGACGGCCATTCTCGCCCTGAGCAGACCGCGGAAATGCAAGGAAGCTTGTCAGATTTTCAGCCATTTTCACCTCGGTGCCAATGAGCGAGAACTCATGGAAGTATGATAGTTGCTGCTCCTTTGTTTGCGATACGAGGAATAGACATCGCCGTACTGGTGGCTCTCCTCATTCGGGTCAGCGGAGGCTCCAAGGCCCAGCCGGCCGCTTGACCCCGGTTTGCTCTCAACCGTGCCGTCAGCACGCATCCCTGTCTCAGGGTTTACATGCAAGCTGGCAGGGGGAGGGATACATGCACCTCCCTTGCGGGCGGGAAGCTCCCTCTCATAATCGTCATAATCCTGGGGCTCGCCTTGCTTCATTGGACCTTCTGATGGGTTTACCTCCCCAATCTCCTTAAAAAACTTCGTTACACGCTCAAGGATGTCAGACTCTGCGACTGTTGATGGTGGGATGACCGTGGGGATGTCGAGCGGGCTCAAGGGAGAATATGGCACCCCACTCCCGATTTGCATCTTTCGGACCATTCCTGGAATGAGGCCAGGGGGGAATAGTGGATAAGGAGGTGGATTTAGATCATTTGCAGTAGCTTGAGCAGCACTTTGAGGAAGCGCGGGAGGGAGTAAAGATGGTTGCATTGGCAAAGATCCTGGAAAAGTAGTCTGCCCTAGAGGAGGGTAAACACCCGTAGGAAGTTGGTTTGGTGGAAATTGCGCAGAAAGCAGAGGTTGGGATGCGGCAGAAACAGGATAAGTTGCATTCTCCTTCTCTGGTGGAGCAGAGGACCATTTAGACAGCTTCGCTGATCCTGGAATATATCCATGAAAAATATTAAGGTTTGCCTCCAACAAGCATAAAGTAAATGCAATGCACCATAAAAGCCATTTGCAAATGTAAAGTGTATTAACATTAGAGAATTATAATCCATAGAATTTAGAAAACAAGGCTAAATTCATCATGAATAAATTAATTTTCTAGTTTATACATACATTAATATAGCAAAGATTGTGAACATGATAGATATAAAGGATTTTAGTCTAGAAATTACTAGATCGGTCTCAGTGGTGACATAGCAACTAGGACATTATCCTTACCTATAGCCTAGCGAACTGTTTACATATTCCAAAGCTACCCGCCTATAAAGTTTCCAGGAAACATATAGCTACTACAACGACGGGTTATCAAATAAAAATGAGAAGGAAATGATAACATGATCAAAATCACATAGATTAGGTTACATATGCCTAAATTACAGCCCCATTTATGTGAAAGCTAGCAACCTAAAAGTTCGAACCACATATGAGAAAAAATAATTACAAGCACCTAGAGAGAATACTATGCTTTAGTAGAAGAGAGGGACAGGAAAAACCTGAAAAGGTTGAGGGGTCTGGTGAAACATGTCGTGGTGCTGAAGGATATGGCACCCCACCTTTCATCTCTCTTTCAAGGTTAGCAATGGTTTCCTGGTCATAAACTTCCTTCGAACCCCAGAACTGCAAGATTTTCTCAAGACGGGTCTGGTTGTCATCTATACTCTGTGGATTATTATAAATCCTTGCAAGCATGGAGCCCAACACAGATTGAAAAGCAACAGCCTCATTGTCAAGGTCCTGAATATGAGTTCGTCTTTGTAAGCTGTAGCATATGGAATGTGTTAAGAAAAAGCACTGCCAGTAAATAAAATGTGCATTATTAAACACCATGCGCAATTAGGAGCTGTAACATGCTAATTCAATTGATAAAGAACTCATGCAATAGCCACTTAACCAGATGAAATTTATTAAAGATCACTGTCAAACAGAAATAGTGCAGAGCAAGCTATAGCAATTTACTCTGTTATTCTGTTAGATGCATCATGCATGTCGGGGTGAAACATTCAACTTTTTTACAATACCATCGTCATATTATTATTAGTATATATCATCTTTTACAAGCTGACGTTGCTACGGTTGACTTCTCACCAAATCAATCATATTCCATATTGTTATGTTTAGGTATAATAAGCCATCTTAACAAATGGATAGGCAAAAGCTAAAGCAAAATAACATTCGGAAATGCACAAGTTTCTTAATGACTAAATACATAGACTTAGCAGAGACATTTTCATCTCTAAATGGGAAAAATCACGAATAATTAAGTCATGGTCATGACTCCTGAGCTATCTTTCTAATAGAAACATCACACACGGTCTAGTGAGCGCTGATATACAATACAAGATGCATTGATACTAAATCTTCCCAAAACAAGGAAACATCAATATGCTAGCATAGTAGCATATAGACTACGGAGAGAGAGAGAGAGAGAGTGAGCAGCAAAATGAGAGTGGGGAGGGGCATGTCAAGATGACATTCAATTCCTGGAGTGAAGCTAGGGTGCCATGTTTGTGTTCCACATGCAAGATCAGGGAGTTGTCCATTCCGTGTAATTAAGTGTGCAAGCAAGGGGGCATTATGACTGATCTCCCTTAAATAATGGTTTGGCTATTTAGCTTGTACTGGAAAGGTGATTACCCTCTGTAGAGGTGTCTCGATAGACTGAATGAAAATCATTAGTTACTTGCCTATACGTATCATAAAGGTATCAGGATCAATGGATCATATATGAGATCCAATAATGGTACAATAACTAAATGAAATATCAGGGTAGCATAGTGCATGTTTTGTTTTCTTTACGTTCATACGCTTTGTAAATAAAGAGTAGTCAGATCAAACGTTTGTTCTTGAAATGAATCAGGGTGAAGCAAGGACATACCAAACGGCACTCGTTTAACAAAAAAATTAATTTTGAAGGCAAAATGCCTTTGATACTGACATGGAAAGGTAACTAACTACTGCAATGTTTCTACACAATCTTGCAGGCCCTCTTTGGAATGCTAGATTCTAGAACATAGGAATAGTAAACAGGAATGCAAAAACGTAGAGTTGGATGTCACCACTTCCTGAACCCTACAGCAAATAGAAACACAAAAAATTGCATATGTGGCTCTTTAGATGCTCTGCGGAAGCTTGCGAGAGTTGGAAGAAAGAGAAGGTACACGAAGGACACAAAAAAAAAAATCTATGAGGTCTAATCACTTGCTAGTAATCAGGTAGAATTTGGGTATAACAAAGCACTCCAAAGAGTAGCTATATGAAATTTTATATGGATCAGATCTTAAAAATTACTATGGAAATCCTTCAATTCAAAGGGACTTAATAACATATGATGGCAACAAAATCTGCCAATTGCACTTCATTTCATATGTTGGTATTTCAGTCGCACCAAAGTTGAGTTTCTTCTTAAATCAAGTTTTTTCATCAGTGTGAACATTGAACAAATAAAAAGTGGATCAAATTGGTAACTACACTTCATTGAGTCATTGACAAGCCACTAGGTGAGCAATTATATTGATAATAGCTACACTTCATTGAGTCATTGGCAAGCCATAAGGTGAGCAGTTATATTCATAAAATAGATGCTGAGATGAAAACGTACCCTTCGAAAAGAATATCGTTCACCAGGAAAACAATGTGCAGCTGCCTCTCTGAATCCTCCAAAGCAAATACTCTCTCCCTAATAGCTTCGGCCAGAGCTGGCGCAAATGGTGCCCTTTGCATAAACCATGTCTTGGCTCCCTTTATGGACTCTTTGGTGCCATTAAGATTGGTAAGCACGTCGTGCAGCTCGGCAGCAACATCCGCGGGGAGCGGTCCAGAGAGACCCTTGAACGATTGCGCCGCGGCTTCATACTCCCCGTGTCCGTGAGCACCAAAATGCTGGTGCTGGTCATAGAACGGCGGGTACCCCGGCTGGTGCATCGGCGGCCCACGCATCATCGGACCCATCGGCGGCATCATATGCATGGACCCTGGCGGGTAGGGCGGTCTCCCTGCGACCCAGAGCATGTACCTGTAGTACGCGTGCCCCTCCCCACCGAAGACGAAGGCGTAGTCCGGGTTGTCGTGCTGCTTGTCGCGGATCACAATCTCGAACTCCGGCCCGTTCTTGGCGATGTACTCCACGAGCTTGTCGATGCGCTTCTGGAGCTCTGGGTCGGCCGGCGGAGGGGCCGGCGCCGGCGGCGCGGACTCGAACGGCGGCGGGTGCATGTAGGGGTGGGGCGGCTGGGTGGGGGTCGCCATGACGTGGGGCGGCGGGTAGGGGGAGGGCTGCTGGTGCGGCGGGAGGTGGGGGTAGAGCTGCTGGGGCGGCATGGCGTGCGGGTACTGCGGGTACTGGGGGATTGGGGCGGCGTAGGGCGGCCCGGCGTGCGGGTGGTGCGGGTACTGCGGCTGCGCCTGAGGGTGGAAGCCGTACTGCGGCGGCGGCTGCTGCGCCTGCGCCTGCGCGTACGCCATGGCTGCGGCCGCGTAGTCTTGGGCTTGCCGGTCCATGAGTTGAGACGGCGGTGATTTGGCGAGGAGAGGGGTAGGGCACGCAGCGCCGGCGATAACGGCGGCGGAGGAGGGGGAAGAGGCTTCTGCCCCTCTTCTCTTCTCTTTGGGCGAATATTACAGAAACAACCCTAGGAATTGACAAAGACCCCCGATAACTTCTGGATTTCAGTATTTTCTGAGAACACTTGGAGAATATTGGATTTGAATATGGTCAGGGCTATTTTGAATCGCATGATAGTTCTAAAAGAAAATCGCATCAGTTGGAGTTTTTTTTTTAATATATCTGTTTTACTTAGTAGTAGTATAATAGTATAGTAGAATAATAATATCCGTTAAACCAGATAAAGCGGTAACTGAAGCCACAAACATAGTAAATACCTTAAACCATATACTTTTCTCTTTCAAAAAAGACCTCTACACTTGCAAGAAAAAAAACTCGCTAAAGCCGCAGTCGAAATGATTTTTTTTTTTTAGAATATCGAAATGATAGTTGTTGCGCCACCATATGATGAATTCGGGAACTTAAGAACAACAAATTAAAAAAATGCATGATTGAGATGTCAAGAAATATATGATTAAAAAAGACATCAAGAAATGTGGATTCCTACACGGTGTCAAAACCCGATGTCTTCATATTGTGCATATGAAGTTAGTGCATGTTTCGAAAAGTCACTTTGGTTGTTGGGCACTAGTGCTCTCTTCATTTAAAAAAAAAAATCAAATTTACAAGTTTCAAAATATCTAAAGAAAAATCTAGATGTAGCCCAAATATGCAAAATCACAATGTGAAACCTTTATATTGGGGGCTACACAAAAATGACAAAATCTTGTGTATTTTGAAGATTTGAAAGTGTATACTCAGATAGACATATTTGTCCTTTTTCTGTAGCTTAGAATATAAAGTATTTAAAACTGAGATTTTACTGTTTGTGAGACATAATATTGATAACATGCATGATCTTTTTTCAGATATTTTAACAGTTGTAATATGATTTTTTTTATTTTTTGAAATAAAGTGAGCACGGACCAGGAGTCAAAAATATTCACTCACGTATGCATAGACCACGTAATAATGAATAAAATGAGGGTTTGTGTCATATAAGGGCATCTCCAACCATACCCCCAGAACCCCCCAAGCGGCTTTTTTAGCGCCGAAAGCGCCGAAAAGCCACCAAAGAGACTTGTCGCCGTTTCGCACCGCCGAACCAGGACTCGGTTTAGCGTCTTTTTTTCCACCGTTTCGCGCCGCCGAGCCCAGCCCAAACCCAGCGCGTTGGGTTCGGCTTGGGGGGGCAAAATGCTTGCGTGGGCCAGACTTGTCGGCGACAGAAGACGATTTCCCTCCATTTTTTCGGCGGTTCCCTCCACTTTTCCCCCCACATGTACCTCTCCCCCACTCCATTCCCGCCATTTCCCCCCGCCCCCGAGATCTAGTCGCCATGGCTCCCGCCTGATTCACAGGACCCCGCGCCACCGCCGTCGCCGTTGCCATCCCCGCGACCTCCGAGCTCGGCAAGAAGCCGCGCAAGCCGAGAGCGCCGAAGGAGAAGCCGCCCGGCATGACCAACAAGGACTGGATCGCCGAGAAGACGCGCCTGGCAACAGCCAACGTCAAGCACAGGGGGAGGGAGGCGACGCAGCGGCAGAGGCAGCTGATGGCGCAGCTGCAGGCCGAGGAACAGGCCGCCGTCGAGGAAGAGGAGGAGGCGCTGGATGAGCCGCCAACTCCGGTCGCATCTGTTGGAACGCGTAGAGATAAACGAAAACTTTTCTACGCGGTACTTCCAAGATCTAGCCGAGGTAGAAGGCCACGAGGATTACCACTAGACGCGCAGGTGCGGATTATCGATGCAGTGTAGTCCCACGATCCGATCCAGCCGATCCAATCCCGCAAACGTCGAAGTGTTGAACGTACAGCACCTCTGCCTGTATCCACACGTACGAGGAGGAGCTCCGACGACGGACTGCTAGGTCTGGTGCGACGGCTGGACTGAGTGGGGCTAGGGTTCCCAACGCATGGGAGTGGAGTAACCTCCCCGCTGGGCAACCTGCGTCCCTCTTTATATAGCGAATGGTAGTGGGCTTCACAACACTTGTGGCCCATTCCCTCTGTGAGTCCGACTCACAAACTCATTCCATTTCCGGTTCGGGTCCAACCCGACCAATACATTTGCTCCCGCTCTTAAGTGTGCGACCCTGCAGGCTCATGGCGACTTGGACACGATTGGAGTCCGACTCTCAATCGATCAATCGGTAGCGGCTCCTAGTAGAGCGCGCTGACTCCCAAGTCCCATTGAGTCATGACGACATACCTTCCAATGTGACTTTCATCTTAGTCCCTTTTGCCTCATGATATACCTTGTCGAACTATAGGCGATTTATCGTCATCCCTTAATAGCTCAACTCTCTTCTCGGTCCGTGATATATGATTCATCTGACTAACTCTTAGTCAACAGACTCAGTTAACACTTAACCGAGTTGCGCATGTCCATGCTTCCGGAATCATATCACTCGAGAGGGCCCAGAGAATATCTCTCCATTCGGAGGGGCAAAGCCCCATCTTGATTATCCACATCACGCAGCTTGCTTCTCATTCGACCCGGACTCTGCCTTTATAACTACCTTGTCACAGAACAGTGTTTGACAGAACCTAAGTCGGTGAACCACAACTCGGATTGTGCGACAACCTAAAGTCTAAGGATTACGTTGATTGAGACATGCAAATGACGACTTACTCGTTGCATCTCAATATGGGTCGGTCCGACTTGCTAAACTCTTTAGCCAAGTCTGTGAACGTTGGAATGGCATCGCCATGCCCATGACAAGTGGAACCGAGTCATCAGCCAACACTCACATTAGTCTAGGGTGTGTGTCCAGCACAACCTTAATGACCAAGGACAATTTAGCATGAACAACATGAATACATAGTTCCACAATCGAATCACATATTCAATGACATATATCAGATGTTCAAAACAAGGACAACTTAATAACTTTATGAATATATTGGGAATTACATCATACATGATTGCCTCTAGGGCATATTCCCAACAGCATCCGCGGCGCCGCTTGCCAAGCGGAAGTCCGGCTTCGGGCCCATCTTCGCCGGATGGAAGCAGTCGCCATCTCCGTCACCACGCCCGTCGCCGCGCCCGACGCCTGCATGGTTCGTCGAAGGTGACCCCCTGGGCGGTTTCAACCCCAACCTCACCTTCCCCTACCATCCGCCGATGATGTACGACGCCTCGCCGGGCTATGCATCCTCCCCGTCCCACCGCCGTGCGATGATGGCCGGGTTGCAGACCCAGGACAACTTCATGGATGAGATCATCGTCGCCGTCTCGATGGCGGAGGCGGCGAGCCCGGGTTTCCTCGAGCAAAGTGGGGAGTTTTTCACGCAGGGCGGCGGTGACTACGGCGAAGGCGGCTCTGGCGGCACGCAGGCAACGGAGGCGCAGGGCGGCGGTGACGAGATCGACGAGACGCCTGTCGCAGAGGGAGCAGATCCGACCGAGGAGGTCCGTCGCCAATGCCGTGGTCCTGGCCGTCCCCGCAAGGAACCCAAGGCAGCGCCCTCGTCCCCGGTCGAGCCTCGCATCAAGTGGACGCACAGGGAGGATGTCCTTCTCGCCGAGGCGTGGAAGACGATCAGCATGGACCCAATCCTCGGCGCCAACCAACACGTTGACAACTACTGGAAGCAGGTGAAGACTGCGTACGACGAGCGCCGGATGGTCGACCCCGACTTCGCCGCATGTGTCACCGAACGCGGCCAGAAGGCCATGGCGAACCATTGGGCGAACATCCAGGCCGCCTGCAACAAGTGGCATGGCATCCAGGAGGAGGTCGCGATGAGGCCGAAGAGCGGCGCCAACCGCGAGATGGAACTCGTCCGGATGCTCGAGGCATACAAGAACGACGAGGGCTCCGACTTCAAGTTCCTCCACATCTTCGTCGTCATCGAGGGGTGCGAGAAGTGGGCGGAGGTGCGTTGGTCGATCGGCAAGGGCAAGGAGTACGTCCCCGACGTTGCGGCTGCCTGTGCGTCCGAAGGACGGCCGCCAATGGGCCACAAGAAAGCCAAGTTGGTGAGGGACTGCGCGCCGGCAGCGTCAAAGCTCTAGGCGTCCATCGAGACCTGCATCGCCGACGTCCAGACCCAGGCCGGCAAAAGGGAGGAGATCGCCAAGCAGAGATGGGCGGCGCTCATGGCCAACTCCCAGGTGAAGATCGACCTCCTCAGGACTGGCACCGCGGCGAAGAAGAGGAACAACGACCTCGCCTTCCTCACGGGGGGTGACCCGGCCGCGATGACCCCCGAGGTGAGAGCATGGTTCCTGGCGCAGTGCAATCTCATCCTGAGCGACATAAGCCCGGCTTCGGCCCCGACTACGTCGGACGGCACGAGCTACGCCACTGCGCCGCCGAGCACGCACATCGACCTGGAGGATGCCGCGTCCATCGTCGACAAGGAGGATGCATCTCCCGTCGTCGACCTGGAGGATGCATCTCCCGTCGTCGACCTGGAGGATGCCGCGCCGAGCTCGGTGCCAGCTCCGACACCGGCCGACGCCTCTGCCTGATCGCCCAACTGTGCCCACGCCGCGCGCGCCCGACTGTGCTTTGATCGAGACTATTTGATCGCCCAACTGTGGCGTTTTTCGTAATATGATTGCCCAAACTATGGCTGATGTGATCGCCGAACTCGGGCTCTATTTTAGGGCGGGAAGAGGACCTTTCAAAAATTATCGCCGTTCTGTTTTTTGCGTTGCCGAACGGCTGGTAAAATCGCACCCCCCTGGTTTTGGTGCGGGGCGGCGTTATCGCTAAAAAGCGCCGAACTGAAACCTGGGGGGGGGGGGGCGAACGGCTGGAGATGCCCCAAGATACGACTGGGAGCATACTTATAGATTCAGGTCCATATGGTACTACAAAAAAAAAATCTACGATCAAAATTAGTCTAAAAAGGTTATATAAGAAGTAACAATTCTACTAAGCTCAATATCAAACAAGCCCTCTCCAGCAACACTAAGCCCCTCTATGGCATCCACTCCTCGGCCATTGTTGATCATGTCCATCAACATTGATGCTCATCAAACAAGTCATATGTACAATCACAAAAAAAAAAAACACATAATGGTCAAACTCTTTATTTCGATCAAAATTGTAAAATGCAACCGTAGGCTTTTGAAAACATTATTCGTACAAAATATTCACACAATTATGCAATCGAAACAAAGACAGATATTTATACAATTATATAGAATTCACCCCATATTTTTGGAACTACCCGTACGTCGGAAACGATGAGAGGATGGGCAACATCCCCCGAACTAGGTGGTTGCTTCGGAGGCCATGGCTTCAGCGACCACAGCTTGGTTGACCCTGAGAAGGACGGCTTGGATGGCCAGGACTTTTGTCGGCAGCCACGACTTCTGTAGCAGTGGTTGGGATTGGGAAAGGAGAGGAGGTCATGGGAAGGAGATTGCGAAAGTGTTGTATCCTCTCCAATTTGTAAAGTAGGATCTGTATCCTGGTTGGCCTACTATACAAATTACGTAAAGGGGCCTAAATGCGTTACTCAAGTTCAGGGACCAAACTGGCAGACATCGCAAAAAATTGACATATTGATATGGTGCACTAACCTACATAGGCACAAACAAGCCTTTAAATAGCAGCAGTGTAACATGAGGGGTGCCAAAACCTCAACCAGACAACCAGTACTAGGAAGGCATGTCATAGGATCCACACAAGCTCAGGTAGCAACTTTAAGAAGCCTGGCGAGATATTAAGACGAAAACTTCACATATTCTGTTTCGCAATACTGCAACATTCCTTCACAAAAGTTGCTGCTGCAGAAGAAAGTTACTAGGACGCTGAACTTCTACTGCCCGGTGTATAAAAAAGTCAAGATGATATAACAAGTACTGGTTTCAAAAGCACCAAATTTTCCTCCACTCAAGTCGAAATCTGTCAACCACCACCAAAGTCTAGACGTCCACATGATCCTCCTCCCCGTTGCCATTGTACTGCAAGCAAAAAACAAAGGAGAAAGAAATGTCAGAACAAGGGGGAGTAGCTAACCCATGTGAAAGGGAGAAGTTGAGGATAAAAACAAAAAATACTAAAAAAAACTTGGAAACTTGGAAATACAGCCAGTTTATACAAAAACTTTCCATTCCCTAAAGCACTCCGCAAATATGAAAGCTGTTTGCAGAAACTGACTGTATTTACAGTTTAGTATTAAAAACTAATAAACTGCAAAGACCAGCTGGCAACTAGATGGGAGAATATTGCAAAATTCTTGCAAATTATCAAAAGCTAAAAGAAATAGAAAAATACCAAGGCTAGTATCATATTACAGTAATGAAATATTTGCAAAATGCAATTGCATATGACTTCATACGATTTTAGAGGACATGCAAAACCTAAGCTGCTGGGCTAACAGATCAACAACATAAGACTCAATGCTAGTAACACCAGCTGCTGGAAACTAACAGGTCAGCTATATCGATAATCAAGCTTGTTATTGCTTGGACAATGAAAATATCTATCATCTTGTTAGCCTTTTGATAATGGCGTCATATACAAAATTTGGAGCCACAACCCATAACGTTGGGTACCGATATAGACATCCATTTTTGCGCAGTTACGTGATCCATCCTGACAGTTTTTACAAGAATATCTACATCGTGAGCTAAATCAGTCGAAAATGAAACAGGCTGGCTTCTTAGAACATTCTACCTGCAAATGGCAAGGTACCAGCTCAACTCCTAAGTTGATATTCAGATGGTTAACCATAGGCCTAACCAAATGAATTTACACCTAGATGAGCTATCCATCAGGCCTGAATACAAATAGAAACAATACCTCACTTTTACTAAAGAATAACCAAGAGTGGCCACTGGAACTAATAAAATTGCAGTAAATGAGAAACGAAGTGCACAAACATAACAGGATAGTAAGATAATGGGCCATCAACTGACTATTTAAACCTAACCACGCTCACATATCATTAGGAAACAATTTGCAGTGAACATTATCTGCTGTGGAAAATATATCTCACCCTGTCTGTAAAATCATTCTGAGGAGAAATTACACTTCTTTCGTCGTCATTGTCACCTTCCCCTAATTTCTTCAGAGATAACGATTTTGGTGTATCAGTTCCATTGCTATTTTTATAAGCCTCTAGAGCATCTTCTGGTTTATATTTCCCTGGCATATGGATCATATCATCACCATTCACTCGCCTTTTCTTCCCTGAAAAAGTAACCATAGTTCAGACATGAAAAACAACATTTACCCCCAAGAAATGCATACATACTCCCTCTGCTTCTTTTTACTCCGCGTATTAGGTTTGTCCAAAGTCAAACTTGTTAAAGTTTGACCAACTTTATAGTAAAAGTTACTAACATTTATAATACCAAATTAGTATAATTTGATTCAGCATGTAACATACTTTCATTTTATACCGTTTTGGTATTATAACTATTGATATTTTGTTCTACAAATTTGGTCAAACTTTGTAATGTTTGACTTCAGACAATTCTAATACGCGGAGTAAAAAGAAACGGAGGGAGTATTTAATACAGCATATTTTTAAGTACAGATAGGTTCAATAGCTAAGAAAAAATTAACCGGGTATCATTTAACTTGATTAACTTGTGGAACATAAGGCACTAAGCTTCAGCAATGAACAATGCCATTACAAACTCACAAGATTCCTATCGTTGATAATACCAATAACGAGTTTGACAGATTGACAGCTTAAGATAGTAGAGTAATGCTGCTATCGAAAATAAAGTTGATGTCAAGTTCTCATCGAGGTGTTACCAGTTTTTTCTTCTTCGCTTGTTGAAAGGACGGTAGATCTTTTTCCACCTGTTAAACCATGCTTCTGCCTTTGATCATATGGGCTCATTTCATAAGCATCATATGGGTCATCATTACCAGCATTCACACTGGAACCTTGCTCTTTGATACCAGACTTCAAGGAATCAGAAGCAAGTGAATCAGCCAACCTCTCAAAACGACCTTGCGACCTGCAGACAACCAATGTGGTTATGTGACTAGAACCAGAAATGCAATTATGTGGTGATCCAACCAAAATAGAAGTTCAGTAGTAGTTCATAACTCATATAAAAAACATGCCTTTTTAAATCCTCCTGTGCTTTCATGTAACGCCCATGTGCTTTGATGAGTTTCTTTATTTTGGAGGTCATCCTACATCAAAGAGCAGTACTATCAAGAACTACCTCGAGATCTTCTTTTCTACTGAAGAGCCCACATACTGAACTTTGGATTGCATAGAAGTATGCTCATATGTTGTAGAAATAGAGAACCTTTCGCAATCTTGTTTCTCTTTGTCCAACTGTGATTCAAGATCATCTACTCTGGCAGAAAGTGTGCCTACTTCGTCAATCTTCTGGTCCAATATGATCTGTGAAACACAGAACTATTAAACTGTGTGATATGTAGATATAGACGGAAATCAGATCAGGCACAACAACTATAAGAAAATACAAAGAGAAAATTCAGAGAGGGCTAAAAAAAGCATTTTGCTGGCCACTTATGATGGGCCCACTGGTCATTTCAATGTTCAAACTGAGAATGTTCCCATGTCAATATTTTATAGATTATGAATGGTTACTCATTAATATGTTGCATCATTATTTAGAGAGAAAAACGTTCATGGTACCTTCAGCATGAATATACGATTATATTTAGTGGAGTGAACCTCTTGTAAGCTTAGAGTTTTAATAAATTTCTCCATATTCAAAGTTGCCGTACATAACCATCTAGTTAAGGTAGAAACAAAATAACAGAATGTTGAAAACTATGTATAATAATAGATGCAACTAAACATAAATGAATAACTTATCCGTATGTGCAATTGCATGCATATTTACAACTCCATAACTGGTGGTGAGTGCATGCTTACTGAGAATCTGAGACATTGATAACTGACCTGTACTTTAGATTTAGCTTCATGTAATGCTTTCATTTCCAGTGCAATTTGTTTCAGCTGCAGAGCATAGATGAATATATAACAGAGCTCAAGGAATATGGAGACAGCTCCACCTATATGCTAGTGATGGATTTTAGAGTTCAAACCTGTGCTTCAGTATCATCTTTCTCATCACCGCTGGAGTGTCTGTCATCCTTTTTTATATCTTCGTTATCTGAGGAGTTCAAACTTCCAGTTGAATCAGTTTTTCCACCATCAACCTTCTTCTTATGCCTTCTCTCACTGAAAGATCCACAAAATCACATGGAAGTGTAAGTACAAAAACTACCAAATAAATGCCACATGCTTATTACATGTTTAATGTAAGATAGAACTTAAGTCACAAGGTTATACAATATAGTGGAAAAAATTAGGCACACTTTCGGACACAGTTACAAATATTTTCTCAAAGTATATCTATGATTAAATGAGTGTACAACAGAGACCCGTATACTCGAGTGGAACACATATAGAGATCCTTCTTACATACCTCTTCCTGATGGGAGATCTTGATTGACTAGATCCTGCAAGATTTTAATAGGTAGAGACTTAGAGATATGGATTAAATTCTAATTTTCTTCAAAAATATACACCTAACATCTTTTAGACGGAAGAAAAAGGGAAACATGCACCGTGCACACGCACGCACACACGAGAGAGATTACCCCTGTCTCGAGAACTTGGCCTCTGGTCACGAAATAAATTGCCCCTGGTATCTCTGTCAGGGGAATACCTCCGACGGGGTGGGCTTCTTCTCTCAGGCCTACCTCTAAATTCTCTATGATCCCGTCCACCTAAAATGTGGACAGCAGAAGCTTACATAATGATATCAAGAAGGAAAGAAGCACTATGCCACTACAAAAAAAAGGTTGGTACTATATAGAGACGAGGCAGCCCACAAAACATTTAAGCTTATGACAACCTTAAGCCATATGGTTATTCAATTAGCATTAGCAATAATATAAAGAAGCTCTATACCACAACAAAAATAGATAGAGCTAGATAGAGACGAGCCAACACACAAAACATTAAAGCTTACCAATAACTTGAGCCCTATGATTATTCAATTAGCAATAAGTAGCAGAGTCCAGGATAACTGCATATTCCATAAAATAGAAGTGCCAATAAGACTAATGCAAGAGAGATACCAATATGTGATTACACATTGTGATGCACCACTTAAAAACAGATCCAGCACTTTCAATCATCTGAAGTGAAATTGATGGATACTCCAAATTTCAGTATCATAAAGAAAGATCTTCCACAACACCAATACCACCAAGTAAATCTAACTTCACTTTTCCAGATATTTCCATGTTGATTTCAATTATTCTCGTTCTGTGGTAAAACTTGGAGTGGTAGACAAGAATAAAGCTGAAGAAGAAAACTTGGAGCGGCATATTCAAAGAGCAATTAGTTGCGAAAGCTGAACAATATGGTTTTAGCACATTGAGAATATCATGCATCTGATCGGCAAGAGGAACCAAATGATAGCCCTGAATAAGTTCTTCTGTAAAAGGATAACCACGCGAGTGACCACAAAATGTCTGATCACTGGCTGAAATGGCAGGCAACGTAGAATATCACGAGCCATCCTCCGGAAGTAATCAATCCTAGCAAATCTGCTCAGGAGGCAGCTAATTTGACCAGAGGTAAATCAACAGAATAACCAGCAGAAATGCCACGCTGTTCTGCAAGAAGCTTTGGCTTCAGTTCAAGAACTATATCAGAAGGATAGAAGATTTACATATGAAAGATGATGCAGCAAGAAATGACACAACCGGTAGTGTAATCTCTGATGTCTGCATATGGACAAAAAATAGTTTAGCACTCACTTTTCATAGCATAACTTGACAGCAAGTTCGTTAAGCGGACAGCAGAGTTCCCCCGGCCACAAAAAGTAATCACAAATAGCAGAAGGATACCCATTTGTATAACCTCCGAGGGTGCTTGTGTGCTAAAATTGTGTTATTCTTCAAATTTATCTCTCCTCGCTGCTAAGTGCTAACTCCCACGGAAGCATGCCGTCCATGTGGCACTGATATCTCTTGATCCTTGCTATGCGACCAGAATCTTACACTGCCTGTCATGTTCCCCGCAAGCAGAAATATCTTCCTCTCTATGACTATGGATTGAAGCCACCCTCATCATCATAATAACCTAACTCTGCCTAGAAATTCGAAGAGCACCATCCTGTTGGACCAGAGGCCCCAGTTTTCTGTACCTTCAAAAGCATCAAATCTTGGACGAAACCATCGGTGCAATCCGGACACAGCAGCGGAGCAGACAGTAAGCCACAAGAGCCCTAACCTGGCGCAGACGGAGAGAAAAAAACAGCGGGGAGAGGGAGGAAGGGGGGAGACTTATGGTGTATACCAGGCGAGGGGCGCGGCGGGAAGTAGGAACCAGGAGGCGGGTTGCGCAGCTCGCGTTCGCCGTGGGCGAAGCCGCAGGAGGGACCGCGGGGGCAGGGGCCGCCGCGCTTCCACAGCGCGCACAGCTTCGTCTTGTACGCCGGGCCGCGGCGTGGGGGAGGATCCACCATTTCTCTCATCCCTCGAGCGCGCCGATGGTTCGCGGACGGCGAGGAGGCGAGCTCTTGGAGACGGACGGCGCCGAGGAGGGAGTCGTGGAATGGAGGAGGGGGAGGAGGGCACGAGGGAGACGACAGATCGACGAGTCTCTTAGAGCCCAGCCCAAGCTACTACCGCGAGGCCGCGAAGCAGCGCCTGCCCTACTAAGCCCAATGGACCGTCACAATATACGGGCCCATTCATCCTCCTGCGCCAAACTGAAGAAACTCTCTCGACAGAACTGAAGAACTTTTCCTCTCAAAAAATACTGAAGACTTTTTTTTTTTGAAACGGGAGCAAAAGCTGAAGAAACTCTCTCGACACAAAACTGAAGAAATTGAATCGCCGGAACTGGAAAATCAAAGATACTGAATTTGTACACAAGTACTGCTCTCTCCCAAGTACTGTAAAAAGAATAGCCTGATCTCTTTCTGAAATGAACGAGCATCTCGTATCTCCAAGGTAAAAGGCAAGAAGATTTAGCAACACTCCAAGCTAGAGGAATAGCAGCTTTCATTCAGTACAAGGGTACAGAAGTCCATGAACATCCACACAAGCACTGCACATCATCCATTTACTACAAGTCACACTGGCAAACGATCGCCTTAGTTCTCAGTTCAGCTTTCTACTACCAAGTACGAACACACTGCCGCAGTTCCAGAACTCAAACACCATCAACACATGGCTTAGTTCTCAGTTCAGCTTATCAGAATTCAGAGCAAGAGAGGTCGGCGCATCAGGAAGAACGGTGAAGAGAGCAAGGGCAGGCCGCCCCTGCGCGTGTCGAAGCCTCGGAGACGCTCCAGATTCATCACCTCAGAGTGGTCGACGAAGAGGTTCACCTGCGTCCATATGTGGATCAGTTTCAAGCAAGGATCAGATCATAGAACAGAGCACGCGAACAGCTTGCAGTTTCAGGGAAGTGGGAAGGGTTAGTAGTACCCGTGGGCCATATCGTTTGACGAACCACTCCGAGGTGTTGGCGCCAGATGTCTCGAACATGGTCTTCTCGAGCCCGAGCCGGCCAACGATCTTCGCGATGATGTCCGCCCTCAGAGAATCAGCGCGCTGGCAAACATCGTCGGCATCGATCATGATCATATCTGCACCTGCCTCCAGGCATCTCTCGGCCCTCCTGATCAACAGGTCAACGTCTTCAACTCTTTCTGCAGATGAAAGGCAGAACTGTGAGTCTTTATTTTTGACAAAGCAGCACGTGTTGTAATTTGTAGATAAGGAAGTGCAATGCAGTCATGTTATGAAGGAAAATGAGTGAAGCTCACAGACTCTCAGAGAAACAGTTAGAGGTTTCAGATAACAAATAGAGATACCGACGATTGTCAATGGCTAAGTTACAAGAAAACTGATAGTGATTTGAGAAATGTTGACAATGTTACCTAGGGACTGAAGAGATAGCACTGCATACATGTACATACAGAGGAAAGGTAGTGCTTCTAGTTACCTGAGCTCTGCTTCACTGGAGCAATGTAAGCCCCAAACGCCCTATCACCAGTTGCAGGAATATCAGAACTGTCAAACTTCACTGAAAACAGGGGCTTCGCTCGCAGACCACTGCTCTTTATGAGGCGGACCAATCTCAGTATAGCCTCTTCAGGGAGCTTGAGAGATCCAGCGTTCAGCTCAATGGTGTCAAATCCTAACTCCTTGCATTCCTGCAACAATGTATTGTATTTTATGTCATGTATGTGGCTTCAGACATGTTTGTGCACATATAACATACAGGAACACATTCAGATATCTACATACCTCCACATACTGCTTGAAAGAAGAGGGTCCTTGACGCAAAAGATGCTCTGCCCAATCACCTGTGCTCACATACATGTCATTCTTGTGTGCCAAATCGGCAATCTCTCTGATCATTTCTTTTCCCATTAAACTATGAGATCCACCAGCAAACTTTAGGCCATCAACAAAAGGACCGATAGAATCCAATATTTCCTGAAACGAAATGTGGCAGGATTGAGAATCTGCTACCAGAAATGGCCAGATAGTGAAAAGACGGAGCATTATTGTTAAGCAACATAGCCGTTTGGATGGTAGGTGGGAACCCAAAAAGGAGCTATGTGTTGTTGCTGTCATGATTCTTGTTCTATCTTTCACATTTTCATGCTCAGGATGGTTCATCTTCATTCCAGAAATGTGTGCAGCTTTGTATTCTACCTATAAGAAAAGATAAGCATTCTGGAAGGATGTGTGAAGCTTTTTCCTTCCCTCAAATGAAACAACAGGGAGTCCGAATCAGAATTCACACTATAAATGGGGAAAGAACACATGCAAAGGGGCTGTGACCCTGTGATGGCGAAATGGGGAAACTGTGCAGAAACTAATGAAGGCCTATGTCCTAATTTCGCAATCTGCAGGTGCAACTGTCTTACACATCTTCATAGTGGCTCCCTTAATTACATGCCAATCACACTCACATCTAATAAATCTAGACGCTCGGTAGTCTGGCTGAAAGCATGTACTCTACCAGAGTAAAACTCAGCATCGGTCGCGCAATCCAGTTTGAAACCCAGACAGCGATCTACAAATCGAACCGTAATCGTTGCACACTCCAACTCTTCAACATGTCTCCGCTAATTTATGAGCACTGCAGAGTAAATCGCATGACTAATTAAGAACCAAACAGGGATTTCAGCTTTAATTTGGAAGCACTGAAGTACTGATTTCGAACGAGACCCGTGCATGTCAAAATTCAGACTAAAATTGAACTACGCGCCGTTCAAATTCGCTTCGATGCAATGCAACCCAAGCCGCGGACGGATAAATGCAAGGAAATGGTGGACTGGGCTGGGGATGTGGCGGACCTGGAGCGCGTGGTGGGCGGGGCGGAAGGAGTAGCAGGGGCTCCTCATCTCCGTCACCCCGTAGCGCCGCGGCTTCTCCGGCCGGTCGTCGTCGCCGTGGCCGTGCGCCTGCAGCGACAGCGCCACCACCTCCTCTCTCCACCCCCTCATCTCGTCGGGCAGGGATCCGTCGTCTCTCTCTCTCCTGGTCGGCCAATAAAGAGCAGCGGTGGAGGAAGGAAGTGGAAGCTTGCCGCTGTTTCTGGAATCGCGTCGCGTGATAACGACGTGTGGCCTGACGGGCGGGACGGGCCACTGCAGGCTGTCCAGTATGCTGGGCTGTTTAGGCCTGTTGGGCCAGGACGATTTATCTGAGTCATTCCTTCAGATGGACCATTTCCATGCATGTAGGCCCATAGTTTTGAGCAGCTAAACTAACCGCCCTGAAGAGTAGCCACCCGCCAGAGATTTCCTGTGTCCATCTCGGTGATGAGAGGTTTGGGGATCTCAGAACTTTCAGATTTCTGTGTTCTTTGTCAGCCTCTAGTGGATCGTGATGTTTTAGGAATAAAATTGCTCTGATTCGTCTAATAGATCTAGAGAAATCTATGTCCTCACGTATCTGAGTATTCGGATATGTTGAGTTTAGGTTATTGTGTCTTGTTGCTTAGATTGGTTTGACGCTTTGTGAAGTTGGAATCTTTCTTTGATATTATACTAAAGCTTTTGTGGTTCGACGATCTGCACTTCTAGAGGATCATCCTCGATCCAAGTTCGTTCATCGCTCATGGCTTCCCATCTTCTTCGATTGGCGACTCATGGGGCTTTCAGAAACCTTGATCCGTAATCAAGTTTGAGCTGGTAAACGAGTGACGATATTGTTGCTCCAGTCTTATTGCAGTTTCTTTACTAAAGTCAGAAGAATTTTGCCTTGTGAAGACTGGAGAAGATGTCGCCAATAGATTTCATTGTAATTCTTAGTCATAGAGACTACTTTGTAATTTCTTGGATACTAGATACAAATCGGTGTACCTGTAACTGTTGCGAGCATGATAGTGTTTTCTAAAAAAAAAAACTAACTTCCCTTTTTTGTTCAGACTTCACAAAAGTACCCTACAGTCCGCACAAAAAATACATGGTGTTTTTGGACTTGGTTTGATCCGACATTTTAAATTCTACCACTAGTTAATGAAATTGCGGGAAACCCTTTTCTCTAAAGTATATCGACCATTAGTTTTTCAAAATTATTTTAGATCAATAGGCCCCCTCGTGGAGCCCCGATCCCATCCTATCGATAGTGCCCTTGAAATGGCACATTGCTTGTTAAAGCGAGAACTGAAAATAAAATTACGCATCAAAAGCATTACAATGTTTTAAAAATTAACAAGTCGTGCATAGGATATTTATGCATAATGCAAAACAAATGGAAAAAATATTTAAAAATGTGAAATCATATTTATGTATTCATCAATAAACTTATTTCATGATATAGTAATTTAATATGCTCTATAATAATATTATGATACACGTCAATATTATCTAGAAGTGTTAAGACCATATTCCAGAACTCTGCACCCTAGAAACTTCTTAGAAGATAGGTTGCTCGGCAGACTTGCGATTATCATTAGCCAGTCTTAAGTCTTAACCATTCCAATGAAATAAAATACAACCACGTAGAACGGCTATACAACCCCACGCACACCAGCACTAGTCAGGGGGACAAAGATAGGAACAACAAGAGCATTCGATCCACCAACCACAAGCACAAGCCACACAAGGACATGAAGGAAACATGCTCACGATGACAAACATAACCACAATGCACTAATGGAGTGGTCGAAAAGCATTGATCCACAGAGCCCACACCATGAGGCCGATGTGTCGTCGTTGCAATCGAAGGGCAGTGACACATATGTTATCGATGTAGTCAAAAGGCAAAGGCTATGCGAACGAGATCACCCAGAAACTGACTTGTCTTGCGAGTGAATGAAAGTCAACACTCATAGATACCACACCACATAGCATCTTTTGCAAGCACTCCCACAAGCAAACACCACCGCAAAACGCAACCACATACCTCGTATTGTCCATCCATGCTCCCGCTGAGACGACAAACAACCAAAGTGAGATCAATGGCTCAAAGACATCATGTCTCAAAAGAGGGGGCCTTCATCTGACGCAGAAAACCGGATTTGAGGCCTTTCGCCCAGAAAAAACTTGTATGGACAAATTATGGATGATGTCTACGGGAACGCCTCCAAAGACGTTGTCGATGCTGAATAATTAGGCATAATTTTCACGATTAATTCCAGAATATAAATCATGACAGAAACAGCTATTAACATGTGAAACTCGAACATACTAGATGCATCAGACAACATGAATAATAGCAACACGATCTCTCTAAACATGTAAACAGTAGACATGTTAAGCAGACAAATCAGGACATAAATTCCGTACCGATCGTTTGTAGTAACGTTGTTGATGACAACGTTGGCGATGACGGGTCGGAGTAGACGACGCTTGAGGCGACGGTACGCAGCACCGCCTGACTTGTTAGGCAGAAGAGCCGTCGTGGAAGCAGCGAGCAGCCGCGCAAAGCGCTCCCCAAAAATCTAATTCGCCTCTCCCGTACAGGATCACAAAGGCGACTGGTTCCGGAGACCTGCTCCCGTTCGCCGGTGGACGCCGGCGCTCGGGATGGAGTAGACTACGGTGGCGGCGCAAGGAACGAGGTGTGGCAACCCTAGATTGGTTTCGGTGTGTGTACAGCGTCCACGGTGCGTGTCTTTTATAGTGCGGTTCGGAAAACCCTAACGTGTGCGACGTGGGAGACCCACGCCGCACGTCCGAGTCGGTTGCAGCACGCGATACGGGAGCGACCCGAACCGCCTCAGTTGTGACGCGTCCGTCACGACTATGAAATCGGTTTTCCAAAACAGCAAAATAAAGATAAGTATTGTCTCGGCTCGAGGCTCGATTCACGAAACGCGATCGCGACGTGTCGTGTCGAGACGAGCGAGCGGCGGAGGAGGAGGAGTGCGCGAGAGGCTCTCTTGTTCTCACTCACATACAATCCCTACAACACTCCACCTTATAAGGTGGTGTGCAACTCCTCAAACTTTCAATGTGGGACTAAATTTCACACTCCCACCACTTACTTGTACACATGGGCCATTTTGACATTTCAGGATTTCTTATTGGGCTTGCACATGTTGGGCCCAAATATTTTAGCAATCTCCCACCAGATCTCAAATGCCCATTTGAAGATTTGCCATTCCTTGTTACTTGTTTATATACTAGTGTTTCAGCAGAGATTGTTAAGTTGAAATTCCGCCTAGAGCCTTAAGCTACATCAATCAGCAACTTGAACAATGGACTATGCCTTGAATTGCAAGTTTTGTGCCAATAGACTTTACCCAAAGTCTTAACTAGTACCTGGCTGCTAGTAGCCTACCCCGCGGGTGGAGTATATGCATCATACTCCGTGGTCTCTTCATGAGTTTACTAGAGATCACCCAAATCTCATAGACTACGACGTTTACAGTCGGACTCACATAGGTGTGTTCTTTCAAGAATGCTCTGTAGGACAGCATCTTTGCTATAAATAGCCAACATAAACACATTAAGACATGTTGTCAACATGCCTTACAGCTTTTTGAGAGTTATGCATCACCACTTAGAGAGGGTTTACCAAATACTCTCCTCAGTTAAACCACTAGCTTGTTCTTCTCAGGTCCTAATTCACGGGATCTCCGATCACATAGGTTGGGTTACCACTATGGTGTAACACTTACGGGTCTCATACCCATCTCCCTCGATGCACTATCTATCACATTACGTGATAGTCTCTTCGTAAAGGGATCTGCCAGATTTTTGTCTGTTTGAATATACGTAACAGTAATTACTCTGGAGTTTCTCAATTTCCTGACAGACTTCAAACGTCTTTTGACGTGTCTTGATGACTTTGCATTATCCTTAGAACTGGTCACCTTGGCAATCACCGTTTGATTGCCACAGTTCATGAGAATAGCCGGTAATTGTTTCTCAACCACCAGCAAGTCCATCAAGAGGTCACGCAGCCATTCTGCCTCAACGGTGGCTGTATCTACAGTAAGTTCTGCTTCCATGGTTGACCTCGTCAATATGGTCTGTTTACAAGACCTCCATGACACTGCGCCACCTCCAAAAAGAAATGCATATCCACTTGTGGCGTAGAGCTCATCTACATCTGAAATCCAGTTGGAGTCACTATATCCCTCAAGCACAGCAGGGTGCCCTGAATAATGAATCCCATAGGTCTTAGATAGCGCATGACCCATTCAAGTGCATGCCAATGATCATTACCCGGATTTGACATGAACCTGCTCAATTTGCTCACAGCAAAAGAGATGTCAGGCCTTGTCGCGCTCGCAAGGTACATGAGTGAACCGATTATTTGAGAGTATCTCAATTGATCTTTCGTAATCCTCTTGTTCTTTCGAAGCGTCACACTAGGATCATAAGGTGTTGGAGAAGCCTTGCTATCAATAAAGCCGAAACGGCTCAAGATCTTCTCAACATAGTGTGATTGCGTCAACGTAATTCCACTCTCATCCTTAAGAAGCTTAATGTTCAGAATTACACCAGCTTCTCCCAGATCTTTCATATCAAAACACTTTGATAGAAAAGACTTGACCTCATTGATCACAATTATGCTTGTACCGAAAATCAGTATGTCGTCAATATACAAGCATAAAATAACACTATCGCCCCCACCATGGCGGTAGTATACACACATGTCAGCCTCATTAATGATAAAGCCCACAGAAGTTAAAGTTCTGTCGAACTTCTCATGCCATTGCTTAGGTGCTTGTTTCAGTCCATACAAAGATTTTAACAATTTGCACAACTTTCTCTCTTCACCTTTTACCACAAACCCATCAGGCTGATCCATATAGATTTCCTCCTCCAACTCTCCGTTAAGGAAAGTTGTCTTTACGTCCATTTGATGAACGATAAGACCATAAGAGGCAGCCAGGGAAAGTAGTACACGAATGGTGGTCAGTCTAGCAACAGGTGAATAGGTGTCAAAATAAATTTCGCCTTCTCGCTGAGTGTAGCCCTTGCTACAAGCCGTGCCTTGTACTTCTCAATAGTACCATCAGACCTTAGCTTCTTCTTGAACACCCACTTACAGCCCACTGGTTTGCAACCATAAGGTCGTTCAGATAACTCCCATGTCCCATTAGAAAGAATGGAGTCCATCTCGTTATGGACAGCTTCTTTCCAGTCATCTGCATCTGGAGATGCAAATGCCTCTGCAATAGACGTTGGAGTATTGTCCACAAGGTACACAATGAAATCATCACCAAAGGATTTTTCAATCCTCTGTCTCTTACTCTGTTTAGGAGCTTCATTGTCATCCTTCTCAAGGACTTTCTCATCATGTGGTTGTTCAGTATGATCACTAGATGTACTAGATTCCGGAATTAATTCAGAAAAAAATCAGCAAAACTATGCATATCTTTCATAGGAAACATATTCTCAAAAAATGTTGCATCACGAGATTCCATAATAGTATCAACATGCATATCAGCTATCTCGGATCTAACCACTAGAAATCTATAACCAATGCTACGCTGAGCATAACCCAGAAAGATACAATCCACTGTTTTTGGTCCGAGTTTGCGTTTCTTTGGAATTTGAACGTTGACTTTTGCCAAACATCCCAAGTACGCAAATAAGAAAGTGATGGTTTTCTCCCAACCCACTCCTCATAAGGGGTTTTCTCTTTATTCTTGTTAGGAACTTTATTCAGGACATGAAATGAAGTCAACAGAGCCTCCCCCCACCATGCCTTAAATAAACCAGCAGTGTCCAACATGGCGTTCACCAAGTCGTTCAGCGTGCGGTTTTTCCTCTTAGCAATTTCGTTTGATTGTGGCGAGTAGGGAGGCGTCCTCTCATGAATAATACCGTGTTCCTCATAGAATTCATCAAATACTTTAGAGAAATACTCTCCACCACGTTCCGACCTATAACGTTTAATCTTTCTCTCTAATTGATTTTCAACTTCAGCCTTATAAATTTTAAAGTAGTCTAAAGCCTCATCTTTAGTTTGCAACAAATAAACATAGCAGAATCTAGTAGGATCATCATTGAGTGTCATGAAATATCTCTTTCCACCTTTTGTCAACACACCATTCATCTCGCATAGATCAGAATGTATGAATTCTAGAGGTGCCAAGTGTCTCTCCTCAGCTGCCGTGTGAGGCTTTCGAGGTTGCTTAGATTGCACACAACTATGGTACTTAAAACCTTTGACAATGGTGAAATTCGGAATTAAACTTAAACTGGATAGCCGAGACAGTAAACCAAAATTAACATGACATAAACGAGAGTGCCAAACACTAGCATCTGAATCAACATTGCCACAAATACGGTTTACTAACTTATTGCAAAAATCGGAAAGAGAAAAGCGGAACAAGCCTCCGCACTCATAGCTTTTACCAATAAATTGTCCAAATCTCGACACAACTACTTTATTGGACTCAAACACTACTTTAAACCCATCTCTGCAAAGAAGGGAGGCGCTGACGAGATTCTTATTCATAGAAGGGACATGTTGCACGTTCCTCAGCTGCACGATGTTCCCCGAAGTAAACTTCAGATCTACCGTGTCAAAGAAGCATGTGACCCATTCCCCATTAGGACGGAAGAATCCCGTGCGACCTGATAAGAAGTGAACATAGAGATTTCAGCACACACATGAACATTAGCACCCGTATCAATCCACCAACATGGAGATTGAAAAACTGAAAGTACCATCGGTACATTACCGTACCCATCAGTGTTGCTAGTGGTCACCACGTTGACATTCTTGGAGCTTTTTTCCCTTTCTTGTCTGCACGGTCTGGGCAGTCAACAGAAAAGTGGCCGAGCGCTCCACACGTAAAGCACTCGAGCTCAGTTTTGTTCAGCACCTTTTTCTTCTTATTATTCTTAAAGGCAGCAGTGTTCACAGGACCATTGAACTGGGGATTATAGTTCCCTTTGTTCTTGCTGTTATTCTTGACGTGATGATTTTTCTGCACCATATTGGCGCTAGACTGCAAATCACCACATCTCTCAGTTGTGTCCTTTGCCCGAGTTTTCTCCTCAACATCAAGAGACGCTATCAGGTTTTCGACCGATATCTCCTGTCTCTTATGTTTGAGAGATGTGGCAAAATTCCTCCATGAAGAAGCAGTTTTGCAATAATGCATCCAGCCACAAACTTATCAGGAATCACACAATTGAGCAGATCAAGCTCCTTCGCAATGCACTGTATCTCATGAGTCTGTTCGACTACAGAACGGTTATTCACCATCTTGTAGTCGTTAAAGCTCTCCATGATATACAGCTCACTGTCAGCATCAGACGCACCGAATTTAGTATTCAGTGCATCCCAGAGTTCCTTAGCGTCTTCGATGTGCATATACACATCGCATAGACGTCCCTCCAGGACACTTAGAATACAGCCTCTCAAATTATTATTGGCTTCCTTGAACTTATTCTGAACATCGTCAGTAGCTCCTTGAGGAAGTCCATTCATAATTATGTCCCACACTTTCATGGACTGGAGCCACAGTTGGCTTCTTAGTTGCCATCTCTTAAAGGTGGTACCATTGAACCTTTCCGGTTTCATTGAATCGGCCATAGTCAGTTCAGGAAATTGCCTACAATTAGGTTTTTTTATTGTTAAATAATTAGGCATAATTTCCACGATTAATTCCAGAATATAAATATAAATCATGACAGAAACGGCTATTAACATGTGAAACTCGAACATACTAGATGCATCAGACAACATGAATAATAGCAACACGATCTCTCTAAACATGTAAACAGTAGACATGTTAAGCAGACAGATCAGGACACCGATTCCGTACCGATCGTTTGTAGTAACGTTGTTGATGACAACGTTGGGGATCACGGGTCGGAGTAGACGACGCTTGATGCGACGGTACGCAACACCGCCTGACTTGTTAGGCAGACGAGCCGTCGTGGAAGCAGCGAGCAGTCGCACAAAGCGCTTCCCAAAAACCTAATTCGCCCTCTCTTGTACAGGATCACAAAGGCGACTGGTTCTGGAGACCTTCTCTC
This sequence comes from Alopecurus myosuroides, assembly GCA_028641055.1. Lineage (NCBI taxonomy): Eukaryota > Viridiplantae > Streptophyta > Magnoliopsida > Poales > Poaceae > Alopecurus > Alopecurus myosuroides. The sequence goes on from CM054057.1 coordinate 660,784,360, forward strand.
CCGTTCGCCGGTGGACGCTGACGCTCGGGATGGAGTAGACTATGGTGGCGGCGCAAGGAACGAGGTGTGGCAAAGCTAGATTGGTTCCGGTGTGTGTACAGCACCCATGATGCGCGTCTTTTATAGTGCGGTTCGGAAAACCCTTCCGAGTCGGTTGCAGCACGCGATACGGGAGCGAGTCGAACCGCCTCAGCTGTGACGCGTCCGTCACGACTATGAAATCGGTTTTCCAAAGCAACAAAATAAAGATAAGTATTGTCTCGAGTCTCGATTCACGAAACGCGATCGCGACGAGTCGAGACGAGCGAGCGGCGGAGGAGGAGTGCGCGAGAGGCTCTCTTGTTCTCACTCACATACAATCCCTACAACACTCCACCTTATAAGGTGGTGAGCAACTCCTCAAACTTCCAATGTGGGACTAAACTTTCCACTCCCACCACTTACTTGTACACATGGACCATTTTGAGATTTCAGGATTTTTTATTGGGCTTCCACATGTTGGGCCCAAATATTTCAGCAATCGAAGCATCACATCACACCAACATCCAAAGACATCGCGTTGTACTAAGGGCATGTACAATGGTTGATAAGACGTCTTATCTTAAATTTTTAGATAAGACTAAAAAACATGATATACAATGGATTATCTCTTATGCCCTGTTTGGTTGCATAGAATTGGGCATGGAATTAAAGAATCTAGAATTGAGCCCATAATTCTTGTGTTTGGTTGTACTAGGAATTTGCATATGGAAACCAGGCCCAATTCCGAGCGGTACCCGCGCCGCGTGCGTAACTAGCCGAAAAGTTTCCGAGCGCTGGAGGTAGGAAATCCCACAGAATCGAGCGAAGCGGTATCGCGTCGCATCGTTTCCTTCCCCGAGCGTTGTGCCTCGAGCGAGCGACGGAAGGCAGGAGCTCGTCGCCGGCGGCCCGACCAGGTGAGCAACCATCTCCAGCCCTTCCTCCTCTTCCCCGCCCGCCTTCTCCTCGCCGCCTCCCTCTCCGACCTCGCCCTAGCCCTGGCCGGCCCGTCCCCGCAGAAGCAGAACCCTAGATCGGGGATGGAACCGCCGGCGGCCATGGAAGCGCCCTCGCTGACCCCGCTGCCGGTCCGTCCAACCCCGACGTATGCTCGCTCGCTGACCCAGCCACGCGCACGGCATCCCCGTCCCTCGCTGACCCCGCCGCCCGTCCGCTCTCGCTGACCCCGCCGCCGTCGGGCATCCGCGTCCGCCCTCGCCGACCCGGCGGCCACCCCGTGGTCTGACCTCACCGCCGCACGCCCGCACGGCAACCCACACCCGTGCTCTGACCCCTGCTAACCCGTGGCCTGTCTCGTGGCGGCAGCACCAGGCTCGGGGAGCGACCGGCGCGGGGACAGCATCCTGTTCTGATCCTTGCTGCTCAGCGCCCGCCTGGGTGGTGGCGCGTCCACGTCGCCTGCGCTGGCCACCTTGCGGAGGGAGCGCGAAGTTGGCAGACGAGAAGAGGGAACCCGTCGTAGGCCCTGTTCTGCTACTTTTTGCACACCGGTGCTCTGTTCTGCTACTCTAGTTCATGTATGCTCTGTTCTTGTGTCCATTTATGCATGTATGCTCTAGTTCATTTATGCATGTATGCGTATTTTATGCTTAGGTTGTGTTTGATGAATGTTTGATTTAAAATGTATGTGTTATGCTTGCTTATATGCGTGTTCATCATGTAGCATCATCATGTCTAATCAAGAGTTGGCCGATTACGTTTCCGAAGAGAATAGAAGAAGAAAAAGAAGAAGGCTAGTGTTGACAAAGATGTATTTTGAGGTGTCTATGCTTGCTTTAGCTTATGTTAGTACTCAAAGGGCACCGAGGGATCTAGGAGCCTTCAGTGAGTTTGAGGAGAAGGTTGCATATAGGAAGTATGTATTGAAAAAAACATACAATGGGTCGGAGACAAGATGCTATGATGAGCTACGGTTAACCAAAAGAAATTTTCATAATCTTTGTGCTATGTTGCGTGAGAAGTGTGGTCTCAAAGATAGCAAGTTTGTCACAGTAGAAGAAAATGTTGCTATGTTCTTACAAGTTGTTGGACATGGAACTAAAATGAGAATGATTAGGTTTGAGCGGTCTTTAGAGACCACTAGCAGACACTTCAAAAATGTGTTAGCTGCTATCCTATCTCTAACCGGAGAGTTCATCAAGCTACCTGAGCCTTCTGCTACTCCTCCGAATGATTACAAATGGAAGTGGTTCCCAAATGCACTTGGATCTCTAGATGGCTGTCATATTCCTGTGTTTGTTCGGACGGCTGACAAAGGGAGATATAGGAACAGAAAACAAGAAATCACCACTAACATGTTAGGTGTGGTTGATTGGAACATGAAATTTCTCTATGTTCTACCTGGTTGGGAGGGCTCGGTATCCGACTCGCGCGCATTGAAAGATTCTATGAGAATTGACCGCCAAGATGCATTTGTTGTACCACAGGGTACCACTCTTTCTCTTGGCTTTCTTTTTCTCATATGTAATTCATAACTAACTTATTTGCTTGACATATAGGTAAGTACTACCTAGTTGATGCTGGGTACACAAATGGACCGGGATTTCTATCTCCATTCCGATCCACTAGGTACCACTTGAAAGAATGGGTTGCAAGTAATCAACGGCCCCAAACTGAGAAGGAGTTGTACAATTTGCGGCATGCTCGTGCTAGAAACGTAGTGGAGAGATGTTTTGGGTTGTTGAAGAAAAAATGGGCCATCCTCCGTTCTTGTTCTTTCTTTGGCATAGATGACCAGGTAATACATGTTGTGTGTTAACAATGAAATAATTAATATGCAACACCAAATGCTAACTATGAACAAAAAATTTGCAGATTCGAATTATTAATGCGTGTTGTGTGTTACACAACTATGCAAGGGATACACAACATATGAGGGAGGTCGACGCTGAACTAGCAGCTATGAATCCCGAACCTGTAGATGATGTAGCTTTCATTAGAAGTGTGCAGCAAAGCGATGCATGGAACATGTTTAGGCAGGACTTTGCTGACGAGATGTTTGCTGGGTACCTTGTGACGCACGCTGAACTAGCAATGGAGTAGATAAGTAGCGTTGGCAGAGTAGCAATGGAGTACGCTTTTGTGTGATGCTACCTCTTTTGTGTGATGCTACCTCTTTTGTGTGATGGTACCCTAGCGTGGTGTCTTTTGTGTGGTATCTTGTACATGCATCATCTATGAACTAATATATACATACGTTTTTACCATCTACAACTTGCTCTTTATCCTTATTTTTTTTATGTATGTTACACGTAGAATCATGGCTGAAGCAAAAGGCAAGAAACCCAGTAGGACTTACCTTCAGTGGACTCCTGAGATGGACACTGCATTATTGGCCATGTTTGTTGAGCATCACAACAGGGGTGACCATGCTCAAAACGGTTGGAAGCCGCATGTGTACAATGCTTGCATAAAGCATGTGAAGGAGACATGTGATGTTGTCATCAACAAGGACAAAATAATAGCAAGAATCAAGACATTTGACAAACAGTATGATATCATTAGCAAGATGCTTGCTCAGAGTGGCTTTGGATGGGATTGGGAAAATAACATGGTGATGGTTGAAAGTGATGAAGTGTGGCTTCGATATGTGGAGGTACAAAACACTTCCATTTTATGATCTTTTTTCTTTTGCAACTTGAACATCATCTCTAATATATGTGTGTCTTATGTAGGCAAACAAGGATGCAGCTTTCTATAGGAACAAGGAAGTGAAGAATTGGCAAGCTATATCTACTATATATTAAAAAAAACCATGCGACAGGTGCAGGTGCAAAGACAGGAGTCGAGTGTGCTCTACCACAATCCTCATCGGTTGCTCAGGTTGGGGATGATGATGAAGAAACTCCTGAGCCTCCCAAGAAGAGGCCACGCACTGCTGATGATATCCTTAGCATGGTGGGAGAGCTGAGATGCACCTTTGACGAGGCTTTGAAGTCAACAGATGCAAAAAAGGTGACTCCTCCATCTGAAATCCTTGCTGCACTAAGGGAGATACCTGGTTTGGAGGGTGATGATTTGCTGAGAGCTTATGGAAAGCTCACAGCCAATGAGCGCACCTTTGAGTCACTCATGGCACTACCCCTGGACATGAGGAAGCCATGGCTCTTGACCTTGCCTTGATGATTGCTTTCCTTCTGGTTGTTCTTATGAACTAATATTTACGTACTTTGTAAGACTTAAACTACCCGCTTTCTGCTAGTTGTAAGACATAAACTACGTGCTTTGTCCTATTTGTAAGACAAAAACTACCCGCTTTGTGCTATGTGTTGGAGACATATTTATCATTCATGTTATATTCTTCAAATTCCAAAAAAATTCAATTCCACAAGATGTACATCCAAACAGGATTTGGAATTCCATTCCAGGCTTGATTCCACGGACGAATACCATGCGCAACCAAACAGCAAAACTGGAATTCCATTGAAATTGTTGATTTGGTATTCCATTGCCAATTCAATTCCGTGGCGAATTCTGCGCAACCAAACAGAGCATTAGCCTTTTCTCTAATAATAATATTTGCTAAAAACGTGGTGAGACAATTGTGCTAAGAGATCATCTCTTTGTTAAGAGAAGACAAACCTTTTTTTTCTATTTCTCTCTCCTCCAACTCAGCAATCATCCTATATGGCATCGCTAAGGTAGACCATTATACGTGCCCTAAGCCGGTCGACGACACCATACCAAAGGAAGCGAGTGACCACCAGTGGCGGAGGTAGGGGGCAAACAGGGGTCTTGGTCCCCTATGCATGCTACAGCCCTGACAGTGAAAACAAACATGCCTTAGTTTGAAATTCCATCTTTGCCCCCCTTGAACTCAATTCCTGCCTCCGCCCCCAGTCCTCCTCCGGGCTTCCGCGGTGCCCACACGCCCAAGCGAGGCTGCCCGAGTAAAAGATTCATACTCACTTCACATATATTATTTGTTTGAAATATTTGAATACATTTTTTAGTTTGCCTCAAATACAGTCCACAAACAGTCGAGCCTTCCCAACTAAAAAATGTGCATCTCATCCTGCTAATTTACAGCCGAAGCAGCCATATCCAGCTGATGCTAAAAAGAACCATTAATTACAGCCACCATGAGGCTGCTCCAAGAACCCATGGTCAACACACTGCCCAACAATGTCCGTGCAGATATCCGTCAGATCATGCTTGAACCTGAACCCCAGATCCAGCAGCCTATTGGACGACACCGCGGACGGGCTCGAACCGTCGAAATCCTCACTCAACCTGCCGTCAAAATGATATCATCAGGCCTCAGCAAACACCTGAAAAATGACACTAACACTAGCTCAGTTGCATGCGTGCGTCGGCTTGCCTCTCTGCAGGCTTGAACGGAGGGTAGTGCGAGGAGAGGAGCCCGGCGATGTGGGCCATCGCGTGGCTGCCCCCGGCGCACAGGTACCGCCCGTGCGCTCCCGGCGCGTCCATGAGGAAGACGTGCGCGTCGCACGCGTCCTGGACGTGCGCCAGCGGCACGCACCCGAACCTCGCGTGCACCGACGCCAGCAGCGCGTACAGCTTCGGATCGCCTGCAAGTCAACCGCCACGCGAACGTACGCGCGCAGGAGAAAGCTTGTGTCATGTCAGGGAAAGAAATGGCCAGCCGGCCGGCCGGCCACCGTGTTTTTCAGTTTCAGAGCTGTACGCGGAGGTTAATCTGTGTCGCCTACGTACGTGTTATGGGGGACAGGAGGAGCTGGACGCTGGTGGGCACGGCCGGCGTCAGGAACGGGCCGGCGACCGTGGGCAGGACGACGGACACGAGGTGGATGCCGTTCTCCCGCGCGAACCCGAACGCCGCCTCCTCCGCCAGCCGCTTCGACAGGATGTACATCTGCGTCGTTGCATCGTGTCAGTCTAAGAGAGATCGATCGATCGAGGAGCAGGTGAGGTGAGTTCTCAGAACTATGCCGTGTGTGCGCGCAGGGCGCACGTACGTACCCAGCCGATGGGCTTGGTGGCCCAGACGCCGTCGAGGTCTCGGAGGCACGACTCGTCGATGACCGCCTCTTCAGCACCCGGCGCCGCCGCCGACAACGTGCTGACGGAGGAGGTGAAGACGACCCGCCGGACGGTCCGGGCTCGGACGCAGGACCGCAGCACGTTGATGGTGCCACGCGTCGCCGGCTCCAGCACCTGCGACCTCACCCGCTCCTCTGCGAGTACAGATTGATCAATATGATCAGCAGTACCGTGATGCGAATCATGCGAGTGGAGTACGGTGTAGTACTGTCTGGTCAAAACTAGATCCTACAAACACGCGCTAATAAAGAACAGCACTGTACTGTCTACCCTGTATTATGCTAATTTTAATGTGGAACACGCATCAATCAAGCTTGGTCAAATCTCAAGTGGTGTCTAAGCTAGCTCGAACGTACTGTACTGCTCCCTCCGTTCCATAATATAAGATGTTCTAGATGTTGTCTAGATTCAGACCAAAGTAAATGAACACATATACTTAAATGTGTCTAAATACATGTGTATGTATATGAACGTGGAATATGTCTAAAACATCGAGTACTCTAGATCGAGATTTAGCTTACCGACAACGTTTTACATGGAGAAGGGAGTAACTAATCAGAGAGTCAGCACCGCGAGAGTACCGTGTGGCTTACCGACGTGGTGCTGTCCGGGCGATAGTAAGTGGAGGTCCATGGAGGCGGCGACGTGGAAGAGCGCGGCGCAGCCGGTGACGGCGTCGTCGAAGCTGCCATCCTCGGCCATGTCCGCCCGGAACACCGTGAGCCGCTCCTTCCCTTCCACCGCCGACAGCATCCGCCACGCCTTGGCTGGCACACCACCTCGATCAGCAGCCATGGCCACGTACGTACACGGATCGTTCGATCTGGGCGCGCGCGTGTACGTACCTGGGTCCCTGGCCGTGGCGTGGACGCGGCGGCCCCGCCGCAGCAGCGTGCGGACGAGCCAGGAGCCGACGTAGCCCGTAGCCCCCGTCACGCACACCGGCGCGGCGTCCTGCTCCCCGCCGACGCTGCCCATCTCGATCGCTCGCGGCTCTCCCGCGCGCGCTAGCTTCCTGATCTGGCCGCTCTTTCTGGACCTGCGCCTGCACACTTACGTGGCTTGCTCTCCAAATCGGACAACGCTACAGCTAGGTAGCTAGCAGGTTGTTACGACCAGTACCATCCCTAGCTATATGGAAACAAATGCCTATTAATGAGCAGCAGCCGACGACGCCCAGATAGGATGGGTAGTACATGTCACGCTATGAGCACTGTAGTCCACCCTGAAGAAGGTGCATTGGACAGGATAATGTGCTGCCCAAAGGAAGAAACATCAGAGGAGTACACACATCATCGATTAATTCATTGGAACATATCTCGAAAAACATATCTTGAAAAGCGTGCGCGACTTATTCATTGGAACGGAGAGAGTAATGAGCAGCAGCTCGACGACGCCCAGATAGGATCGGTACTAATGAGCAGCACGACGCCCAGATAGGATCGGTACTACTCCCTTCGTTCAACAATAGATGACTTACATTTGTCTAGAAGTGGATGTACGTAGACATAAGTCATTTAGTGTTGGATGGAGGAAGTACATGTCACGCTATGAGCACTGTAGTCCACCCTGAAGAAGGTGCGTTGGACAGGATAATGTGACCAAGTTCTGATGTGATGCCCAAAGGAGGAAACATCAGAGGAGTACACACATCATCGATGAGACCACCACAGACCGGTTGGATGGGCTTTGCATCGATCGTGGGTTGGTTGTGCTGTCGAGAGCGCCGGCCGGGCGAAGGCGCAGGACGGTCGATGGGTCGATCTCCATGGATGCAAGTGCAGTCCACGTGCAGTGCAGCGCCCGGCCGGATCCGCGCGCGTCTGGAGATATCGATCGGGCTTAATAATTAACTAATCTCCCCACTCGCCGATCGAAAGGTTCTCGATCGACAACCACGAGGCGGTGCGCGAGACGTGCATCACCCTTTCTGGATAGCTCCGCACCCGCGCGCAGGGCACCTACGCCAGAGAACAGTGCCACTGCCACGGCCACGGGGACGGGCTGAGCACCTGGACGCTGGTGGAACCGTCGGCGTCAGGAACGGGCCGGCGGACCGTTGGCAGGACGACGGAGACGGACGCGAGGTGGATGCCCTTCTTGGAAAACATGCCCAACCGTTTCGACAGGATGCATCGCATTGTGTCAGAGTCTCGGACCTCGCCATAATCCGAGCCAGGCCGCGCAAAAAAAAAGCCCGACGCTAAAATCTCAAGCCTGAGCCCGGTCCGGTCCAACTACCGGGCCGTAGAACCCAGCCCGAGGGCACACTGGGGCCGGCCCCGTCTGGGATTTTCGGTCCGGGTCGGCCGGGCCGTCCGGACCGGACTGCCCATGGCCAGCTATACATGCAGTTGACTTCGAAGAACTGCGCCGTGTTTGCGTGCGCGTACATATGTACCAGTCGAAGGGCTTGGTGGCCCGGACGTCGTTGAGGTCTCGAAGGCACGACTTGTCGATGATCGCCTCCTAAGCGCCCGCCGCCGCCGCCGACAACATGCTGACGGAGGGTGCCAGTGTTGGTTGATATGTACGGTTCAAACATAAACTAGTCAAACAAAGATAGTATAACAAAAAAGAGATAAGAGAAAAGGCCTATGAACCAATGGTTGTTCATCTCCTTGTATCTTCAATAAAGCATCCTACTCGGAGGCCCTTCAAACCAACTAATGGTTCGTGACCCCTGTTGCATGCGTATATAAAAGAGGAGGAGTTCTGACCGGTTACTAGCTAATGTTAAGTCAGTTTGCTCCCTAAAAATCTAGCAGATCATAGTCTCACGCACCAGCAGCAACGGGAAGGGCGGAACCACGCCGTGCTGTACCAGGCCAGTGTCGCTAGAGGCCGAAGGGCCACTGCGTGAACAAGCAATCTCCATCGACATCTGCTACGTCTACTCTAACCTTGTTACTCGCCTGTAATGAGCAGGCAAAAATTGCCTCAATGCTGGAATTCGTAATACATCTAAGCCCCCTTTTGATCTAATCCAATTATATGTTGTAGCACATGATCTAGTCATCCTAGTTTGTTTTAGTTCCAATAATGGTATCACTGCCAATGTGATAGCATTAGAATCGTTTTGGATTTGTTTGATCAAGTTTCAGTCAATAAAGTTCATGTTTTAGGCATACTTATGTAGTTTATGTCTTAGATTGGTCCTAGTTTGCTGGCTAACAAACTTACACATTTAATGTTGTCTTGGGACTGAACCTTTTAGTCAAGTTTATCATGATTTATTGATCTAGATTAAAGTTTAAGTTAACAAGTCCGACCTTGGAAGATGAAGGAAGCCCATTCTTCAACGACAACGCCTACCACAACTTCATCACTCACAACGACCATTTCCAACTCCGCCAACTTGTAAAGGACGGATTGGAGCGCTATGAACGTCGACTCCAAGCACAAGAGGCTCGATTGAATGATCAAATGACGCACATCAAAATCAATTTGGCAAACCTTGCCAACCTTCGTGGATCATCATCGTCCTCAAGGTCTAGACGTTCAAGCCACCACACTCAAGATCATCACCAAGCTTGTCGCCATGATCGCAACCCTCAACATGGAGGATGGTGGGTAACCACAACAAGGATCTCACCAACAACCACCACCACCACCTCCTTCGCCACAAGCTCCTCGACGACATTGGTATGACGATAGCTCGCCATCGCCACCACCTCGACATTGCCAAGGCCGTAGTGACCCTCTTCAACATCAACCTCAACGACCGGATCTTCGCCAACATCGTCCACCACCTCCACAAGCTCCTCGACGACATTGGTATGACGATAGCTTGCCATCACCACCACCTCGACATCGCCAAGGCCGTAGTGAACCTCTTCAACATCAACCTCAACGACCGGATCTTCGCCAACATCGTCCACCACCTCCACAAGCTCCTCGACGACATTGGTTTGACGATAGCTCGCCATCACCACCACCTCGACATTGCCAAGGCCATAGTGAACCTCTTCAACATCAACCTCAACGACCGGATCTTCGCCAACATCGTCCACCACCTCCACAAGGCCACGACAATGACTTCGTGGAAGGTGCTCGTCAACATCGAAGTCCACCTAGGCGCAATGCGCGTCCCCACCATAATGACTGCCAAGACCAAGAGCGTCCTCAACACCCTCGCCAAGAACAAAAACTTCTGCAACACCCTCACCGTGAACAAGAACGTCCTCAACAACAACATCGTGACAATGATGATAGTGAACGCCGAGAAGCACGACTACGTCACCGCCAACAACCACCTCCTAATGACCACTGGCGTCATCCTTCCCATCATGACCACCAACGCCAAGACAATGAGGATGACCCATATGATCTTTCACCCCCTCTCTATGATGAAGACCCACATGAGCGACCCCATCGACAACATGAAGACAACAACATGAGTGCCATTTGCTTCAATGTTCCAAAGTTCAAAGGTGAAAATGATTCCAAAGACTATCTTTCTTTGGATCTCAAGTTAGACAAGATCTTCGGCATCCACAAATTTAGTGACAAGAAGATGGTTTCTATGGCATCTTTGGAGTTTGAAGGATATGCATTGTTATGGTGGGATCGTCTCCAAGCGGAAAGAGTTCGAAACCGGATTGCTCCAATTGAAACTTGAAACAAGATGAAACAATTCATGAATGAACGCTTTGTTCCTCCACACTATAAGTGTGATCTCTTCAAAAAGCTTCAAGAACTTCGACAAGGTTTGAAGTCGGTCGATGAGTACTACAAGGATATGGAGACCGCATTGATTCGAGCTCACATGATGGAATCTCAAGAACAAACAATGGCCCGCTTCCTCAATGGCCTCAACTATCCTATAAGAAAGATTGTTGAGTATCAACCGCATGACATCGTTGCCCTTGTCCATCGAGCTCTCAAGGTCGAACGTCAAATTGCGGAAGACCTCAAGTAAAACAAGCAAAAGGCCTTCTTTGCCTCAAGGCCTTCCTCTTCTTCGCCTCCAATGACACAAGTGACTACACCAACCAACTCTAAGACCACTCCTCGAGCTTCTCATGATACAAACAAGTATCCGCAACTGTTCAAGAAACAAGTGCCTCCCACCACCACTTCGAATACTCTTCAAGTCAAGTCGAGCACTATCACTTGCTTCAAATGTGGTGGAAGTGGACACAAGTCCTTCGAGTGTTCCAACAAGATGATCATGATTGTCAACCAAGATGGTGAACGTGATTCCATGAGTGAAGGCGAATACTATGCCTTGCACCAAGTTGCTCTAAATTCCTTGGACGTGCCCAATGATGATGAAGAAAGTGTCTATTGTGATGAGGACAAGAATTCATCGCTAGTGGTGACACGAGTTCTTACTACTTCTCCTAAAGATGAGCATGACCAACGTTGCAATCTCTTCCAAACTCGAGCCGACATCAATGGAAAATCAATCAAAGGTTATCATCGATGGAGGTAGTTTCCACAACTTGGCTAGCAAAGAGCTTTGCGACAAACTCTAATTGACTTACAATCAACATCCGCATCCACCATGTCCAATGGCTTAGTGACTCCGGCACCTTCAAATTCAACATATGGTCTCCTTGCAATTCAAGATTGTCCCTTATGAAGACATGGTTGAGTGTGACGTTATGCCTATGACCGTGTGTCATGTTCTTCTTGGACGACCTTGGAAATATGAAAAGAGTGCTATTCATGATGGGCCTACCAACCACTATAGATTCAAGTGGAATAACAAGACATTTGTGCTCCGCCCCATGTCTCCTAGCCAAGTGATTGCCGACAATGCCAAGACTCTTGCACGTAAACAAGAAGAGCTCATATCTCGTAAGATGAGTGGTGAGAGAGTGATCCACCTCAAAGAGAGCGAGAGCCACAAGCCAAATATGAGTGGAAAAAGTTCGAGTGCTCCCAAAGTCCTTGCCTTACTTTCCACCAAAAGAGAGATGCGAGAGTTACGAGATGACCCATCCATCCTTCACTTTGTCCCCATGTGCAAGGGGGAAGCACTTGAAACTAACGCCATAACAAGCTTTCCTCCGTCCTTGTTACCATTGTTGCAGGAATTCGAAGATGTGTTTCCCAACGAACTACCCCCGGGTCTACCTCCCCTATGTCACTACCAAATTCCGCGCGGTCTTGGACGTTTCAATACCGTTGCGGATGGACTCCAAACCGTTGCTAATGGCAATCCGGTACATTTTGCGCGACGGAATGAAAACATATCAGATCGACTGTCAGGGACGATTCTGCGACGTTTATATAAACACCAAACCGTTACGGCTATCCGCAACGTACAGCAAATCGTCGCCACCAGTTGGGCCATCCGGACTAGGCCCAATAGGTATTAACGTTTTTATTTTGTCGCTATGAGGCGACACGTGGCAAACGAGGTTCTAACGGCCGTTATCGTAATCCGCTGACATGGCAAAACGTGGGACCTTTTTTTTACGTCACCAGTCTTGACCAATGAGGCAAAACATGTGGACCAATCGAAATACGCCACATGGAAACAAAATGGTGCCACGTTTCCTTCTTCTAGGACGAAATCTGTTCGTCCCGGGCTACCCAGCGGCGTTTTTTCCGTCTCGAGTCTCGACCAATCAGGCGAAAGCATGTGGACCAATCAAAAAACGCCACATGGAAACAAAATAGCGCCACGTCGCCTTCTTCTGGGACGAAATCTGCTCGTCGCGGGCTACCCAGAGCCTTTTTTTCCGCTAAACTCGTGGCACGTGCACCAACCAAATGGTGCCACTGAACGTCTTTTCCATGACGTTTTTTTTCCGTCTCGGATTTGGGTGATGTCATCACCGTGCCGGGGACGTTATTTTTACGTTGTCTAATCGCCCACTCATAGTAGGCCACGTGGGCTGGGCATATATCGCCACGTGTCGGTATTTTCCTTGACCGACTTTTACGTTACGTTACTATGATGTCGATTTTGGTGCTATTTGGATGGTTACAGCATCGTTATAATTGCCAATTGCACACAGGCAGAAAAGGAAACCACATAACAAGCATCAAATACTTAGTTTTTTCACAGAATATCAAACCAACATACAGATCCACGGTTTCAAGGACCACGCATCTGCTCAGCCAGCATCTCAAGTAGGGAAACTCCTTCTAGTTGAGATTTCTTTACCGCAGCTTGTTGCTTCCGAATGTCTTCCATATCAACTACAAACTTTAGCCTCAGTTGCTCCGATTCTGCTTTCACCGTCCTCATATCAGCAATTGTTCTGCGCACATTCACATCAAGCTGTGGTTCAGGCTCAGACTTTGAAAGGCATGATTCCACACGGGCCTTCTTTGAGAAAGTATGCTTTCCACTCTTCGGCATGACAACTTCACTATCATCCTCATCCTCAACCTCTGAAGCAGATCGAGACATCACCCTTTTCTTGCTTGCCTATCAAGCATACAAAGAAAATAGATGAAAATAACAGATGACAAGAATGTACAGAACATAGATGAAACTAGCAGATGACAAACATGTACAAAAAATAGATGAAAACTAGCAGATTATAGTCAAACAACAATGTGTGTGATGAACTAGCAGATGAGAAGCATAGATGAAACAACAGGTGTCAATGATGTGAGGAAGATAGATGAAAATAGCAGATGACAAGCATGTACAAAAAATTGATGAAAACTACCATATTATAGTCAAACAACGGTGTGTGTCATGAACTAGCAGATGAGAAGCATAGATGAAACAGCAGGTGTCAAGCATGTGAGGAAGATAGATGAAAATAACAGATGACAAGCATGTATAAAAATAGATGAAAACTAGCATATTATAATCAACCAAATGTGTGTGTGATGAACTAGCAAATGAGAAGCATAGATGGAATATCAGGTGTCAAGCATGTGAGGAAGATAGATGGAAACCATGTTGAAATGACAACGACAGCCTTAATTACTATAAGTGGATTTCATGGCCTTAATTAGCTTGTCAAAACGTCTTATAGTATGGAATAGAGGAAGTAGCACAAAATATATGGCGCCACATTGATCAAACAGTTCAACACAAGATAAGAAAGCTGCACCCTAGTTGTTGCGATATCATAAGAGAATGTTGAGCTACCGGGTTAGGGAATAACCTGCAGCTCATTGTGCACGCTGGATTGTGATTGATATGACACGGCTCATTCAGTGGCATCTGATTCCTCTTCAACATCATACACAGGCATGTACTGAGATCCAGAGTCTTGCTTCTTGGTCTTTTTTTGGGGGGGGGTGGGGGTACAGTAGGACATGAAAGAAAACTTGCTGGCTTTACACCCAGTTCATGCATCTTTGCATTGTTTGCCATGATAGTTCTGGCACGCTCTTCTTCAATGGGGGTGTAGTGGCGATCCTAACATGAATAAAGAACTAAAAATAAAGTACAAATATAACACTTCATAAGAACCTAATACAACATAAATAATTAAGGCACCCATCTTGTAAGAATAGTCCAGTGCAAGTAATATAAATTCTGATCCTAACTAAGACTGATAGGATCACAAGCAAAGTGACATTAAACCTAATATGTAGTATACAAGCTAGATTGCTGCAAATGAGCAAAGTTTTACCAGGCAAGAAGGCCCCCCTTCCTATTTCCGTTACAAGAAACCGTTTAGAGAGATTTATTGCATCAAACATTAGCAGTATAATTAGGATAATAATGAAGCATCGAACATACGATTAAACAAACAACCAATTTAGAAAGATTAACTGCATGAAACATAAGCAGGATAATAAGGAAGCATCAAACATACAATTAAATAGACAAAATCAATTTAGAGAGAATAGTTGCCTGCGTCTTTAGGGTCTTCTCTCTTGCTGCATTTCTCGCCTTCAATCTTCACTCGTTTCAGCGTGCTTGCAGACATTAACGGTGATGTTGCGGCGAGGTTGGAGACGAGGTGGCAGATCTGGATATACGACGAGGTCGGTGGCGAGGTGGCTTACCGACGAACATGGCGTCGAGGTGGCTGACCGGCGAGCACGGCGCGAGGTGGAAGATAACGTACGGCGAGGTTGGAGACGATGTGGAAGACAGACGAGCACAACAGCGAGGTGGCGGATCTGGATGGCGAAAAGGCCGGTGATGTTGCAGATCTGGAGGGTGGTCTCGACGGCGACGAGGGAGTTCTGGCAAGCGAGCTATACAGCGAGGTGTGAGACCGGGGGAATAGAGGATCTGTTTTGGGAGGACAAGAGGGAGTGGATATTTAGAAATAGTGGCTTTATCTTTCGGCGAGAGGGCCGATCGAGGGGATAAGGCAGTGTGACGCCCCGGGATCGGGCACTATGCAGATTTCAGCATTCCCGCCAAAATCCACATAATAACCGATTCCAGGTTGCCACTTGTGATAACATTACAACAGTTCACGACAAATCCACAACAACAACAGAAAAGATATATACAAGAGGACTCAAATGAGCCAAGGATACAACTGATACAATACAAAGATCCAAATAACAGCGGAAGAAACAACATAGTGTCCGACTACGGACAAGATACAAATTGGACTAAGAGTCCTGAAGATAACCGAGAGCGTACAATCCCTGCCCAGGCCAAGCCGGAGGGATTCCCAAGCTAACTTCGTCAGACTTCAAACCTGTTGACTGCAATGTTGAATATGCAGCCACGAAAAAGAATTCGTGGGTCAGTATGGTTAAGTACTGGCAAGTGGATAAACCATACTCACAAGATACCGGCGTAGCCAGTCATCACAAGATACAAATACTTTGGGTTCAACGGAAAGGAAAGGATTATTGCAAAGAAGCGGCAGCGGGCTGCACTAACCAACTACAGAAACACACTACAACTTCCGGCTAACAGAAAGAAGATAAGATGGCGTATCGGAACCAACTACAACTACTCACCAAACAATACCCATCCAATGTCACCCCCTACTAAGGAAGCAACCCAAGGATAACTCACACTGTTGGATTAATGGTGTTCAACTTATTGTGTCAATAAGACTATTACTAGTCAAGTTATTATCATTAGGTGTAAGTTGTCTGAGTACTTGTTAGCCAGTACTTTCACCAAGTAATCCATAACCGCGGAAAACACGGCTTCTCGAGAAGATTTATCCCTGCAGGGTGTGCTCCAGTACCCGTACACACTCAAGCCACCAACTAAAACTCAGGTTGGCTCGACACGACTCAAACCGTCTCTACAACCCATCCTAGGAGCCACGGAGCTATAAGGTCCCAGCCACGCAGCCGAATACTCAGCGCAGGTGTGCAAAACTCCCGCAGGACACAACACCCCGGCACTACAGGCCTCGCCCTATATGCATCATCATCATCATCATCAGTAACCAAGGGGGCCAACCCATTATGCAAAGGAGCAAATGGAACACCCGAACTAAGTGTGGCTCTTCGGACAAGCTGTAGATCAGGTCTAAGTCGAGGGGGTCCCATACTACCACCCGGATGCGGTGAGCACGCTCATCATGGATCAGTAGACAAGACTCTTTTCCTAATTAAGTTCGACACTAGCAGGCTTCAAAACCCTAACCCGGGCCTCCTGCCGGTGCCTTATCATCAAGTTATTATTACCCAAAACATTAACATGTTGTTGATTGAATTGAAACCCAACTATCAAACTAAACAGGTGATAAGACGGACAACAAAACTTGAGCACAAACAAATCTAAGCATGCAACTACGACACGGGGGCCAACAAGGTAAACAAACAACAGTTAATAGGAAGTGGAAGGAAAGGCTATATCATGGCTGCAAGGTAAACATATAATAGGATCGAGACACAAGCATCGTATCAACAGGCTAGAATAAGAACAACGGAAAGAATCGGTAACAAGTGACGAAAGGCCGCCATTTGGCAGCAAGTGAGTATACTTGCCTGAGATCCAGCAAGTAGAGGTACATCCACAGAACTTGTCGTTGCTCACATCATCTCAACGTCCTATCCGGGAAGAAGCAACGAACCTCGAACAAACACCGGATGCAACAATTACTACTACGGCAAAAGATCCAGCATGATCCTATTTTATATGCATGGCATGGCAAGATGCATCCGAGAAAACAACTTAAGCAATTTAATCGGAACCGGAGTCCGGAGGAATAGGAATTGCTTCAAGTTGTTTAGCTAACCATCAATTTATTTGTTAGTTAGCATGGCAAACAATAAAGTAGATGAGTTAGGCAATTTAAATGGAATGGGGCAACAGTTGGAATTAATTAGCCCACACATTCCATATGTTGTCATATAGATGAACATGCATAACAAAACCTAAAATGCACAAGATAAGATGCAAACAGAGATATGGATGGCATGAACATGTTAATGGCATGTTTCTGATATGCAAACATATTTTAATTGTCCAATTTGGAATTTAATTGAGCAAGTTGCCAATTTAACAATATTAAATGAATTAAAGGAGGAATTAAATGTTGCATCAATTTTAATTGTTCAAAACAGTAAACAAATTTTATATTTGGGTAGAGCATTAAATTTTAATTGGAAAACATATTTTATTTGTTGAAATTGGAATTAAAATGAATTAGTTATGAATTTGGCAATTTAAAGTGCATTAAAATAAGAGGTGAAACAATTATCCAATTTAAATGTTGCAAACCAGAAAACAAAGTTGATATTCAAGTGTGGCATGTGATTTTGGATGAAATTCATGTGTTGAGTATTTAATTTGGAGCAACCATTTGAAAGTTATTAATTATGCCATTTAATTTGTCACTTTTAAGGATTATTAAATAACCTTAATTTTAATTACCCAAAATGCAAAACCAAGTTGATAAACAGAAAGTACATTGAATTTGGGCTGAAAAACATATTTTATTTGGGTTATTTGAATTAAGTATGAATTATTTATGGAATTAACCAAAATTAAGAGGATTTGTTTGAATTTGAAATTTGAAACAATTTGAAATGTGCAAAACAGAAAACAAATGTTGTAATCAGATAGAGTATTAAATTTGGGGCAGAAAACATATTTCATTTACATTATTTGAATTTGGGAAATAAAAGTTATGTGCCTTTGAATTGTGGGGTGTTTTCTGTAAAGTGTAGGGGCTTGTTTGTGTTGAAAACAGAGAAGGGGGGGAGGGGGCTTCGTTGCAAAAACGTAAAGGCCAGGGGCCCTTCTGCGAGTCTACCACCAGATCTGGATCTGGCGCAGCTCCGCAGCCGCCCCCAGTCGATGACAGGCGGGCCAGGGGGCCACGCAGGCGCCACGCTCACGGACAGGTGGGGTCGCCCTTCCGCGAAGAGAAGTAAAAAGGTAGGCTAAATGCGCCCGCGGGGGATCGAACCCACGTGCGAGCCTCTACGCGGAAGGAACCAGGCCAGTGGGGTGTAGCTGTGCTTGTGATACCCTACGAGGCTAACTGAACAAGAGGTTAACATCGCGTGTGACTGAACTTTCAGACGAATTTCAGACGAACAAGCTGCAGGCTTTCTCCTTCCGTTCGCGACAGAGCAGAAAATAAAAGGAAGGGATCGTTGCGTCGTGAGGGGATCGATCCCAGGTGCTCTCAGCGTGTACACGACGAGCGCTACCACTAGGCTGTCACCCGATCGGTGATGCACCTCGGCACTACAAACAGGTACTACCTCCCTGCGCGTTGGGGGGTTCTGACGAACTGAACCACCAGAACTGCAACCACGACGAGGACAGAGGAAGAAGGCGGCGAATCAGAGCGTCACCTGGCTAGGGTTTCTTCGGCAGACTTGGCGAGGACGAGGTGGTGGTTCCATTCCCCTAAACAGAGGATCCTCGAGGTGGCCGTGGCGATCCAGCAGCGACCACGTTTTATCGGTGATGGTGGGAGAACTACAGAGGAGGAGGGGGGCAGCTAGAAGAGGAGGGAGAGAGGGATGGTGGCGCGGCAGGAAGATGGGAGAGGGTAGGGTTGCAGGAGGGGTGGCGTTTTATGGAGCCGTGAGCTTGGTACGGCAGCAATCGGGAGGGGGAGGGGAGAATCATACAGTGAGGAGATGGTCGTACTGCTGACGACAGCTCGAGGAGGAAGAAAGTGACTGAAAGGGTACCGGGCTTAAGTGGTGGGCTTTGGGTAGTGGGCTGAGGAAAAAAAAGAATGGCTGGCTGCCTCAGCCCACCTTTTCCCTTTTATTTATTTTTCCTCCTCTTTTTTTTTTGCTTGTAAGAAAAGAAAAGGGAAGAGAGAAAGAATAGGTTGGGGTTTTGGGGTTTTTAATTTTTATAAATAAATTTTATTATTTGGCAAACAGCAATTCAAAGCAATGTTACCATCATTTCCAAAAATTTTGAGATGTTAATTTAATTTTTAAATTGTTAGTTGAATTTTCAAATAGGGTTTCACTTGGGATTTTGAAATAAGCAATTTTTATTCAATAAATTCAAGCAATTATGAAAACATTATTGAATTTAATTTGTTTGCAAGATTTTAATTTTTTTAAACCCACATTTGAAATATGCCAAGTAGGATTGATTTGATTTGAATTTGAATTTGTCATTAGTGTGTTGATAAAAAGGAATTTTTATTAACAAGCAATTTAAATGAATTCAACCTCAAAACTATTGGAAACAATTGAGTTGTTTTTGCAATTTTTAAATTGGAAATTTTTGAACAATGTTTGAAAGTTCAATTTGGTTTGAGTTTTCCAGTGGTTTTGAAAACAGGATGCAATGCTTATGATGCATGTGATGCAAAAAGAAAAGGAAAGCAACCAACTTTCTACTAAGGGGGAACACCCTAGGTGTTACAGGCAGGGTTTCAGAACGATTACAGAAATGCCCTCCAGGCTAAAGGTTGCTAGTTGTATGCGGGAGGGCTGAGAAGTAAAATATCCTTGCACGGAAAAATTTGAGCGGGCTGTCCTGGTGCGAATTTTTCGGAGCGATGCGAAATTTTGGCGGAACTGCGGGAAACTTTGCTAGCCGTCCGATGCTGATGGGTGGCTTAAATAAATTGAGCATTTATGCAATTATTTAGTACTAAAGATTGTGAAAAAATCCCGAAAGTATTTTACTTAAAATCCTGGAAAGGGTCAATTATGTGGAATACTACTACATGTTGATTGGTGGCTTGAACTTTGCTACCGTTGGATGCTAGTCAACTTTTTTGTCTACACCTATCACCGGTGTCGAAAGGGGGTAGACCATTGTTCTTTTTTGCTTGGTTCTGTTAAGTTAGGTCATATTTACATGGATAACCCAAATCTAGATCTACTTGTAATAAGATTCCCTCCAGTTCGCCTGAAGAAACCATAGCCATGATGGGGGAAAAGACGGAACTGCCGTTCTGGCCCCTCTACGTGAGCCGAAAGGGGGTTGAAAATTGGAACCAATTTCTTGGTTTTGTTAGGTTAGGCAGAAGGAACACCCAAGACAATGGTAGCGCCCACCTCTTGGCAAGATTTCCCCAGTTCCGTCAGATCCGGGACTTTCGGGCTCTAAGTAGTCCTCGGACATGCTGAGAGAATCCGACGCTGGTGAAGTGCTCCCTAACACAGAGAGCGAGGGAATCTTGCGCATCCAAGAACCATGACACACTCTAACACACATGGTATGAAATACGCTGGGATTTGGTGGCATTCGGATGATCCGGAGCCCCCTCTCCGGAGAAACCATAGCCCCGCTGCAAAAAAGACGAAATTGCCGTTCTGGCCCCTCTACGTGAGCCGGAAGGGGATAGCAAAGTGGAAAAAATTGCTTGGTTTTGTTAGGTTAGGCCCAATGAACACCCAAGACAATTGTAGTTCCTACCTCTTGGCAAGATTCCCCCAATTCCGTCAGATCTGGGAGTTTCGGGCTCTAAGTAGTCCTTGAACTCGCCAGACAGAATCCGACGCCCGTGAATCCCTATCACTGGGAACGAGGGAATCTTGGGCATACAAGACCCATTCCACACTATAACACATGTGGTATGACATACCATTGGATTTGGTGTCATTCAAACGATCATGATCCCCCTCTCCGGAGAATCCATAGCCTCGATGAGGAAAAAGACGGAACTGTCGTTCTGGCCCCTCTACGTGAGCCGGAAGGGCGTAGCAAAGTGGAACCAATTGCTTGATTGTGTTAGCTTAGGCCCAAGGAACACCCAATACAATGGTTGGGCCCACCGTTTGGCAAGATTCCCCTTGTTCCGTCAGTTCCGGGAGTTTCGGGCTAATCCTGGAACCCGTCGGTGGAGCCCTAACACAGAGAGCGAGGGAATGTTGGCCATCCAAGACCTATGACACACTCTAACACACATGGTATGGCATAACATGGGATTTGGTGGCATTCATACGATCCGGAACCCCCTCTCCGGAGAAACCATATCCCCGATGTGGAAAAAGACGGAACTACCGTTCTGGCCACTCTACGTGAGCCGGAAAGGGGTAGAAAAGTGGAACCAATTGCTTGTTTGTGTTAGGTTAGGCCAAAGAAACACCCAAGACAATGTTGGGCCCACCTATTGGCAAGATTCCCCGAGTTCCGTCGGTTTCAGGAGTTTCGGGCTCTAAGTAGTCCTTGAACCCACCAGAGAGAATCCGACGCCGGGGTGAAGCCCTAACAGAGAGAGAGGGAATATTGGGCATCGAAGACCCATGACACACTATAACACACATGGTATGGCGTACCATGGGATTTTGTGGCATTCAGACGATCTAGAGGCCCCTCTCCGAAGAAACCATGGCCCCGCTGGGAAAAAAGACGGAACTGTCGTTCTGGCCCCTCTACGTTAGGCGGAAGGGGCTAGCAAAGTGTTACCAACTGCTTAGTTGTATTAGGTTAGGCCCAAGGAACACCCAACACAATGATAGGGCCCACGTCCTGGCAAGATTCCCCGAGTTCCATCAGTTCCGGGAGTTTCGGGCTCTAAGTAGTCCCGGAACCCGCTAGAGAGAATCCGACGCCGGTGAAGCCCTAACACACAGAGAGAGGGAATCTTGGGCATCCAAGACCCACAACACACTATAACTCACATGGTATGGAATACCATGCGATTTGGTGGCATTCATACGATCTGGACGCCCCTCTCCGGAGAAACCATAGCCCCGCTGGGGAAAAAGACGGAACTGTTGTTCTGGCCCTTCTACGTTAGGCGGAAGGGGGTAGAAAGTGGAACCAACTGTTTGGTTGTATTATGTTAGGCCCAAGGAACACCCAAGACAATGGTAGGGCCCACCTCTTGGCAAGATTACCCAAGTTCCCTTAGTTCTGGGAGTTTCGGGCTCCAAGTAGTCCTAGAACCGCCAGAGAGAATCCGCTGCCGGTGAAGCCCTAACTCAGAGAGAGAGGGAATCTTGGGCAACCAAGATCCACGACACACTATAACACACATGGTATGGAATACCATGGGATTTGGTGGCATTCATACGATCTGGAGGCCCCTCATCCGGAGAAACCATAGCCCCGCTGGGGAAAAAGACGAAACTATCATTCTGGCCCCTCTACGTTAGGCGGAAGGGGCTTGTCGTGGGATTATCACGGCAGACGTTACCGGGGGTAACTGATCTTGGGGCAAGACGACACAGGCGTTTGGGAGAGGGTTTAGCTCAGAGGAAAATATGGTGGAAATCGATCTGGTAGCCGGCAATCAAAGTCGCCGGGTCTCCGATCTTGATATAATAACTCAACTCTGGGGTTACACTGGATGCTCGATGTCAAGCGATATTGCTAGGGTTCTTGGATCTCTTCTAAACTAGACCTAGGGGTCGGTTTATAAAGCACCCGTACCCCCCTGGCCCGCTCTCCAAGGCGCAGCTTGAATCCTATCCGGACACCGCTTACAAACCCTAACTTTCCTTACCGTAACCCGCAATCCGGGTTACGAGGCCTACAAACTTTGGGCCTTCCAGAAGCTCCATTATCCTTAGCCGGACTGCGCACCGTGTTCCTTGGGCCGGGTTATGCCTTGGAGTTCGCCTACCGGGTTATTATCCCTCCATCAGTAGTCCCCAGAATGGCTTGGGCTTCACGGATTCTTCCTTGAAGCGCCGGCCATTCCCTGCAAAAATATCAAATGCTCGAGCTTATGAAGGCCCGGGTTAAGGGGCTCTGATATATAGCTGGGCCAAACTCCATAGTGGCCGCATAGTAGCCCGGCTTTTCCTCCAGATACTTCGCTTAACTTTCCCGGTCTAGACTTTGACAGAAACGCTAAAAACTCTACACTTTGCTCAATAATTTGAACCTGATACCACAAAAAGTATCCCTTTCTTTTTCGTCCGGATCTCCCTCAGTACTCAACGCACATCCCACAAAATCCGCGTGGATAGCAATTACCCCAAATCTTCCGGATTCCACCCGTTGGGATAGGTTTATCCGCCCACACCTTATAAATAGAGCCCAAGGGGTAACTTGGACTCCCACACATTACTCCAATCTTTCATTGGCTCCCCTACTCCCTGCGCCTCGCAGTACCTCAAGAATCCCGAGCACGCCACCGTGGCCAGACCGCCGCCGGCTGCCTTCAACCCTGAGTCGCTCCGCGCTGCCGTCAAGCCATACTCCAATTCCTCTCAGTAAGTACCCGTCAATCTAGCCCCGCAACTTTTGTTGATTTAATCTAGATTGGATCTGGTCAATCCGTGGACCATGCTTCCCATCACACCGAATTAGATGATTTAAATGCTCGCCATCTCCTTCAAGAACCTACTGGATGATCATTATGCCACCCTCTATCGTTATTAATCATCAATTTTCCCGTAGAATTGTTCACGAGTTTCCCAATCTAGATCCATTTCATTCAAGTTTCCGCGCACATCATTAACACCCGGAAAATCCTCCTTTTCCGGCTATTTTGCTTGCAGTAGATACATGGGCAACCATCCGTCCTCCCCAAACTCATTTCAATACGTAAGTGACCAATAATTTCCATAGTTGTACTTGATACCCGGATAATTCGCAACCTTCACTCCGTGGCACAATACCCGGATAGTTCTTAGTTTTCACATCTTCCTGATACCCCGAATTTATACTCGGATATCCCAATATTTCCGAGTCTCATTCCCTGTATCCTTTTCCTGGTTTTTCGCAGGTTGATCCCATGGCTCCTAAGAGACAAGGAAAGCAGCCGGCTCAGGCGAAGGCAACCCAGACTATATCCGCCAACTGGGGAAGATCCACAGCCACAAAGGCCAAACTAGAAGGGCTGGCTGAGTTGGGAGTTCTCCCTTCCCAGAAGGAAATCCACTGGAGGGCGCCAGGTGACGAAACCCAGCCCATACCCGCCGACAACGAGGTAATCTGCTTCGTAGAACATGTGACCCGGGATTCCGTCCTCCGGGTCATCCTTTTTCGGGAGGTCCTCACCATTATGGCCTCCGGGTGTTCGATATAGGGCCTAACTCTATATTAAACATAACCCACTTCATCGTCCTTTGCGAGTCTTATCTGTGCATTCCGCCAAACTTGACTCTCTTCGTAGAACTCTTTCCATGCAAACCGTGCCGCGAAAGCGGTGACGGGGCGCTTTTGACTTGCGGCGGGGTTTCCATCCAACGCCGCAAAAACTCCCCTATGCCAACTCTTAACTTAAATTCTCACATTAAGCACTGGCAACTCTCCTTCTTCTATTGCCAAGACACCTCCCCTTCCGGCGAGAGGAAACTGCCGGGTTACTCGGAGGCTCCCTTAGAGGTTTCCGAGTTTTTCAATGCCTTTCCCCCTGAATCAGACAGGGAGGCCATCCAGCCCTTGCTGGGTAGGTTAGCTGTTCTCTCGGCCCAAGGCCTTCTTGGGCTCAATTTGGCAAAGACGTGGGTTGAATTCCGAATTCAGCCCAACTCCATTCGTACCAAGTTAATGTACGAGTACTCGGGGCACACTATAGACGCACTCCGATACTCCACGAGGAACTTTGCGGCCGGTGATACCAACAAAACCATCAAGAGTTTTTTGACGGAAAAGTTGGAAGTGATAAGGAATATCACCGGGTTACCCCCATTCACTCGAGAAAACCCGGCTCCAGCGGTAAGATCCAATACTCATAATCCTTTTCCATACTTTGACCTGATGTAACCCGTAATTCTTACTTTCATCCTTTTGATCTTTAGGCTGATGACCTCTTCTGGAGAATCGAAACCTCCCCCCCTCCAGAGACCCGGAAGAAGAGGACGAGCCGGCTGATGACGAAGGTACTTATCCGAATCTCATGTTATCTTTTACTTGCACTGTTTTCCTACCATTTACCTTTTCCCTACGGATACATACTCGACTTTTCAGGGCTGGAAGATGAGGAACAAAAAGAAGAGGAAGACCCGGAGGCCACTGAATCCGATCAGGAGGTTACAGTCGGGGCCAAGAGGAAGGCCAGAGGAGGGTTGCAAAGGTTCCTTTTTCCTTTATGTCTTCTGAGCCTTACTCCTTCGATACCATGTGTAAACTTAATCAACAATTGTCACACTCATCATTCTTGAAGGATCCTCTCCCGGCTAAGCGCAGGGTGACCCAGAGTTCCCCGGGCGAGGATCCCCTTAACCCGGGTATCCCCACTTCACCTGCTCCCCGAGCCAGCACTCCTCCTCCTCAGCCCTCCAAATCTCCTCAGCGCCACCCATCTCCTAGCCACCCACTCGCTGGGCAATTCCGGGTGCCGCTATCGGTGCCTTTGGCGACCTCGTCCGCCTCCAGCGACGAACTCCCACCGGATTACGCTGTGAACACCGGGTAAGTCTCCATCGCCCGATATCCTTTGACACCTGATAACTACCAACCTAAATCACTAACCACTTTTTCCTCCTTCCCATTAGCGCCCAAGCCACTACTAGTGACCCGGAAATCACAGAAGCAGAAAAGCAGGGGTCACAGGGGCCGGCTATTAATACGGGTGCTGAAGTTGATGATGAAGCTGAAGACGGCCAAGAACAAGATCCTTTCAACGATCCGGCCCAGCAGGAAACTGTACACCCAATATCCTCCGAAGAAGTGGATGAAGACATCATATTGGAGACAAAGTCGGGCTCTCCTAACCCGGACGCCCAAACGGTCCGGGTTCCGACCCCAAGAGCCGGGAAAATTCTTCAGTCGGAAAACCAATCTGCCGGTCCTTCAAGAATTCGTCCTGAAGATATGACGTTTGCCCAAATGCTTGATGCCCTCTATACCTTGAGGGCCGACAAAGAAAATATTCTAGATGCCTTGATAACAAAACACAAGGTAAGTCTGAGTAATACCATCTGCATCCTTATATAGCCCCCAAGTTCAAAGTGAATTACTGGTTTAATTTGCTTGGAACTTCATAATAGACCTGACTGACCCTTCCTTGCATTTCCACGTAGGACTTCGTTGTGCAATCTGAGAAGAAATTGGCGAAGGCTGCCAAACGCATTGTGAAGGAGACAGCTCTTCGCGAGGCAGCTGAAGCTGAAGCTCGTAGGAGTGGAAAAATCACAAGGAAATATAGAAAAAGGGCTCACTTGGCTGAGGACAGGCTAACAACACTTTCTGTGCAGATTGCCGATACCTATCGCGCAGCAACTGGTATGATCTTTGAACTTTAGCAATTAAGACCCAGAATTTCCTTTGGACGAATAGTCGGATCCCCTTGTTCATTACTTTTCTTACTTTTGGCAGGCCCGGATGATGCGATCCCGGAAGAGGATGATACCGCCAAGCTGAAGCTCATTAAAGATACTGTCCGGCAGCTCGGTGCCGGAATTGGATGGATTCTTGATGAACTACGCCTACCGGGTGTTGGACCTGGAAACATGAAAAAGTTGCTGGAAGTCTGCTCGACCATTCCTGAGTGGATTTGGCATTGGAAGCGCTCATCCTGTCGGTTTGGAGTAACCCGGGGTCTTGCGCTGGCTAAAGCTTATTTCCCTAAGCTAGAGCCGGCCAAGCTGATGAGCGGGTTTCCAGAGTTTAATCCAGACGGGTCCATGTTCTCGCCAAAGGATTTCAAAGTCATTCAGAAAGAAGTTCGTCACTCGGCCAGTGTGATAGCCGACAGTTTGGAGATTGATACTATTCTTCCTGCATATGATGCTAGTGATAAGGTTATTAAGGCAAATCGCCCCAAGCCATTCGATATGCTTACCCGATGGAAGGAAGAAGCTGCCAGGATTAGGGAGGAAGCTGCAAAGAAGAAGGCTGAGGCCGACTCTGCGCCCGCTACCTCTACACCCATCGTCCCTCCACCTGCGCGAGCCGGCGTTGCTGCTGACCCTGCTGCTACCTCAAGTGATGGAAAAGGCAAGGCGAAGATGGACGCCACGGCTCAGAATGCCGAATAATACCTGCCACTTCTCATACGTCAGTCGGCCTGATGTGCCGTTTAAACAATTACTTTTGAATGGTGCCCTGTGCACCTTGGATACTCTTTATCAGAACTTTGTAATGTATTCTAAGTTCCTGATACACCTTGTGCCGCTTCTGGCTTTTATGTTTATCTGCTTTTGACCCCATGTGATCTTGACATCCGACTTTCTTTATTCTCGATATCCGACTTTCTTTTTGTTGATATTCATCTTACTTATATTCCTTTTGTGAGACTCGGTTTCCGGGTTTCATGGGTGTTGACAAGCGGATTTGCTTCTAAAGTCCCCAAGTCCCCAAACTCGGATATTTGGGTTTTTGGATTTTAACAATTAAGCAATTTTTTCTCTTTCAAGATTTCGAATCACCCGGACCCGGATTTCCGAGTCTAGGACACGTGATCTTGAAAGGAGAACGAATTGCCTGCTGCTAAATTCACAAAGATCCCAGAGTCGTTTCACATAGGATTTGAAGTTATGCTTAATATCGTTGAGTTTCCAGCTGTTAGCCTTGTACTCTGCATAACTTGTGGTTTAGATGACCCTTTTGACTATCATGTACTGTAAGCCGGCTTCGCGTGGATACCATGTTGTTACATCTATACGAAAACGTGGCCAGTCAAGTCCCGTCGGGTTTCATGGCTGACTGTAATCGTAAGCGAACAAATCATGCCACTTTAGTGCGAGTCACATCGAGCTTAAGTAAGAATAGCCAAGAAATTTGGACTTCTTTGTCCGGTTATAAGATTGTAGCCGTACTCGTTTGCAAGTAATCGGCCCTTATAACTCATAGGCATCATGGCCGGTCTTTGAGTTCGCAACTGTGCTATTCAAGCAACCAGCCCCCAAGACCTAAATATACGCATCATACTGAGAGTACATAACATGATAATAATCATCTCTTTTCTTGATAATCACCTCTTTACTTGATATGAAAAATCTAGGTCAGCAAGCCGTCTCATTAAAAACCCGTCCAGTCCCCAAGGGTACCTGGATAGGAAAAGAGTACGTCTGAAAACCTGCTGCCTGTTACATCGTTCAATTCCATATGCCAACATAATTTTTGCTAAGTAAATATGGACGTAGCTGAGCCACGTTCCACGGTCTGTCTCTTTCTTGCATAGATGAAGTATGAGCAGTGTCATTAACTGTGGTCGACTCTTCCCTTGCATCTATCAAGTAATATGACCCATTATGCAAATTCCGGCTTACGATAAACGGTCCTTCCTATGGTGGTGATAACTTGTGCTTTCCTTCGTTCGACTGTACCAGGCGCAGAACCAGGTCTCCTTCCTGGAAGACCCGGGTTTTCACGTGCCGACTATGATACCTTCGTAAATCCTGCTGATATGGCTGATCTTTCCAGGGCTTGTTCCCTTTGCTCTTCTAACATATCCACGGCATCTTGCCGGGTCTTTTCATTCTCCCTTCGACGTATGCTGATACTCGTGGTGAATCATGAATAATATCACTCGGTAGTACTGCCTCCGCGCCATAGACCATGAAGAAGGGCGTCATCTGAGTAGATCTA
This sequence comes from Alopecurus myosuroides, assembly GCA_028641055.1. Lineage (NCBI taxonomy): Eukaryota > Viridiplantae > Streptophyta > Magnoliopsida > Poales > Poaceae > Alopecurus > Alopecurus myosuroides. Next base: position 660,813,155 of record CM054057.1, read on the forward strand.
TTAGGCGTAGTATTGATACCCCAACCACAGAAGGAAGTTCTTCGACCCATGCACCAGCTGCCCTGATACAGGGGACTCGTAATCGTGGTTTTAATCCGCGAAGCAATTCTTGGTTTGCCCTCTCCACTTGTCCATTGGCCTGCGGATGAGCCACTGATGCAACATCAAGCCGGATTCCATTGTTGCCACAGAACTTCTCCATCTCACCAAGGGACATGTTGGTTCCATTGTCGGTAATTATGCTGTGGGGATACCCGAACCGGTAGATATCCTTTTCAGGAACTTGACTGCTGTAGCTGCTTCGCAATTAGTAACTGGCATAACCTCAACCCACTTGGTAAACTTATCAACCACCAAAAGATGTGTCTTCTTGCATGGTGACGTAAAAGGGGCCAACCATGTCCATACCCCAGACAGCGAACGGCCAAGTTAACGGGATGGTCCGTAACTCCATAGCCGGCACATGGGTTTGGCGAGCGTACCTTTGACATCCGTCACACCTTGCTACCAATCGTTCCGCATCTGCTAGAGCCGTGAGCCAGAAAATCCGTGTCGATAAGCTTTAGCCACAAGAGATCTTGTGGATGCATGATGTCCACAGTCGCCTTCATGGATTTCCTTGAGACTGTCGGCCTTCTTCTGGCGCTACGCAGCGCAAAAAGACTCCTGCTGCGCTTCTCTTGTATAATTCCCCATTGATGATAGAATATCCCTTTGCTCGCCTCAAAATTTGTCTTGCTAATACCTCCTGCTGTGGTAACTCGCCTCGCGATAGGTAGGCCAAAAACGGTTCTGTCCACTCGGGAATAGTACGTACAGTGGCCACAAGTCGAACCGGGTCTTGATTTGCCAATTCCTCCTCTGACTCGGTTTTAACTGATGGTCGCCATAATTCGTCCAGGAAAACGTTAGGTGGAACCGCTCTCTGCGCGAGCCGAGTCTGGCGAGTGCGTCGGCTGCCCATTCTTTCTTCTGTCTATATGCTCCACCTCATACCCGGAAAAACATCCTGCAACCCTATCAACTTCCCTGCGGTATGCTGCCATAGTTGCGTCCTTTCTATCCCAAGTTACTGACACCTGCTGTACCACAAGGTCCGAATCTCCGAAGCATTGTATCCTCTTGATGTTCATCTCCTTGGCTGCCTTTAAGCCATGCAATAGGGCCTCATACTCGGCCACGTTGTTGGAACAGTCAAAGTGAATTTGTAGTACGTAACTTAATTTATCTCCTTTGGGTGACGTTAGCACCACTCCAGCTCCTGATCCCTCGTATTGATTAGATCCATCGAAGTGCATGATCCATGACTCGGAGTTTGGAACCGTTGTAGTCATGCCTGTATGTGTCCAGTCGTTAACGAAATCAATTAAAGCTTGAGATTTGATTGCTGACCTGGGTTCGTAGTTGATGTGATAATCCCCCATCTCTATCGCCCATTTGGCTATTCTTCCTGTCGCGTCCGAGTTTCTGATGATATCCGACATTGGTATTGAACTAACCACTGTTATGTTCTTGGAAATACGGCTTCAGTTTTCCGGCTAGCCATAAAGACCCCGAACACCAACTTTTGCCAATGCGGATAGCGCTGCTTTGCTTCTGATAATACCTCGCTGACGTAATAAACCGGTCTCTGGACCGGGTAACCCTTTCCATCCTCTTTGCGCTCCACAACAACTACTGCACTGACGGCTCGGGGCCGGCTGCTACGTATAGCAACATAGGTTCTTTAGGACCCGGGGCCGCTAGTACTGGTGCTTCAGATAACTGTTTCTTTAGTGCCTCAAACGCCTCATCCGCCTCTTGATCCCATACGAATTTATCTAATTTCCTCAAGAGCCGGTACAAGGGTATTGCTTTTCTCCGAGCCTGGATATGAATCGGCTCAAGGCTGCTACGCAGCCCGTGAGCTTTTGAACATGCTTCAAATTTTCCGGCTTTTTCAGACTCTGGATGGCCTTGATTTTGTCTGGGTTTGCCTCAATTCCTCTCTCGGAAACGATAAAGCCGAGTAATTTCCCGGCGAGAACTCCGAACACGCACTTTGTCGGGTTAAGCTTCATCTGATACCTCCTCAAGTTTTTGAACGTCTCCTTTAGATCATCGATAAATGTCTCCGCCTTCCTGATCTTGATAACCACATCATCCACATAGGCATGGACGTTGCGTCCAATTTGGTCCTCGAAGCACTTTTGAATACACCGTTGGTAAGTTGCGCCAGCGTTCTTCAATCCAAACGTCATAGTTTTATAACAGAAGGCCCCAAAAGGGGTTATAAATGATGTTTTCTCCCAATCCTCCTTCTTAAGCTTAATTTGGTGATACCCGGAGTATGCGTCCAGGAAGCATAGCAAGTCACTCCCGGCTACTGCGTCTACGATCTGGTCTATCCTTGGTAGCGCGAACGGGTCCTTTGGGCAATGCTTGTTGAGACTCGTGAAATCGATGCACATCCTCCACTCGTTAGTCTTTTTCATTACTAGAACCGGATTTGCTAACCAATCCGGGTGAAACACTTCCATGATAAAGCCGGCTGTCAGTAGCCGAGCAATTTCTTCACCTATGGCTTTCCTTCTTCCTCATTCATCTTCCTTAAGCCCTGCTTCACAGGCCTGGACCTGGGATCCACGTGCAAACTGTGCTCCGCCAATTCTGTAGGGATACCCGGCATGTCGCTAGGTGTCCAGGCGAACACGTCCGCATTCGAACGAATAAACTCCACAAGTGCCTTCTCCTGCTCTCTTTCCAAGTTAGACCCTATAGTAAAATTGCTTAGTGGAATCACCTTCAACAAAATCTATCTTCTTGGTATCTTGTGTGCCTTGAATTTCGCTCCCTCGTCCTCAGTATTCGGCCTTTTCAAAGCCGTTCTATCATCCGGATTCACTTGAGACCGGTAATACTCGAGTTCTTCTTTTCTGCACGCTTGCTCGGCCATTACTGAATCTCCTTCGTCACACTCGGCCGCTATATCCCGGTTCCCATGTACGGTGATGGTCCGTTTAGGACCCGGAATCTTTAGCTGCAAATACACATAGCACGGCCTAGCCATAAATTTAGTATAAGTCGGTCTCCCGAACAGCGCGTGATAAGGACTGCGCAATTTGACCACCTCGAACGTGAGCCACTCAACTCGATAATTATCCGTCGATTCTCCGAAAGCAACCTCCAAGGTGATCTTTCCCTCGGGGCTCGCCGCGTGACCCGGCACGATCCCGTGAAAGACTGTCGAACTTTTCTGCAGCTGGCACTCTTTCAGACTCATGCGTAAGAAGGTTTCCCAATACAGGATGTTAATGCTACTTCCACCGTCCATCAGGACCCTTTTCAGCTCATAACCATTGACCTGTGGCGCAACCACCAATGCCAAGACTCCTTGGCGCTCTATTCTTTCTGGGTGATCTCTTCTGCTCCATGTTACCTCTTGTTCCGCCCATCTCAGGTATCCCGGCACGGCCGAGGAAACCGAGTTTACCGCTTGCTTTAATGTCTCTTTGTCCCTGCTAGAAGTTCCTGTAGTATGCACATGATATTGTCCCTTTAAATCAGGCGTACGTACCATACTGATGAAGATGTTGATCTGGCCGACCGTCACAGTAGATCCAGACTCGAGGTGATCCGACTCTGGCCCCCAGCCGGAATCGTCCACCATCTTTTCTCCTTTGCGGTCGATGTAGATCTCGCCGATGACAAGATTCTCCATGTTCTTCCGAGCTTCTCCCGTGATGTAAACACCTTTGGACGCAGGCCCCACGGTGGGCGCCAACTGTCGTGGGATTATCACGGCAGACGTTACCGGGGGTAACTGATCTTGGGGCAAGACGACACAGGTGTTTGGGAGAGGGTTTAGCTCAGAGGAAAATATGGTGGAAATCGATCTGGTAGCCGGCAATCAAAGTCGCCGGGTCTCCGATCTTGATATAATAACTCAACTCTGGGGTTACACTGGATGCTCGATGTCAAGCGATATTGCTAGGGTTCTTGGATCTCTTCGAAACTAGACCTAGGGGTCGGTTTATAAAGCACCCGTACCCCCCTGGCCCGCTCTCCAAGGCGCAGCTTGAATCCTATCCGGACACCGCTTACAAACCCTAACTTTCCTTACCGTAACCCGCAATCCGGGTTACGAGGCCTACAAACTTTGGGCCTTCCAGAAGCTCCATTATCCTTAGCCGGACTGCGCACCGTGTTCCTTGGGCCGGGTTATGCCTTGGAGTTCGCCTACCGGGTTATTATCCCTCCATCAGGGCTAGCAAAGTGGAACCAACTGCTTGGTTGTATTAGATTATACCCAAGGAACACCCAAGAAAATGGTTGGGCCCACCTGTTGGCAAGATTCCCCAAGTTCCATCAGCTTAGAGAGTTTCCGGCTCTAAGTAGTCCTGGAATCCGCCAGAGAGAATCTGACGTGTCGGTGAAGCCATAACAGAGAGAGAGAGAGAGAGGGAATCTTGGGCATCCAAGACCCATGACACACTATACACACACATGGTATGGCATACCATGGTGTATTTGGTGGCATTCAGATGATCTGGAGGCCCCTCTCCAGAGAAACCATAGCCCCGCTGGGGAAAAAGACGGAACTGCCGTTTTGGCCCCTCTAGTTGAGCTGGAAAGGGTAGCAAAGTGGAACCAATTACTTGGTTGTGTTACGTTAGGCCCTGTTGGCAAGATTCCCCCCATTCCGTGAGATCCGGGAGTTTCGGGCTAAGTAGAACCCGCGAAAGAGAATTTGACGCCGGTGAAGCCATAACACAGGGAGTAAGGGAATCTTGGGCATCCAATACCCATGCCACACTCTAACAAGTTATGGCATACCGTGAGATTTGGTGGCATTCAGACGATCCGGAGGCCCCTCTCCAGAGAAACCATAGCCCCGCTGGGAAAAAGACGGAACTACCGTTCTGGCCCCTCTACGTGAGCCATAATGGGGTAGAAAAGCGGAACCAATTGCTTGGTTGTGTTAGTTTAGGCTCAAGTAACACCCAATACAATCGTAGGTCCCACCTCTTGGCAAGATCTCCCCCATTCCGTGAGATCTGGGAGTTTCGGGCTCTGAGTAGTCCTGGAACCCACGAAAGAGAATGCGGCGCCGGTGAAGCCATAACACAAATAGTGAGGGAATCTTGGGAATACAATCCCCATGACACAATCTAACACACATGGTTTGGCATAACCTAGGATTGGGTGGGAATTCAGACGCTCCGGAGCCCCTCCCGGAGAAACCCTAGGTCTGGTGGAGAAAAAGAAGAAACTACCGGTGTGGCCCCTCTACGTGAGCCGGAAAGGGGTAGCAAAGTGGAACTAATTGCTTGGTTGTGTTATTTTAGGCCCAAGTAACACCAAATAAAATGGTAGGACCCACCTATTGGCAAGATTCCCCCTGTTCCTTCAGATCTGGGAGTTTCGGCCTCTAAATAGTTTTGGAACCCGCTAGAGAGAATCCGACGCCGGCGAAGGCCTAACACACAAAGAGAGGGAATATTGGGAATCCAAGACCAATGACACACTATAACACACATGGTATGGCATACCATGGGATTTGGTGGTATTCAGACGATGCAGAGCCCCTCTCCGAAGAAACCCTAGCCCCGCGGGGAAAATAGATAGAACTGATGTTCTGGCCCGTCTACGTAGCCGGAAGGGGCTAGTAATGTGGAAGTAATTGCTTGGTTGTGTTAGGTTAGTACCAAGTAACACCCAAGACAATGGTAGGGCCCACCTCTTAGCAGGATTCCCCCTGTTTCGTCACATCCGGAGTTTCGGGCTCTGAGTAGTCCTTGAACCCGCCAAAGAGAATCCGACGCCGGTGAAGCCATAAAACACCGAGTGAGGGAATGTTGGGAATACAAGACCCATGAAACACTCTAACACACATGGTATGTCATACCATGGGATTTTGTGGCATTCATACGATCCGGAGCCCCCTCTCCGAAGAAACCATAGCCCCGCTAGGGAAAAAGACGGAACTGCCGTTCTGGCCCCTCTACGTGAGCCGGAAGGGGGTAGCAAAGTGGAACCAAATGCTTGGTTGTGTTAGGTTAGGACCATTGAACACAAAATACAATGGTAGGTCCCACCTCTTGGCAAGATTCCCCGAGTTCCGTCAGTTCCGGGAGTTTCGGGCTCTAAGTAGTCCTGGAACCCGCCAAAGAGAATCTGACGCCGGTGAAGCCCTGACACAGAGAGAGAGGGAATCTTGGGCATATAAGACCCAATACACACTATAACACAGAATACCATGGGATTTAGTGGCATTCAGACGATCTGGAGGCCCCTCTCCGGAGAAACCATGCAAAGCCCCGCTGGGAAAAAAGACGGAACTGTCGTTCTGGCCCCTCTACTTGAGCCGGAAAGGGGTAAAAAAAGTGGAACCAATTGCTTGTTTGTGGTATGTTAGGCCCAAGGAACACCCAAGAAAATGGTTGGGCCCACCTTTTTGCAAGATTCCCCGAGTTCCATCAGTTTAGGGAGTTTCGGGCTCTAAGTAGTCCTGGAACCCGCCAGAGAGAATCTGACGCGCCGGTGAAGCACTAACAGAGAGAGAGAGAGAGAGGGAATCTTGGGAATCCAAGACCCATGAAACACTATACACACACATTTTATGGCATACCATGGTGTATTTGGTGGCATTCAGACGATCTGGAGGCCCCTCTCCAGAGAAACCATACCCCCTAGGAAAAAGACGGAACTACCGTGTTGGCCCCTCTACGTGAGCCGGAAAGGGGTAGAAAAGTTGAACCAATTACTTGGTTGTGTTAGGTTAGGCCCAAGTAACACCCAATAAAATGGTAGGTCCCACCTCTTGGCAAGATTCCCCCAGTTCCGTGAGATTCGGGAGTTTTGGGCTCTAAGTAGAACCCGCGAAGGAGAATCTGGCGCCGGTGAAGCCATAACACAGGGAGTAAGGGAATCTTGGGCATCCAATACCCATGCCACGCTCTAACACACAAGTTATGGCATACCGTGGGATTTGGTGGCATTCAGACGACCCGGAGGACCCTCTCCAGAGAAACCATAGCCCCGCAGGGAAAAAGACGGAACTGCCGTTCTGGCCCCTCTACGTGAGCCGGAATGGGGTAGCAAAGTGGAACCAATTTCTTGGTTGTGTTAGGTTAGGACCAAGTAACACCAATACAATGGTAGTTCCCACCTCTTGGCAAGATTCCCCCCGTTCAGTGAGATCTGGGACTTTCGGGCTCTGAGTAGTCGTGGAACCCGCGAAATAGAATGTGGCGCCGGTGAAGCCATAACACAAAGATTGAGGGAATCTTGGGAATCCAAGACCCATGCCACAATCTAACACACATGTTTTGGCATACCCTAGGATTGGGTGGGAATTGAGACGCTCCGGAGCCCCTCCCCGGAGAAACCCTAGGTCTGCTGGAGAAAAAGAAGAAACTGCCGGTCTGGCCCCTCTGCGTGAGCCGGAAATGGGTAGAAAAGTGGAAATAATTGATTGGTTGTGTTAGTTTAGGCCAAATTAACACCAAATAAAATTCTAGGACCCACCTATTGGCAATATTCCCCCTGTTCCATCAGATCCGGGAGTTGCAGGCTCTAAATAATTTTGGAACCCGCTAGAGAGAATCCGACGCAGGCGTCAGCCTAACACACAAAGAGAGGGAATCTTGGGAATACAAGACCCATGACACACTATAACACACATGGTATGGCATACCATTTTGTGGTATTCATACGATCCAGAGCCCCTCTCTGGAGAAACCCCAGCCCCGCTGGGAAAAAAGACGAAACTGTTGTTCTGGCCCGTCTACGTAGCCGGAAGGGGGTAGTAAAGTGGAAGTAATTGCTTGGTTGTGTTAGGTTAGGCCCAAGTAACACCCAAGACAATGGTAGGTCCCACCTCTTGGCAGGATTCCCCCTGTTTCGTCACAACCGGAGTTTCAGGCTCTGAGTAGTCCTTGAACCCGCTAGAGAGAATCCGACGCCGGTGAAGCCATAACAAACCGAGTGAGGGAATGTTGGGAATCCAAGACCAATGGAACACTCTAACATACATGGTATGTCATACCATGGGATTTGGTGGCATTCAGACGATCCGGAGCCCCCTCTCCGGAGAAACCATAGCCCCTCTAGGGAAAAAGACGGAACTGCCGTTCTGGCCCCTCTACGTGAGCCGAAAGGGGGTAGAAAAGTGCAGACAATTGCTTGGTTGTGTTAGGTTAGGCCCAATGAACACCCAAGACAATGGTAGGGCCTACCTCTTGGCAAGATTCCCCCGCTTTGCTGGAACATTGATCTGTTGACCAGAAGTCAACCTTTTGGTCTACCCCTATGACCAGCGTCGGAAGGGGGTAGACCACAATACTATTTTGCTTGGTTGTGTTAGGTTAGACCAAAGCTACATTAATAACCAAAATCTAGCTATAATTTTAACAATATTCCCTCCGGTTTGCCCGAATGGGGGAGCATCGACGGTTCGAGACCTATAAGTGTAGTGCGTAACCTTCCTATGTGATGCCGATGAAACCAGTCACACCTATGGGTAGTATATTGGCCCCTCTCCACCTTGATCCCAGCACACGTTTATAAGTATTCTTAGTGCTCCACCATGGTTTACGTAGGATTCCGACACTTTAGAGCCCAACGCTTCACTAGAAAATTGATCTGTTGACCGGAAGTCAACCTTTTGGTCTACCCCTATGACCGCGTCAGAAGGGGGTAGAACACAATACTATTTTGCTTGGTTGTATTAGGTTAGGCCATAACTACATTAATAACCAAAATCTAGCTAAAATTTTAATAATATTCCCTCCATTTTCCCCGAAAGGGGGTGGGGGCATCGACGGTTTATAACTAAACTGGAGTAGTACATATATATTAGTAAGTATAGATCATTACATTATAATTAAAAATACAGCGAGAAATATAAATTAGGCCTAAACTATCCTAGACCCGGTCCGGCCGTCCTCCTCGTCGTCGCTCGTTGCCATGCTGGCCTGGTCATCGTTCGGCGCCATGGACGGGCCAGCCTCATCGTCGTTCGCTGCCGGATCGGGGAGGGCCACCTGTGCGAGACATCGCCGCCTAGCCCTGACTTGCACCCCCATCCGGTGCAACTCCGCTGCCTGCGAGCGGGCGTGCCCGCGCCTATCGTTGCGTGCGCACGAGCGGGTAAACAGCCGCTGCAGCGCCTCCGCATCCTCTACCCGGGCGCGGTGTGCCTGAAGCGCCTCTCTTCGCGCCCGTGCAACGTTGAACTCCTCGTGCGGCGCACTCTGGGCGGCCATGAACAAGGCGGACTCGTCCTCCCTCTGCGCGACGAGGGCCTGCTCCTCGCCGGACGCCGCATTGGCGTTGAGCTGCTCGTAAGCCTGCCGCTCGACGTCCATGAGGGCGCGGGCATGCTCCTCCCTCCGGGAGGTCTCGATGGAAGCCTGAACGGCGGAAGCCTCGGCGGCTTCCCCCGCCTCCTCGAACCCCGATCGGACCCGGCGAAATGCCTCCTCGTTGCGCCATGTGGTGAACGAGTTGTACGCCACCACCTGGTTAGGCCACAGCGGAGGGCACTGCTCCGGTTCCTGCGCCGCCTCCTACTGCTCCTCTCCATCCATCTCCTCATTGTACCCCCAATCGAAGGGGTCGTCGCCACTCTCGTCATCGTCTGACGGCGGGTCTAGCCCACAGCGCGATGCCTGCTGGTGAACGTCACCCACGAAGTATGGAGGCGGCGCGGCATGGTATCGTCGATAGAGGGGAAGCCGCGTGGCGATGGGTGAGATTATGGCGAGGACGCGTCGGCAGTGGCGGAGCCAGGCCTCAAACTTTGTGTAGTCGATGCGAAATTGTGTAGTCAAATACACCTTTTTAAATATTTTGTTGCATGATCTATGCTCTGTACCATTGAGAAAAACTGTGTAGTCGGTGCACGCGTCGGAGCGTCCCGTCGGAGTAAATGGCGGCGACATGCAAACCGCAACGACCCTGGCGCCGCTTGGGGAGCCGGGAGGCTGCATACCGCGTTAATGCTAGGCGTGCGGCAGAGGCGAAGCACCATCCCGCCGCCTGGTGCAGGTCGCGTCCCGTCGTCGCCATTACGCGCGGCAGGCTAACCACCACCTGCATGACGCCGTGTGCATGTCCAAGGCGTATGAATCCAGAGGCGTGTTGGCACGTAACCACATGTTCGTCACCTTGGCTGCATACACATGGTAGTTGTGTTGGCACGTACCATTATTTGTAGTGAACTTGGCAAAGATTGGTACCACGTTTCGCAAGCAAACACGTGCCATATCGTTTTGTACGCGTACACGTATAAAACGGTATCCTCTTTTCTACACGTACGATAGAGCCTTTGATATTCGCTGACTTGGTGAAGTGAGCTTTGTGGTGAATTTGGGTCACTGATTGGTGCCCCGCGGCGTCCCAGGCCCCACTTGCCAGTGACTAAATGTCACATTATTCCATGTTGACTAAGTCAGCCGACGCATTCCCACCATACATGCGCATACGACATGGCGACCAGTCGAAACGGGGCGGCCTCGAAACGACACTCTGTATATAAAGCTCCTGCCGCGTCGCCTCTCTCCCCCCATTTCTAGCAAAAAATCTCACTCCGCATCGTCTCCCATCACTCCTTCTCTCCCAACTGCCGAGCGTACAACCGCGAGGCGGTTCCGCAGAATGGAAGGTTCGCAGCAGGAGAACGGCGGCGTCGTCCCTTCTGTTGTCGTCGCCACAGGAGCCGCCCATGGCGGTTCCAGTTCGTCGCAGCCGCAGGATGTCGTCGCCGCCGCAGGTTCGTCAGCTGGCCATGGCGTTTCGAGCGCACCTCCTGCTCTTTCCGCGGTGGAGGCGCCTGCTGCTTTCCCTCTCCTGGCAGATCTGGGTGATCCCTACGGGGATCGCCAGGCGTTCGATGAGGACATCAACGACCAGGACCCTGAGATATCTATATCTAGGCCGGCTTATTTTATTGGCAAAGATCCAGGGTTTGTGCATGACTGCACGCAAGTTTGGGCTTCTAGTGTTTGTAATTGCAAGTATACTTTTTTTTGTAAAGTTTGGGCTTCTGGTGTTTGCGGTTGCATCTGTACTTAGGGTTCGAGGTTTTTTGTATTCGGGATTGAAAGGTTTGTAGTTGGATCTGTACCTAGGGGTTCGAGGGTTGTTTGTACACGCAAGTTCAAGATTCAGAGGTCTGCTTGCATCTGTACTTAGAGACTAAAGGGAAAAACATTGTAGAAAAATAGACATGTACTAGACACTAAATTGAGAATATAGATGTCCTGATGTGAAACTAATAATATCCATGCATGAACCTTTTTAAATGATCTTCTATATAGACTTATGGATGATCAAATATAGATTAGCTGCTGGAGTTGATTCATAGGTTGTACTTGCATCTGTACTTAGGGGTTCGCAGGCTTTTTATATTTTAGGGTTTCAGAGGTTGTAGTTGCATCTGTTCTTATGACTTCTAGTTTTTGTGTGCATGTTAGCATGCATGTGAGTTAGATATTCTACGTTTTTTGGAAGCATTTTCAATTTGTGTAGTTATTTTGCCTCGCAGACACTCTTGACACATTATGAATTTGTTGCAAAATCACATATTGTACCCCCGTGCATGATTATTACTTGATCCAGTTTATGGATACTAGCAAAGTGCCCGTGCGTTGCAACGGGTTTAAATTTAGAAGTTGATAATGACATACCAAATTGACACTTAAAAACATATTAGTTAAACCTATTATCGATAATTGCAGATCTTGCCCTTTTCAAGGTTAATAGATCATTCATGCACTTAATTCTGTATGGAGATTTATATCATCAGATAACACATTTGTACTTGTGTACATGGCATAGAGACAATACGATTTTTAGTTAAATATATAGAGATAAATATAAACATCCGTAAATTGATTTCAAGGGCACAATATGTGGAGGTTAATTAAATCAGACCATCCGGCCAACCGTTTACCAAATTTAACCATCCAATGATAGAGGATAGAAAAGGGACTCAAATTGTGATCACAATATTCATAAGTGGAATCTGGACCCAAAAATTTCACATTCTGAAACAACTTTGGAGCTTGCTTCTTGCTCAAAGAAATCCTCTTTGGATGCGACACCAGGGACAGTTTCAGAAGCTTCATTTCGAGAGGATAATGCACACAAAAAAGGCACAAGTACAATCAGAACATACTATCATCGGCAGTCTCAAACAGTCTCATGTAAGAGATAAAGCTACGGCAGAATCCGAGTTTATCTTGGACCAATCCAGTAAATGCAGAATCATTACACAAGTGAAAAAAATTGTTCTCCATGCCTATAGGATTTGTGATCTTAGATCAACTAAAATTGTGCAAATATGGAAATCAAACACAGATGAACTTGATAAACAGTAGAGTCTAACCGGTTACATAGTGCAGAATCAAATTGCTATCTTTCAGAACTTGTACTTCATGATTGAAAGAAATCCAGACCAAGTCCATTGAGGACGTGATCTGTCAACCATGGCTTGGTGGAGTTGTGTGTGCAGAGAAAATGGAAGAGAAATGTGGCCGCATGAATTGAACCTGCATCTAACAGGATGTGTGCAGGGAGCAAGCCGCTGCTGTGTGTTACTCTGAGCATCTGGCTGAATAATATGTGAATTTTGGTGTGTTTTAGACATTGGCAGTGCAAACGGATGGATAATTGCTTAGTGCTACATAAACAGAACACAAGTAAGACATGTCGTAGGTATACATAGAAGATTTCCAGTGATTTTCACTCACTAACCATAGAAATTGGGAACCAGACCGTTCTAATTTAATCACAAGAAATTAGAAACATGAAACTGAAACTGGCAGCATCATGTCCTTGTGCTTCTTCTTCTTATTGTCGACCATGGCCTGGCCTGCGCGGAGCGGCCGGGACGGAGCAGAGCTTCAGGGGTGTAGTGACCGGTGCGGAACAGCCGGTGGTTCAGCTCGTCGTTACGGCCTCCGGCGAAGCGCTCAGGGTCGCAGAGGCAACGGCGCGGTGGCTCGTCGCTCGATCTCGGTGGCTGCAACGGTGCACAGGCCACAGGGGATGCAGTGGCAACGACGCACATGGGCCACAGCGGCAACAACGGCCTTGTCCTCAGCGACAACGGCGACCTGGTCCGACGATGCATGTGGGACCGCACAGAGGGCGGCCGTGCACGCTTCCTTCTCCCAGCTCGAGCTCCTCCACCGTCGTCGCGGCCGTTGTATGCCGCAAGTGCTTCAACTCGTCGTCTTGGCCTCCGGCGAAGCGCACAGGGGCCCCAGCGGAAACGGCGCGGTGGCTCGTCACTCGATCCTGGCGGCTGAAACGACGCGCAGGGGCCGCAACGACAACGACGACCTAGAACCGCGCGGAGGCGGCCGGGAACGGAGGTGCGCCTTCGTTCTGGTTTGCGAAAGAGAACGGAGGGACACCCGCGTCGGGGGCTCAGGCCAAGGAAGTAGCAGGCGCAGGCGGTGACGTGTCGCGAGACCGGGAGGAAGAAGAGGGGCGAGGAGCACTGGATAATGCTTATGGACTGCGGGTGAATTTCCTAATTTGCTAAGGACTAAAGTGTAAAACCGCCAGGACGTACGACGGCCACCACAAGCCGTATTATATAGTAGAGATAATTAAAGAATGATTCTTGTATGATATTTTTGATCTGGTAAGGTATACTAACATGTGTTGATTAGAATATTAATCTGTTGAATGTTATCTTAGATCATCAATGAATTCCTGATGTGTTATTATCTGTTTTCATGCATTAGTTCACCAAATATATATAGTGGAAACTGTGATGTTGTATAAAATTCGACACATTTTTCTCAACATTGATGTCCTCTTTAGGGCGCATCTGCTAAATAAGTTACTTCATGAGGTTTATGCAACTAAATGAAGAACTATTTCTTTATGTTATTTGTGATCTGGTTAGGTATATTACTCTTTTGCCAATAAGATTGTGTTGCTAACTTTTGTTTTATTCCAAATTTGCAGGAAGAAGATCTGAAAGTCGGCTCGGATGAGGACGATATGGCTGCGAAGAGCAGACATGTCCTGAGGAAGCTGCAGGCGGGCACCATTCGGTACCGTTATTATGACAACTTGTTATGCCCTTTCTGTGTCAGAAAGATGGCCAACGATCGCCACGGCTTGATCCGACATGCCGTCGGTTTGGGAAATGTCTCTGAATATCGCGCACCCAATGTTAGGGCCAAGCACGCTGCCTACGGCGTGTTCATGAAGAAGCTGTTTGCGCATGATATCCTCGCAGGTCTTGCGGAACCTCCTCCTCGGCCTTACTCCAACCAGGCCAGGAGGGCCATGAAGGCTAGGAAGCGGCAAAACATGATGTAGTTGCTGCTGGTGCGCTCGTTGTTGCAGTTTGCACGCTGTGTTTGTGTTATCTCTTACTTCTGGTAGTGTCATCTGGTGTGTGCGTAGTAAGAACTTTTAAAGAACTCCTATCGTGTTGGTACGTAAGAACCTAATATGTATATTATATATGTTTCTTAACCCGATCATGTTTTAAGGATGTCAAAAAACTTATTAGACATGATTTGGTAATAAGTGGATGTGACAATTCATTGATCTGGTCGATCAATGAATTGTCACATCTCTTTACTACTGGATCATGCCTAATAAGCCAATAGTTGGTGCAACATCACAAATGTGAGTAACAAGACTCAATCTTTGTGTGGAAATGAGTCAGTCCCTCCCCCACCACTAGGCACTTTCTTATTTTGCAATTATTTTCTAACTAAAATAAAGAAGAATTCAAAGAAGTAGAATAAAAATGCGATCAGATCCTAAGATTCTTTTCTTTTTGGTTCTTTTTTATTTTCAATCCAAAAAACAAGAATAAATTATGACTAACAGCCGCGTGCCAAATCTCCACGGAATCAGCCTCACGCAGGGTCCTACTCGCCAGCGTCTACGCGCCAAATCTCCACCACACCGCGCTCCTCGTCCACTCGGCTACTCCTCCACTAAAAGAGACCTCCACAGAAAGCCTCCACTTTTCTCTCCCGCCCCAAAGGCGGCTGCCACGGCTTTGCCCTCCCCCGTCCTTGGTGTCGTTCTCAAACAATGACTGGTAAGCCATGGTTCCCTCTCTTCCCCATCCTCAACCAAACGATGCGATGTAGGTTAGATGCCGGCAGATCTAGATTTGATACCGGCGGATGTAGGTTAAATGCCGGTGGATGTAGGTCATCGTTGATGTTTTAAGTTACCACCGGCCATGGATCTAGCTCACGCTACCGTTACAGGTTGAAGCAAGCATCTCGGAGTTGGAACATTCGCTTTGATGAGGTAGTCAAATCGTTTGGCTTCATCAAGAGCGATCATGATTCTTGTTTGTACAAGAAGTTTAGTGGGAGCAAAGTAAACTTTCTAATCTTATATGTGGATGACATATTACTGATTGGAAATGACGTCATGATGTTGCAAGAAACCAAAGAGTCATTGGAAAGGAGTTTCTCAATGAAGGATTTGGGTGAGGCAACTTACATATTAGGAATCAGGATCTATAGAGATAGATCCAGGCGGCTCATTGGATTGAGTCAGAGTACTTATCTGGACAAGGTTTTGAAGAAATTCAAAATGGAAGAGTCCAAGAAGGGATTCTTACCGATGTCCCATGGCATAAAACTTAGCAAGACTCAGTGTCCTTCGACGACTGATGAGCGAAGTCAGATGAGTGTGATTCCGTATGCTTCGGCAATCGGATCCATCATGTATGCCATGATTTGTACTAGGCCAGATGTTTCCTATGCTCTAAGTGTTACGAGCAGATACCAAGCTGACCCTGGCAAAGCCCACTGGGCAGCGGTTAAAAACATTCTTAAGTATTTGAGAAATACTAAGGAAATGTTCCTAGTTTATGGAGGTGATGAGGAATTCAGTGTAAAGGGTTACACGGATGCAAGTTATCTCACCGACTCAGATGATTCTCGTTCGCAATCGGGATACGTGTTCGTAATGAACGGAGGAGCTGTGAGCTGGAAGAGTTCCAAGCAAGATACGGTGTCTGCATCTACAACAGAGGCTGAGTATATTGCTGCCTCAGAGGCGGCAAAGGAAGCTGTTTGGATCAGGAACCTCCTGATTGATCTTGGTGTGGTTCAGGGCGCGTCCAATCCTTTGGACGTATATTGTGACAACAATGGTGCTATCACAGGCCAAGGAACCTAGACAACACCAGAAGAACAAACATATACTCATGCGGTACCACCTTATTCGCCAGTTTGTCGAACAAGGTGATATCAAGTTATGCAAAGTACACACGGATGCAAACATTGCAGATCCGTTGACAAAGGCGCTACCACAGCCTAAGCATGAGGCGCACACGAGAGGTATGGGCATTAGATGCCTAGGCATATGATGCCAAGATGATTGACTCTAGTGCAAGTGGGAGACTGTTGGGAATATGCCCTAGAGGCAATCATAGATGATGTAATTCCCAATGTATTCATAAAGTTATTAAGTTGTCCTTTGGTTTGAACATCTGATATATGTCATTGAATATGTGATTCGATTGTGGAACTATGTATTCATGTTGTTCATACTAATTGTCCTTGGTCGTTAAGGTTGTGCTGGACACACACCCTAGACTAATGTGAGTGTTGGCTGATGACACGGTTCCACTTGTCATGGGCATGGTGATGCCATTCCAACGTTCACGGACTTGGCTAAAGAGTTTAGCAAGTCGGACTGACCCACATTGAGATGCAACGATCAAGTCGTCATTTGCATGTCTCAATCAATGTAATCCTTAGACCTGAGGTTGTTGCACAATCCGAGTTGTGTCACCGACTTAGGTTCTGTCAAACGTTGTTCTGTGACAAGGCAACTATAAAGGCAGAGTTCGGGTCGAATGAGAAGCAAGCTGCGTGATGTGGATAATCAAGATGGGATTTTGTCCCTCCTAATGGAGAGATATTCTCTGGGCCCTCTCGAGTGATATGATTCAGGAAGCATGGCCATGCGCGACTCAGTTAAGTGTTAACTGTGTCGGTTGACTAAAGAGTCAGATGAATCGCATATCACGGATCGAGAAGAGAGTTGAACTATTTAAGGGATGACGATAAATCGCCTATAGTTTGACAAGGTATATCGTGAGGCAAAAAGGACTAAGATGAATATCACATTGAAAGGTATGTCGTCATGACTCAATGGAACTTGGGAGTCGGCACGTTCTGCTAGGAGCCGCTACCGATTGATCGATTGAGAGTCGGACTCTAATCGTGTCCAAGTCGCCATGAGCCTGCAGGGTCACACACTTAAGAGCGGGAGCAAATATTGGTTGGGTTGGACCCGAACCGGAAATGGACTGAGTTAGTGAGTCGGACTCACAGAGGGAATGGGCCACAAGTGTTGTGCAGCCCATTACCATACGCTATATAAAGAAGGGCGCAGGTTGCCCAACGGGCACGTTAGTACACTCTCCCATGCGTTGGGAACCCTAGCCCCACTCAGTCCAGCCGCCGCACCGGATCTAGCAGTCCGCCGTCGGAGCTCCTCCTCGTACGTGTGGATACCGGCAGAGGTGCTGTACGTTCAGCACTTCGACGTTCGAGGGATTGGATCGGCCGGACCGGATCGTGGGACTGCACTGCCCCGACGCGCTGCACCGATAATCCGCACCTGCGCGTCTAGTGGTAATACTCGTGGTCTTCTACCTCGGCTAGGTCTTGGGAGCATTGCGTAGGAAAAAGTTTTCGTTTATCTATACGCGCCCCAACAGCAGGCGGGCACCATTCGGTACCGTTATTATGACAACTTGTTATGCCCTTTCTGTGTCAGAAAGATGGCCAACGATCGCCACGGCTTGATCCGACATGCCGTCGGTTTGGGAAATGTCTCTGAATATCGCGCACCCAATGTTAGGGCCAAGCACGCTGCCTACGGCGTGTTCATGAAGAAGCTGTTTGCGCATGATATCCTCGCAGGTCTTGCGGAACCTCCTCCTCGGCCTTACTCCAACCAGGCCAGGAGGGCCATGAAGGCTAGGAAGCGGCAGAACATGATGTAGTTGCTGCTGGTGCGCTCGTTGTTGCAGTTTGCACGCTGTGTTTGTGTTATCTCTTACTTCTGGTAGTGTCATCTGGTGTGTGCGTAGTAAGAACTTTTAAAGAACTCCTATCGTGTTGGTACGTAAGAACCTAATATGTATATTATATTAGTATATGTTTCTTAACCCGATCATGTTTTAAGGATGTCAAAAAACTTATTAGACATGATTTGGTAATAAGTGGATGTGACAATTCATTGATCTGGTCGATCAATGAATTGTCACATCTCTTTACTACTGGATCATGCCTAATAAGCCAATAGTTGGTGCAACATCACAAATGTGAGTAACAAGACTCAATCTTTGGTGTGTGGAAATGAGTCAGTCCCTCCCCCCACCACTAGGCACTTTCTTATTTTGCAATTATTTTCTAACTAAAATAAAGAAGAATTCAAAGAAGTAGAATAAAAATGCGATCAGATCCTAAGATTCTTTTCTTTTTGGTTCTTTTTTATTTTCAATCCAAAAAACAAGAATAAATTATGACTAACAGCCGCGTGCCAAATCTCCACGGAATCAGCCTCACGCAGGGTCCTACTCGCCAGCGTCTACGCGCCAAATCTCCACCACACCGCGCTCCTCGTCCACTCGGCTACTCCTCCACTAAAAGAGACCTCCACAGAAAGCCTCCACTTTTCTCTCCCACCCCAAAGGCGGCTGCCACGGCTTTGCCCTCCCCCGTCCTTGGTGTCGTTCTCAAACAATGACTGGTAAGCCATGGTTCCCTCTCTTCCCCATCCTCAACCAAACGATGCGATGTAGGTTAGATGCCGGCAGATCTAGATTTGATACCGGCGGATGTAGGTTAAATGCCGGTGGATGTAGGTCATCGTTGATGTTTTAAGTTACCACCGGCCATGGATCTAGCTCACGCTACCGTTACAGGCCCCTCGGAGATCGTTTCCCCCACCCAGATGGAGATCGACCTGAACAAGGCATGGGAGCTCGCAAAGCCCCCTGTTATTCAGATAGCCGAGGTAAATAGCATATAAATTAGTCATGTTGCCAAATGTTCTCTTAAGATTCATCTATCTCCTTTCGCCTTTGTCGACACTTCTTTGATTTTTATTCTTTTCGTATTTGGCTATAGGACCACAGTGCAGGCTGTGACTTCTGCAACATGTCGCGTACTGAAATTCAAAAATTGGTGCAGCAGTCAGTTGGGACAATTCAGAAATTGGTGCAGAAGTCAGTTGAGACAATTGAATCTCATCGTCTCTCTGAAGTTTGCAAGCTGGCTGATGATACCAACGCTGAGAAGCTAATCTGTTTCGTATGCTGCGAGGACAGGCTGGACAGGGCGATGAAAGATTCAAAAATGCTATCACTCGAGTTGGAACTGCGGGAGCAAAATAGAATCTATATGATCATGCACGGCTTGGTTACTAAGCTTGATTCTGAGCTGAAGAGTGCGAAGAAAACTTTGAAAGTAGCCGAAGAGAAGTGCGACATGCTCCAGAGGGGAAAAGACACCCTGTTGGAGAGTGCGAAGGACACCAATGTGAATTTGAGATACATTCTAAGTTTCTTGCAAGATTGTGGAATGAGAAAAAACTACTTTACTCTTTAATTAGATTATGTCAACCTGCAATTCTTACCAATGAGTCTAGTTGTTATTCATTTCTCTGTTTTGTTGCATGTGCCGATGATTAAACCGTGCAATACTAAAGTCCAAAGGATTACTCCCCAGTACCTAGTAGCGTTTACACGGACATTGTTTGTTCATGCTCCCTGGTCCTGTGGAGCTTGACCCTTTGGACTTTTTTTGCAATGTATGTATGAGGCTTGCTTATTTTATGTTTATTCTCTGTTCTCTGTGCCGATGATTAAACTCCGCACCTTCTCTCGGTGAGATATTGGCACTTACCTAGTGTTGTGTACAACTATATTTGTTCTCTATCTTTCTTGGTAAGTGTTTGATGATCTCATTGATTTATGCGTGCTTCTTTACTATGAGGCCCCAATTATGATTTTGTCTGTAATGCATGAGCCATATTGGTTCTGCATATTCCTTGGCAAGTGTTCGATAATTTCATTGATTTGTGTGTGCTTCTTTACTATGAGTCCCCTATCTAGGCTTGGTTCTCTGCCGATGATTAATATGCAGCAACGTCTCCAACAGTTGGCGTACCATAGAAAAAAGAGTGCCATATTTGTGTTTGATCAGAGTGCCGATGATTAAATTGTGCAATGTTAAAATGCAGAGGGAGACTCCTCTTGTGGTGACCCAGCACACCACTGCATGTGTAGTGCGCAAGTCGATGACATAATACTCACAGAAGGACTTATTCGTGAATATTACATCTCTCAGAGTGGTACAACAGAAACACAACGGGCCAAGCAAAGCTATAGGATACAAACTTCATTACAAAATCTTGAGAATCTCCTTGATGAATCAAGAAGATCTCTTACAAATAAAACATCAGAAGAAGCAATTCGAAGATCCAAGCTGGAGAAGAACTCTAGATCAGAACTAATCCACTACGGCTGATGTCAGCCCTAAACTATGGCTTGTAACTGCTAAGTTCGAGAATGGTCTCTACCTACATCTTGATAGATTCTCCTCCACCAGCGTTGTTGATGACGATGCTTTACCGACTAAGTAGTGGGTCTCTCCACCTAGCTTCATTAGGTAGCGACGGCTTCACGATGACGGCTTCCGTAGGGCTTCAACTCTAAGCAGGGGTCAAACGGGAACGAATGAGTAACGAGCGTTACTCAGCAAGTTCATGATATATAGTGGGTGGTTTGATGCACTAACTACAGCTTTAGACTCCAAAGAGTCATAAGCTAATGCAAGGTTTTGAAAATCTTTCTTCAAGAGGTTGCTTTTAATTCTGAAAACTATGCCCGCCAGATCTTCACAGGATTAGAACTTTTATGGAGTTGCCTTTCCTGCGGCGTTCGCAGCTCCTTCCCGGAACAAGGGGTAGCATGCCACATCCTTTTACACTCTGCAGAGGTGCGTTACTTTACCCATGGACGACCAAGACCATGTTGCACAACCAGGCGTACGTTCCTGTCCACTCCCACTTAGGTGTGGGTCCCGGTTGTTGGTCCAAGCCAAACCGTGCTTCTCCGCACAACGCATGCCCACCCATTTCTGCCAGCAGGTTGAACGCCTGATTTCACCCCTCACGATGGATATCTACGCGCCCCTGGCAGACCATCATAGACCCGCAGAGTCCGTGGGATTTAAGGGATCCCACCCATGTGCATGTAGTCCCACAGAACCTACAACGTACGTCTCTGGCAGCCCGTTGACATGCGAACGAGAAAAGTATCACGTCTGACTTACTCCCCCCATAGAAGATCCATGGTCAACACGAATTTATGGCGCAAGAATCCTGACGGCAGTTGTGATTAATCCTAGGTAATACGTTCCCGTGCAGATGGAACCTTCCTTTGACCTATTCATCTTACCATGGTTCCATCCGCCCAAACAGAACAACTAGTCGGGTAGTCATTCAATTAGTCATATTATTATAAAAATAGGATCATGCATTCTTTTGAGAACATGTGGTAATACGATAGGGTTTTTGCAAATAGTTTGTTATGAAGTACTGCAAAGGATATGATCAAGTGATGAACTTGCCTGAGATTGAAATAACCATAATATTTCATGTCTTCGGGTTCAAGGGTCTCGTAGGAAATCCCGACATCTGAAAGATAGCAAAGTGGTCCCGGTAAGGACTACAGAAAACACTGGCAAGGATGCTACATGCATAGTAATGAGATGCATCGTGATATACCCTGGAAAATACCCCAGCTTACAAATGTAAGCTACGTTTGATACGATAACTTAATCACACTTGTTTTAGGTGAATTATTTCATTACTTGAGGTGATGTGGTTATTACTTCTTTTAGACTTACATGTGTTTCACTTTTATTTAGCAAACAATTGTTATAATGTTTAAGTATAAATAGTTATCACATGATTAAACGGGAAAACAACAACTTATGAAAAACATCTATTGAAAAGATAATACACATGCTTGATTTTATGTTCAAAAGTGTAGAGTTAATGATAGAGAGTTTAATTGAAAATGATGATTTAATGCAACGAACTCTATCATCACATAACTTGATATTTACTTATGACGATAAGTTTGTTAGGTGTGAAAACATGAGGTTTTTGTTAATAAGAAAATAATGGTATGGCAATGGTTTCTGGTTATAATGGAACATGGTAGAAGTTTATTATACCTTTTAGAAACAAGTTTATAACTTAAGAAAAATGTTTTGTGTTTGTCATATTTGAGTTGAAAATATTTCTCTTTGATTAGGTATATCATTTGAAGAATTATGAAAATATGTGAATAAGTTATTAATTTATTAAATTTAAATAAACTAAATGACTAGACAAAATATTGCACACATGAAACTTGAGCAAATGGCTTTGTAAACATCATAGATGATTTGTATTTGTCATTTGGAGCATTTTGGTATATAACTTGTATTTTTATGATTTTATGAATTATTTATTATTTTTCAGGGTTAATGATTTTTATTATTATTACTATTATTTCTTTACTTTATTTAACTAATTAAGTACTTATTGGTTTCTCTGAAAAACATAGATTATGGAATGTTTTGAAATGATTAAGTATTGAATTAAGTTTTGAGAAGATATAATTTTATTTGGTTGGTTATTCTAAATCAAGTTTTTATTATGAAATTATTATTTTAACATTATAATTTTAAGACTATTAGTTTTATTGGATTATTTTTCTTAGTTTTAATATACAACTATTTTACTAAATTAAGAAGTAGTTATATTTCAAATGTTTGAAATTTGTAGAATTTTATTTATTATTTTCTAACATTTTTATAATTCTTTTATTAAAGAATTTTGGTCAAATGACCGTATTGCCCCTAGGCTGACAGGTGGGTCAACCTGGTTAGGATTGAACATAACCCTCTGGCCTGGTCGAGCCAGACTAGACCAGACTCGCACCCGCGCTCTCGTTCGCTTCCCCGTCTTCCTCTCGCCCGTGGAGATACAGAGGCGACCACCATCGCCTCCCCTCCGGCGATTTACACCGCCACCAACCGGCCAACCCCGCCGCCGTGACCTAGATCAAAAGATGCGCCTCCCTGCCCTGAACTCCGTCCTCCACCTCGATCTGGTTTCCTCCCTCTGTGCCTCCCGTGGACAACCCAAACCCTAACCCTAGGTTTCGGATGCCCGGGGTTCTCCACCCCTCTCCGGTGGCTCCTACTCCTCGAGGTGGCTCCCGGATGCTCATGGTGATTCAAGTGATGCTGCTGCTTCCCCACGGTGGCTGTGGTTGCGGAGGCGATGCCGCCGGGACGGCCTCCTGGAGAGCAACCGTGGCTCGTCGCCGCCCGCTCTGCGCTTCACCAACTGGATGTGGTCACCACGATGGTGACCACCTGTGAGTTCCCCTTCTCCTCCTCCACTCTCTATGTCTCCTCCCCTTCTCTCTCTGTCTCCTCCCTCCATTACTCTGGAACCTGTCCTTCGTGCCAGTGTTCATGCCACGACCCTGTAAAACCTTTAGGAGGTTGTGGATGAATTGATTGAGCTATGGGAATTTTTCCCATTGAGTTCTTGACACAGAGACTATTGAGAATTTGTTATTCTCTGTGATGAATTTGAGATATGAATGCTTTGGTGTATTGTTATGCTCCTAGGGATCGTCTAACTGATGCACTATACTGTGGGATTTTTGTGGGTATCCTCTTTGTGCTGGTAGTGCAAAAATGGTCTGGGATTTACTCCCAGCCATTGCTGTGAAATAATTTCCTTTGGATATCCTTCTGTGATAAAACCCCTTGACTGGCTATCTGTTGAACAGAGCCCACTATCATGTGTGTCTTCCAAACTTTCTATGGGTGTGCTGTATATCGATAGGTATTACTCTAAATTTGTGATTCAGAGAATATGCCATCATTCTGTCATTTCCTTTTACTACTAGGATGTTCATGTATGGTTGTGTTGAGGTACTGCTCCAATGGACTAGTGCCCAGCAACATTTGTGTATGCAAATTGGAAACTTTGTCTTCCATTTTGCTTAGGATTTGTGCTCCTGGTAGCTATTTAAATTGATAAGAACATGATTTACTTGATCTTGGTGCCCCTAGCCTGTGATGCAAAAGTCTGATGCCCTAATTTTATATAAAGACAGATACTGTGTTTGAGCTAGTTGCAAATCTGAGATGTTGGAGCTAATTATTGGGCATCTATGTATGCTAACTGGTTTGTGCTACTCTAAACCTTAGGGTTCAGAGGATGTGCCACCATGTGTAAGGACCCCAGACCGGCAGTCTGAAACCCTCCATATGCATACATTCACGATCCCAGAAAGATCAGTCGTGAACAACATACAAAGTTGGCATACAGAAATACATCATCCATTACACGAATACACAAAGGTATTACATAAATGATCACATGATCAAGTTTAACACAACTACCACGTAAGGCATGCAACTTATCAAACACAGCGGAAGACAATTTAAACACAACGTAGATGAGCCCAAGTCACGCCTTAACCTACAGGCTGCTGACCCGGAGACGATCCTAGTTCGCAAAGCCGTCAGCTCCGTACTTCTCCTCATAGATTTCCTTCGGAGGCTCCTTCTCAAAGTCTGGCAAGTAGATACCAGGGGCGAAACCATAATGAGTACATTTGAATGTACTCAGCAAGACATCCATCATGTGACTTACCAAACATGCAAGTATGCTTATATGGTGGAATAGGTAGGCTATAAATAGGGTTCACTATCAATGGTGTTCATATATGATGACACCACAGTTGCAGTCAGGTTAATCTGTATCTTCGTTGAAGAAGATACTTCAGAAGAAAATAATATAGTTTTATTTCTCTTGTCGATATCACATGTACAAGAGGTTTTGTAAAACTTTGTTAAAGAATATTTTCTCTTTGCAAAACTTCTTGGAATCAGTTTCCAAAATTCTTGCTTAGAGTAGAAAAGGTTTTCTTTTCAAAACACTTTGTTTTGTATAACCACATCTGGCTTTCCATCATCGACGATACCTCCACGGTATACGTTTTCCTTCCTTTCCGAACTTCACAAGTTCAACACTTCCTGTAAAAAATTCCCTTTCAAAAAACTTCCTCTTTTGAAAACATTGACACAATGCTAGCTACATGGCCATTCATCTGTCCATATCCGAGGACACGGCTTCTTCGAAAAAGTTGTACTCTGCAGAGGTGTACACATCCACTAGATCCAAAACGCTGCCATGGACCACCCATGGATCGTCACAGCGATATGCAAGCACCAGAGAATTTGATCCTAACTGTCCACTCTGACACAAGCTAGTATATGCTCATTCCTTCAGATGGGTTGTCTCCCCGGCATCAGGACCCCCGCCCTGCCTAGCCGGGAGGCCCAGCTGTCGCATCCGGAGGAAAATTAATCCCACACTGTGATGTCCCGTTTCCCTCTCCTGGCGACACTTCGGTTCAGAGAATCCGCTTCTCTATAGCACTTTGGAATAAAGCATACACTAACAAGTTCAAGCATCTAGATAGGCCCCATACCCATATAGGGGTAGAGTGGCAGTACAGTAAAGGTTGTCCGGCGAAGACTAGGTTATGTGTCATTTTTGAAAACACCAATTTCCCAAAAATGACCACTTCCACATTCCTCCGGAGAATACGGATCCGCCTTTTCTCCGGGTTCTCCATAAAGCCTTTGTTTTGTAGAATCACAATTTTAGGGTGTCCACTTAGGGACTAGTATATTTGATGGTAATAAACACTATATGGTGGCTTATGGGCTTGGTATTACCAAGTTTAACTACTAGCATAATAGTAACCTATATACTAGTATTGTAGTAATAGCCACATCGAAAATAGTTTTGATAATCAAGTTTTGGTAAAACTTCAGAGGTAAAACATGCATGATAGATAATGATAAGTATTGTATCAGCAAGCATCAGGATGGCTTGCCTGGTAATTCCTTGTGTCCCTGGCTTTGGAGTGACTGGAACTTGGAACAGAGCTTCACGACACTTCCTTCCTCTTCGTTTTCTAACGTCGTAAAAAGAATAACGGACACACATTCAGAACAAATCAAGGCAAGAAACAATACATAACAATACATACAGCAAGGAAACTAATAATAACCAATCACACAATTATTAATTTAGGCAAACAATCAAACAAGCACACTTGGCAGAAATGCCATTTAATAAGACAACTTAAGGTTGGAGGAACATATCTCACAACCTAAATATCATGGATTCAGTGGGTGTGCCACTCTCATACCAAGATATTAATAAACCCAAAATAAACTTAGTTTCACAAGGGTGAGACTACTAAGAGTATACAAAACATGCACAATATTAATCATGGCAATGGGTCTATCAACCAAACCACAAAAAGAAAAAGGTAGCTATCCTACTAAGTCTAAATTCACATCAAGAATAAATAAAACACATGATTTGCAAAAGTTACTTTTACAAATCAGTGAGCCTACACAAGTGCAACAATGCAATAGACTCATCACAAAACACACAATTCTCATAGTGAGAACAATAGAAGCAATGAATAAAAAGGAGGAATCCTATAGACATGCTTCTACTAAGGGTTTGCTATGAAAGCATGCATAACATGTAAAGTACTAAAATGCAAACAAGAAACCATGTTATCATAATGGGAAATTATAACATGTCCTCATGCAAGGATACACAAATATCTACCAAACACAAGTTGGCAGGAAAATAATTCAATCCAAAAAAAACTGCTAAGGAAACTAGTACTACTCAAACATGAAGAATCAATGGATGCATTTCAATAAAGTAATTGAAATACAACCAGAGGGTCCATGTTACGAAAACAGGAGTGAAAAACATCCATACTTGCTATAACAAAAATACCCCATTTAATAAAACAAGGCATCAATTTGTAGGGCAACTCCTACATACTAGTGGTAATAAAAAGGGCATTACTAGAGGAATCAAACAACACTCCAAAGATGGATTTTTCCTAGCAAGCCACACATTATTACAACCACTTACAAACATAAGCATACACATTTTCATATAGAACTAAAAATCCCAAGGCAAAAATACTAGGCACTCATTAGTTATAGAACTATATAAAAGAAACACATCTAGTGTGGGGGAAATAATGTTTCCACCAAAAATGAAATGACACCGGTGGGTGTTCCACTAGCATACAAAGCATTAAGAGGTCACAAGGCCTATGGTCATACTTGCTAAAAAATTAACAAAAGACTAAACTAGCATCTAGTGCATTAACCATACTAGTAGAAAATAATAGGATGCTAAAATAAGCAAGGTAATGATACTCATGCTATTATTCCCACACAAGTGAAAACTCTAGGGGTCAAGTACTCATAAAAACATAACCAAAATGCTACTGGTCCTATTAACACAACCCAAAAATATGTGGCTACACAACCACAAATGTTTATGCCAAAAATTCTACACATGAGAGAATTTTTCCAACATTTGCATAGTGATGACCAAACTACTCATGCTTCTCTACCAACTCAAATGCAAGCTAGCAGAGGTGATACCAACACAATATAATTACCAACATGGTACTGGATACAATCTCTCACACACAACAATCCAAGTGCTTGCACATAAATTTATCACTCAAAAATTATATGCAAGTATAAATTAGAGATAAAACATATGCTACCAACATAAATTCTATTTCTTCTCAACTCAATTCCACACAATCTAACATGCTAAAATAGCTAAGTAAACCTTAGAAAACAAGTTCACACAACTTGTACATGCTAGAAAACAATATTGCAACACAAAAATATATTCACACAAATTAATTACCTAAAATGCCAAAATGGCAGAAACATGCAAATTAAAGATCTGTCCACCAAATTTTCTATGATGCTCTAAAAATTAAACCCAGCTAGGTTTGGATATCCCTAAACATATACAAGACCATCCAGTTGAGTTTGCATCAAAAATCATTTTTAATGATTTTATAAAAATCACCAAAGTGCTCTCTGGTGTTTTACGAAATTGCATGCCATTTCAAAAATATTAGGAATTTGGAAGCAAGGTTAATTGATCCTGTTATGAAATTTAAGGGCTTTCCAATGCAATTGGATACACCTCAGTCTGAGTTGTGGATTTAAAATGGTGCTCATTTTTATGTTTCTGGTACCTGTTGCCGAAACATTTTTCAACTCTAAAATATTCATCAAAATGTAGATCTACAAATTGGAGATGGTTTAGATTTAGTTGCTTTACCACTGTGAATTTTATCTTGGTCAAATTCATCTTTTAGATTAGCTTTTAGGGCCCAAAGTAAACAGGTACATTTTCTGGAAAAATTAAATGGAAAAACAACTGTCATGGGCTAGATCTGCTACTGGGCCGGCCAGATCTATTTCACCGCGAGCAGAACCAGCTCCTGCCGCTGACCAGCGGGCCAGGCAGCCACGCAGGCAGCCACGCAGGCAACTGCGAGCCCCACGCGCAGGTTTGACCTGCCCTGCGCGGGGTCAAGGCCGCTGACGCCAGCGTGACGCCCCTCGCCGGCGGGAGGGACTCCGGCGAGGTTCAAACGGACGATTTAGTCCACCGTTCTACGAATCGAAAGTACCTACGCGTTGCCTACGACACGGGGAACCATCTAGGGGCAGCGCCGTTTCCAGGCGAGCAACCGGAGAGCGGCGGCGACGGCGGCGCGCGGCGGCCGGACAGCGAGCACGGCGCGGCGACGACTTAGAGGTCTAGGGAGAGGGGAAAGGGGACCGTGAGGTGCGCGTGATCACCCTAGACGCGCGGGGACGCACGGTGAAGGCGTAGGAGGCCCGAGGTGGCGGTGATCCCTCGCCGGAGTTCGCCGGGCCCGAAGAAGGAATTGGACGTCGCGGGCTCCTCGAGGCCTTCCGGCTCGATTCCTCTGGCACCGAGGACAAACACGACGAGGCGGAGAGGATGGGCTCAACGGCGACCGGCGGAGAGCTCACCAACGGCCGATCGACGGCGATCCATTTCGTCTAGGGTTCCGATTTGGGGGAAAAAAAGATAGAGAGAGAGAGGGGAGCTCGAGGGGGAGAGAGAGGGGGCAGATAGGCATCAAGTGCACATGGGGGGGGGGGGTTCTTATCCACCTCGAAACCTTACACTCGAAGCAATGGAGTAGGGTACTGCATCTACAGAGATGCTAGGAAGAAGAAGGAGTGACTCGGATTACAACTAGGTCCCTGGCCAATTTCTGGAAATTGCAAAGAGACCCTTTTCCTCTCTGAAAAATGCTGTTTTCACTAGGCAAACAAAGTCATAAATTGAAATCCTTTTGCCCAAAATTCTTATTAGTAGAGATGCACAACATATGTGAAAATTGGCTCAATTGGATAAACTTGATAGTTCAAAATTGTTCAAATTTCAATTCTGACATAAATGGACATTGAATTTATTAGACTACTTAGGAGCTTCCAAAAATGATATTTTTTGGCACACATTCTTTATTTGGTGTGTTCCTTGTGTGGTAGAAAATTCAAGTCATTTTGAGTTACTTCATAGAACAAACTTGTTCAAACTTCAAAAAGGTGCTGTCTTGAAAACAGGGTTTTTTGGCAACTTAAACAATTCAAAAACTTGTGCCCTTTTGGTTTTCATCCTTATTTATGATATAGAGAATTTTGTATTTATTTCATGGCATTTTGAAGAAAGTTTCCAATAGTAACTTGTTTGAGTTTCCTGTTTCTGGAAATATTGGAAATTCAATTTAATAAGGCACTTGGCTTTTCTTTAACAATGCTTTGCCAAAATATTTATGTGACTAGGGATAGAAAGTCAATGATCTCCAATAACTTTGTTTTTAAGCTTGCAAGTTTGTAAAAACATTTGATAAGATTTTGGTGAAGCATCTAAGAATGCCTCTTTTTCCTGATAGTCTTTTAGGGAAATTTATTTAGTGTTTCCTCTTTCTTAATTTAGACCTTGGAATAATATTCAACAAGTATGGGATTCATAAGATAGTTTTGGAAAACTCTTTGATCAATATTTACTTTAGAAAATATTGCCAAGGTCATTGGAACAATATGTTGAATATTTTTAGTTTACTGCTTTGCTATCTTTTTAAGTTTGCAAGTTTATATAATTTGTTTGTTTAGTTGCACTCAAACAAACACAACCAAAGTTTATTGGTCAAGAAATTAGCAAAACAACTGTGTTATCATGTATTCCAAAATTGGGATGTGACAGGTCTTCCCCCCTTAAAAAGAATCTCGTCCCCGAGATTCGCAAGCGAGGACTAAGGGAGGGCCAACAAACACAATGTTAGTGTTGGAGTGCATGTGCTTCCCCCCTTTGACTTTTCTTGGGAGGCGGGGTACTCCCCTAATTTAGCAAATTCATTTTAAAAAGTACACCAGTACTGTTTTAGGTCCAAAACTTTTGTTTCCTAGTTTGACCTTGGGTTTTGGACGATTTAGAAACAAACAAAATTAAGGTTAGTGCAGAACTACCTGGAAACGTACCGTCAATTATTACATGAGTTCCTAGCTATATCCCACATCTTACATACCACATATGGGGTGGTGTACCACTCTCATAACAAGGTATATAAGAAGCTAAAAATATAGCTTGTGGGTGCAAAGGTTAGGTTGCTAAGGTAAAATAAACACACAGAATAATACCCATGGCAGTGGTTATTACTCACCACAAGCCACTATCATTTAAATATGTTCATGATTTTAGTTGGATGTTTTAGTTTCATAAGATACTCTTAAGCACAATCATAACACAGTATAAACTCATGCTAAGGTAAAACATTTATACAAAATCCAATAAGCAAGCAAACAACACCACAGATGAATAGACTATTTATTCACTAGGTTATTGTTTATTAGAGGTTTTGAAATCCATAAATCATGAACCATTAGCAAACAACCAGTAGCTAAAAACCCATCAATCCAATCATAAAGATACTCTAAAACACCATCTTCACCCAAGATAAAACTCCTATTACACAGGCATAAAAAATCAGGACTGCACAAATAACACACCAGTATGAAAAATCTACACCAGCATGCTATAAGAGATAAATCATATCCTATACCATAGAACATGCAACTAAATAATTAATGGCATGATAACAGAAGTAATAACTTCCTAAACATGCTATATCAACACATATACTCATAAAATAAAAAGAGGGTAATACTAGAGCAAAAATCACCATTTTCTAGTGGTGAAACTAGTTTCGCCCTAGAGAAGCAAACAATGCTATCATGATGTTTAAACTTAAACAAGCAAGTCATGAATATAAGTGTACCTAATAACAGTACACCAATCCTACTCATGTTAGTAAGCACAAACACCAAAGTAATTCTATAAATCAACCATTAAGCATGCATAAATTTTCTTCTAGCAATTTTCTGTTTTCTTTAACCAATTCCTAGCAAAACAAGCAAGGTATAAATCACACAACCAGTAGCTATGAAAGTAATGAAAAGTTATCTAAACCTTTTCAAAAATCCATACACTCAATTTAAAATTATTCACAAACAATCTACCAATCAAGAGGAATTTATTTTGTTTGCGAACAATTTAATTTTAGCACACGATAGTGAAACATTTCTTAACATGATACCCCTAAGGAATATTATGCTAACAAAAGGATCACACCTAAACATATTAGTATTTACTAATAAGAAATGAACTTCTCACTTGCATTGGTGAAAAGAAACAATTATATTTTCCATGGTGGAAAACAGAAATCAATCACATAGTGAAACATGCTATTTTCACACATGTGTATGGCTGGGGATTTTCATCCTCAAGCCAAAATTCAATGGGACCAGTGTGCTATGGCCTACTAATACCAAGGAAAAATAGGTACTAAGCCTCTGTTTACTCATGAAAAACTTTGCATACAAGATAAAAATATAAAGCTATTTAATCTAGTGAAACAATACTAATGCATATTGATAGCAATGCTTACACATGCTTTACTATTAAGAGACATGCAAGCTAACATAGGTACAAGCATCAAAATAACAGTACCTAAATGGTATTGGACTCAAGGAAAACATAGCACAAAATCTACTAAGAAAGTATACACAGATCTAGCTCTCACAATACTTCCAAATAATAAACTAGAAGGTAACAAATGCTATTTCATTTTTATTCGAGTTTCCAATCATGCACACACTTTCTAGGGTAGATTCATTGTAAGAAGACAACATAATAACAATTCCTAACAACTCCATATAAGTTAGGAAGCAAGAGTGAATAAAACACAAATTTATTTCAATCAAGAGCACACAAAGAAACAAAAACAGGAAAACTGTTGTTTCCTAGATCTATTATAACCATTCCATCATTCACTTAATTTCTAAACCCCGAATCTCATAGTACCTACAACGTCTATTAAGATTTGGTTTCCAAAGTAGATACACCCGATATCCTATTGA
The DNA here is from genome assembly GCA_028641055.1 of Alopecurus myosuroides. Taxonomy (NCBI): domain Eukaryota; kingdom Viridiplantae; phylum Streptophyta; class Magnoliopsida; order Poales; family Poaceae; genus Alopecurus; species Alopecurus myosuroides. Next base: position 660,845,623 of record CM054057.1, read on the forward strand.
CTAGTAAATGAATAGGTCATCATCTTATTTTCTCGTGACTTCTCCTTTTTACCAACTAGATTAAAAAGTGTCCTAAGTCACTTAATTCTTTGGTTTAGAAAGAGTTGTCAGTAGTTCGCATGATTTGGTTAGGTGTCAACCTAATATTAGACCAAGCATGTTAGTCTTGTTAGCTTTCTATTAAATAATGTTTGTCCGACAAGATACGACTAGCGTCATACGTCGAATATTGAATTGTGCTCTTTTGATTGGCTTCTGAGGGGGTTGCGCATCATGGCATGTGAAGACTTCTTTTGCACCTTTCTCCAGAGGAGGGAGGTATATAACTTTTTAAAAAGGGGATCTTTCCAGTTTGGTCTCTTAAAAGGGGACATAAAAAGGTGCATCGTTTACCCAACAGGGCAAAACGAGTCTTTTGCAAACAGACAAAACACAGAGGTTTTTGCTCAGTATTGGTTGGTTTTCTTCACGCCTTTTCTTCTTTGAGGGTTGTCGTTGTTGGAGCCTTATCTGTTGGAGTGCATCACTGGTAGCAACGCTATCAGCTCGTGTGGCTTGATGGTCCTCTATTTTTAGGCCCAACGGTGCTTTCATTGATTGTGGGGGAGATGGTGGTGGTTCACGACGGGTGGCTTTATGAAGCGAAAACAAGTATAAGTCTAAGCAACAAATTCTTGTTTTTGAATATTATATAAACATTTTTGCTTGCAAAAACCTAACAAGAGGCGATTCAAAAACAAGAGCGGGGTAAGCACAAATCTGCAAATTTTGAGCACCCCACAAACATATAGAAGCCTAGATGAACCAAATTCTACACCACACAATAGCACAAAGTCTTACGGACACACATATGCAAGCCATAACACACAAGCAAGGCTCCATTGGAGCTACGTCGGGGGAAACGACTCATGGGGTCATCGCTAAATTACTCCAAACTAGACTGATCGAAAATCCTAGAAGTGGCTGAAAAACTATATCTACTTCTGACCATCATCACTTTAGAGCTAGGCCATTATTTTGGTCTTCTCGGGACATCGGCAAGTATACAAGTTTTTTGGATGGAAACAAGATACTAGAAGTAAAGTTTTGATAAAACTTTTAACTGAGAGAGGTAAGACTATGCAACAATTTGTTTTTGAAACCCCAACTATTTTCTGGACAGAAAACTTCAAAAATGAGAGATGTTTCAAAAACAGAGCGGAGCAGTTGCAAACAAGTAAGAAATAAACTCTTAACCGAGAGAGATATGCCTTTAGAATCTTTTGAAAAGATCAGAAGGAGGGAAAATATACTAAAATTCCCTTAGATAAAAATAATTTAGATAGTAAATAGGTTTTTACTCAAAAATACTTTTCTTTCCTATCTGACGTCCATGCTAACTAAGGTCTCCTAAGGTCAGGATGGCTCTGATACCAACTCTGTAAGGACCCCAGACCGGCAGTCTGAAACCCTCCGTATGCATACATTCACTATCCCCGAAAGATCAGTCGTGAACAACATACAAAGTTGGCATACAGAAATACATCATCCATTACACGAATACACAAAGGTATTACATAAATGATCACATGATCAAGTTTAACACAACTGCCACGTAGGGCATGCAACTTATCAAACACAGCGGAAGACAATTTAAACACAACGTAGATGATCCCAAGTCACGCCTTAACCTACAGGCTGCTGACCCGGAGACGATCCTAGTTCGCAAAGCCGTCACCTCCGTACTTCTCCTCATAGATTTCCTTCGGAGGCTCCTTCTCAAAGTCTGGCAAGTAGATACCAGGGGCGAAACCATAATGAGTACATTTGAATGTACTCAGCAAGACATCCATCATGTGACTTACCAAACATGCAAGTATGCTTATATGGTGGAATAGGTAGGCTATAAATAGGGTTCACTATCAATGGTGTTCATATATGATGACACCACAGTTGCAGTCAGGTTAATCTGTATCTTCGTTGAAGAAGATACTTCAGAAGAAAATAATATAGTTTTATTTCTCTTGTCGATATCACATGTACAAGAGGTTTTGTAAAACTTTGTTAAAGAATATTTTCTCTTTGCAAAACTTCTTGGAATCAGTTTCTAGAATTCTTGCTTAGAGTAGAAAAGGTTTTCTTTGCAAAACACTTTGTTTTGTATAACCACATCTAGCTTTCCATCATCGACGATACCTCCACGGTATACGTTTTCCTTCCTTTCCGAACTTCACAAGTTCAACACTTCCTGTCAAAAATCCCCTTTCAAAAAACTTCCTCTTTTGAAAACATTGACACAATGCTAGCTACATGGCCATTCAACTGTCCATATCCGAGGACGCGGCTTCTTCTAAAAATTTGTACTCTGCAGAGGTGTACACATCCACTAGATCCAAAACGCTGCCATGGACCACCCATGGATCGTCACAGCGATATGCAAGCACCAGAGAATTTGATCCTAACTGTCCACTCTGACACAAGCTAGTATATGCTCATTCCTTCAGATGGGTTGTCTCCCCGGCATCAGGACCCGCCCTGCCTAGCCGGGAGGCCCAGCTGTCGCATCCGGAGGGAAAATTAATCCCACACTGTGTATGTCCCGTTTCCCTCTCCTGGCGACACTTCGGTTCAGAGAATCCGCTTCTCTATAGCACTTTGGAATAAAGCATACAGTAACAAGTTCAAGCATCTAGATAGGCCCCATACCCATATAGGGGTAGAGTGGCAGTATAGTAAAGGTTGTCCGGCGAAGACTAGGTTATGTGTCATTTTTGAAAACACCAATTTCCCAAAAATGACCACTTCCACATTCCTCCGGAGAATAAGGATCCGCCTTTTCTCCGGGTTCTCCATAAAGCCTTTGTTTTGTAGAATCACAATTTTAGGGTGTCCACTTAGGGACTAGTATATTTGATGGTAATAAATACCATATGGTGGCTTATGGGCTAGGCATTACCAAGTTTAACTACTGGCATAATAGTAACCTATATACTAGTATAGTAGTAATAGCCACATCGAAAATAGTTTTGATAATCAAGTTTTGGTAAAACTTCAGAGGTAAAACATGCATGATAGATAATGATAAGTATTGTATCAGCAAGCATCAGGATGGCTTGCCTGGTAACTCCTTGTGTCCCTGGCTTTGGAGTGACTGGAACTTCGAACAGAGCTTCACGACACTTCCTTCCTCTTCGTTTTCTAACGTCGTAAAAAGAATAACGGACACACATTCAGAACCAGTCAAGGCAAGCAACAATACATAACAATACATACAGCAAGGAAACTAATAATAACCAATCACACAATTATTAATTTAGGCAAACAATCAAACAAGCACACTTGGCAGAAATGCCATTTAATAAGACAGCTTAAGGTTGGAGGAACATATCTCACAACCTCAATATCATGGATTCAGTGGGTGTGCCACTCTCATACCAAGATATTAATAAACCCAATATAAACTTAGTTTCACAAGGGTGAGACTACTAAGAGTATACAAAACATGCACAATATTAATCATGGCAATGGGTCTATCAACCAAACCACAAAAAGAAAAAGGTAGCTATCCTACTAAGTCTAAATTCACATCAAGAATAAATAAAACACATGATTTGCAAAAGTTACTTTTACAAATCAGTGAGCCTACACAAGTGCAACAATGCAATAGACTCATCACAAAACACACAATTCTCATAGTGAGAACAATAGAAGCAATGAATAAAAAGGAGGAATCCTATAGACATGCTTCTACTAAGGGTTTGCTATGAAAGCATGCATAACATGTAAAGTACTAAAATGCAAACAAGGAACCATGTTATCATAATGGGAAATGATAACATGTCCTCATGCAAGGATACACAAATATCTACCAAACACAAGTTGGCAGGAAAATAATTCAATCCAAAAAAAACTGCTAAGGAAACTAGTACTACTCAAACATGAATAATCAATGGATGCATTTCAATAAAGTAATTGAAATACAACCAGAGGGTCCATGTTACGAAAACAGGAGTGAAAAACATCCATACTTGCGATAACAAAAATACCCCATTTAATAAAACAAGGCATCAATTTGTAGGGCAACTTCTACATACTAGTGGTAATAAAAAGGGCATTACTAGAGGAATCAAACAACACTCCAAAGATGGATTTTTCCTAGCAAGCCACACATGATTACAACCACTTACAAACAGAAGCATACACATTTTCATTTAGAACTAAAAATACCAAGGCAAAAATACTAGGCACTCATTAGTTATAGAACTATATAAAAGAAACACATCTAGTGTGGGGGAAATAATGTTTCCACCAAAAATGCAATGACACCGGTGGGTGTTCCACTAGCATACAAAGCATTAAGAGGTCACAAGGCCTATGGTAATACTTGCTAAAAAATTAACAAAAGACTAAACTAGCATCTAGTGCATTAACCATACTAGTAGAAAATAATAGGATGCTAAAATAAGCAAGGTAATGATACTCATGCTATTATTCCCACACAAGTGAAAACTCTAGGGATCAAGTACTCATAAAAACATAACCAAAATGCTACTGGTCCTATGAACACAACCCAAAAATATGTGGCTACACAACCACAAATGTTTATGCCAAAAATTCTACACATGAGAGAATTTTTCCAACATTTGCATAGTGATGACCAAACTACTCATGCTTCTCTACCAACTCAAATGCAAGATAGCAGAGGTGATACCAACACAATATAAGTACCAACATGGTACTGGATACAATATCTCACACACAACAATCCAAGTGCTTGCACATAAATTTATCACTCAAAAATTATATGCAAGTATAAACTAGAGATAAAACATATGCTACCAACATAAATTCTATTTCTTCTCAACTCAAGTCCACACAATATAACATGATAAAATAGCTAAGTAAACCTTATAAAACAAGTTCACACAACTTTTACATGCTAGAAAACAATATTGCAACACAAAAATATATTCACACAAATTAATTACCTAAAATGCCAAAATGGCAGAAACATGCAAATTAAAGATCTGTCCACCAAATTTTCTGTGATGCTCTAAAAATTAGACCCAGCTAGTTTTGGATATCCCTAAACATATACAAGACCATCCAGTTGAGTTTGCATCAAAAATCATTTTTAATGATTTTATAAAAATCACCAAAGTGCTCTCTGGTGTTTTACCAAATTGCATGCCATTTCAAAAATATTAGGAATTTGGAAGCACGGTTAATTGCTCCTGTTAGGAAATTTCAAGGGCTTTCCAATGCAATTGTATACACCTCAGTCTGAGTTGTGGATTTAAAACGGTGCTCATTTTTATTTTTCTGGTACCTGTTGCCAAAACATTTTTCATCTCTAAAATATTCATCAAAATGTAGATCTAAAAATTGGAGATGGTGTATATTTAGTTTCTTTACCACTGAGAATTTTATCTTGGTCAAATTCATCTTTTAGATTAGCTTTTAGGGCCCAAAGTAAACAGGTACATTTTCTGGAAAAATTAAATGGAAAAACAACTGTCATGGGCTAGATCTGCTACTGGGCCGGCCAGATCTATTTCACCGCGAGCAGAACCAGCTCCTGCCACTGACCAGCGGGCCAGGCGGCCATGCAGGCAGCCACACAGGCAACTGCGAGGCCCACGTGCAGGTTTGACCTGCCCTGCGCGGGGTCAAGGCCGCTGACGCCAGCGTGACGCCCCTCGCCGGCGGGAGGGACTCCGACGAGGTTCAAACGGACGATTTCGTCCACCGTTCTACGAATCGAAAGTACCTACGCGTTGCCTACAACACGGGGAACCATCTAGGGGCAGCGCCGTTTCCAGGCGAGCAACCGGAGAGCGGCGGCGACGGCGGCGCGCGGCGGCCGGACAGCGAGCACGGCGCGGCGATGACTTAGAGGTCTAGGGAGAGGGGAAAGGGGACCGTGAGGTGCGCATGCTCACCCTAGACGCGCGGGGACGCACGGTGAAGGCGGAGGAGGCTCGAGGCGGCGGTGATCCCTCGCCGGAGTTCGCCGGGCCCGAAGAAGGAATTGGACGGCGCGGGCTCCTCGAGGCCTTCCGGCTCGATTCCTCTGGCACCGAGGACAAACACGACGAGGCGGAGAGGATGGGCTCAACGGCGACCGGCGGCGAGCTCACCAACGTCCGATCGACGGCGAGCCATTTCGGCTAGGGTTCCGATTTGGGGAAAAAAAAGACAAAGAGAGAGAGGGGAGCTCGAGGGGGAGAGAGAGGGGGCAGATAGGCATCAAGTGCACATGGGGGGGGGGGGGGTTCTTATCCACCTCGAAACCTTACACTCGAAGCAATGGAGTAGGGTACTGCATCTACAGAGATGCTAGGAAGAAGGAGTGACTCGGATTACAACCAGGTCCCTGGCCAATTTCTGGAAATTGCAAAGAGACCCTTTTCCTCTCTGAAAAATGTTGTTTTCACTAGGCAAACAAAGTCATAAATTGAAATCCTTTTTCCCAAAATTCTTATTAGTAGAGATGCACAACATATGTGAAAATTGGCTCAATTGGATAAACTTGATAGTTCAAAGTTGTTCAAATTTGAATTCTGACATAAATGGACATTGAATTTATTAGACTACTTAGGGGCTTCCAAAAATTATAATTTTTGGCACACATTCCTTGTTTGGTGTGTTCCTTGTGTGGTAGAAAATTCAAGTCATTTTGAGTTACTTCATAGAACAAACTTGTTCAAACTTCAAAAAGGTGTTGTCTTGAAAACAGGGGTTTTTGGCAACTTAAACAATTCAAAAACTTGTGCCCTTTTGGTTTTCATCCTTATTTATTATATTGAGCATGTGGTATTTATGTCATGGCATTTTGAAGAAAGTTTCCAATAGTAACTTGTTTGAGTTTCCTGTTTCTGGAAATATTGGAAATTCAATTTAATAAGGCACTTGGCTTTTCTTTAACAATGCTTTGCCAAAATATTTATGTGACTAGGGATAGAAAGTCAATGCTCTCCAATACCTTTGTTTTTAAGCTTGCAAGGTTGGAAAAAACATTTGATAAGATTTTGGTGAAGCATCTAAGAATGCCTCTTTTTCCTGATAGTCTTTTAGGGAAATTTATTTAGTGTTTCCTCTTTCTTAATTTAGACCTTGGAATAATATTCAACAAGTATGGGATTCATAAGATAGTTTTGGAAAACTCTTTGATCAATATTTACTTTAGAAAATATTACCAAGGTCATTGGAACAATATGTTGAATATTTTTAGTTTACTGCTTTGCTATCTTTTTAAGTTTGCAAGTTTATATAATTTGTTTGTTTAGTTGCACTCAAACAAACATAACCAAAGTTTATTGGTCAAGAAATTAGCAAAACAACTGTGTTATCAGGTATTCCAAAATTGGGATGTGACACCATGTCCCTTTTGTATTTGTATGAAATATCTGGATTGGTGAGTTGTGTTTGAGGTACCAATCTTGATGGTTCTGGTGCCCATCAACTATACTATTGATTGTTTGGTTATTATATCTGATAAGAACAGATTAATGCTTGTTGAATTGCCCTTAGGCCAATGATGTTGTTTTGAGGCAATTTTCTTAAGATAAGAACATATATTATACTTGTATTTAAACCCCTGTGATGTGATTAGCATAGCAACACTATGCTAGACTGAGGGAAATAAATCCCAGCCCACTTTCTGTGCATATTTTAGCAAGATCCCTTGCTAGGATGTGTGTAGAAATCACCTTGGGATGTTAATGTTGTGGATGTGATTTCCTGATGGATCTTGGCTTCTTGATCCATTTCCCCTTGAGCTACTTCCCATGATCTGCTTATGGTCTTGATGTGGTTGTGCTTCAGGCCTACTCCTCCAGCTCCTGGCTTGGCCTTGTTGTGGTCTTACTGGATCTATTACCTGTTGATCAATTCCCAGTAGGGATTTGGGTGGCTTGGTTTGTGGTTCTTGCTGTGTTGCTGGAGCTGGGTTGCTAGAGCTGTTGGATAGGAGAAGAAATGGACTTGCCTACCTGCTCTTTACGACTGTTTGCCCTTTTATCTCCCTCCTGTAGTTGTTACAGCACAGAGGCATGCATGGTGGTGTAAGCTGTGTGCTTGTCTAGGATATTTCCTGGGAGATGTGCTCGGGTTGCCCTTGGTCTTATCCTGGTGCTATACTTATTTTTGCCTGACACTTGTATTTCGAGTGACTAGCCAATGAGATTATACTAAGGCTAATTCTCTGATATGGACATATATTAACTTGACTTAGTCTAATCTCGATGATGCGATTAGCAGTGCACCTCACTGCCTAGCTGAGAGTACTAACCCTCACTAATCTTATCTTTTTATTTTCCTTTGCTTTTCTTGTTTATTTTGCAGGATCAGAAGATTAATAGAAGACTTGGAAATTTACAAGATTTAGATTAGGAATTTCTTTTTGTAATTGTTCAATTATAATATTCATCTATAATTTTACTTGTCTTTTCTATTTATTGAATTATTGTAAAGACTTTGTATTATGGTTATATTATTAATAAAGTTAATTGTCTTCTTTTTCTTATTCCAATGAAATTGGAAATGTCCAATATTTGTTATCTCTTAATTGTTTCCATTTGATTATGGTAATTGTATTTTCTTGATTATTCAATTTGAATTCAAATTCCAATTCAAATATTCACAAGTTTCAAATAATTCAAATTTGAACTCCTCAATTTCAAATATAATCTAGAGGTCATGTCTAAATTCCACTCTCTTCCAATATTGGTCTCACTCTCTCCATTAGAATATCGATGGAACCTCGATCACTCCGGGGTCTAGTATTTGCGAATAAGTCTCCATTTGCCACTTCTCGTCTGATGATGTCTTAGAGTCAATTACCAGCTTGTTCTTGTATAACTTAACCTAATGAGATTCCAGTGTTTAATGCCCTCAGAAATAATCTACTTACAAGATTGATCAGGTCCTGTACTCAAATTATTCTTGTATGACACCAAACACCAGGATTTCACCCCCTTCAGTTGATGTCTCCTGATCTTGGCTCCCTCATGGTTTTCTTCTCTTGTAGCCTTGGTCATGCAGGAATGTAGACAAGAGTTTGGAAAGATCACACACAGTGATCAGGGTTTAGTATTGGTTTAAGAAGGTTTGTTTCCTCATTCTGATTCATCCTTCAGGACTGATAAGATCATCCAGTTATACATGGCTAACTTGCAGAAGTAAGATCATCAAATGTGTGATTTGGATACTCACCCTTCTTCAAGTTCTAGATACCTACTTGATTTCTCTCAAGTCACTTATAGACTTGAGATTAGGCTTGTTGAGAGTTAGTGTTGGTCACAACCAATTATGGTTTGTGTAACCAGATGGTTTGGTTTCTTAAGACACTTCTTATAAAGATCACTCTAATTGTATTCTTGACTAGATGATCTAGACCTATTTCATCATGTCAAGTGAAACATTGGTCACTTTGGTTTGTTTAAACTTTCGCGCCAAAATTTCCCATACTTTTAAATGCATGCTTTGCAAATGCACATATTAAATTTAGATCCTTATAACTTCCCAAACACTGGGATGTTACAGTATCTCCCCCTTAACAAGAACTTCGTCCCGAAGTTCAACCTCTCTCACGTAAAGATAGGTAGAGAGAACTTCTGTAGACCGTTGAATCTTCACATATGTTTCTTGTATTGACCTTGGCATGTGTATCCTCTTGTCTTGATTGTTCACCTTCCACTGTCTTGTATGATAATCTAATAGTATGCCAGTTGTTAGGACAACTCTGTCTTGTTACTAGGCCTTCCTAATGGTCTCACGAAGAACACGTGATATTTCCATTATATAGTGGATACAAAGTTTCATTCTCCAATGAATAGGTATGGTTTCCTACCTCTCAGAACTTTCTGAAGAACATTTGGTATATCCACCAGGTGATGAATAACCAATAAGATTCTTCCAGTATAGTGGGTATTGTCTATGGTTAGGACTCCATTTGGTTCAAGCTAATGGTCTTATAGGAGTACTGCTCAAAGAAACTTGTACGCGTAGTGTACATTGACTAAGACTCAATTTTTTTAGTGAAAATATCTTCGAGTTTCCTCGAGTTTTAACTCTTCCCTATAGGTGACTATAACCTATTCCACTGGTGGCTTCCTATGGTCCTTCTATATCTTTGGGATTGGACTTCTACATATTTTTTTCTAGGATACAACTGCTCATGTTATTTTCTTGGCATCACTTATGGTATCTCTCCATGTTTTGATGAAGTATATTCCCAATTCCAAACAAGATGTGGAATGTGGTCCATTCCCATCAGTGGCTTCGTTGTCATCTTCCTTTTTGACTTTCTGGTCTTCTAGAGCTTTGGTGGTCACTTCAAACTGCTGATATCTCAGACCGCTCTCATACGAATCCTATACCCTCTAGACCAGTAACATCAAGATAGAACTCAGTGTTTGCACATGCATTTGCACATCAAGTTCCATCTTCATGTATAGATCTAGTCAATCAAAGATCCAAATAAAATCCAATAAATCCCAAATACAGTTATCACCCATGCATCAAAAGCCTGTGAAATAAAGATACTTAGAGTAAAACATCTCAAGTACCAAGGCTCTTAAATGCTATACACTACAAGTAGGTATATATTACCTTGTAGTCCTATTCTACACAACCACTCTTTGCCCAGGTAATTACTCCAATTACATGCCTTACTACAATGGAATAAACCAAGACAATTTGTTCCTATAAAAGGCAATACCCTTGTACCGGCTCTTGAAGAAGTCCGATAAATTCGTGTGGGATCAAGAGGCGGACGAGGCGTTCGAGGCACTAAAGAAGCAGTTATCTGAAGCACCAGTCCTAGTGGCCCCGGGTCCTAAAGAGCCTATGTTGCTATACGTAGCAGCTGGCCCCCGAGCCGTTAGTGCAGTAGCTGTTGTGGAACGTAAAGAGAATGGGAAAGATCACCCGGTCCAGAGGCCGGTTTATTACGTTAGTGAGGTATTATCAGAGGCAAAGCAGCGCTACCCACATTGGCAAAAGCTGGTTTTCGGGGTCTTCATGGCCAGCCGGAAACTGAAGCCGTATTTCCAGGAACACCCCATAACAGTGGTTAGTTCGATACCAATGTCGGATATCATCAGAAACTCGGATGCAACAGGAAGAATAGCCAAATGGGCAATAGAGATGGGGGATTATCACATCAACTACGAGCCCAGGTCAGCAATCAAATCTCAGGCTCTGGTGGATTTCGTTAACGATCGGACGCACACAGGTATGCCCACCATGGCTCCAAACTCCGAGTCTTGGATAATGCACTTTGATGGTTCCAAGCAATACGAGGGGTCAGGAGCTGGAGTGGTGTTAACATCACCCAAAGGAGACAAGTTGAGTTACGTGCTACAGATTCACTTCGATTGTTCCAACAATGTGGCCGAATATGAGGCCTTATTACATGGCTTAAAGGTGGCTAAAGAGATGAACATTAAGAGCATACGATGCTTTGGAGATTCGGACCTTGTGGTACAACAAGTCTCAGGAACTTGGGATAGAAAAGATGCAACTATGGCAGCATACCGCAGAGAGGTTGATAGGGTTGCTGGATGTTTTTCCTGGTACGAGGTGGAGCACATTGACAGAAGAAAAAACGAGGCAGCAGACGCACTCGCCCGACTTGGCTCGCGCAGGGAGCCGGTTCCACCTAATGTTTTCCTGGACGAATTATGGCGACCATCAGTTAAAACCGAGTCTGAGGAAGAACTAGCAAACCAAGACCCGGATTAGGAGCTCGTGGCCACCGTGCGCGCCGTTCCCGAGTGGACAGAGCCGTTCCTGGCCTACCTATCGCGGGGCGAATTACCAGACCAGGAGGTATTAGCCAGGCAAATTCTGAGGCGAGCAAAAGGATATTCTATCATCAATGGGGAGTTATACAAGAGAAGTGCAGCAGGAGTCTTTTTGCGTTGTGTGGCACCAGAAGAAGGCCGACAAATCCTTAAAGAAATCCATGAAGGCGATTGTGGGCATCACGCATCCACAAGATACCTTGTGGCCAAAGCTTATCGACATGGTTATTTCTGGCTCACGGCTCTAGCAGATGCGGAGAGCTTGGTGGCAAGATGTGACGGATGTCAAAGGTACGCTTGCCAAATACATGTGCCGGCTATGGAACTACGGACCATTCCGTTGACCTGGCCGTTTGCTGTTTGGGGGTATGGATATGGTCGGCCCCTTTCACATGTCACCTTGCAAAAAGACACATCTCCTAGTGGCTATTGATAAGTTCACCAAATGGATTGAGGTTATGCCGGTTATCAACTATGAAGCAATTACAGCAGTCAAGTTCCTGAAAAAGATTATTTATCGGTTTGGGTATCCCCATAGCATAATTACCGATAATGGAACCAACATGTCCCTTGGCGAGATGGAGAAATTTTGTGGTAACAATGGAATCCGGCTAGACGTAGCTTCAGTGGCCCATCCACAGGCAATGGACAAGTAGAGAGGGCAAATCAAGAATTGCTTCGTGGATTAAAGCCACGGCTGCGAGTCCCGTGCACCAGAGCTGCTGGCGCGTGGGTTGAGGAGCTACCTTCAGTAGTTTGGGGTATCAACACAACGCCCAACAGATCCACTCAGATGACACCATTTTTTATGGTTTATGGCGCAGAGGCGGTGTTGACGAGTGATATCATCCATGACTCGCCTCGAGTGTCGGCTTACGTCGAGGTGGAGAACGAAAAAACCCGGCAGGACGCCGTGGATATGTTAGAAGAAGAAAGAGAGCAAGCTTTGGAAAGGTCAGCCATATATCAGTAGGATCTGCGGAGATATCATAGCCGGCGAGTGAAAACCCGGGTTTTCCAGGAAGGAGACCTGGTTCTGCGCCTGGTACAGTCAAACGAAGGAAAACACAAGTTATCACCGCCATGGGAAGGACCGTTTATCATAAGCCGGAGTCTGCACAACGGATCGTATTACCTGATAGATGCAAGGGAAGAATCGGCTACGGTTAACGATACCGCTCATACCACTTCATCTATGCAAGAGAGAGAAAGACCATGGAACGTAGCTCAGCTGCGTCCCTACTATACCTAGTAAAGAACAGACTCACAAGTGGAATTACACGATGTAACAGGCAGCAGGTTTCAGACGCACTCTTTTCCTATCCAGGGTACCTAAGGGGACTGGAGGGTTTTTAATGAGGCGGCTTGCTGACCTAACTTTCTCATATCAATAAAGAGATGGGTAAGAAACATATCTTTTTTCACATGATTTTTCAATATTATTTAGGTCTCGGGGGCTGATTGCTTGAATAGCAGTTACAAACTCACAGACCCGGCCATGATGCCTATGAGTTATAAGGGCCGATTATTCGCAAACGGGTACGGCTACAATCTTATAACCGGACAAAGGAGCCAAATTTTCTTGACTTTTCTTACTTAAGCTCGATGTGACTCGCACTAAAGTGGCATGCTTTGCTCGCTTACGATTACAATCAGCCATGAAGCCCAACGGGACTCGCCTGACCCTGTTTTCGTATAGATGTAACAACATGATATCCACGCGAAAGCCGGCTTACAGTACAAGATAGTCAAAATGGTCATCTAAACCACAAGTTATGCAGAGTATAGGGCTAACAGCCGGAAACTCAACGTTTATTAAGCATAACTTCAATACCTACGTGAAACGGCTCTAGGTTCGGGCTTAGCACAAGACAACTTGTTCTTTCTGGAAGACCACGCATCCCAGACTCGGAATTTCGGGCCTTGGGGACTGGGGATTTCGCAAAAGAAACAAAGTTGCTTAGTCACTAAGCCCAAAAAACCCAAACATCCGGGTCTTGGGGACTTGGGGACTTAGAGAAAAGTCCACCTGTCAAAACCCACGAGACCCGGAAACTGAGTCTCACAAAAGGAACCAGAAAGTAAGTCGGAATATCAAGAACAAATAAGCTCAAAGGCAGATAAATATCAAAATCATCCAAAAGCAAGAAAAGGCACGAGGTATATCAAGGCATCAAAGTACGTTACAACTCCCGATACTATTATCAAAGGTGCACAAGCGCACCATCCAAAATAATTGTTCAAAGGGCCCAATGGCCGACTGACGCATAAGATATGACAGCGGATAGTAAATATCACTCGGCATCCTCGCTGAGGCGTTCATCTTCTCTTCGCCCTAGCCAGCCGGGTCTTGTCCCTTGACCTGTTCTTCAGCATTCTTGGTAACAGCAGCACCCGGATCAGCGGCAGTACCGGCTCGTGCAGGAGGAGGGACAATTGGTGTGGAGATAGCAGGCGCAGAATCGGCCTCAGCCTTCTTCTTCGCGGCCTCCTCCCTCAACTGGGCAGCCTCCGCTTTCCATCGGGCCAACATATCGTATGGCTTGGGAAGATCCGACTTGATAGCCTTGTCGTTCGAATCATATGCTGGAATAATGACACTCAGGTCCAAACCATCGACAATCATGCTGGCCGGATGACGGACTTCCTTCTGGATGGCCTTGAAATTCTTCGAGGAGAACTTGGATCCGTCGTGATTAAATTCCGGAAACCCGCCCATAAGCTTGGCCGGCTCGAGCTTAGCAAAATAAGCTTTAGCCAGCGCAAGCCCCCGGGTTACTCCAACCCGGCAGGACGAGCGCTTCCAATGCCAAATCCACTCGGGAATAGTGGAGCAGGCGTCCAGCATTCTCTTCAGGTCGACGTGCCCAACACCCGGCCACCGTAGTTCTTGAAGGATCCATTTGGTTCCGGCACATAGCTGCCGGATAACGCTCTTGATGGTTTTCAGCTTGGCAATATCATCTTCGTCCGGCATTACTTCATCCGGACCTGCAGAAAGAAATGAAAACACGAGTAAGGAAACCCCGGCTATTTATCAGAAGGATAACCCGGATTATGAATATTATGCTAAGAATCATACCGATCAAAGCGCGATACGTATCAGCAATTTGAACAGAAAGGTTCGTTAGATTATCTTCTGCTGCATGAGCCCTCCTCCTATACTTCCTCGTGATCTTCCCACTCCTCCTGGCCTCAGCTTCGGTCGCCTCACGCAGAGCCACCTCCTTCTCAATGAGCTTGGTGGCCTTTGCCAATTTCTTCTCAGATTGGGTCACGAAAGACTGCACGGACGCAAGGAAGGATTAGCCGGGTAAAAGGCAAGCTATCAGTCGGTTATACCGTAAAGTTCCAAGCAAATTATCAATCAATTCACTCGGAACTTGGGGACTAGATAAGGACACAAGCAATATTATTCGGGTTTACCTCGTGTTTGGCTATTAAAGCTTCCAAGATATTTTGTTCATCAGCCCTCAAGGTGTGCAGGGCATCGAGCATCTGGGCAAACGTCATGTCTTCGGGTCGGACACCAGAAGAGCCGGCAGCTTGGTCGCTTGGCCGGTGAACTTTCGCCGACTTTGGGGTCGAGACCCAGACCGTCTGGGTATCCGGGTTTGGAGAACCCATCCTCGTGTCCAGGACCTCAATCTCCTCGTCCACTGCTTCGGACAACTCTGGAGACCCGGCGGCCTGGTGAACCGGGTCGCCCAAGGGGCCTTGTTCCTGGTTGTTTTCAGCATCACCGCCAGTCGCGGCGTCCATGTTATCAGTCGGCCCCTCCGTCTCCCGGTTATCCGTCTCCATGTTCTTCGGGTCACTAATCGTGACTTGGGCGCTAAGGAAAAGAGAGGAATAGTTAACAACAGCGGATGAAAACAATCAAGTGCACAAGGATATCATACAGCGGAGACTTACCCGGTGTTCACAGCGTAATCCGGCGGGAGTTCACTGCTGGAAGCCGATGAGATTGTCATAGGAGCTGATAGCGGAACCCGGAACTGCCCGGCCAAAGGATGGTTGGGGGAGGGGTGACGCCGAGGAGATTTGGAGGGGCGAGGAGGAGGAGTACCGGCCCGACGGTTTGGTGAGGTGGAGATGCCCGGGTTGAGGGGATCGTCGCCCGGTGAACTCCGGGTCACCCTGCGCTTGGTCGGGAGAGAGTCCTTAAAGTGCGATGAGTTGGATAGTTGTTGGTTAAGTCTGTGCATGTTATCAAAAGAGTAGGGTTCGGAAGACATGGTGGAATAAGGAACCTTGGACACCACTCCTCTGGCCTTCCTCTTGGCCCCAACTATTATTTCTTGATCGGACTCGGTGGCCTCCGGGTCCTCCTCGTCCTTCTCGTCTTCGTCCTCCAACCCTGTGAGCCGAGTATGCATCATCGGAAAAAGTTAGATGGATGAGGAAAATGATGCAAGTAAGGTTGATACAAGACCCGGATAAATACCTTCATCATTATCAGCCGGCTCGTCATCTTCTTCCGGGTCTCCGGTGGAATGGGAGGTTTCAACACTCCAGAAAGCGTCATCAGCCTGAGATAAAAACAGGAAGGTGAGAATCGGTAGTTGTATCAATTCAAAGGCATGTGAATAAGGTTACACATATCGGGTCTTACCGCTGGGGCCGGATTTTCCCGGGTGAACGGCGGTAACCCGGCGATGTTCTTGATCACTTCCAACTTTTCCGTCAAGAAGCCCTTGATGGTTATGTTGGTGTCGCCGGCTGGATAGTTCTTGGAGGAATACCGGAGCGCGTCCGTGGTGTGCCCCGAGTAATCGCACATCAGCTTAGTGCGGATAGAGTTGGGTTGGATCCGGAAATCCACCCATGTCTTAACCAAGTTGAGCCCAAGGAGACCTTGGGCGGAAAGGACGGATATCTTTGAGAGGAGGGGCTGGATTGCCTCCCTGTCCGAGTCAGGGGCGAAGGCGTTGAAGTTTTCAGAGAGATCGAGGAGACCCTCCGAATAACCCGACAGTTTCTTCTCGCCGGGTGGGGAGGTATCTCGGCAATAGAAGAAGGAGAGTTGCCAATGTTTGACATGAGAATTAAGAGTGAGAGTGGGCATGGGAGAATTCTTGCGGCGCTGGATAGAGACCCCGCCGCAAGCAAGAAGTGCGCCGTCACCGCTTTCGCAGCACGGCTTGCACTGAAAGAGTTCGATAAAAAGAGCCAAATTTGGCGGAGTGCACAAGTATGACTCGGAAAGAACGATAAAATGGGTTATATTCAACATAGAGTTAGGCCCTATGTCGAATACCCGAAGGCCATAGTGGCTCAGAACCTCACGAAAGAAAGGGTGACCCGGAGGGCGGAACCCCCGGGTCACATGTTCGACGAAGCAGATTACCTCGTCATTAGCAGGCGCGGGCCGGGTCTCATCACCCGACACCCTCCAGTGTATATCCTTCTGAGGAGGAAGGATCCCTAACTCGGCCAGCTCGTCCAGCTTGGCCTTTGTAACTGTGGATCGCGCCCAGTTGGCGGATATTGATTGGGTGGTCTTTGCCTTGGCCGACTGCTTCCCCTGCTTCTTGGGAGCCATGGGATCAACCTGCAAAACACAAGACAAAAAGGTACAAGGAATAAGACTCGGAATCGTGAGTTATCTCAGTATGTGCAAGCAGTATCAAAAGAAACATGAGGACTATGAATTATCCGGGTATCACTAGACGGGGTGAAAATCGCAGGCTATCCGGGTATCGAGTAGCAATACAGAGATTATGAGGGACTTACATATTGATGATCATTTGCGGAAGAAGGATGATTGCCCATGTATCTACTGCAAGCGAAAGAACCGGAAGAAGTGGATTTTCCGGGTGACAATGGCAAGTGCGGGAAATTTGGGCGGCCCGAGCCTAGATTGGAAATTTCATCTTCAAATTTGGGGTGAAATTGATGACTATAGGCAATAGGGGAATGACATGAAGTCTATATTCAAGCCATTGGATGAATTAGAATGAATCTAAGCGACCTAATCCGGCGCGGGGCATGAAATAGCCCGCGGTTGACCTAGATCCAATCTAGAGCGAATCAAGAAATTGCGAGGCTAATTCGACGGAAGCAAGAGGCTTACCGGAGGAGATTGGAGTGAAGCGCGACGGCGGCAGATGGCGCAATCTGAATGTCCCTTCGCGACTCCCGACGGGCAAGATGAGGGCGCGGCGGCGGAGCTTGGCGGCGGCGCGGAGCGGTTCGAGGACGAACGTAGCCGGCGGTGGCTTTGTTCCGGTGGCGAGCTTGAGGTTCCCGTGGTGATATTGCGCAAGCGCGAGAGATGGGGCAGGAGAAGGAGTTGGAATGAACCGTTGGGGGCTAGGTTATCTCCTTGGTACTTATTTATAAGGTGCGGGCGGATAAACCTAGTCCAATGGGTGGGAACCGAAAATTTCGGGATAACGGATACCTGCCCGGATTTTTCGAGATATGCTTTAAGTGCTGGGCGAGACATTCGGGATGGATGCGAAACAAATCTTCTCCGCGATATCAGGATTGGTTATCGAGTAAAGTAAGTCGGATCTTTGACATTCTTATCAGAGTGTTGACCCGGGAAAAGTGAAGAAGAGCCTAGAGAAAGCCGTGTTACTATATGGCCACCTTGGAGTTGGGCCTAGCTGTTTATCAAGGCACCTTAACCCGGCCTCTATGGACTTGTACGTTTGATATTTTTGCAGGGAATAGCGAGCGCTTCTAGGAGGATCCCGTGAAGCCCAAGCTATTCTGGGGACTACTGATGGAGGGATGATAACCCGGTAGCCCAACGCCAAGGTGTAACTCGGCCCAAAGGACGCTGCGCAAAGACCCGGCTAAGGATAAAGGAGCTTCTAGAAGGCCTAAGATCGTAGGCCTGGTAACCCGGATTGTGGGTTCCGGCAAGGAAGTTTAGGGTTTTGTAAGCAGTGTCCGGGTAGGACTCAGAGTACGTCTTGGAGAACAGGCCAGGGGTCCGGATGCTTTATAAGCCGACCCCTAGGTTAGGTTTAGAGATCCAAGAGTTAGAACGAGATCGCTAGGTATCGAGTATCCAGTGTAATACGAGAGGTGAGATAATACATCTAGATCGGAGACTCGGCGACTTGATTGCCGGCTACCAGATCGCATAACATCATGTTTTTCCCTGAGCTAAACCCTCTCCCAAACACCAGAGTCGATTTGCCCCGAGACAAGTTACCCCTGGTAACGTCTGCCGTGTTTATCCCACGACAGTAGTTGTTGTCTAACTTGGTTCCCTCTGGAACTAAGTACCATGTCAACTAAAGGCATTCATCTTGATTACGCTAAACTTCTCATGGCATCTGTTGATCCTTCATGTTGTTGATCACCTTAGGAGTAGTAATATAGCTTTCATCAATGCTTATGCCTTCTCCTAATTCTACACTATACTATACTATACTATACTGATTCACCTCTAAAGTGGTTAACTAAGGATATGGTATGTACCCCGTAGTTACCATAGTCTAATGATTCTTCATGATTCCTAAACACCCCTTCTTGAGGACTCCCTTACTATATCAATACCATGTTCTACTCCATCCTATTAATTCATAGAATGGGGTAATCCTCACTTTGACTTAATCATCTCTGACTATGGCACTCTTTTTCTCGGTGAAACTGATACATTCTAGACTTCTAACTATTCATACCTAGGTATAAAGAAAATAGAGAAGTATATTCACTCAAGTTGAGTCAGAATATTCTATACAAGTATGACCGTATCATTCTCAAGTGAATGATCATCATAGTTGTAGGAAGTGTGGTTTAGATAAGATGGCTTCCTATAATCTTTACCAACCTACAGATCTCCTAAAAGGTTTTAGACCTAAGGTCGCTTCGCTCTGATACCATCTGTGGTCACCCAGCACACCACTTCGTGTGTAGTGCGCAAGTCGATGACATAATACTCATATAAGGACTTATCCGTGAATATTACATCTCTCAGAGTGGTACAACAGAAACACAACAGGCCAAGCAAAGCTATAGGATACAAACTTCATTACAAAATCTTGAGAATCTCCTTGATGAATCAAGAAGATCTCTTACAAATGAAACATCAGAAGAAGCAATTCGAAGATCCAAGCTGGAGAAGAACTCTAGCTCATAACTAATCCACTACGGTTAATGTCAGCCCTAAACTATGGCTTGTAACTGCTAAGTTCGAGAATGGACTCTACCTACATCTTGATAGCTTCTCCTCCACCAGCGTTGTTGATGATGATGCTTTACCGACTAAGTAGTAGGTCTCTCCACCTAGCTTCATTAGGTAGCGACGGCTTCACGATGACGGCTTCCGTAGGGCTTCAACTCTAAGCAGGGGTCAAACGGGAACGAATGAGTAACGAGCGTTACTCAGCAAGTTCATGATATATAGTGGGTGGTTTGATGCACTAACTACAGCTTTAGACTCCAAAGAATCATAATCTAATGCAAGGTTTTGAAAATATTTCTTCAAGAGGTTGCTTTTAATTCTGAAAACTATGCCCGCCAGATCTTCACAGGATTAGAACTTTCATGGAGTTGCCTTTCCTGCGGCGTTCGCAGCTCCTTCCCGGAACAAGGGGTAACATGCCACATCCTTTTACACTCTGCAGAGGTGCGTTACTTTACCCATGGACGACCAAGACCATGTTGCACAACCAGGCGTACGTTCCTGTCCACTCACTAGTAGAGAAGTGCCTTTCTATGGAACAGATTCTGTGGCGCATGGCTTCTTGGTGCGCCACAGAAATATATTCTTGTGGCGCACGGGTGGACATGCGCCACAGAAAAGAGGCATTCTGTGGCGCACAGACCGTGGTGCGCCACAGAGAAGGGGAATTCTGTGGCGCACTAGATAGGGGTGCGCCACAGAAATAAGCTGGGGGCCCCACCAATGATTGCCACACTCCTATTCTGTGGCGCATGGTGGTTAGTGCGCCACAGAAATATGACATTTCTGTGGCGCACCACTGCCACGTGCGCCACAGAATTCCCATCCAAAAAAATTCCGTCCACACGCACCAACTCCACAGAAATAAGCTAGGAACGCCTTTTCTAGTTTTTGACGGAAGAGTTGGCGGTCTAAAAAGCATCAAAAAATAAATCCCTTATAGATGCACGGAGAGTTTAATGTCTACTTTTTTATCAAATTTTGAAATATGAATTTCGACTTTCTGAGCAAAAGTTCGTTAAAAAAAGTAAAATGGGCATAACTTTTGCATACGATGTCGAAAAAAAATGATCAAGATATTAAAAAAAAACTAGAGAGAAAAAGGAACCCAACCTCACTTGCCTTCGGCCTGTGAGCTTTTTTTAGAATCGCCAAATTCCAAAAGGAACAAAAGTTATGGCAGTTTTAAGATTTTGACTAGAAAATAAAAAAAAAATTATGTGGCGCACCCCTTCATTTGGTGCGCCACAGAATTGTGGAGGCAGGATTTCGAATCCTGCCTCCTCCCCTCCTCTTCTACCCTCCTTCCCTCCTCTTCTTCCCTTCTCCCATCCACTTCTCCTCCACTTCTCATCTTCTATCTCTCCACTTCTCTCCTCTCCTCCACCTACTACTCCACCTCTCTCCTCCTCCTCCTCCTCCTCCACCACCACCACCACCACCTCTCCTCCTCCACCACCACCACCACCTCCGTCGAGCTCCTCCTCCTCCTCCTCCTCCTCCACCACCACCACCCCTCCGGTGAGCTCCTCCTCCTCCTCCTCCTCCACCACCACCCCTCCGGTGAGCTCCTCCTCCTCCACCACCACCTCTCCTCCTCCTCCTTCTCCTCCTCCTCCACCACCACCACCACCACCACCACCACCTCCGGCGAGCTTCTCCTTCTCCTCCCCACAAACTCCGGTGACCCCCATCCTCCACACACCAACTCCGGCGAGCATCCGACGAAATCCAGCGAAATTTCGAAATTTCGAAAAATTCCCGCGGCCAGATCTGGCCGCCTTTTTTTTTGAAATTCAAAAAAAAAAACTGTGGCGCACGGCCACGGTGCGTCACAGAAATATATTCTATGGCGTGAATTCTGTGGCGCACCCCTCTGGCCCCTAGGTGCGCCACAGAATAGCAATTTGGTGCGCCACTGATAGGCCTTTTTCTACTAGTGACTCCCACTTAGGTGTGGGGCCCGGTTGTTGGTCGAAGCCAAACCGTGCTTCTCCGCACAACGCATGCCCACCTATTTCTGCCAGCAGGTTGAACGCCTGATTCCACCCTTCACGATGGATATATACGCGCCCCTGGCAGACCATCATAGACCCGAAGAGTCCGTGGGAATTAAGGGACCCCACCCATGTGCATGTAGTCCCGCAGAACCTACAACATACGTCTCTGGCAGCCAGTTGACATGCGAACGAGAAAAGTATCACGGCTGACTTACTCCCCCCATAGAAGATCCATGGTCAACGCGAATTTACGGCGCAAGAATCCTGACGGCAGTTGTGATTAATCCTAGGTAATACGTTCGCGTGCAGATGGAACCTTCCTTTGACCTATTCATCTTACCATGGTTCCATCCGCCCACCAAACAGAACACTACCAGTCGGGTAGTCATTCAATTAGTCATATTATTATAAAAATAGGATCATGCATTCTTTTGAGAACATGTGGTAATACGATAGGGTTTTTGCAAATAGTTTGTTATGAAGTACTGCAAAGGATATGAGCAAGTGATGAACTTGCCTAAGATTGAAATAACCATAATAGTTCATGTCTTCGGGTTCAAGGGTCTCGTAGGAAATCCCGACATCTGAAAGATAGCAAAGTGGTCCCGGTAAGGACTACAGAAAACACTGGCAAGGATGCTACATGCATAGTAATGAGATGCATCGTGATATACCCTGGAAAATACCCCAGCTTACAAATGTAAGCTACATTTGATACGATAACTTAATCACACTTGGTTTAGGTGAATTATTTCATTACTTGAGGTGATGTGGTTATTACTTCTTTTATACTTACATGTGTTTCACTTTTATTTAGCAAACAATTGTTATAATGTTTAAGTATAAATAGTTATCACATGATTAAACGGGAAAACAACAACTTATGAAAAACATCTATTGAAAAGATAATACACATGCTTGATTTTATGTTCAAAAGTGTAGAGTTAATGATAGAGAGTTTAATTGAAAATGATGATTTAATGCAACGAACTCTATCATCACATAACTTGATATTTACTTATGATGATAAGTTTGTTAGGTGTGAAAACATGAGGTTTTTGTTAATAAGAAAATAATGGTATGGCAATGGTTTCTGGTTATAATGGAACATGGTAGAAGTTTATTATACCTTTTAGAAACAAGTTTATAACTTAAGAAAAATGTTTTGTGTTTGTCATATTTGAGTTGAAAATATTTTTCTCTTTGATTAGGTATATCATTTGAAGAATTATGAAAATATGTGAATAAGTTATTAATTTATTAAATTTAAATAAACTAAATGACTAGACAAAATATTGCACACATGAAAACTTGAGAAAATGGCTTTGTAAACATCATAGATGATTTGTATTTGTCATTTGGAGCATTTTGGTATATAACTTGTATTTTTATGATTTTATGAATTATTTATTATTTTTCAGGGTTAATGATTTTTATTATTATTACTATTATTTCTTTACTTTATTTAATTAATTAAGTACTTATTGGTTTCTCTGAAAACATAGATTATGGAATGTTTTGAAATGATTAAGTATTGAATTAAGTTTTGAGAAGATATAATTTTATTTGGTTGGTTATTCTAAATCAAGTTTTTATTATGAAATTATTATTTTAACATTATAATTTTAAGACTATTAGTTTTATTGGATTATTTTTCTTAGTTTTAATATACAACTATTTTACTAAATTAAGAAGTAGTTATATTGCAAATGTTTGAAATTTGTAGAATTTTATTTATTATTTTCTAACATTTTTATAATTCTTTTATTAAAGAATTTTGGTCAAATGACCGTATTGCCCCTAGGCTGACAGGTGGGTCAACCTGGTTAGGATTGAACCTAACCCTCTTGCCTGGTCGAGCCAGACCAGACCAGACTCGCACCCGCGCTCTCGCTCGCTTCCCCGTCTTCCTCTCGCCCGTGGAGATATAGAGGCGACCACCATCGCCTCCCCTCCGGCGATTTACACCGCCACCAACCGGCCAACCCCGCCGCCGTGACCTAGATCAAAAGATGCGCCTCCCTGCCCTCAACTCCGTCCTCCACCTCGATCTGGTTTCCTCCCTCTGTGCCTCCCGTGGACAACCCAAACCCTAACCCTAGGTTTCGGATGCCCGGGGTGCTCCACCCCTCTCCGGTGGCTCGTACTCCTCGAGGTGGCTCCCGGATGCTCATGGTGATTCAAGTGCTGCTGCTGCTTCCCCATGGTGGCTGTGGTTGCGGAGGCGATGCCGCCAGGACGGCCTCCTGGACAGCAACCGCGGCTCGTCGCCGCCCGCTCTGCGCTTCACCAACTGGATGTGGTCACCACGATGGTGACCACCTGTGAGTTCCCCTTCTCCTCCTCCACTCTCTCTATCTCCTCCCCTTCTCTCTCTGTCTCCTCCCTCCATTGCTCTGGAACCTGGCCTTCGTGCCAGTGTTCATGCCATGACCCTGTAAAACCTTTAGGAGGTTGTGGATGAATTGATTGAGCTGTGGGAATTTTCCCATTGAGTTCTTGACACAGAGACTATTGAGAATTTGTTATTCTCTATGATGAATTTGAGATATGAATGCTTTGGTGTATTGTTATGCTCCTAGGGATCGTCTAACTGATGCACTATACTGTGGGATTTTTGTGGGTATCCTCTTTGTGCTGGTAGTGCAAAAATGGTCTGGGATTTACTCCCAGCCATTGCTGTGAAATAATTTCCTTTGGATATCCTTCTGTGATAAATCCCCTTGACTGGCTATCTGTTGAACAGAGCCCACTATCATGTGTGGCTTCCAAACTTTCTATGGGTGTGCTGTATATCGATAGGTATAACTCTGAATTTGTGATTCAGAGAATATGCCATCATTATGTCATTTCCTTTTACTACTAGGATGTTCATGTATGGTTGTGTTGAGGTACTGCTCCAATGGACTAGTGCCCAGCAACATTTGTGTATGCAAATTGGAAACTTTGTCTTAGTCCATTTGCTTAGGATTTGTGCTCCTGGTAGCTATTTAAATTGATAAGAACATGATTTACTTGATCTTGGTGCCCCTAGCCTGTGATGCAAAAGTCTGAGGCCCTAATTTTATATAAAGACAGATACTGTGCTTGAGCTAGTTGCAAATCTGAGATGTTGGAGCTAATTATTGGGCATCTATGTATGCCAACTGGTGGGTGCTATTCTGAACCATGTCCCTTTTGTATTTGTATGAAATATATGGATTGGTGAGTTGTGTTTGAGGTACCAATCTTGATGGTTCTGGTGCCCAACAACTATACTATTGATTGTTTGGTTATTATATCTGATAAGAACAGATTAATGCTTGTTGAATTGCCCTTAGGCCAATGATGTTGTTCTGAGGCAATTTTCTTAAGATAAGAACATATATTATACTTGTTTTTAAACCCCTGTGATGAGCCCTTTTGGTTTTCATCCTTATTTATGATATAGAGCATGTGGTATTTATTTCATGGCATTTTGAAGAAAGTTTCCAATAGTAACTTGTTTGAGTTTCCTGTTTCTGGAAATATTGGAAATTCAATTTAATAAGGCACTTGGCTTTTCTTTAACAATGCTTTGCCAAAATATTTATGTGACTAGGGATAGAAAGTCAATGCTCTCCAATACCTTTGTTTTTAAGCTTGCAAGGTTGGAAAAACATTTGATAAGATTTTGGTGAAGCATCTAAGAATGCCTCTTTTTCCTGATAGTCTTTTAGGGAAATTTATTTAGTGTTTCATCTTTCTTAATTTAGACCTTGGAATAATATTCAACAAGTATGGGATTCATAAGATAGTTTTGGAAAACTCTTTGATCAATATTTACTTTAGAAAATATTGCCAAGGTCATTGGAACAATATGTTGAATATTTTTAGTTTACTGCTTTGCTATCTTTTTAAGTTTGCAAGTTTATATAATTTAGTTGCACTCAAACAAACATAACCAAAGTTTATTGGTTAAGAAATTAGCAAAACAACTGTGTTATCAGGTATTCCAAAATTGGGATGTGACACCATGTCCCTTTTGTATTTGTATGAAATATCTGGATTGGTGAGTTGTGTTTGAGGTATCAATCTTGATGGTTCTGGTGCCCAGCAACTATACTATTGATTGTTTGGTTATTATATCTGATAAGAACAGATTAATGCTTGTTGAATTGCCCTTAGGCCAATGATGTTGTTCTGAGGAATTTTTCTTAAGATAAGAACATATATTATACTTGTTTTTAAACCCATGTGATGTGATTAGCATAGCAACACTATGCTAGACTGAGGGAAATAAATCCCAGCCCACTTTCTGTGCATATTTTAGCAAGATCCCTTGCTAGGATGTGTGTAGAAATCACCTTGGGATGTTAATGTTGTGGCTGTGATTTCCTGATGGATCTTGGCTTCTTGATCCATTTCCCCTTGAGCTCCCATGATCTGCTTATGGTCTTGATGTGGTTGTGCTTCAGGCCTACTCCTCCAGCTCCTGGCTTGGCCTTGTTGTGGTCTTACTGGATCTATTACATGTTGATCAATTCCCAGTAGGGATTTGGGTGGCTTGGTTTGTGGTTCTTGCTGTGTTGCTGGAGCTGGGTTGCTAGAGCTGTTGGACAGGAGAAGAAATGGACTTGCCTACCTGCTCTTTACGGCTGTTTGCCCTTTTATCTCCCTCCTGTAGTTGTGACAGCATAGAGGCATGCATGGTGGTGTAAGCTGTGTGCTTGTCTAGGATATTTCCTGGGAGATGTGCTCGGGTTGCCCTTGGTCTTATCCTGGTGCTATACTTAGTTTTGCCTGACACTTGTATTTCGAGTGACTAGCCAATGAGATTATACTAAGGCTAATTCTCTGATATGGACAGATATTAACTTGACTTAGTCTAATCTCGATGATGCGATTAGCAGTGCACCTCACTGCCTGGCTGAGAGTACTAACCCTCACTAATCTTATCTTTTTATTTTTCTTTGTTTTTCTTGTTTATTTTGCAGGATCAGAAGATTAATAGAAGACTTGGAAATTTACAAGATTTAGATTAGGAATTTCTTTTTGTAATTGTTCAATTGTAATATTCATCTGTAATTTGACTTGTCTTTTCTATTTATTGAATTATTGTAAAGACTTTGTATTATGGTTATATTATTAATAAAGTTAATTGTCTTCTTTTTCTTATTCCAATGAAATTGGAAATGTCCAATATTTGTTATCTCTTAATTGTTTCCATTTGATTATGGTAATTGTATTTTCTTGATTATTCAATTTGAATTCAAATTCCAATTCAAATATTCACAAGTTTCAAATAATTCAAATTTGAACTCCTCAATTTCAAATATAATCTAGAGGTCATGTCTAAATTCCACTCTCTTTCAATATTGGTCTCACTCTCTCCATTAGAATATCGATGGAACCTCGATCACTCCGGCGTCTAGTATTTGCGAATAAGTCTCCATTTGCCACTTCTCGTCTGATGATGTCTTAGAGTCAATTACCAGCTTGTTCTTGTATAACTTAACCTAATGAAATTCCAGTGTTTAATGCCCTCAGAAATAATCTGCTTACAAGATTGATCAGGTCCTGTACTCAAATTATTCTTGTATGACACCAAACACCAGGATTTCACCCCCTTCAGTTGATGTCTCATGATCTTGGCTCCCTCATGGTTTGCTTCTCTTGTAGCCTTGGTCATGCAGGAATGTAGACAAGAGTTTGGAAAGATCACACACAGTGATCAGGGTTTAGTATTGGTTTAAGAAGGTTTGTTTCCTCGTTCCGATTCATCCTTCAGGACTGATAAGATCATCCAGTTATACATGGCTAACTTGCAGAAGTAAGATCATCAAATGTGTGATTTGGATACTCACCCTTCTTCAAGTTCTAGATACCTAGTTGATTTCTCTCAAGTCACTTATAGACTTGAGATTAGGCTTGTTGAGAGTTAGTGTTGGTCACAACCAATTATGGTTTGTGTAACCATATGGTTTGGTTTCTTAAGATACTTCTTATAAAGATCACTCTAATTGCATTCTTGACTAGATGATCTAGACCTATTTCATCATGTCAAGTGAAACATTGGTCACTTTGGTTTGTTTAAACTTTTGCGCCAAAATTTTCCGTACTTTTAGATGCATGCTTTACAAATTCACATATTAAATTTAGATCCTTATAACTTCCCAAACACTGGGATGTTACACCTCTATACCTAGTAGCGTTTACAAGGACCTAGTAGTTTGTTTATGCCACCGGGTCTAGAGGTTTATCACCTCTGTATTTGTGTCATTTGTACACGTGAGCCAGTTTTGTCACTCATCTTTGTGTGTTTGGAAGTATATCTTCTTCTTTTTTGTAGATGTGCTAAACATGTATGATGCTTTTCTAATAGTGTTTCTGTGGACGCGGTTTCGGAAAGTTCCAGTGGATGATGTAAACCTCTGGATGTGTCTTCGGAATGCATGCTGGCATAGGAAAATATCCGTTGGATGATGTGAAACTGTGGATGTGGCTTCAGAGTGGATGTTGGCATAAAAAAGTTCTGGTTAAATGTGGACCTGTTGTTGAACCTTTTGTGATGCTAATTTCAGTTACTATAAATCTCCTATGTTTCGGAGTGCATGTAACCGGGATGATGGTGCGGAACAGACATCTAAGAGGGCGAGGAGGCAGTATATTAGTATTAGTACTAGGGTATCCATTGTTGCAAATGTAAAACCATGCCAATTCATTTCCATTTTGGAGTGCATTTTACAGTTTAGATCTCCTATATATTCGGTAATTTGATTGACACTCGCCACGTGGGATACCCGGTCAGCTCTCCTCTCCACTTCCAAACTGTGGATAATGCAGCGGCTCCCCATACGGGCGCAGAACGCTCTCCTCTCTACTCCCAAACTGTATGTTTGTGCCACACCTCTCTACTCCCCTTCGCTGTGCACAGATCCAACGGTACCAACGCTGCGACGCGTGCCATCGAGGCGTACCGGCACGAGGTGCATCAGGCCAACTTGTCCCGTGCACCACCACCTCCGGCTCCACCCATCGCACCTTAGGACGTCGAGGAGGAAGAAGAGGAGGAGTATCTCGCCGTCGAGTTCCACAACGAGGCCCTACAGTGGCCCCACATGCAGGCGGGGATTTTAGCGTCCTTAGAGAGTTTCGCGGCAGAAGAGCTCCGGCAAGCGAGGCTCGCTCGGCTTTTCATTGTCAAGCTAGAGGCTGACACCGCGGAAGCAATCTGCCATTCGATGCTGAATGAAGATGCGGCGGCGCTGGCGGAGGCGCGGCGCCGCACCCTTGGTTAGGACGCTAGGTCCGGTGTCTATCATTTTCTTTTTGTGATTTGTTTCAGAAACGGCTTGTTCACTGTAACTGTGATGATTTTGAAGATTATGTGCATGCTTAATTTCGAAAATTATTGTGCATGATTATCTACCGTGGATGACAAGTGGGGTCCAGGCATCAACTGGTCGGTCGTAGCCAGTCAAAGCAGTCAAACAGGACAGGATGTGTGGCCCCAAGAAAAATTCGCGACGTTCTACGTGACCAGGCAAGTTTTGTCGAAGGCAACTGGGCTCTTAGTGGACTACTGGGCCGGAGACGAAAATACGCGACGTAAAACTAGCAAAAAGTCGAGCAAAACCAGTCTGCGACGGACCAAACCAATACATCAAGAGCAAACTCCACTTTTGAGCCATTCGCGACGGAACCGCGCGACGTTATCAAAACGTTCCGCTCAAAATGTTCCGGATCGCAACGAATTTGGTAGTGTGTGGCATTGAGCACCGCATTGACCTTATTACGGGTGCTCCACTTTCGAACCGTGCTCCCTACCGCACCAACCCTGAGGAGACTAAGGAGATCGAGCGACAAATACAAGAACTACTTGACAACGGTTCCATTCGCGAATCTCTTAGCCCTTGTGCTGTTCCGGTAAGCAAGATGATACTTCTCTTATGTGCATGGATTGTCGTCCTATCAATGCTATCACCGTTAGATATAGACACCCCATCCCTAGGCTCGATCATATGCTTGATGAATTGAGTGGTGCTACTATCTTTTCCAAAATTGATCTTAAAAGTGGATATCACCAAATTCGCATGAGTATAGGTGATAAATGGAAAACAGCTTTCAAAACAAAACTTGGTTTGTATGAATGGCTTGTCATGCCCTTTGGTATTTAGAATGCCCCTTCCACTTTTATGCGTCTTATGAATGAAGTCTTGCATCCTTTCATTGGAAAATTTGTCGTGGTTTACTTTGACGACATCCTCATTTATAACAAATCTTTGGAGGATCACCTTGATCATATTTCTCAAGTATTGTTGGCTCTTCGCAAAGCAAAACTTTTTGCCAATCTTTCATAATGCAATTTTTGCACCAACAAGTTTGTTTTCTTGGGATTTTTGATTTCTTCAAATGGAATTGAAGTCGACAACAAGAAAATCGAGGCAATTAGAAATTGGCCTAACCCTACTTCCTTGTGTGAGATAAGGCGCTTTTATGGCCTTGCCGGTTTCTATCGCCGCTTTGTGAAGGATTTTTCCACAATTGCTTGCCCTTTGAATGAACTTACGAAGAAAAATGTACCTTTTGTTTGGGGCAACGCCCAAAAAAAAGATTTTGACACCCCCAAGAAATGTTTAACTGAAACTCCTTTTCTTGTATTTCCGGATTTTGAGAAAACCTTTGAGATTGAATGTGATGCTAGTGGAATAGGCATTGGTGGCGTTCTTATGCAAAATGGACGTCCCATTGCTTATCATAGTGAGAAATTAGATGGTGATAGACTCAATTACCCAATATATGACAAGGAACTATTTGCTTCGGTTAGAATACTAGAAGTTTGGCAACACTATCTTTGGCCTAAGGAATTTGTCATTCATTCCGACCATGAATCCTTGAAATATTTGAAAACTCAAGATAACTTGAACAAGCGACATGCTAAATGGGTAGGATTCATTGAATCTTTTCCTTATGCCATTAAATACAAGAAAGGTAAATAAAATGTTGTAGAGGATGCTTTGTCTAGAAAAGAGTGTCTTCTTACTCGCCTTGACATCAATGTGATTGGTTTGGATGAGATCAAAGACTTATACTCTTCCGATGCTTTCTTTGGTCCCATTTTGACAAATGCTTTCCCAACCGAGGTTTCGATGATTACTATCTTCACAAAGGTTTCTTGTTTAAGGCTAACAAATTGTGTATTCCCGAGTCCTCTCTTCATTTGTTGTTATTGAAGGAAACACATGAAGGAGGTCTCATGAGACACTTTGGCCGGGACAAGACCTATGCCATGATCTCCAACCACTACTATTGGCCTAATATGAGGCATAAAAATGAAAGACTCGTCAAGCGATGTCCTACATGCCTCCAAGCTAAGTCTACTTCCAATACTCATGGTCTTTATTTGCCATTACCTATACCGCATGCACCTTGGAGTGACATTAGAATGGACTTTGTGTTAGGACTCCCACGCACTAAAACAAACATCGTTGTTGACCGTTTCTCTAAGATGGCACATTTCATTCCATGCAATCGAATGGACGATGCTTCACATGTTGCCACCTTGTTTTTCAGGGAAATTGTGCGTCTACATAGTGTGCCCACGTCAATTGTGTCGGATCGAGATGTCAAGTTCACATCATACTTTTGGAAGACTTTGATGGCCAAGCTCTGCGTCAAGCTACTATTCTCCACCGCCTACCACCCACAAACGGATGGCCAAACCGAAGTGGTGAATCGCACGCTCTCTTCACTCCTACGGGCATTGATCAATCCCAACCTCAAGAATTGGGAGGAATGCATCCCACATGCCGAGTTCGCCTACAATCGCGCGCTACACCAAGCTACCAAGTGAAGCACCTTCGAGATCGTCTACGGTTTCAACCCCAACACCGCTCTTGACATCCTACCATTGCCTCTACGCGAGCAAGCGAACATGGACATCGACAAGTGCACCGACTACATCAAGAAGCTCCATGAATCCAAGAGCTACACTAGAGAAGCATTCCGAGCATCGTGCATCTATCATGAACAAGAACAAGAAGGCCATGGTGTTCCAAAAAGGTGACCTTGTTTGGCTACACTTGCGGAAGGACCGTTTCCCACAAGAGCGCAACTCCAAGCTCAAGCCTAGAGGCGACGACACTTTCAAGATCATCAAGCGCATCAACAACAACGCGTACAACCTCGACTTACCACAATCCAAGTACCTCATCCACAACTCCCTCAACGTCAAGGATCTCTCTCCCTTCCATGGGTACCCAAATGATGAGGAAGATCATGAGTCGAGGTCGACTCTTTTTAAAGGGGGAGATGATGCAGCACACCCTATTCCACCAAGCCCATCACCAAGTGGACCAATGACAAGATCACGAACTAAGGCGATACATGATAAGGTGAACTCAATCCTCTCTCTCTATGCCTTCGATGACTTTACGAATGGTGCGCTACCTCATGGATCCACCCTTTGCCTGCTCAGGTTGGACCCCACCAAGGAAACCCAAGAACGTGCCCAAGACGATGCCCAAGAAGCCATGGAAGATGCCCAAGAAGAAGGCACCAAAGAAGAAGGAGAGAAGAAAGAGGAGGAAGGGTGCAGGAAACCCAGCCACCAGGCCGGCGACCTAACCGAGCTGGCCGGCCTCCTGCCCAGCCCAGTCCGGCCTCCAGGCCGTCGACCTAACAGAGCCGGCCGGCCTCCTGCCCGGCCCAGGTCGGCCTCTCTACGCGCCCAGGTCGGCGCCCTGCCCGAGCAGCCCGGCCTCCTCCCCGGCCTACGTCGGCCTCCCTGCGTCCCCAGGCCGGCCACCAATCCGAGCCGCCTGGCCTCCAGCCCTGCCAGCTCGCAAAAGTGGGTGAAATCCCACCTTTTCACCCCCACCTACCCCCTAGGCTATATAAGGATACCCCTTGGACCAGATCTAGGTTAGATATGAATTAAGAACTTCGAGCTTTGCTCTTGTATCCCTCTTGTGAGGTGACTCCTATGATGTGTATATAGGACCGTATCAAGATTCACCTCAATTACCTATCCTTTCCCCTTGGGATTCACTTAGGGATTGCCCAATCTTCCTCAACTAACCCTTGAGGTTCTATTGTCGTGGTGGACCGGCCACGGGTGTGAAGCGGTTTTCGATAAGGTGAGTTCAGTTGGATCGATCGTCCCGTAGGCGGCCCTCGGGGTTTAGTTGACGGGAGATTTGGGCTTCTTCGGTTCTTACTAGTTATCTCCCCTCAATTTCCCATGTTTCCCCCTTGATTTCACCCGATTTCCCCCTCGCTCCCCTCTCGTGTTCATCGCTCGTTCTTCGTGTTCTTTGTCGATTCGTGAAGATCGGGCCACCCAAGGGGTTTATCCTCCATATCAATGGGCCATGTAGTTTTCCTTTTTCAAGCATTGGAAATGCTGAGCCGAATTTAAGTGGGCTTTACTGTCTGAATTTTAGTTCATTTAGTTTCTTTTTTATTTAAGTGTGGTTTAAAGTATTATGATTAAGTTTATGCATTGTTTTAAATATATAGAATATTTCCTAAAATATGATCTGAAATGTGTTATTATTCTGAACAAGAATGAACCAACAAGATTTTTTTTTCAATATTTAGATCTTTATATGTTGCAATATCAAATTAGATATCAAATAATAAAGTTTCTCCTTATAAGATTAATTTTTATGTTTAATTTTATAAAGTTTAAGACAATAAAATTAATTCTGACCAACATTGTGTTAGTTTTACTTGTTATCCCCCTAAAGTTGCTTCTAATGTTGTTCCATTACTACCCATTGGTGTTTTGGCATAGAGTTGGAATTTTAATATTATTATGGAATGGTTATATTATTTTACCAATAAAAAGTTTTATATTCATGATACTACCTATGAACGTTCATGTATTTTCAGCTTCCGCTCCATTTTGTCCGGTTGTTGTCGAGCATTTGACATGAAGTAACTATCCTCTTTGGAAGAATTACGTGAAACTTTGCTTGGATTTCAATGTGTTTGATTATGCCTTGAGGGGGAACAAATCTGTGGGGCCCAATGTTGCCGCCATGATGGAAAAGTGGGAAAGGTCCAATCATGTTGCCATGCTTGTGTCTACCACCTCCATATCCGTTGACATTATTAGTGGTCTTACCAAGAAGGAACCACCAAGGAGTTTATGGCAGCCTTGGAGGAGAAATTTAAAGACTCCAAAAAGGTATATACCCATGAGATTTATAAGAAGCTCCTTGGAAAGTACAAGAACGATGGATATGTTAGGTCTCACATTCTCAGGATGGAAAATGCATCAAGCAGATTAAGAGTCTTAAAATGTGATTTAAATAATAGCCTACTTATCATCAGGATCTTGGAGTCATAGAGGAGTTTGATTATTTTATGATCAATTATAACTCTCTTAAAGAAAAATGGTCACTCACTGAAATATCACCTTGGATAGTGGAGGAAGAAGAGAGAATTAAGAGGCAAAGGCAAGGACCAAGAATTTCATGTTGGCTCTTCCAAGAGAAAACATGATGGGTCAACTTCTTCCAAGTCACTGAAGAATCCTTTCAAGAAGGATGCGCCAAAGTTGCATAAAGGGAAGGATAAGGAGAATTTTTAATGTTCACACAACAAGTGTATCTTGTGTGAGAAAGAATGTCACTATAAGAAGGACTGTCCAGAGTTCCTGAAATGTCTTTTGAAGAAAGTTACAATTTATTTTGTTTATGAAATATTGTAAGTTAATTTCTCTAGTGCCACTTTGTGGACTTATTCAGGTGCAACTCCTCACATGGCTAATTCCATGCAAGACTTAAGTATGATCCAAATTTTAAGAGATGTGGAGAGAAGAATTAAAGTCGTGAACGGAGTTAAAGTTGATATCGAAGCTATAGGGCCACTCACCTTGGAGCTCCACGCCATTTTTCATATTCATTTGAATAATGCTCTTTATGTACCCACTTTAAGTAGGAATTTAATTTTAGTCTCTTGTCTATATAATGACATGTCTGAATGTAAGTTTGGCACTAAAAAATCGAGTTGAATTTTTGTTATAAGAATGTTACCCTTAGTGTTGGACAGGGCAAATTATACATGTTATCAATGAGTGATTGACGTCTGCATGTGAATGATGTTTGTGAAGTTGATTATAAATGGAAGGGTACTAGTACTTCTTCAAAATTGTGGATCCATCGTGTGAGCCACATTTCAAGGGGAGAGGGAATGGAAATAGTTATTAAAAATGACATACTCGTTCCATTAAACTGGTTTGATGCAGACAAATGTGTTGGCTGCATAAAAAGTAAGATGTTTTACCGTTTACTAGAAAACATGTATCTAGGCATGTTTTAGTGAAAGATGCACACGAATCTACACACTAAAACGTGTCTAAGTACGTTCTGTCTAGAAAACGCTAAAAAATCTTATATTTTGATATAGAGGGAGTATTAAAGGAGTAGTAAGATCCACAATTGTCCTAGAACTTATTCATATGTAGACTCCTTAACATTAAGTCTAGAGACGATTTTGATTCATTCATCACGTTTACACACGACTTTTCTTGATACAGTTATATTTACCCTATGCGCGATGATCACAACTTTTGGAAAAATTCAAATTGTTCAAAAGCCGGAGTTGAGAATGAGCTGAATGTTAAAATAAAAGTTGCGCGATATGATTGTGGGAGAGGGTATTATGGTACACACACTCCTTATGGGAAAATTCTAGGACCTTTTGCAAAGCTCATGACTAAGAATATAATTGTTGCCCAATATTCAATGCCTGATGAACCTCAGCATAATGGTGTGCCTAGGCGTTGAAATCACATACTTATGGATATGGTGTGAAGTATGCTTAGCCATGCAAGTTTGCAAGTAAACCTATGGATGGAGGCATTAAAGACAACCACACATATTTTAAATCTTGCTCCAACTAAGTCAGCATTGAACATACCTTACGAGATGTGGATAGGGAGGATGCCAATCTTGAATTATTTGCATGTGTGGGGATATCGCGTGGAAGATGGAGTATTCAATCTTGGACTTAAGAAATTAGATCCAAAAATATTTAGTTGTTTATGTATTAGATACCCTCAGAGGGGAAAGTTATATTTCTTTCAATTCATACCACAAAGATTGTGGAGACATGACAAGCGATATTTTTTTAGGATGATGAAGTCACTGAATTAAGAAAGATCAGCCTTGAGGAGAAGAAAATCTGTGTTACTTCCCTGACAATCCAAGAGATCATTCTGCCAATACGAAAGAGAGTGATGTCTAACTTTATTTCTAGATCTTATGATATAGATCCTGAATCTAATGGTAATCCTAAAAACAATAATGAAAACGCAAAAGGTGAAGAGGATCACCACACAGATAATGAAGAAAACCCTCAAAATAATGATACTTCTCCACCACCCCTTGATACGTCCATTTTGCATCATCGTTTTATAGTTATTTTATGTTATTCATCGATATATTTCATGTTACGATGCATAACCTATGTTATTTTATCTTATTTTGCATGTTTCATAATTTTCGGAGAATAAACACCGGGACCAGAAATCTGATGGAAAAAGCACCGTCAGGATACCCTATTTCATAAGATCAGAAGAAGAGGGGGGGGGGGGGACACCGGTGTCTTAGAAGTCCAGAAGAGGGAGCCAACCACGAGGAGAGCCGGAGGGGGGCCACCAGGGGCCCACACCATGGGGTGGCGCCCCCCCTTGGCCGCGCCGCCACGTGGTGTGGCCACCCTGGCCCACCTCTGGTGGATATTTTTGGCGTACTTGACCCCGAGGGAACCCTAAGCCCTAGAACATCATCGAATAATTATTCCGCCACCACCTTGGGGTGGAAAACACCCGAGAGAGAAAAGCTCTCCGGCAGGGAGAAATATGCCGGTGAAATTCCTCTCCGGAGAGGGGAAATCATCGCCGTCGTCACCGTCATCACTCTGGGCATCATCAAGATTGTCATCGTCATCATGATCACCACCAGCACCATCACCCTCATCATCCACCATCATACCGATGTAACAATTAGGCGCCTCTATCGTTGTTTTACATTACATCTCTCTCCCGGTGTGGATTACTTGTTTTTAGTTGATGCTTGTGAGATTTATCGGTGTTAGCACTTTATGACCAGATTGTTATCATCCATTATATCACCTCTGATTATGATCCATATTATGTCTTGTGATTAGTTCTTTTTGTTCTTGAGGACATGGGAGAAGTCATGATGTTAGTAGTGAAGTTATATTGAAGTAATATCTCATGGTTCGTTATTTAAGTTGTGGTGCTATTCTTCTAGTGGTGTCATGTGAACGTCGACTACATGATAATTCACCTTTATGGGCCTAGGAGGATGCATTGTGTATTTGGCTACTAATTGTGGGGTTGCCGGAGTGACGCAAACCTAAACCCCCGTTAGGAAACCAATGCACGAGGGAGCGTAGAATCCCGGAGTTTTAAGGTTGTGGTTATTTTTATCTTAATTACTTTCTTGTATTTGTGGATGCTTACGAGGGGTATAATCACAAGTATGTATTATTCCTAGTTGGGCGGTGCATTAGCATAGTTTCACCCACACAACACTTCACGAACTAATGGATATTAATCAACCGTAGCGAAGCGAAAGCACTTGACGAAATTTCCATGTGTCCTCGAGAACGTTTGGTAGTCATAAGTAATACAACCATCTTGTCTTTTGCTCTAAAAAGGATTGGGCCACTCGCTGCAATACTATTTACCGCACTTTATTTATCTGATATATCCAAAACAACCAAAAACCCGTTTGCTAGTGTTTAGAGTGAATCCTCTATCCAACCTGCTTGTCAACACCCTCTACTCCTTGTTGGTTTCAACACTCTTATTTATCGAAAGTACTATGGTACACCCCCTATACTTGTGGGTCATCACCCCTCATGTGAAAAGATCACAACAAGATAGAAAGAAACACATCTCATAAGATTATGTCACTTACATGAGTGATGAAGTAAATGATATAAGAAAGGTGCAGAATCCAATATCATACAAATAATCCCTTAAAATTATGAATTTGTCCAAGTGGAAAGTTTCTATTGAAGATGAGTTAAAATCTATAAGCTCAAATGATGTTTGGGCATTAGATAAATTCCCAATGGTCCTAAAATAATAGGTTACAAATGGGTCTATAAAATCAAGTATGACTCCAAAGGAAATGTCAAAAGGTTCAAAGCAAGAATTATGGAGAAATGCGTCACATAGAGAGATATGGAATCGATTACAATGAGACCTTTCTCCTGTGTCATCTAAATATTATTTTAGGATCGTGATGGCTCTTGTAGCTCATTTCGATATAGATTGCATCAAATGGACAGTGAGATGAATTTTTTAAATGATGACATTAATGAAGATTTTTACATCACTCACTCGGATGGTTTTGTTGAGGAAGGAAAGGAACGTCTCCATGAATTGAAGCAAACTTCAATATATTTGTACCTCATTATCTCTATCCATATATGGAGAAAGACATGCTCGATATGAATTGGGACAAAGAAGAAAGCTAAAATAAGTTGGTAGGTCTGTGGTTTCAAGTTGAGTAGTGAGTGGTTCCTTGAGGGGAGTCGACAGAAACCTTTAGTCATTTGATTTCCTCCCAAAAGAAGGAGGCACAAGGATGACTTGGTAGGCGCCAAGAAATATACTATTCAATTAGGCACCAGGTACTATCCATCACACTTAGAGTTGGTATTTATTGTTTCATTTGAATCCCTGCTTACCAAACAGTTGTCATTATAGATTTTAATTAAGATATTGAAATGGCTAGAGGAGGCACAAAGATAAGACATAACAGTTGGTAAGGTGGGGGACCCATACCTCTATTGTATTACCGTGAATCACTCCAAAGTTTCACAAGCAGTATCTCTGTCACACCCCAATTTTAGCACACTTGTTTTCACGCAAGGAATCCAATTTTTAGAGCCAACAAAAACTTTTATGGCCCTTGTGTAATCTCTCATGTTGTATTTGAGCTATGACTATCTATGCAAGCAAGCATTTTTATTTAAAAACAAACCACTTGTTTTTTGAGGTTCTGATCACTTTGAATTCTTTTCTATTTTTGTAATCCTTGTTACCCTAACTCAAAACCCATGTGGCAATATTGAAAACAACTTACATTTGAATATTGAGTCAAGTGGAATTAATAAAACAAATTAATCAAAGTGAAATCACAAAATTCTCAAATAAAAACAAGCTTGAAAAACAAGCCTAGTAAGGGTTTTGCACCCTTGTTTTTCATAATATAAAATTCCACATTTTGAGGTTTTAAGTCAACAATGTGATCTTGAATATATATACTACATTTTGGATGACCTAGTTGAGAAAATAGAATCACAAACACAATGTTTTGCTTGATGGTTTTATGCTAAGAAATAAGGCAGAAAAGTGACACTTTGGAAAACAGTGCAAAACAACCAACCAGCACTTTTTCCACTTATTTTTCACCAAGCAAATGTTACTCAAATTTAAATCTTTTTGCTGTATTGAAAAGTACTAAAGATGCTTAACAGAACCATGCTTGGAAAATAAAATTTAAGTAATTTTAAAAGCCTGAAAAACAACCCAACTTTCAGCTAACCACTCTGTTTTTCTTAACACTTAGCAAAATTTCAGTAACTGAAATTTTAACTGAATTTTGTTCAGAAACAGTGAACTCGAGCCTTTTTCAAATGCTTATATCTTTTAACTCAGTAATTCTTTTTGAGCACGGATTGGGGCTTCTAGAAGCTGGCCCCAACCACTCCCTGCTCTGCACCTCAACTTGCAATGAGTTTGACTAATATGAGAGAGAGGAGGTGACTTCAGAGGAGAGAAACGGGAGGGAGGGATGGGCGCCTGACAGGCTGCTCCCTATCCCGAGCCACAGTGGCGTTCTCCCGTTGCAATCCGCGCCCTGGCACGATGCAAGTGGTCGTCGAGCACACCTCGTCGCGTTGGAACCTCCACGGGCCCGGAGAAAGCAACCCTGGCCGTGCCAGAGCGTGCACGAGCTCGCCGCGGGCGCACGCACGCCCGAGCGTGCGCCACCGTCGCCAGCTCTATATAAACCACCCCCGAGCCTCAAACCAGTGCACCATCTCCCCCTCGACTCACTGTCACTCCCCAAACCCAGCCAATGTCTCCGAGCTGCTCGCGGTAGCGCTAATCGCCGGATTTCCCGCGGCCACCGCGGCAACACGAGGAAAAATACACCCTCCACAAACCACTGCAGCCTCCACCACTACCATAGACGAACCCCCCTACCTCCGTAACCCCACCCTGAGCCACGCCACCTCCCCTCGTTTCAGAGAAGCCGAAAACC
Source organism: Alopecurus myosuroides (assembly GCA_028641055.1). Classification (NCBI taxonomy): domain Eukaryota; kingdom Viridiplantae; phylum Streptophyta; class Magnoliopsida; order Poales; family Poaceae; genus Alopecurus; species Alopecurus myosuroides. The sequence goes on from CM054057.1 coordinate 660,885,839, forward strand.
TCGTCGGAGCCGCCGCGGCACCCGAGCACGTCGCCGTCAATTGGAGTGAACCCGCGCCGTTGCTGCTGTACATCTACACTGCATCGACCACGCGAGACTTCCCCGACCTTTTCCCTTGGCCCTGCAACCCCCCTAGGTGAGCTTCGTCCATCTCTCGCCGCCGTTCTCGGTGAACCTCGCCGGAGAAATTTTAGAACGAGGAAGAGAGAGGAAGGCTGGCCGTGCGTCGTAGATCTCCAGATCTACGGACACGCTTAAACGGCGAAGCGGTACGCCCGTTCCCGCGCGTCGCGGAAGCGAGGCGGGCCGCCAGGCGCAGTTGGGCCGCGCCCCAGGGCGTTGACCAGCCCACTGCGATGTTTTTATTTCTTTTTCAAACTATTCAGAATATGGCTGTTTACTTTATTCGAAAATGAAAATGTTAAGCTCAACCATAAAATGTGCAAAAACTCACAGAGGTACCTAAACGAAATCTTGAACGATGGCAACCAGCAGAACTGGTTTTGGATGAACGGTGAAGAAATGAAAAATCATGAACTGAGGACTGTCAGTGAGAATGTTTAGGGCATAACTTTTTGATGGAATGTCTAAAATGAGCAAACTAAAATTCCTAGAGTAGATCTTGACTAGATCTACCAGTAGGGCTTGACCTCACCCCTAGGTGAGCTACCATTTTGGTAAAACACCAGTAGCATGTTCTATGAATTTTAGGATTTATTTTATAGCACTTTTTGGGGTAAATCCAATTGGATCTGTTAGATATTAGATAGATCTATGTATTCCTAGATTTATGTAAATTTTTTAGCTCTAAAATTAATTTGGTGACAGATCTAAGAAAATGCATGTTTCTGTTAGAAATAAAAGGGATAGTTTTGTTTTGTAAATCATTGATTGATTATGCCAATCTGTTTTCTAGCATGTATAAGTGATTTGTTGAGTGTTCTTAGATAGTTTTACTCACAGAGAGTCCATGATAAAAATCCATGCATGTTTAGTATTTGTTTGAGCATTAAAATGAGCATAGTAGAAATATCTAGATTTATTTCATGAAATACTTGTGTTGGAATGTTTTGCTAGATTTTTATCCTAGTTATAGGAATGTTTTTACTTGGATCCAGTACCATTTTGGTGCTGTTATTTACTTGTTTCCTTCTCTGTAAGCTACTTTGAGTCTTTTAGGAATGCATGCATAGGTTTGATTATTATTGCTAGTGTTAATGGTTTGCACTAGAATGGCTAGTTGCATTTTTGCACTATGAATTATTTGTTTACACAAGATGGACCAGAGGCATAACACCTCTCAAATGGCATGGAAAACCTAGTGGAACACCCACTGGTTCCATACCATTTGGTTGAAAAACAAACTAGCTCAACTATAGTAGTTGTGGTAGTAGTAGTGCATAATATTACTATTATTGATGCATGTTTGTGTGGGATATTTTTAGGAGCTGTATATTATTTTTATGAGTGTTTTGCTTGCTGTATGTTGTGTTTGAGTCAAGTTGTTGGTTGGTAAGGTTCTGATAGGATGCTTTACTTTTTTTACGACGATAGAAAACGACGAGGACATAGTCGGGACAGGAGGGTACTACTACCATTCTTGTTGCGAGCAAGACCCGGATCCTCAGTACCTCCAAGGCAAGCCATCCTTAAAGCTTGCTGTTATATTCTCAATACTTTATGCATTCAAATACTTCTGAAGTTTTCAAAACTTGTTTGCTAAAACTATTTTATTGAGTGAATACTATTACTACTACTACTATATATATTATATCACTTGCCATTAGTCAACTTGGTGTTACCAAGCCCTTAGCCACCATAAGGTATATAAATACCGTCTCAAACAATAATCTTGAGTCCCTAAGTGGACCACTTAAAATGTGCTTTTGCAAAACAAAGATGGATTCTACGAGGAGGTTATGGTGGAAAGGCGGGACCTTGTTCACCGAAGGAAAAACTGTGAAGGTGTTTTCAAATGTTTACAAAAGGCACATACCCTAGTCTTCGCTGGACAACCAAGATGTACTGCCACTCTACCCCTATATGGGTATGGGGCCTATCTAGATGCTTGAACTTGTTAGTGTATGTTTTATTCCAAAGTGCTATAGAGGAGCTGATTCTCTGAACCGAAGTGTCGCCAGGAGGGTGAAACGGGACATACACAGTGTGGGATTAATTTTTACCCCGGATGCGACAGCTGGGCCTCCTGACTAGGCAAGGCGGGACCTGATGCCGGGGAGACAACCCACCTGAAGGAATAAGCATATACTAGCTTGTGTCAGAGTGGACAGTTAGGATCAACTCTCTGGTGCTTGCATATCGCTGTGTCGATCCATGGGTGGTCCATGGCAGAGTTTTGGATCTAGTGGAATGTGTACCACCTCTGCAGAGTAAAACTATTCAGAATAGCCGAGCCCTCGGATATGGGCAGTTGAAAGGCCATGTAGCTAGCATTGTGCTGAGTTTTCAAAAGATGTTTTCAAAACAGAAGTGTTGTACCCGGAAGGTACCGATGAAGTTTGGACATGTTGTTCCAAGAAGTTTTGCAAAGAAAAAACTTTCTTTTGTAAAACAAGTTTTACAAAACCTCTTGTACATGCGATATCGACAAGAGAAAGGAAACTATCTTATTTTCTTCTGAAGTATCTTCTTCAACAAAGATACAGATTAATATGACTGCAACTATGATATCATCTTACATGAACATCATTGGTAGCAAGCCCTATGTATGGCCTACCTATCTACCATGTAAGCATGATGCATTTGTAAGTGTATAAAGGATGTCTTGTTGATTACATTCAAACGTACTCATTTGGTTTCGCCCCTGGTATATACTTGCCAGACTTTGAGGAGGTACCACCTGAGGAGGAATACGAGGAGGAGTACTATTCCGACGACTACGCGAACTAGGCCCGGCTCCCGGTCAGCAGCCTGTTGGTGAAAGCTTGACATGGGCTATCTACGTTTACTTCCGCTGTTTAGATGTTGTAAGACTTTGCCTGCCCTGCGGCAGTGAATAAAACTTGGTCATGTGACCATTGGCTTGTAAGACTGTTTTTATTCGTGTAATGGATATTGTATCTGTGTACCACTTTCGTATGTTGTTCACGACTGATCTTCCTGGGATCGTGAATGTATGCATATGAGGGGTTCTGAACCTTCCGGTTTGGGGCCTCTACAAAGTTGGCATCAGAGCTATCCTGACCCTAGGAGCCCTTAGTTAGCATGGACGTCAACTAGTACTATATATATATATATATATATATATATAATATATATATATTTACTCAAGTGATTAAAGTTTTAAAAGATTCTTACACCCATCTTCCCTATTTTCTCAAACTATACTTACATTAAGATTACATCATATTCGACCTTAAAATTTTGCACGCTTGGACACTAACTCAACCTTACTTAAAACTTTGTGTAGATGGATGTCGTGTACACGGAGGCTTGCCAGTTAGGACTGGCCAGGAACTTCCCTTTCCGCTTCGAGCGGCGACTCGTAGCGATGACCGAGCTGCTTGACCGCCCCGTTCCCGAGCTTCGGGGAGGGGTGATCACTGGGTCCCCCATAGAGGGGGAATGGTTGGTGGAGTGTGTGATACGCCCTCCACTGACTACTCCTACGGCAGAGGCGTTCTTCATCACCACCGTAGAGTGCTCCTGGCAGGATGGAGCAGTACACGTGATCCAGGAGGCCATAGCGCGCCTGGCTCACCTTCGAGACTACCGTTTCATAGGGACTGCCTATGAGTTCATCGGGAGGAGGGATGAGACCGGCATGCCTATGGTCGTGTCTCAGGACGTGACGGGTCTTGGCGCACACCAGGACGATATGGAGATCCTACTCCACCGCACCCAGCGTCGTCTTTACGACATGGGTATCTTGCAGCACACCACAGCCTCCGAGTGCCGTCTCCTCTGTACCCATCTGGGGCAGACGATGCTCGACTTAGAGACCGCGACCGGCGATCCCGTGCCTTGGAGAGGCAGTTACGGACCACCCTCCGGGCCCGTGACCGTCTCCACGGCAAGGTGGGGTCCCTTCAGGACGCCAACACAATCCTGCGTGACCGCCTGAGGACCGCCAGAGAGGAGCTGGCCACTCGAGACTCCACTCTCGAGGGATTAGAGGAGGAGAACTCCGAGCTCCGCAGGGAGAACGAGGACCTCCTCGTTGACGACGACATCCTGTCCGACGCAGAGGGCATGGATATGAGCACGCAGAGCTTGCAGGAGGACGACGACTCCGTTGAGGAGGAGGACCCAGAGGAGCTCCTCTTCGACGTCGACAGCTTTTAGCTAGTAGTGGCACCTCTTAGCTAGAGTAGTGCTAGTTAGATGTACGCCGACCCCATAAGGCGAATCCCCCCCCCCCCCCGATGTAGCTCTGAGGAGCATAGTTGTGGTAGATGTCTGTTTGTGTGTTGTGCTATGTATGAACCCTATGCTTTTAGTATGATGTAGTCCTTATGTGCTATGAACTTGATGAATCGTTTCAACCCCCAAAGAACAAATCACCAAACCAAATTAAAATCACCCATCATAACAAACACTCCTTTTTGTTGCTAACAAGTTTTTAACATGCTTAAAAACAAAAAACTTAAGTCTTGCTGCATAGACTTACACATGTCTCAATAAACAGCATGGCGCCACGTCGGGAACCACCGCCACCACCCCCACCGACCGTGGAGGCACTGCTGGCACTTTTGATGGAGGACCGTCAGGCCACTAGAGCCGAAAGTACCGCCACAGTTGCTGCCCTGCAGCAGTTGGCCGCTGCCAGCGCCAACAATAACAACCATGGCAATGACAACGGAAATGGCGGGCGATCAAAGCTGAAGGTGTTTCAGCAGACAAACCCTCCGGTGTTCACAAAGATTGTGGAACCCCTGGACGCTGACGACTGGCTTCGCACCATTGCCAACGATCTGAAGGTGGCAGGAGTCGACGAAGGTGACAAGGTGCTCTTTGCTACCCACTTTCTTGCTGGGCCAGCAAGGACTTGGTGGGAGACCACCTGCGACACCGTCGCTCCTAATTATGTGTTCACCTGGGAGGACTTCTGCGTCCGTTTCCGCAAATATCACATCCCTCTGGGAGTGATGAGCATCATGAAGGACAAGTTCCTGAAGCTGAAATAGGGAGGCATGTCTGTGTCCAAATATTGGGAAGAGTTTACTCTGCTAGCCCGGTATGCACCAGATGAGGTCAATATTGAAGCCAAGAAGAAGGAAAGGTTTCTGAATGGGTTGCACGACGAGTTGCAGTGTACCCTTGTGGTCATCCCCTTTGAGGATCTGGAGTCACTCGCAGATGCCGCCATGATGATGGAACACAAGAGGCAGAATGTCTTTGAGAACCGGAAAAGGAAGATGCAGTTCCAAGGAGGACCAAGTGCACCCAAAAACCGCCCAACCCCTTATTCCAGGCCGTCACCCCACCGGGCGCCTACCTTTGCACCAAGGAACCACCATAACAACCATAGCCACAACCACAACCACCACAACGGCCACAACAACCACCACCACAACAACAAAAACCGTGTGACATACACACCCAAGCCTGGAGGCAGTGGAAATGGGAATGGAAATGGACACAAACCCAACCATGCTGCCAAGCCAACCCAAGGCACCAAACCTAGCTTAACCTGTTTCACCTGTGGCAAGGAAGGACACTTTGCACGGAGTGCCAACCAAGACTGCTGCATCAACCAGAACAATGCTACCAAGATGACTCATGCCTCAGCACCCAGGAAGCAGACTAGACCAAGGGGTATCTGATCACGTCACTGCTGAGGAAGTTCAGGATGCGCCAGACATGGTGATGGGTACGTTTCCTGTCAACTCTGTACCTGCTGCAGTATTGTTTGATTCGGGTGCATCACATTCCTTTGTTACAAAGCCTTTTGCTGAGAGAAGTGGTATGAAGCATACCCGTATGCACCAACCCATGTTAGTCCAAATACCTGGAACTAGTACCGAAGCCAACCTTGTTTGCAATGAGGTACCTTGGACATACAAGGGAAAACTTTTCATGCCAACCATGTGCTGGGATCCCAAGGGATAGAGGTGGTACTAGGCATGAATTGGATGACCAAGTACCAGGTGTGATTGATTGCACCGGAAAGTCCATATCATTGACTACCTGTGATGGGGAAAGAGTTGCCTTCGCCGCAACCAAGTCAAGGTCCGAGACCCACTGCCACACTGGTATAGCCACACTGCACTTGAGGAAGTTCCGGTAGTATGTGAATACCCGGATGTGTTTCCTGATGAACTACCGGTATGCCGCCTGATCGGGATATCGAGTTTGTGATTGAGTTGATACCCGATACCGTACTATAGCACAGAAACCGTACGGATGAACCCGAAGGAGCTTGATGAGTTGAAGAAGCAGCTGGAGGACATGTTAAGGAAAGGTCTGATTCGCCCTAGTGCATCACCATGGGATCACCTGTCATATTTGTGGAGAAGCGGGACGGTTCCTCACGTCTATGTGTGGATTACCGTAAGTTGAATGATGTTACCATCAAGAACAAGTACCCGCTGCCCAAATTGAAGACCTGTTTGCCAGCTAAATGGGGCAAGAATCTTCTCAAAGATCGATCTTCGTACTGGTTTCATCAGTTGAAGGTTCGTGAGACTCATATTCCAAAGACCGTCTTCACCACACGTTACGGGTTGTATGAGTACACCGTAATGTCGTTCGGTCTAACCAATGCCCCCGCCTACTTCATGAATTTTATGAATAAGGTTTTTCATGGAATGCTTGAACAAGTTTGTCGGTTTTCATTGACGACATTCTTATTTACTCCAAGAGCGAAGCCGAACACGAAGAACATCTAAGAATTGTCCTCGGAACACTTCGACAGCATCAACTGTAGCTAAGTTCAGCAAGTGCCAATTCTGTTGAAGGAAGTTGGATTTCTTGGACATGTGGTATCGGAGGTGGAATCTCTGTTGACCCTGCTCTGGTTCAGTATGTCGCTAATCGGGCTGCCCCGACTAATCAGACTGAAGTTAGATCTTTTCTTGGATTTAGCCGGATTTATCGCAAGTTTGTTCAAGGATTTTCCAGTATAGCCAGACCACTCACAGTTGCTCAAGAAGGATAGCAAGTTCGTTTGGACGGACAAATGTGCTGAGAGTTTTTTCAAGAGCTGAAGAATCGATTGGTGACAGCCCGGTACTCATCATGCCGGATGTCTCCAAGAGTTTCGATGTGTATTGTGATGCTTCTAGCTTGGACTTGGGAGCGTTCTCATGCAAGAAGGAAGGTCATCTCATTGATCTCACGCCAGTTGAGACCTCATGAGATGAATTATCCTACCCATGACTTAGAGCTTGCTGCTGTTGTGCATGCTCTCAAATCATGGCGACATTTCCTTATCGGAAAAAGGTGTGAAATCTATACGGATCATAAGAGTTTGAAGTATATCTTCACACAGCGTGAACTCAATATGAGGCAACACTGTTGGATAGAACTCATCAAGGATTATGATCTCAGTATCCACTATCACCCTGGAAAGGCAAATGTTGTTGCGGACGCTCTTAGCCGAGAGCCGGTCTCTCTAAATTCCATGATCCAGATCAGACAACCGGAGTTGTGGAAAGAACTTGACCAGCTTGGTATCGAAGTGGTCAGCTATGGCATGTTGGAGGCCATGGACGTTCAACCAACTCTAGTTGATCAAATCAAGGAAGCTCAAAAGGGCCAGAAGAGCATTGAGGGGATAAAAACCCGCATGGAGAAAGAAGAAGTTGCCGGTTTTACCATTGATTCTGATGGAGTCTTATGGTATAAAGAACGCATTTGTGTTCCGGCTGAATCTGAGTTGAAGCAAACCATCATGACCGAGGCTCATGACACTTTGTACTCTATTCACCCTGGGGGAACCAAAATGTATCAAGACTTGAAGGAAAAGTTTTGGTGGCACGGAATGAAACGGGATATTGCCTCGTTTATAGCCAAGTGCCATATTTGTCAGCAAGTGAAGGCTGGACATCAGCGTCCCGCTGGTTTGTTACAGCCATTGCAAGTTCCTGTTTGGAAATGGGATGAAGTTGGGATGGACTTTATTACAGGATTGCCACAATCCAGTCGAGGAAATGATTCGATATGGGTAGTCGTTGACAGACTCACCAAAGTTGCACACTTTATTCCTGTCAAGACCACATATCGTGGAGACCAGCTTGCTGATCTCTATATTTCTCGGATAGTCAGCCTACATGGAGTTCCCAGCAGGATTGTGTCAGATCGAGGATCACAGTTCACATCTCGATTCTGGAAAAAGTTACACGAAGCTTTGGGAACCAAGCTAGCCTTTAGCACAGCCTATCATCCACAGACTGATGGACAGACAGAGCGTGTGAACCAAATCTTGGAGGACATGCTCCGTGCTTGTGTTTTGTCCTATGGAGTTAAATGGGAGGACTGTCTGCCGTTCGCAGAGTTATCCTACAATAACAGCTATCAGTCAAGCCTACAGATGGCACCGTTTGAAGCACTTTACGGTCGTAAATGCCGTACCCCTCTGAACTGGACTGAAACAGGAGACAGTCAGATCTTTGGAGTTGATACTCTGAAGGATGCAGAAGAGCAAGTGCATTTAATCTGTGACCGTCTTAAAGCCGCACAATCACGCCAGAAGAGTTATGCGGACACTAAGCATCGCGATGTCTCTTTCACTATCGGAGATTTCGTGTACCTTCGTGTCACACCACTCAAAGGGATGCAGCGTTTTCACGTCAAGGGAAAGCTCGCACCCCGATATATTGGCCCGTTTATGATCCTAGCCCGTCGAGGAGAGGTATCTTATCAACTGGAACTACCCGAAGAGCTGTCAGCCTTTCATGATGTTTTTCACGTGTCATTGCTCCGGAAGTGTCTTCAAGTACCTGAGCAGAACCTCACTTACGAAGACATTGACTTCAAGACCATTGACCTCAACGATGATTTGACCTACCGTGATCGACCCCTGCGAGTACTTGAGGAAAATGTTCGTGCTACCAGGAGGAATGCTTTCAAGTTGCTTAAGATTCAGTGGACGAATCATTCTGAGGAGGAAGCAACCTGGGAGCGTGAAGATTTTATCAGGAAAGAATTCCCTGGTTTCCTCAAAGACTAGGCCCGCGAATCTCGGGACGAGATTCTTTTAAGGGGGGGAGGTCTATCACACCCCAATTTTAGCACACTTGTTTTCACACAAGGAACCCAATTTTTAGAGCCAACAAAAACTTTTATGGCCCTTGTGTAATCCCTCATGTTGTATTTGAGCTATGACTATCTATTCAAGCAAGCATTTTTATTTAAAAACAAACCACTTGTTTTCTGAGGTTCTGATCACTTTGAATTCTTTTCTATTTTTGTAATCCTTGTTACCCTAACTCAAAACCCATGTGGCAATATTGAAAACAACTTACATTTGAATATTGAGTCAAGTGGAATTAATAAAAAAAATTAATCAAAGTGAAATCACAAAATTCTCAAATAAAAACAAGCTTGAAAAACAAGCCTAGTAAGGGTTTTGCACCCTTGTTTTTCATAATATAAAATTCCACATTGTGAGGTTTTAAGTCAACAATGTGATCTTGAATATATATACTACATTTTGGATGACTAGTTGAGAAAATGGAATCACAAACACAATGTTTTGCTTGATGGTTTTATGCTAAGAAATAAGGCAGAAAAGTGACACTTTGGAAAACAGTGCAAAACAACCAACCAACACTTTTTCCACTTATTTTTCACCAAGCAAATGTTACTCAAATTTAAATATTTTTGATGTTTTGAAAAGTACTAAAGATGCTTAACAGAACCATGCTTGGAAAATAAAATTTAAGTAATTTTAAAAGCCTGAAAAACAACCCAACTTTCAGCTAACCACTCTGTTTTCTTAACACTTAGCAAAATTTCAGTAACTGAAATTTTAACTGAATTTTTGGATTCAGAAACAGTGAACTCGAGCCTTTTTCAAATGCTTATATCTTTTAACTCAGTAATTCTTTTTGAGCATGGATTGGGGCTTCTAGAAGCTGGCCCCAACCACTCCCTGCTCTGCACCTCAACTTGCAATGAGTTTGACTAATATGAGAGAGAGGGAGGTGACTTCAGAGAGGAGAGAAACGAGAGGGAGGGATGGGCGCCTGACAGGCTGCTCCCTATCCAGAGCCACAGTGGCGTTCTCCCGTGCAATCCGCGCCCTGGCACGATGCAATTGGTCGTCGAGCACACCTCGTCGCGTTGGAACCTTCCACGGGCCCGGAGAAAGCAACCCTGGCCGTGCCAGAGCGTGCACGAGCTCGCCGCGGGCGCACGAACACGCCCGAGCGTGTGCCACCGTCGCCAGCTCTATATAAACCACCCCCGAGCCTCAAACCCAGTGCACCATCTCCCCCTCGACTCACTGTCACTCCCCAACCCACCCAATGTCTCCGAGCTGCTCGCGGTAGCGCTAATCGCCGGATTTTTCCCGCGGCCACCGCGGCAACACGAGGAAAAATAAACCCTCCACAAACCACTGCAGCCTCCACCACTACCATAGACGAACTCCCCTACCTCCGTAACCCTACCCTGAGCCACGCCACCTCCCCTCGTTTGCAGAGAAGCCGAAAACCTCGTCAGAGCCGCCACGGCACCCGAGCACGTCACCGTCGATTGGAGTGAACCCGCGCTGTTGCTGCTGTACATCTACACTGCATCGACCACGCGAGACTTCCCCGACCTTTTCCCTTGGCCCTGCAACCCCCCTAGGTGAGCTCCGTCCATCTCTCGCCGCCGTTCTCGGTGAACCTCGCCGGAGAAATTTTAGAACGAGGAAGAGAGAGGAAGGATGGCCGTGCGCCGTAGATCTCCAGATCTACGGACACGCTTAAACGGCGAAGAGGTACGACCGTTCCCGCGCGTCACGGAAGCGAGGCGGGCCGCCAGGCGCAGTTGGGCCGCGCCCCAGGGCGTTGACCAGCCCACTGCGCTGTTTTTATTTCTTTTTCAAACTATTCAGAATATGGCTGTTTACTTTATTCGAAAATGAAAATGTTAAGCTCAACCATAAAATGTGCAAAAATTCACAGAGGTACCTGAACGAAATCTTGAACGATGGCAACAAGCAGAAATGGTTTTGGATGAACGATGAACAAATGAAAAATCATGAACTGAGGACTGTCAGTGAGAATGTTTAGGGCATACCTTTTTGATGGAATGTCTAAAATGAGTAAACTAAAATTCCTAGAGTAGATCTTGACTAGATATACCAGTAGGGCTTGACCTCACCCCAAGGTGACCTACCATTTTGAAATGGTATCCATTTTGGTAAAACACCAGTAGCATGTTCTATGAATTTTAGGATTTATTTTGTAGCACTTTTTGGGGTAAATCCAATTGGATCTGTTAGATATTAGATAGATCTATGTATTCCTATATTTGTGTAAATTTGTGAGCTCTATAATTAATTTGGTGACAGATCTAAGAAAATGCATGTTTCTGTTAGAAATAAAAGGGATAGTTTTGTTTTGTAAATCATTGATTGATTATGCCAATCTGTTTTCTAGCATGTATAAGTGATTTGTTGAGTGTTCTTAGATAGTTTTACTCACAGAGAGTCCATGATAAAAATCCATGCATGTTTAGTATTTGTTTGAGCATTAAAATGAGCATAGTAGAAATCTCTAGATTTATTTCATGAAATACTTGTGTTGGAATGTTTTGCTAGATTTTTATCCTAGTGATAGGAATGTTTTTACTTGGATCCAGTACCATTTTGGTGCTGTTATTTACTTGTTTCCTTCTCTGTAAGCTACTTTGAGTCTTTTAGGAATGCATGCATAGATTTGATTATTATTGCTAGTGTTAATGGTTTGCACTAGAATGGCTAGTTGCATTTTTGCACTATGAATTATTTTGTTTACACAAGATGGACCAGAGGCATAACACCTCTCAAATGGCATGGAAAACCTAGTGGAACACCCACTGGTTCCATACCATTTGGTTGAAAAACAAACTAGCTCAACTATAGTAGTTGTGGTAGTAGTAGTGCATAATATTACTATTATTGATGCATGTTTGTGTGGGATATTTTTAGGAGCATGTATATTATTTTTGTGAGTGTTTTTGCTTGCTGTATGTGGTGTATGAGTCAAGGTGTTGGTTGGTAAGGTTCTGATAGGATGCTTTTTTTTGTTTTACGACGATAGAAAACGACGAGGAAATAGTAGGGACAGGAGGGTACTACTACCATTCTTGTTGCGAGCAAGACCCGGATCCTCAGTACCTCCAAGGCAAGCCATCCTTAAAGCTTGCTGTTATATTCTCAATATTTGTATGCATTCAAACACTTCTGAAGTTTTCAAAACTTGTTTGCTAAAACTATTTTATTGAGTGAATACTATTACTACTACTATATATATATTATATATCACTTGCCATTAGTCAACTTGGTGTTACCAAGCCCTTAGCCACTATAAGGTATATAAATACCGTCTCAAACAATAATCTTGAGTCCCGAAGTGGACAACCTTAAAAAAATGTGCTTTTGCAAAACAAAGATGGATCTACGAGGAGGTTATGGTGGAAAGACGGGACCTTGTTCACCGAAGGAAAAACTGTGAAGGTGTTTTCAAATGTTTACAAAAGGCACATACCCTAGTCTTCGCTGGACAACCAAGATGTACTGCCACTCTACCCCTATATGGGTATGGGGCCTATCTAGATGCTTGAACTTGTTAGTGTATGTTTTATTCCAAAGTGCTATAGAGGAGCTGATTCTCTGAACCGAAGTGTCGCCAGGAGGGAGAAACGGGACATACATAGTGTGGGATTAATTTTCCCTCCGGATACGACAGTTGGGCCTCCTGACTATGCAAGGCGGGACCTGGTGCCGGGGAGACAACCCACCTGAAGGAATAAGCATATACTAGCTTGTGTCAGAGTGGACAGTTAGGATCAACTCTCTGGTGCTTGCATATCGCTGTGTCGATATGGGTGGTCCATGGCAGAGTTTTGGATCTAGTGGAATGTGTACCACCTCTGCAGAGTAAAACTATTCAGAATAGCCGAGCCCTCGGATATGGGCAGTTGAAATGCCATGTTGCTAGCATTGTGCTGAGTTTTCAAAAGATGTTTTTCAAAACAGAAGTGTTGTAACCGGAAGGTACCGATGAAGTTTGGACATGTTGTTCCAAGAAGTTTTGCAAAGAAAAAAAACTTTCTTTTGTAAAACAAGTTTTTACAAAACCTCTTGTACATGCAATATCGACAAGAGAAAGGAAACTATCTTATTTTCTTCTGAAGTATCTTCTTCAACAAAGATACAGATTAATATGACTGCATCTATGATGTCATCTTACATGAACATCATTGGTAGCAAGCCCTATGTATGGCCTACCTATCTACCATGTAAGCATGATGCATTTGTAAGTGTATAAAGGATGTCTTGTTGAGTACATTCAAACGTACTCATTTGGTTTCGCCCCTGGTATATACTTGCCAGACTTTGAGGAGGTACCACCTGAGGAGGAATACGAGGAGGAGTACTATTCCGACGACTACGCGAACTAGGCCCGGCTCCCGGTCAGCAGCCTGTTGGTGAAAGCTTGACATGGGCTATCTACGTTTACCTTCCGCTGTTTAGATGTTGTAAGACTTTGCCTGCCCTGCGTGGCAGTGAATAAAGACTTGGTCATGTGACCATTGGCTTGTAAGACTGTTTTTATTCGTGTAATGGATATTGTATCTGTGTACCACTTTTGTATGTTGTTCACGACTGATCTTCCTGGGATCGTGAATGTATGCATTGGAGGGGTTCTGAACCTTCCGGTTTGGGGCCTCTACAATCTCCCGCGAAGAAGAATCTGGCAGTTCAACATCGTTCATGTCAAAAACCTAAGATTCATGAATAAAGTGATACTAGTTCGATCAACTGAATTCCTCTCATTTCTTGCTTAAAAGTGGTTGCTTCTTGTTTCTTTTTTCTCTTCTGATGAATCGGTCGTTCCCTCCACTTCCGCTTCCGCTATGTAACCTTCACTCTCAGATTGTAAACGATATCAGAAGATGGGAATAATCCTGTTTGATCTTACTATCATGAGAAGAATTTAGTCATTCAGCGGTTTTGTCACCGATTCTGGTATCCTGTTTTGAATATGGATAGGAATGAAAGTAGGATAAAACAAGATTTAGTTCATCCAGGAAGTTATATGAGGAAATAGAATTACTCAATAAGTTAAGTAAGAAGTCACTTCTTTTTTACTCTTTAGCCCTTGGTATATGAACAAAAAAACATGTCCTCAACGGGACTGATTCCAAGGCATCTCGTACTAAAAAATGTGTTAATAGGACTCCGGAAACTTCCAGGAAAAGAATTCTCAATGAAAATTGATGAAAAATCATTCCTAGCGAGAAAATGGCTTGCGCGATAACGCACAAACGCCTTTCGAGTAACCCAGCAAACGTATTGAGAGTAACAAAGGACATACGCAACATATCTGAAAATTCACCATGAAAAAAAGCTCTTTTTCTAAGGTATACATGTGGTGTTCCTGGTATAGCATCTAGAGGTCACGTTGTTTTTAAACGACACGGCCTTTGCGGTATGGACAGACACAACCATTCGGCTAATGGACGCAACCATTTAGCTGCTAATTAGCATGCAATCAATTAGTTTAATAACTGCCAGGATTAGTTCACGTGAACATATCCATACACGCACATGCTTCTATACCATAAATCCACTATCCACCTTATCCCTCCGTCTCAAATTACTTGTCACAAAGATGGAAAAAAGTTGATGTAAAAAAAAAAATTAATTAATTTGAGACGGAGGGAGTACATTAAAATTACCTCATCATTGTTACAAGAGTTAGAAATGTCTAGTTGTGGTTTTGTAGGCACTAGAGCGGTGCAACCACAGAATAGATTTTTAGCATATTATTGAGATGGTATGTCTATAGATAGTATAGTATATTATCACCAATCAAGATAAAAAAGGAAGAGTCTCAAGACGAGTGGGTGTTCGCTTCTGGAAAACAAGCAGGATCGGGCAATGCATCGGACCGGACAAGGCACATATTAAAGAAGGACAGAAGATGAAGAGGATTGTGGAGATTACACTTCTTTCTATATCTACGTAATTACTTTTTTATCTACGTAGGTGCAAATCTTGGTCAATCTCTAGATCATGTGGCTAGGAAATCTATTGAATGGTTAGGTGATCTAAAGCTGCAAGCCCTTGCATCTTCCTTTTCTCATTGTTGGATGAAGAAAGGTGGTCCTTTGTTGGCGTATGCAAGCTGTTTGATGGAAGTCGTACTTGGGAAGGGAATGACATCGGTGAAAATGATATCATTTATTGGTCTTTAAGACAAAGCCAATTGTCTCTTTACTTTATTTCTTGCATAGTCACAGTTGTGAATTTAAATTACTACCTATGATGTTTTCCTTCTTTTGGTTGTGATGTGATGAACAATCACTCATTCCAATAACGAGGTCAACTAAAATACCTTCTGGTGCAAGCGGATAGTTATCTAGACCGTTAAATATTGTAGATACTCAGTCGGTGGATATGGATTCAGGAAATAGCAATATAAAGAGTACATGATCTAAATGGTGATCCTGTTAGTGAGATCACCCTATGCCCAATATTCCTAATAGTAAGCTTATAGGCGGAAAGAATGGAAGGGGATTGAGTAGGCTGGTATTGAATTTGCAAATAGGTTGCCTTCAGTAATCCGAGTAGGCAAGTAGGGTGTCAGTTATTATGCTAGAAGGGACAAATGGAGATGCTAGTGTTGAATATCTTCCTATGTCGAGTTTTCATATAGCTTCTATGGCAAACACCTTCCATGGTCGATCAGGCGTAATCTCCATAACCTACAGTTCTCACGTCTGAGAGGTAGAAGCTATCTATCCAATCCTATCCTTCTCCAAAGTGCACCATGACCGATCCAATTACTATAGAGCCAACAACATCCCCTAAAGCCGATGCCACCCTCATCCTTTTTCCAATTCAGATTTGGTAGCATGTTGAAGCCGGGGAATGGTGTTTGTTGGTGAGTCAATTTTATAGAGACGAAGCGGTGTTACTTTCCAATTTTTCACTTGATTTGTTACTTTCCAGCTTCAGGAGCTTTACTATAGTAGGTAGTAGGAAGGCTAGTGATGGGTAATCTCAGTCGGTAAAGAAAGGTACTAGGGATTGACCTAAACCGATTGTTTTTCCTCCATCTCTCTTAAAGTTTGAAATAATCATTTCTTTTTCATTCCAATTCATGTCCTGAAGCTTTGCAAGGATCAAATGTTTTTCTTTTCAGATTGAGTAATCTCCAATCACCTTAACCAAAGTAGGATAGGCCAGTGGTTAGAGAGAGTCAGTGATTTATTGGTAAGGGCACATACTTATAGGGGAAGGGTTAAGACAGAGGCAGAGGCATGAGGTCTAATTCCTGAAAAACTAATAATACCCTGCTCGAGAAAGGATAAGACATGGCTATCGCTTCGACAACTTCTCCGGAGGAAAAGACGCAGCCCATAAGATGTTGTAACATCTCTGACTTTTGGAAAGTTAAAAAAATCTCCAAAAATTTGAAACTTTTGTTTCCTCCTAAAAGAAACTCCCCAAAATCAAATAAAATAAGGTACAAAAGAAATAGCATGACTTATTTCAAGGTTTTTGGAATTAAAAATCCAAACAAGCATCTATTTTCATGAACCCTTGTAACATCCCAAGTATGAAAAACCACCCCTAGCATGTTTGATTCTTGTTTAATTAAAGTTTTGCATCATGTCATCATACTCATTTCTTGTTTGCATTTGTTTTCCTTTTGTTTTGCATCTGTTTTCTCTGTTTTCACAATTCAAATTCAAACAATATTTCAAACCTTTATTTCATACTTGTTATGTTACAAATTTCCAATTAAAATGTTCAATCAAAACATCCATGTTGTTTCCAGGAAAAATAATAAAAAGATCAACTATTAATTTGTTCTTAAATTTCCACTTAATTCAAATTGCATTCAAAAATTCAAATCACATGTTACAACAGCACCCAATTTCAAATTATGAAAATTACACAACAATCCTAATCCATTGTTTCTAATTAAACAATAGGGTTCCAAATAATTAAATTCTTGTTTTCAATAATTCAATCAATACTCAAATTAATTCAAATTTAAACCAATTTGCAAACAGCAAGTTATTTTGAAATATTTGTAAAAACAGAACTTGGCATTTGATTGTTGTTGACCTAACTAACTTAACCAAAATTTTCCAAATTTTTCCTAACTCTAAAACCCTCATTTTTCTTCCTATTCCATTTTCTGCAAAAAAAAAAAGAAACAGAGGAGAAAAATCAAAAAAATAAAAAGAAAACGCTCACAGGCCAGGGGAGCAGCCCAGCCAACTTCTTTCTTCCTTCCCCCTGGCCCGATACCGGTTCGCCCTCGCTCCCCTCCTTCTCTTTCGCGTACGGCAGCACATCGGGCGGTGCCACGACGGCAGCAGCACGCTCCGACGGCCATCCTCGCTCCCTAGCGCCTATAAGAACCCTCCTAGACCCCGGGAGCTAGCCCTAACCTACCTACTCCCTCCTCCCTTGAGCTCCGCCGCCGATTCCCTCTATCTGCCACCCTCCACCTCCCTCTGCAACCTCACCGGCGAGCCCCTGTCTGAATCCATGGACGCCGCCGCTGCAGTGCGCCACCTTCCCACCTAGCCACAGAAACCGAACCGCCGTATCCTCCTCGTCCTCACCGACACCTCTGCGAGCCCGTGAGCATCTTGGATCGCCGCCGCCATCCTCCACGTCGCCGCCGAAGTCTTCCCCGAGCCTCTTCCTCCCCTACACCGCCGGTGAGCGCCACCGTGCACTCCCTCTCCTCCTAACCCTCTGCATCGCAAGCACGCGCACACGAGCACAACACCCGCACGCACACGATCTAGCAGCAGCCCAGCCCAGCACCGCCACGACCACGGCTCGCCGCCGGCAACGTTTCCCTGTCAAAGTTCAGACATGTTTTTCGTCAGTTAAAATTTCAGAAACGCTAACTGAACCTTACCTTAGCTGCGCATCGCATACTGACAAGAATGATTCGATTACTGCACTGGTTACAGCGTTGCGCGCGCACGGGCAGGTCGTGGGTTCGAGCCTTGGCGCCGCGGAATAAAATCCAACCTTTTGCGCTGGGCACTGACAGGCAGGCCCCACCTGTCTGTGGCACTGGTGCCACGCGTGCATCCACGCTGGCCCAAGGCCCACTGGCAGTGCCTAGGGTATCTAACTGCACGGTGTAAAAAGGAATTTCAACCTTTTCTTTTTTAACTTAAGCCCTTTTAATTTACAGAATGGTCCTCTAATTTAAAATGCAAATAACTTTCATTTTATAAATCCAATTAATAAAAGTAAAATATGTTTGTTGATCCAAATTAAATTATCTATCTATTTAAACCATTTGTAATCTGTTTTGAATAATCCAAATGCATCCAAAATTCGAATTCAAACAATTCATTTGTAATTTGAATAATTGCATAACTAATTCATACTTAATCCAAACAATGCAACTAAAATATGTTTTCCATACCATTTTGAACCATCTTTCCAAATATAAATTTTGTTTCATGTTTTGAATAATTAAAATTGCTTAAATAATTTAAACCTTGTTTAAATCATTTAAATTTGCTAAATTCATAACTTGCTCAAATTAAATTATTTTTGAACATGCAAAATATGTTTTCAAACTAGAAAAACATAACCTTTCCAAATATGAATTTTATTTTATGTTTTGAACAAATAAAATTCAATTAATATTCATGCTTGAATTAAATTCAATTAAATCTTGTTTAAACTTGTTTAATTCATAATAAAATCATTGCAATACCTTTTTCAATAATTGAAACATGTAATCCACCTAAAATTTTGTGTACTTTCCAAATATGAATTTTGTTATTTGTTTTGGACACTTTAAGTTGATGAAAACAACAAATGCTTGTGTGACACCTTTAAGGAACCAAAATTTCTTAACTTAATAAACCAAATTCCAAACTTGGTAAACCTTACCCCAAGTTGTTTCTAAGTTTGTTTTCCTTTGTTTTCATCATGCATGCATCATGGTAATCAACTTTCACATGGTAATTAATTGTAGATCATTTGTTTCCACCTAAATTCATGGACCTTTTCCATATGCAATCCAATTGCATATGGGTCCATTTAAATTGTGTTACCATGTCAACTAGTTTATATTGATGCATCCATTAACTTGACATGCATCATCCCATGATTGTGCACTATGCCATGATATTGATTGTTTATCTTTCTGCATTGTCTGTTTGCTTCTTCTCGGATAGGCGACGACGTTGAGACAGACGATACTTACAGCACCCCTTTTGAGGATCTAGCTCAGTACCAGGCTGCTGAGTTTGCAGGCAAGTTATCACTCACATGAACCACTGTGTTCCTTTCAACATTGGTTACCGATACTTTCCGTTGTCTATTTTGCTAGCCCTATGTATCGTTGCTTCTGTTACGAACCTATCACGTGAATCCCTTAACCCTGATATTGCCTCACCTCCACTCCTACAACCCCATTGTTTGAGCCCGTGTCTTACTAGCATGCTTAGGTTGTTTTGCTCGAGTCTGTTACCCGTTACTTTCTGTTACTATATTTCTATTATGTTCTGGGGGCTCGATGTTAATCAATCAACCTGTTAATAATAATATGCTGATAAGGCACCGGCAGGAGGCCCTGTGTGGTTTTGAGGCCTGCTAGTGTCGACCCTAATAGGAAAAGGGTCTTGTCTACTGATCCATGATGAGCGCACTACCCGCATGTGGGAAGCGTGTATGGGCGCCCCCTCAATTTGATTCGATTCGCATCTCGTCCAAATCGCCTCATTTAGTTCGGGTTTTCCATTTGCCGCATGCATGTTTTTGCGAGCCCAGCGCAGGGTGGAACTTTTGTAGTCGGCATATAGGGAGACACGTTCTTAGAGTGCTATGAGGGTCCCTTTTCTTCGGGGCTCGATTAGCCGTGCGCTCAAGGTGCTTTGGGCTTGATGTGAAGAAGAGTTGGGTTGTGTTGAGTGCCCCGCTTGGTGGGAGGCATCCCATCTGGCGGGTTATTCTTACGTGTACGGCCAAATTGGTGCACCCCTGCAGGGATAAATCTTCTCGAGAAGCCGTGTTTTCCGCGGTTATGGTTAACTTGGTGAAAGTACTGGCTAACAAGTACTCAGAATAACTTACACCTAACTAATGCTACCTGGCTAGTAATAGGCTTATTGACACAACAACTTGATCCATTATTCATTAATCCAACTGTGTGAGTTATCCTCGGATTGCTTCTTTGGATAAGGGGCGAGATCCAGGATGGGTTTGTTTGGTGGATAGTTATAGTTGGTTACGATACGATATCTTATCTTCTTTCTGCTAGTCGGAAGTTATAGCAAATCTGTAGTTGGTTAGTGCAGCCAGTTGCAGCATCATTTATATCCCCTTTCTTCCGTTGAACCCAAGGCATCTATGCTTGGTGTTGACGGGCTACACTTTGGTGAACTGTGAGTCTTGCTTGCCAGTACGTTGTTGTACTGACCCCTTTGGGGCTGTGGTTTACGCAGACTACGATTACGAGGATCCCCTTGGAGGCTACTACGTGGAGTACGACGAGGCTGCTGACGAGTAGATAGCGGACCCGGACAGGATCCGAGACTACGTGGATGGGCTCCGTTTTCCTTTCATTCCCGGCTTCTTAAGCCTATTTGGATTTGTCTGTACTCAGACCCTTTGAATGCTTCCGCTGCGATGTAATTATGTTATGTTGGGACATGTGTCCTCTGGATGATTGTATTTGCTATCTCTGCTCTAGTGAGAGCTATTTGCAACTTATTTCAATCTTTTGTGTCTTAGAGATATGTTGTGCTATCATTCTGTTACAAGCCGTTGACGTACCATGTGTGTATGGTATGAAGTACGTCAATGGTAGTATCCTGATTTCTATGGGATAGTTTACGTCGACACTGAACAGATAGTGGTTGGTTGTCACACATACGTGTGTTGGCCTACTCGTAAGAGGACGCGGGTGCCGGTAAACCCCGTAATCCAATCTACTACTGTTCAACGGAACGGCGAGTATCCTTTAGAAATCCGGGTGCGACAACCCTCAAATTTGTTTCCAATATATATTTTCCAAAGTATTTCAAAGCAAGT
Organism: Alopecurus myosuroides; assembly: GCA_028641055.1. Lineage (NCBI taxonomy): Eukaryota > Viridiplantae > Streptophyta > Magnoliopsida > Poales > Poaceae > Alopecurus > Alopecurus myosuroides. The sequence continues at coordinate 660,907,035 of CM054057.1, forward strand.
CCTACCTCATAATATGGGATTTATTCAAATGTTTGTTCCTGAAAAAAAAAAGTTCTAAAATGTATAAATTGGGTACTATGATCCTAGTTGATTTTTTTGTATTTAAAAATATTGAATAAGCCCAAAACTATTTTATGGAATATTAAATGATTTATCAAACTTTTAGACTCAAAATGATTTCCATTATTTATTCCGGGCCCAAAAATAACTTGAGTATATTTTATTTCAATAATTATGAATTGTAGACTTCTCTAATTTTCAATAAGCCACAATTTAAATTTATCAATTTCCTATTTTTTGGCATCTATGGCAAATTATGCCATTATACATTATTTGAGATTTTCAAATTTGAAATACGTTGAAAATAGCACAAAATATTTTAATTTGAAAGATAATATTTTCACAAGATTTTAGAAACTAGTCTATAGTGAATTGGAGTCTTAAAATAAAAGTTTGATAAAAAGAAAGAAAGAAAAGGTTAGAGAGAGAGTTACGTACAACTAGCTACACATATCTACGTAGCGGATTAGTTTTAGTAGAAAAAAAGGTAGGTACAGGGGCTTGAGGCTAGTCGATTTGTTTATTTGGTTCAGGTCGGCTCAGCAGCAATACGGTACGAACCAATCAGCAACAACTCCTGCCACGTTCATCAAAGGAAAAAAAAAGTAAGAAAACGTTTGGAGTCGTCTTAAACCCGAAAACGCTCTTTGTCGAGCGCGCGAGCGCTCGCTCGGTGCGCGTGGTGGGACCCGCTCGCTCGATGCGCGCGTCCGATTGTTTTTTGTCCTAACGTCCGCGTGGTGGGGTCCCGTCTATTCCCTTTTTTTTCGTTTCCTTTCTCTTGTTCAAATTAATTCGAAACGGTTCTATCCCCGAAATGCCTCGCCCTCCCCCTTCCACCGGCAGAGACTGCCCGTAATCGACGGCGACGAGCGTCGTCTCGATTTGTCCGCCGCCGGCCGGACTCCGCGCGTAACACAGGTCTCTGGACGGCGGGGCGGCGCAGTATCGTTGCCTGTTTTCATCCTTCCCCCTTCTTCTCTGTCTCCGGCACTGCAAAATTCATCATCGACGGCGACGAGCGTCGTCTCGATTTATCCGCCGTCTGCCGGACTCCGCCATATCACAGGTTACCGGATGTCGGGGCGGTGCAGTATTGTTGCCGGTTTTTCATCCTCGTCCTTCTCATCTGTCTTCTGCACTGCAGAGTCCACCATTGACGGCGGGGCACCGTCTTTTTGAGCTGGGCGTCCCTGTCTGACCGCCCCGCCGCCCTTGGTGCAGGAGACGGCGAGGGTGCGGGGGCTCAGCATCAGCGGCGTTTTCTGTTCTTGTTTCCCCTTCTCCTTCGTCTGCGGTCACCTTCTCCCACTCCGTTCTCAAATCCGCGCTAGATCTGAGTAATAAGCAGTCGTCGTCCATTGTTCGGGCATTTCTTGTCGGAGAACCGTCTCTCGCCGGTAAGTGTCATGTCATATTCTTCAATTTCCCCCTCGCAGTGTCTGCTGTTTACTGTAATTTAAGTGCTCCTATGTCCGCCGTCGAAAGTTGTGGTAGTTTCTTGGTTTGGCAGAATAGTCTCTGTGTGTTTCGTCGCCGCGGAGCTCCGGACATTTTGTGGTAGTCCATGTGGTCATGTTTGGTAGCCTGTTTTTTCCCCCTCATGTAGTAAGGGATACTGCCAGGTTTTGTTGCCTGCCATTGTTGTTTTTTTTGAGCTTTCTGCATTTTGCTACTGAGAGGGGAATTTGGTTTGTTGGCTCTGTTGCGAAATCGATGCCTGTAACACTTAGCTTGTAGTTAGCTTTTTGTTTTTCATGATGAGTGTAGGTATCCATGTTTGGTATCTGTTTCCTTTTTTGTCCTTAAATTGAGGTTTGCTGTTTACTAGTAGTCAAGAAGTGTTGAATTATCACCAGTCCGTAGTACTCTGCACGCAGGTGGCCATGTACTGATATGTGATGCGCTCATGTTCGGGTACCTATAGGTGTTCTCGTCAAGGACGCTCTTATTTGATGGTCGTCTTTGTGAAGGAGGCGACTGTCGTGTTGTGGATGCAACAGAGTTGTATTTTTAGGTTTGGCAGAGGAACCATGCCGATCCTTGCCGTCGTTGATTGGACATTTTTTGCTTGATTTCGTTATATTGTCAGAGCTTAGACAATGGCAGTTTTTGGGATATGTGAGTAAATGGTGATCATTTGGTGAATGAGTTCGATAATTGGAGTTGTAGTTGTACACGACAAATTTTTTATGTAGTAATGTTTTTTTGATGTTTGCAGCTTTAGTTTGTTGACTATTATAGTTGTTGCTGTACATGGCATGGTTTGATTTTGTGTTTTATATTTTTGTTTTATTTTTTGTTTTGTTTAAAACGAGTATATAAGTCTGAAAATTTGTTTTTAGGCTGGTCAACTGTAAGTCTGTATTTTCGATTAGCAGTTACAGTAGTTAGCTTGAGAAAATAGTTTACTGGTAAACAATGCAACAAACGTTACCTAGCGACTATATTTTGAATTATTTTGTCCTCTGTTTTTCGTTTTTTTATTGGTTATATCATTTACTTTTTGTATTTTTTTGTCTTGTAATTGCAGTATATTTTTTCTTTTTGGTCTTATTCTAGGTTGTGTCCCAATGGCTGGAAAGCGGAAGGCAGTAGGTGGTCATGTAGATGGTTATTTGCCAGTTGCTAGCAAGCGTGTTAGGAACAGGGCGTGCCCATCTTCTCTAGTTGAGCTGAACGAACACCTAACTGATGAACAGAAGGTTGTTATTGGTGAAATGGGCTTGGGAAGTATGCTCAACATCAAATGCCATACTCTGCACAATCCTGTCATCAACTGGTTAGCTCCTAAGTATGACAGGTTCTCGCGTCAGTTTGTAATCCCAGGGCGGGGTACTATCCCATTGACCGCTGCTTCTGTTTATCGCTCGATGGGTCTTCCACGTGGTGAATTGCCTGTTAGATATTGTCTGGATTCATCCATTGAGAATCGTCTTCGGCCTATTCGTTTCCGGATTGTGCAAATGCTCCACAGACTACCAAAGTATTCAACATACTGAAAGAGATGACCACTGCAGATAAAAAGTTCCAGCAGATCTGGATCATGTATTTGACTTCGACCATCCTCGCTCCAACGTCTCTAAACAAAGTTAGCAGCAGATGCTACCCAATCATGGTAATAAACTGCAAATGTTTTTTAGGCTTATTATCTGATCTTTTTTTTTGTATATTTTATTTTCTCAATCATCTTTTTTATTAAATGTGCTAGTGGGTTTCTTTTGTTTTCTTTAACTTTTATTTTACTGTTTTTTTTTTGTTTGCAATTTACCATTTGCTTGCAAAAACCAGTACGTAGTCTATTCCCAATAATGTGATCAAGGCAGATGAATGAAAATTACCAACCCTTCAAAACTTATATATTTTTTCCCAAAGAATGTTATCAATGGTGATGAATGGAAATTACCTAATTTTAAGTGCCAATATATTTTTTTGTTCTGAAGAAATTTATCAAGGGAGATGAATGGAAATTACCAACACTTTTTTTTAGAAACCAGTGTATAGTCTATCCCCACGAATGTTATCAAGGGTGGTGAATGAATATTACCAACCCTCGAAAACCATATATATTTCCGAAGAAAGGTTATCAAGGAGATGAATGGAAATTACCAACCCTTTGAAAACATATATATTTTCTTTCGAAAACAAAGTAATCAATGGAGACGAATGGAAATTACGAACCCTTTGAAAACATATATTTTTATAACTTCCCCCAAGAATGTTATCAAGGTAGTTAATGGAAATCACCAACCCTTTTTACAAACCAATATATATTTTTATTTCCCAATTTTTTATAAGTGGCAATGAATTAAAATTAACAACCCTTTTGAAAAACCAGTATTTATTCTATTCTCAACAATGCTATCAAGGTATATGAATGAAAATTACCAACCTTTTTTACAAACTAGTATATAATCTATTATTCCAATAATTTTTAACAAGGGTGATGAATGAATATTACTAACTTTTATTTTACTGTTATTTTTTTGTTTGCAATTTACCCATTTGCTTGCTTATGCCACTGCAATAATTTCGTTTTTTTATATCAGGATAATGTTGAGGAAGTAAGAAATATGAACTTATGCCAGTTTGTTTGCGACAAACTTCATGAAGAATTATCAGCTGGCAAAGTTTCTGGCGCTTGCTTGCTTCACATGATGGTATAAATAATTTTGTTGAAACAGTCAACATCGAATTTTTGTGATTTTTCGGCTTTATTCTGGTTATTACAATGTCTCCTTTATGCCTTTTTTTGTAGCTTATGTATGTTGACTCATTAGATATCAGTGGACTGAATATTGAGCTGCCAGATGGTCAATTCCTTGTCAATATATGGTCAAAAAATAACATAGACATTGTGCTAGATTCAGACATGAAAAGAGACCTTTCAGGATTTGGTAACTTGGAGGCAAGTTATTGTTTATTGCTTTTTATCTTTTTTTTTCCTGTTTTTTCAGTGGCAATGTGTTTATGAGTCAAGTCCACTGTATAATCCTCTTTTTCAACTTTATTGTGTGTCTCATGCATTCATTTGTTTTATTGTTCTGTTTTTTTTTACAGCTGAAGCCTCTATTTGCTACAGATCATAGATTCTTTGGTGGTTCGGATGGTTTCCAAGCTTTCATTGACAAACACTGCCCGTAATTGTCCCAAACCGGTGAGTGTTAGTTGCTTCTTTTAAGTATTTTCTATACATTTCAACTTCTCTTTACATCATGCAAGAATTTTAATTATTATCTATGTGACAGTTATTCCAATCCTTTTTTAATAATTCTATATGTTATTTTTAAAACACAGCGCAAAGAGAAAGTTGCTAGATTGGTTGGAGAGTTCTCAGCAGGCATTACCCGTTTGCTCGGTACATTGGTTCAGGGTTGGACTGAAGTGGACGATAATGATGTTGTTCTGGTCGAAGAATCTATCAAGAAATTGGCGAACAGTTTGTTGCTGGTAGTACATCAAAGACAGATAAACATACTCAAGTCAATACTGCAGTCAGTATCGGCGGAACGGTGTATCCAAGTGGTACCAGCAAAGTCAAAGATGTTGAAAATCCATTGGCTCCCCACGTTGTTTCACCTCATCGTCACGGTGAATTTTTTGTGACTCCTCGTGTGACTCGTTCCGCTTCAGCTGCAGCTAGAGTGAGACATAGCGATGATGGGAATGTTTATCTGAATGTCAGTCAGCCAGAACATAATAGTTCAGCTCTAGATGACAGACAACAATGAAGACAACGAGGCTGATCGTTTCTTCATAAGAAGCAGTTACTGGTCCTGGGAAAATTGATTCGGTTACTTGTTTTAGTCCTGCGAGTCACGATTTTACTCTGCCCACACATGGTGCTGCTGTTGATGCATCAATTTCTTGTGGTGATGCAACTCACGATGATTTACATCTCGGCAATGAATCCACTCATAGAGTTGTATGCAATGATCTTGACATTCTAGCTGATGCGGTACTTCTTCAGAAAGAAGATTATCCACGTGATGACGAGGAGTCAGATAGGATGGTTGTGAGAAATAAATTTGAAGACAAGCCAGCCATACCATCACCTTCTTCCGATGGAGAAGTTATTGGAAATAATCTCTGTAGGCCTGAGTGCAAAGTGGATTATTTAGTCAGTAATGCCATGCCCGATGTTATTGTTGAAAATGCGCTGTACAAATCTCATGATCTTAAGAGGAAAAGTAATGATGTTTCAACTGAATGTGGAGCAAGCACCATCGTCTCTGATCTTATAGGACACAGCCCAGACGGTAATATCGCTGTCAAACTTGATAAGAATCGAAGAAAGGCTACACCGAGAAGGTATTTATTACCATTTTATTTGTTTTGAGTCACTAGTAGAAGATGTTGAAGGCAGGTCCCTTTTTTTTTTTTTTTTTTTGCTCCATTTTTTCTATATGACTATCGCATCTAAGTTGGCAACATTTATATGTAAGCAATATAATCCACTTTTTGTCTTTTTTTTTTTTTTTTGGTTCAATGAATCGCAGATGTAAACATTTTTTAGTTTCTTACCATTTCTATTTTTTTATTTACCTTTTATATAGTAAAACAAATCATTCACCAGAACTATGTAATTAAGATCAGCATGATAATTGAAAATGAAGATACCGTTTCTGTAGATATAACTTTTGTTTTACACAATCATAATAGTTATTTTTCTGTATTTTTTTTTCCTCTGGTAAAAGTGTTTTTCTTGTAGCCTCTTTTTCTGTTCTTTTCAATAAATAATATGTAGTTTTTTTTCAATGCAGTATAATACGAAATGCCAGCGCGCAAGCAACAAGATCGTCACCACGTTTTACGGCAAAACTGATCTCAACAACAGGTGCCAATGCGCAGTCTGAAGCAGAGACATGTAAAGAAGCTTCTGTTCAGAAAATAGTTGACAGTCGCGTGGATTCTTCAGCTAGTAGTCCTACTGTACTCATTGGGAAATCAGCACCTGCTAAAGTCCAACCTTCTCCTGTAACAAATCGCCGATCTTCACCCAGATTTCGTATTACAACTATTGTGGCGGATGCACAAAGTTTAGATGGCGAAAACCCAGTTTGCGTAGCAGGTAATTTTCTTATCAGTTTTTTGTTTTGTTTTTTCAGCGCGGTCCCTTGCTGGATGCTTTTTTATAACTTGGTATGTTCTTGGTACATATCTCAGGTTTGCCCTCTGCTGTTATTTGCTATATTTTTTGTGGGTGGTTGTCTTTTTTTTTTACGAAAGATGATCATTGCCGTCTGCATCAATTGTGATTTTGGTCGTTTTTGTTTGCTGGTCGATGTGTATTCTGACAGCAGGATGTGTTCATGGCTAGCCCATTCCAGTGAGGCTACTAAGATAATTTGTAGTTTCCTAAAGCAATAATACCTGAAGATTTTTTATCTGTTTTCTGAAAAGTTTTTTATCAGTTGTTTTTCTGTGTTTTTGTGCTTTCACCAGTGTCATTTTACTACCATGTTTTCTTTTTTCTTTTTGTAGCCTTTGTTTTTGGCATGTGTATACTTTTTATCCTTTTTTAATTTTTATGCATGTTTATATTTTTTGTTTCTTTCCTGCATGAAGCGAAAGTTCATACATCGAAAGAATACATTGTAGAGAGCATCCCTCAAGTTCAACAACCTAAATCTGGCATTCAAGATCGTGGTACTGATGAAGGTATGTAGTTGTTGTTGATTATCATTTCTGTTTCAAGGTAGCTTCCGTTTGAATGCGATTGTTTATATTTTTGCTTCTTTTTTGTACAAAGCCAAAGTTCATACATCTAAAGAAGACATTGTAGAGAGCATCCCTCTAGTTGAACAACCTAAATCTGGTATTCAAGATTGCGGTCCTGATGAAGGTATGTAGTTGTTGTAGATTATCATTTCTGTAGCACGGTAGTTTCTGTTTGAATCCGATGTAATTTCCTTTTTTCAGTATAGTTTGGTTTAATTTCAGATATGTTTTTTGTTTTTACTTTCTTTGTTTAGATGATGTACAGATCATATATGTAACTCCAGCGGTTGAGCAAGTTACTGCTGTTTCGCCTCCCACTATAACTCCACGTACCAGGCTCAGAGTTGGGAGAGTTATTCAACCATCAAAGTTTTTGCTGCCACCTTATGTTAACATCTCAAGCACTCCGGAGCAAGATGAGCTATACCAGAAGGTTATAAAAACAGAAGCGACTCGAAAGATTCAAAGTAAAAGGGTAATAGATCATTTTTTTTGTTGTGCCTTTTTCCATTTTCAGATTGTGAGCCCACTTTTTCTTCTTTTGCATACGTATTATTTGGGTTTTTTCTTTTTCTTAATTAGGTAGTAAGATAATTTACCAATTTATGTTATCATTTTATATGCAGTGAAATGTTCCTTCAAATCAAGCCGATGTGGGTCACAACTAGCGACTTGGCTGACAGCATAACTGGTCAAATGTCGAACATTGTGGCAGAAATTGGCATATCTGTCCTCCAAGATTCTTGCGATAATAAGAAGATAATTTTCCTATGGGTGTTAAGTGTATATCTTCTTGACCACAAATTCAGTTCCAGAATTGTTCAACAACATTTTAGGAGAGATGCCAAGTATAAACTTAGTCACAAAAATGTGGTATGTTTTGTCTCCGTCCTTTTTTTGTTATCATTATTTTTTTGTATGCCCTGTATATAGTAGATCCACCTAATTTTTTTTGTGTTGTTTTTGCATCTACTTTTTTGTTCTCTTCCACGCAGCTTTTGTTTCCTGTGTTACAAGATATTGGCACTGTTCGTAAACGATGTGGTCATTGGTATGTGTTGTCATTGAATTTCAATGCAAAGAGGTTTGAAGTGTTTGACTCTGCTCGCGGACCACGGAATCTCTCGCTCATTGAACATGCTACCTCCTTAGTGGATTCTATAAAATGTGCATACAGAGTCAATTATTCCAATTCAGCAAAACAAATTGATGACTATCAGCTTGAATACATTGATGTGCCAAAACAGAACAACTCGTGAGTCCTCGTTTACTATTTTGTGTGTGCATTTTATTTTCTTCATTGTTTTTCATTGTGGAGCTTTTTTGTTTGGTTCATGATATCATTATGTACATTTTTATTACAGGATTGATTGTGGGTTTTTCATGATGAAATTTCTTGAGCTCTGGGATGGACGGGTTGTCCCCGCAATTACATGTGACCAAATACCAGAATATAGGAAGATTTTAACGTGGACTTGGCTTCACCATCCAAGGAATAAGTTCACAAACTGGAAGTTTCTACTTAGAGGCAAACAAAATCTAAGGTTCATTTTCTCCATAACTTTTGTACCTCCATAATCTCTCAATTTTTTCCTAGCATGCTAATAATGGGAATAATTGAAGAAGTAATAGTAACGCAATATACTGATTTATACAAAGTACTTAAACGCCAAATCATCTTTTTTGTAACTGCTGTTATTTCTTGCATGTCTTCAGGCGTTGATCGTTGTTTGCTGCATGCTTTTTGCTGTCATTCGTCTGAGCATATTTGTTCTTCCTCAATTCACTGCTTTTTACATTGTCTGCACTTGATCTTATTATATCGCTGTCTGAACTTTTTGCTGTCACTCATTGCTTGATTGCTGAGTATTGCTCTTACCAACCTGAAAATATTTTTTGTAGAGAACAATTATTGTTAACAGACCAATCTTTTTTTTGCCATAATATATATGCGAACAAGAAGTAAAATGTATGCAAAAATCTATATAGTAATTTTTTTTTTTGCTACAAACCTTGTCTCTGTCAGGACAACGGTCTTCTGTGTCCTTCTAGTCTGCAAAGACTGCATTTTCTTATCTTTTTTTGTTTCTTTAGAGCAGCTTGCTCATAGTGATTCTTTGGCCTTTCACCCATGTTGAATCCTTGGCTAGCTGAATGTGGAGGATCTTTGTAGGTTGTTTCCTTTGTGTATTCATCATGTTCTTGACCACCTGGAACTTCTTCAGATGTTCGTTCTTTGTTAAGGTCTTCATTGATTTTGTTTGATGTGTCGTTATCCTCTGTATCATTCTCCTGTTTAGTCACCGGATCATCGACAGCCCTTCTCTTTCTTTGTCTTGTTTCTTTTTCATTTAATCTCTGAATCTTATCATCAATGATTGTCTTCTTGAGTTGAACGATCCCAGCACCAAACAAGTCGTATGACCTATCCGTGCAAACTGTGGATAGTACATGTGATACTTTGCTCATTTCAATTGCATGCCTCACAGCTAAGTGTGTCTTTTCACTCCTCGTCAAGTCTGAAGTTGCAGTCATGTATGCAACCTCTATTCCAGCTGCTGTTGTCCATCTTGCATTTATGAAGCTCAGAGGCAATTCTGTTATGCCATTATGCATAGCAACTCGTAGTACGTGGCAACATTGTATGCCATCCCTTGACATCTTATAACATGAACAGGTGTACACGCTTCCGTCAGCTGATATGTGCACCGTGTATTCTGTTCTAGGAAATTCAGCGTTCCAGTAATTTCCTAATCTTTTCACTATATAAGTTCTGTTTGGTTCAACATTTTCAACATTGTAAGCAGTTGTTTTCTTCATCTCCTCTGCAAATTTTGCATATATAGGGTCCGTGTAGATTTAGCTGCTTCTCTCTCCAATGGATTATATCCCCAGTGTCCTGTCTCCTTTATTTCTGTTTTCTCCCGTAGCCTGTCAAGATCAGCTTGTTTCTTCTCTTGTATAATGAGATATTGTTTGAAGAATGCGGAAATAGTGTCCTTCCGTTTCACGTAATGCTTGAAAAGTGAGTTAGTGCTCTCACTTCTTCCAGTTGATGATGTGAAGGGGAAGAAATGGTTCATGAAGTAGGCCGGTACCCATTCGTTTCTTATCTCATATATCCTCTCTAGGTGGGCCTCCCCTTCAGCATTGTGTTGCCTAAGTAGTGAACTCCAGCCAGTCTCAAACTCTTCCGGTGTGAAGGAGTTTCTAATTAATGCCCTCAATAGTTCATGTAATGGCACACGGGCTGCAAAGAAAGTGACTAATTTTTCTTTCAGCTTTTTTCCAACATGGAAGTTGCAGTAGCGGTGAATCGTGAAAGGTAGCACTGCTTTTATTGCATTCCCCATTGCTACACATTGGTCTGTGATTATTGTTTCTGGACATTTATTCCCCATGACCGAGATGAATGCAGTGAACAGCCACCTAAAGGTCTCTTCTGTTTCATCTTTCAGCAAAGCAGCGCCAAATAGCACTGTTTTTCCATAGTTGTCGACCCCAACTATAGGTGCAAACGGCAAACCATACTGGTTTGTTGAAAAGGTTGTGTCAAAAGATACAAACTGGCCAAATTGCTTGTAGTTTGCTTTGCCAATGCTATCTGTCCAGAACACACTCCTGACAACGCTATCCTCCACCTGCATTCTGTGTGAGAATCCTGGCCTGTCGTGACATTCATTTTAAAGCATTCTAATAGTTCGTCAACATCTCTGTTCCTTAGTTTTTCTTTCTCTTTTGCTGCTTGGTTGCTCAGATACTTTGTATCGAAAGGCACAGCCCGGAAACTGCCTCTTGTTTTCCTGAATATCTTCATTATGTTTCGTGGGGGCACCCTTGTTTCCTGGAGCATGTCAATCAAAGTCCTGTCTGATTCTGACATGTGCCGGTGACATTTCATGAACCTTGTAAGCCATAGAGATGGAGCCAATGGGTGGTTGTGCTCTAGATGTACATGTTTGATCGCCCATTTTCCTTGTTCCTCTTTTACAGTCATTTTAACTTTGCACCTTGTCTGCACGATTTTGTTTGTTCTTCTCCTCTTCAGTGCACTGTCTTTGCACTCAGTAGACCTACTCCTATTGCACGTGAACGACTGTTTGTTGATTACATTGCTAATTTTTGATTCATAGCTTGTATCTTTCCTTATTGCGAACCCCATTTTCCTAGCATAAACTGCAAAGAAGAAAAATGCTTCGTCCCTTGTGTCAAACTCCATACCATGTTCTGGTTTAGATGCTTGCGATATTTCAGATATAGTTGTTCTCTGTGAACATTTTATCCATTTCCTTCTCCTCAACATATGGCTCTTCTGGATTTATTGCTTTCTGAATTTCATCGTCAGGTATGTCCTCATGGTTGACATCCTCATTTCCCAACTGGATATGTTCAGCTTCTTCTTCTTGACACTGAAGTGACTGTCCTTCTCCACGCATATGTAACTCGGCATCATCATCTTCATCTTCCATGTTTATTTCCTGTTTGAAAAAATATATTAAAACTTCCTGTTATACAATTATTATTGAGGCCAACTTTTCACTGTTTGTGTTAAATTCCTTTTTCGATCTAAATTGGTTTTGTAGTTAACAGTAGCAGTATCCATATTCTTTTGTTATATTGATTTTTAACTCACCTCATTCAAGTCGATATGTAACATTTTCGATTTGGATGCCTCATTTTCTGCGTTTGACATCGACGAGTAGTTAGGAGAGGTCGGCAGAGCAAGGATCCTTTCTTCTAGTTTTCTTAACTCATCATTTTGGTCACTCTCTGCTTTGTCTCTTCGTCGCTGAAGAAAACCTGTTTGGAAAGGCAAAACATGCACATTTGTTAATTCGAACCATTCGAATTGTTATCAAGTAACAAAATGTTTTTATGCGTTTTATCTTCAGTACCTGCATAAACCTGTCCAGAAATTTCCTCGTGTCCACTGGCTGTTTTAAGTTCATTGACTGAATAATCTCCTGGGCTGTTGGTGATTCCAGCCCTGCTTTGGCCTTATCATCATCTCGCTCGGAGTTGTTTTCCATCTGAAATCAGTATAAATACTATCATTTATGCTGTCACGACAAGGTTTAATTTTTACTCATATTTTGTTAATGTGTTTTTATTATTTTTCCAGGTGTTGGCATGATTACATCCCCCCAATGGATCATCATATGCAGCTTAAAGGAATGTTGGATTTATTTTCAATGCTACATGAAGATAGAAGTTTTTTAGTTCTGCCTTGTGTGATAAAGTTTTTTTGTATGCTTCTATGGTGTTTGGCTACAAATCTATGCAGATTTTCTGTGTTTTTTATGTGCTTAATGATATGTAAGACTATGTAATGAATATTACATTCCCCTGTCCATGATGCACCTTGTTGAATGTATAGAAATGTAAGGTTACTGTTTTGTTTTGCTTAATATGTAAAGATGGCAATGGTGGATTTATCTAAGCATGGGATGCATATAATCTATGAAAAAACAAGGTATGTGCATGCTGATTTTTTACCTTTTTGCTTGTCCTCTGTTGCCTTTCTTCTCAACCTCCTCTATCTTCGACCTAATGCGCAAGCTTGGATCTCCCAGTCCCTTCTGCTTCGTATTGATGGCGGCGCTGTAGGGTTTAGGGAGGAGGAAGGGGGCAGGAAGAGGTCCTCCTCGATCTCTTCTTTGGGCCGTAGCCAGGTGGAAGAAATAGGACAGCTGTAATGCTTGGAACTTTTTTTCAGTCGTGTCCTTGCGTGCATTAATTTTTACAGAAGTGGGTACATGGTTTTTTCCTTCACATATGTCTTGCTTCTGTCCTGGGGTTTTTTTTTGTACTTGAACTATTTTTATGTTACCCTGGGGGGGGGGGGTTTTGTAATATGGAAAAGGCACCTACCACGAGTTGCCCATCTTTTTGCCATGGAGTTGTTTATTCATTTGTTGTTCTCCCTATCTCGTGAGGCTTCTTCTCTGCTCCCCTAACCTCTGCAGATCCTGCACGCAAAGTCCCCCCAAATCTAGATCGAAATTATTCTTGTGTGGACAACTCAAAAGAAGCTGGTCATTATGTAGAGAAGATTTTTTTTGATTGAGTTCTACTGCTTCTTCATCTAGGTACTGGCTTCTTTCTTCCCTCCCCATCTCGAGCTTGATTTTATTTTTTTTGTCGAAGATTCTAATCTTTGCAGCACTCCCCATGTTGTAACTTGCTAGATCTTTTCTACTTTTTTTAATCTCACGGTTTTGTGTGCTAACTCCCTTGTTCTTAACTTGCTTCTACAGCTATCATGAATCTCTTCTCAAGTCCAGTACGAGATTCATTTTTTTTGTTCTTACTTGGCCTGTTTTTTTCTTTTTCCCTTTTTGTTTTTGGTGATATGCAGGCAACAATATAAGCATAACTGTTATTTTGGCTATCTACAATCTTTGACAGCATGTTTCATTGCTCTCATGTGCAGTTGGCATCATTTAATTTTATGTTGAACAACGGAGTCTGATTGCTATTCATAGCTCCAGAACGGAAGGAAAAATGGATGGTCAGAATCATGAGCAAGCTGTAAGTTTGTGATACAACTGGATCTATGTAGTGTAGTTTTTTCTTGTTCCAGGTTGGCAACAATGCCAAAATCTTTTTTCATAGTTCGTCTGACAGCAATAATGTTTTTTAAGCTTCTTCTTTGCTCGCGCCCTGCATACTGTTGGCACTTATACAAATTTGATGTTTGTTTGTGCAAAGTAAGATCCAACCCTTTTCTAATAGGTTTTGATTATGTTGTTTCTATTGTTGCAGGAATTTTACACAAAGTTATCATTGCCAAAATTCACGGCATTGGTTCGTCGTTTAACACCGGTTCAGAGGGACTTAGTTTGCAGCATTGGTCTTGGATTTCTCTTAGAAATAGGTTGTGAAGTTCTTCCTCGCCGTTTGATTCGTCATATCGTATCAATTTTCGATGCACGCTCAAGAACATTGAATATACCCAAAGGCCCAGCATTTGTTATCACTTCTTTAGTTGTCCATCAAGTCCTTGGTACACCAATTGGGGTAGGCGAATTGGCGAGAAGGTTGATGCAGATTTAAGGCTGCACATTTGCAATGTGACAAGTTGTAAAGGCAGATATCCAAAAATCAGTGAGCTTGATTGCTTGATCACTGCTGATCTGGTTGGCGATCTTTTCAAAGTTGTGTTTGGAATGTATGCAATGACAGCGTTTCTTTGCCCTTCCAGCCATGATGCTGTCAGTCCAGACTATATTCATATTTTCAAAGAACCTGATAGTATAGGATCATTTGATTTCTCAGCTGCCGTCTTGGAGAAACTTGTGTCTTCTGTTGAATCATACAATGACGGCCTTACAACTGTTCTTGGTGGGAATCTGCTATGCCTACTGGTATTAATGTTATATCCTTTTTATTTGTTGTTTTTGCTTATCAATTTTTTCTTAAACCTTTTTGTTTTTGTAAGTTTAGCATGCCTCTCGAATCACATATCTTAGTTAAAACATTTTTTTTGCTAGATATATACTTGGACTTCAAGGACAGTACCATCATGCCAATTCCATTAAAGTGGAAGTTCCTCGTGTAGCTGTATGGTCAACCTCAATGATAAATGTTGTTGAGATGAAGGATTGCATATCATGGGACTCTGCTTGTATGGAAAGTTGCCGGTAAGTTTTTTCTGTTGGCATTTTCTGTGTTTTATAATCTGATTTTCTTATTATTGTCATGTATGCTATTTTTCCAGTGTTCTATTGTTCTAAATTTGTCTCATAGCTTACTGCCAATCTAATTTTTTCTTTTTTCACAGGTAAAAGCTGTTCAATACCCCATTCACATGCAATCCAATAACAGTCTCTCTCACTGCCAAGAAATCATATGATGATCTTCTGAACTTTGTGTTATCAATTTGTCCTGAGGTCCACCACAAATTGGTATAGCCTAAATCTTTTTCTTTTTTGTACGTCTTGTATTTAACTGTATTATTGTTTTTATTTTTTTTTCCTATGCATGTTGTTTATTAGTCTGTTACCAAAACCTATTTTGCATACTCACATTCCCACAAAATTGTTTTCATGTCTTATATTGGGAATACTATTCTTTAATTTGATTAGTTTGTCTTGCAAAATACTTACAAGTTTTTTATCACTCACTGCTTTTTTTCTTTTTATTTTCTTGGTTTGGATAGGTAATTGACCAACTACTGTCATTATGTCCAGCATGGAGAAAGATATCTTTGAATCAATTCAGCCTATAATTTGTCATAACTAATCAATGTTTTAAAGATAATACCTTCCATGCAATCAATCACCTCATTTGAATGAAATGCACAATTTTCAAATTGTGTCTCCTCAGTTCAAGGTCCCTCTGGTTGGTTCCACTTACAAGGAAGAATGTGTTGACAAAGTTTTCTCGAGCAATGCCGTTACAACTACTGGAGCTATAAGTTCAATTGCACAACACAGTGGCATGTTAACGATGCTGAGACAACTGAGTCCAATCTTGCCAGTTCTGGAAAACAAACTTCAGTACGTAATATTGTAGAAATGCTTATATTTCCTGTCCCAGATGAACATATGATCAAGAGACTTGACGACGAAGCTTGCAGTGATGGCATTTTCAACGTGGAGAGGTTATTGATTTTAAACAGCATACCGCAAGAAATCCTTTCGACGTTCCATACCCTTACGTAGCTGAAGAATCATTGTATCCACAGAGAGTTGATACCAGCCATGTTGAGGTAGTTGTGCCAACAGTTATTGAATTGGTAGCATACATTGTGCAAGAAATAGAGTCTGATGCCAAAGTTCGCAAGTTAATGGCTGGTAAGATTTGCACAGACAATGAAAGGTTGAGGTTTTTAATGAGCTGTTTGAACCATCGCAACCTGACTTAGCTTCTAAAGAAAAGAAAAGGCCGTCCTGGATAACACCAGCGATCAAGCTCTTCATTGCATCTCTCTTAAAAAAAGAGCAAAAATTATTCGCCACAAATGAAACTGATACAAGTACTCTTCAATTCCCTGAACCAGAGAAAGTTCTTGTTGGAGTTCAGTTCAATATGTGTGACAGCCCAGGTGGTGTCAATGTAGGCGAAAGCTCACCCAATAACAGTGGCAAAGCGTCGTTCAATGATTCCAAAATGACTGACGAAGAGTTTGACAAAGAGTTTGTGAACTCAGCAATAAAAGTTAGCAGGAGTATTATGCAAGAAAGGCTAATCAAGACCTTCCATCTATCCATTCTCACAATGTCTGTATTTCGGAAATTAGTTATGAAAAAGTGATTTCATCGTTTCAGTCAACACTTGTTGAGCAGGAGGTTTTCAACAATGTTGTATCTGGTATTCGAGACTGCAAGATCAAAACTTAAGACTAAGTTGTGACTATAGATTTCATTTGTTCTGTTCATTTTTACATCCTTTTACTCATTCTCTTATTATCGCCTTTTTTCTTTGATGTTTTTTTGTTTTTGTTTTTGTGTTTTTACATGGCCAAATATAGCATCCAGATTGTAGTCATGGGATCTACCTGGGTTGAGCACAGGGTTTTTTAATTAAGCATGCAAGTATATGGCAAGGTTCACAGTTTACGTGATTAATATGCTTGGCAAGGCAGTAATGGTTGAAGATATTGAGAGGAAGAATCTTGGCATGATGCGGGAAAATCAGTGGAAGAGATACGTTTTCAAGTGCAAGATAGCTGTTAGTACTTATTCGACACAGTCTTTTTTTTTGTTGATTACTAAAACGGATGTGTTTTTATTATTTTTTTTTGTTTGCATGTTACCCATTTTTGTTTCCATGATGATAAAGAAATTGATTTGTTCCATTTTTGCATGTCACACATAAAATGTAGGCCCTTTTCAGCTGGAACATGAAATGCCAGGAAAATTAGCAAAACTGCTGTCTAATGGAATGCTAGGTTTCATGCTCTCTATGGACTTGGTGAGCTTTGTTTTATAATTATTATATTTTTTCTTTTACGCATGATTAATTGTTTTCAACATTGTACATTATCTGGTCACATCTAATTTTCTTTTTTTTTCTTTTTTGCTTCTTATGTTTATTAGATTCATCTGCCACTATTCACATCTGGGTTTTACTACCTTCTGGTTGTGAATTTGAAGAGGAAACGATTTGAAGTGCTAATTCCAAATAACAAGCTGCATCTTGTCGAAAAAGAGGCTTCTGTTGCAATCAAAAACTTTAAAATGTCATTCACCTTGGCATATAAGAACTCATTGGTCAATGTAAATGATATGAAAACAGTTTTCCGAAGTGTCTGCGCATCAGAGAGAGAGTAAGAATGCACTGCACTAATATTTTTTGTCATTCGGTTTAATTTACTAGATTAATTTTATTAGCTAGTTTGAATTTTCACATTTGGTTTCCTGTCTCTTTTTTGTCTCATTTTTGTTGCAGGGGCGATAGTGGGATTTTTGTGATGAAACTAATTTGCGATTTTGATGGCGACAACACACTTTGTTTCCACCTGTGTGAGTTATTTTTTCGCAGTTGATTTTTTTCAAACTTATGTACTACCTGTTTTGTTTTTTGTTTTTGATATAAGAAAAGTACACCGTTTTTAGTAGTTTACAGTTTTTCTGTAACCCAATAGCACTTTTTTTTCCAACAGGAGCATGCGAAGCCTCTTCGTGAGAGTTTGACTTATTATATGATTGCTCACCCATTCAACGAAAAATTCCTTTGGAAACAAAGAAATTCTACAGAAGCATGTTAGTTTCCAACTTGTTTTACTTTACATCTTTTTTGCATGCTTTTTAAGTACAACAGTGTCTATGTGTTCACTCTCTCTAATGTTTTAAAAATGGTTTTTCATTTTTTCATGTATAATCTTGCGCAGAACATTCCGCATGACAAGGTAAAGATTATACATATTCCATCGTCTTTTTTTTTTGTTGTTGACTGGATGTGATTCTAATTTCTATATTTGTTTTTAGTTTTTTACTGTTTTCCGATTCTTTAAATTAATTGTACCTTTTTTGTTTTCGTGTTTTTGTTCTCAAAAGACACCAGGGTACTTCCATGGATGCACGAGATCAACGTTTTGAACAAGAAGATCTGGAGGCATTTCTCAAGTTCTGAACTTGTTTAAGTCATTGATTATGGAAATCTTACTCTTTAGTTCGAGGAGGCTACGATTTACCACAATTTTTGTAGTCAAAGTTTAACGGCTGTGGATTTTTATGATTGTACTGCCTTTTTACATTTACTTCTTTTTTTATTTTGCTATTTCGCATGTTTTGAGTGTTTTTATTGTCTCTTTTTTCTTCTTTTGCAACATGAACTGAGTTTAAGTTTGTTCCCCCATACATCGAATACAGATCACTCAAATTATCACGTAGTACAGTTCTTTGCCACAGCACACCCCTGGTTTTTTGTACAGTTTGTTTTTAACTAGGGGTTAGGGGGAGTTTTGTAGAAGCTGTGTGAAATTTTTAATGTTTTTATTGAATCCAAATGGGTTATAAATAAAAAGTAGAAAAATAATTTTACGTTTTTTTAGGAATGTTATCAAGGGTGGTGAATGAAATTACCAACCCTTCAAACTTATATATATTTTTCCAAGAATGTTATCATTGGAGATGAATGGAAATTACGTACTTTTAAGAACCACTATATATTTTTATTTCCAAAGATATTGTCTAGGGAGATGAATGGAAAGTACCAACCCTTTTTTTTAGAAACCAATGTATAGTCTATTCCCACAAATGTTCTCAAGGGCGGTGAATGTAAATTACCAACCCTCTAAAAACCTTTTACATAATTTCCCAAGAATTTATCAATCGTAGTTGAATGGAATCACCAACCCTTTGAATGCATATATATTTTTCTTTCGAAAACAAAGTAATCTCGGAGACGAATGGAAATTATCAACCTACAAAACGTATATATAATTTCCCGCAAGAATGTTATCAATGGAGATGAATCAAAATTACCAACTTTTAAGAACCAGTATATATTTTTATTTCCAAATAAATTATCAAGGCAGATGAATGGAAATTACCAACATTTTTTTTAGGAAGCAATGCATAGTGTATTCCCAAGAATGGTTATCAAGTGTGCTGTTTGTTATTTTTGGTTGTGGAAGTATGCATTTCAGTTTGAACATTTGTCAGCTTAAAATGTGTTTTGGTGGAAGTATGCGTTTGAACTGTTTTTATGGTTGTTTGGACTGAGTATTTACTGTACTGATTTTTGTTGACCATAGGCCTTGTAAGCACTTGTCAGCGCTATGGATATTAGCAAGTTGAGGTGCAGCCACTTGTCAGCGAAAGAAGGCCAACCGGCTACCACGCACTCCTCTCCCCTCTTAACTGCACCCACCCACTCTCTATAACACACACCCGTTCTCCTCAGTCACTTCACTTCTCTGTCCATTCTCACTTTTTCACCGGAGAAACCAAGAACAACGCCGGATCGAGTTGCCAAGAAGCATCGAGGTAATGTGCAATTGTAGTATGATTCATTTCTTTGATGTTGAGCCCTTTTCTTCTTCTCTAAAGATGCTCCTCTTCTGAATCATTTTCTTGATGTGTTTTGTCTGAATTTGTTTCTGTTCTAGATCGATGGACCCAATGTGGATGTGGTGGACCTTTCATCTCTTCAGATGATGGCAGTGCAGAGAGCACTGACCTTTCATGTTCAGTCTGCGAGATGGAGAGGGATCTGAACATTACTATCAAAGGTACTGTTCTGACTGAGAGAATTTTCTGTACTTCTGCATGTTTTTTATACTGAAAGATGTAGGGCCAGACCCCTATTTGTGTTCATGTGGTTGTGTTTTGTGTGCTGTAGGACCAGAGTGGGAAGTGCAGGACCTTATGATGAGTATTGGTGTACTCCAACCGTGTTGGTTTGGAGCCACGTCAGGTAGTGCTTCTGGAGGACATGTGTGATCTGCAGAAGCCTAGAATCCCTTTCTATGTTGACAATGAGAGAGGGACGATTATCTGTAAACAGGAACAAGGGGAAAATGGTTGGTTGGTTATGCATTGAATTTTATTGATGCTTTCCTCAGTTACTCAGCCTAGAATTTACTTGTTATTTACTGTTTAATTTGCAGTATTTCAACAAGGATTTCACCAGTACCTACCTGAAGCATTACCTGACCAGGAGTGGATATGAAATGAGGGTCTACTATGACCATGCTCAGAAATGACTCCAGTGATGATAAAGATGGACAAGCCTAGGAAGTGTGCCATCATGACATCTAAGTGGATGGAAGTTGTTGCTGATCAGGGCTATGGTGAGGGTGAGGTGCTCATGTTTTGGTTTAGGAGGACCCATGAAGAGAAGAAGCTGAAGCTGTATTGACAGGATTGAGCCTGGAAGCTTTGGGTTTGACATCCAGTACCACTATGCTCTCATTGCAGTGCTGGAGTCTGAAAGATGCCTTGGGAACCTGCTATGCTACATGTGGTATCAGTCTGCTATGCTACTTGTTGTTCTTTTTGTAGTTTGTGTGTAATGGTTGAACCTGTTATATAAGCCACCAGTGCTTAGTATCTACTGTTGTAATGAACCTGATCCAGTACTTGAAGTACTATTATCTATATAATGCTTGCTCTTAAACTACTTTGTCTTTTTTGCATTGCATAAATTCGGTACAGAAATTTTTGGGTCTGCCAAATTTGCATAAATTCAGTACAAATTTTTGTGGGTTTGCCAAAATTTCCAAAAATTCAGTGCAAAGGCTCAGAAACTCTCTGCATCTTTTCTCATGTGGAGGTGCATTTTGTGTGTGCCCACTCCATCGACAAACTGCTGACTAGACCTTGGTGCTTGCAACCAAGTCTTAACGATTCTAGATTTGGTTGCAATATCTACATCATAGCAGATGTTACCTCATGTCAGCAGACAGCATATGATAAGCAATGTAGCATTTGTAACTAAAAACACTTGTACTGGATAACACATTTTTATTTCACAATGATAGTAAAAACAAAATGGAAATAAAAAAACACCCTAGAACACTTCAGGTAATAAACAAACAACATAAAACTTATTGTCATTCACAACGCCCACTATCTCATTCCCTACCATTCCCTAGCACGCTTCTTAACTGAGTTGCAGTAGAGAGAGAAGAAACCCCTCGTACATCTAGACGCCTATAAATCTCGTAAGCAGCATACGCATCCCTAGCAGCATATTCTATGTGTTTCTGTGACAGGGGTGTATTCTTCCACATTTCGTGCTCCTTTTCACCAAACCCCTCTTCTGTTCCTGTAGTACTCATCTATCACAGCTGCAGCAACATCCTTCAGTCCTTGCTTCTTGGTTCTTGGCTTCTCGTTGTCAGGGTCTCTCCAGATGCGCTGAATGTCCTTGTATACCATAATACTAAATCCAGATCTACCCATGACTTTTTTATCATGAACAATGTCAAAACAGCAAAGTTAACGAAAATTGTGCAAGAAGGCATAAAGCAGATCACTATGTTTATCAGCGTGGCACGCGTGATAAACCAAACACTCATTGCCCACACAACTGGAGGACAGCAACCTTCTGAGGAAGACATAAGATCCGCGGCAACTGGTGTACTCGACATCAACCCCTATGATCTTCCTCTGGGCAGCATCTAGCAGAGCTTGAACCTTCTCGATCCACTCATCAACGCTGTCAGCTTTGTTGGTGTAGACCACGTTAATCTACATGGTTCCATGACAAGGAACCTTGTGTTCATGGCAGAAGGCCATGATGTTGGAGCTCTGCATAGTGGGGAGGGAGGAAGGGGAAGAGGAAGAGCGATACAAGAGCGGAAGAGCAATACGTGAGATGCGAACGCCCTGTTTATTTATAAGAGGGGAGCAGGGGGAGTCGCTTGGAGATAAGATAACGACAATTTATTTTTTGCAACAGCACTAATAGTAATGATAACAACCCTATAAAAACGGTAACAAGCAGGGTAGTCGTTGGGATATAAGATAATGACAACTTAATTATCGCAAGAGCTCTAACAGTAATGATAACAACCCCATAAGCACGCACTTGTGTTACATAATTTCTTAACAATGCTTATTTTACAGCAAATAGTTTTAATTAAAACTAACAAACACTTGCAAGCAATAAAACAATCTACATTTGCAAAGAAATTTTCAAGGGAGATGAATGGAAATTACCTACATTTTTCTGAGAAACCAATGCATATCTATCCCCAAGAATGTTATCAAGGGTGTGAATGAAATTACCAACCTTCAAAAATTATATATATTTTTTCGCAAGAATGTTTATCAATGGAGATGAATGGAAATTACCTACTTTTAAGAACCAATATATTTCTGTTTCCAAAAGAATTGTCAATGGAGATGAATGGAAGTACCAACCTTTTTTTTCTAGGAACCAATGTATAGTCTATTCCCACCGATGTTTTTATCAACGGTGGTGAATGAAAATTACCAACTCTCTAAAAACATATATATAATTTCCCAATAATGTTATTTAACGGAGATGAATGGAAATTACCAACCCTTTGAAAACATTTTTTTTTTGCCAATAATGTTATCAATGGAGTAGAATCGAAATTACCAACTTTTAAGAACCAGTATATATTTTTATTTCCAAAGAAATTATCAAGGGAGATGAATGGAAATTATCAACATTTTTTTTTAGAAACCTATGCATAGTCTATTCCCAAGAATGTTATCAAAGGGTGGTGAATGAAAATTTAGGGGAAACCTATATATAATTTTCCAAACAAAACCAGGGGAGATGAATGGGAGTTACCAACCCTTTGAAAACATATATATATTTTTTCTTTTCCAAAACAAAGTAATCAGAGGAGATGAATGGAAACTACCAACCCTTTCAAAACATACATATAATTTTTCCAAGAATGTTATCAAGGGACATGAATGGAAACTACCAACCTTTTTTAAGAACCATTATAAATTTTTATTTCCAAAGAAAGTAATCAAGGGCAAAGTATGGTTATTACCAACCCTTTTTTTTAGGAGCTATGTATAGACTATTCCCAAGGATGTTATCAAGGGCGATGAATGCAAATTACCAACCCTTTGAAAACATATGTATAATTTTCTCAAGAATGCTATCAAGGGACATGAATGGAAACTACCAACCTTTTGTAAGAATCATTATAAATTTTTATTTCCAAAGAAAGTTATCAAG
The DNA here is from genome assembly GCA_028641055.1 of Alopecurus myosuroides. NCBI lineage: Eukaryota > Viridiplantae > Streptophyta > Magnoliopsida > Poales > Poaceae > Alopecurus > Alopecurus myosuroides. The sequence continues at coordinate 660,930,438 of CM054057.1, forward strand.
GGCAATGAATGGAAATTACCAACCATTTTTTTAGGAACCTATGTGTAGTCTATTCCCAAGAATGTTATCAAGGGTGTTGAACGAAAATTACCAACCTTTCAATAACTTATATTAATTTTCCCTGGAATGTTATCAATGGAGATGAATGGAAACTACAACCCTTGGAAAACATATTTTATAAATCCCCCAAGAATGTTATCAAGGGAGATAATGGAAATTACCAACCTTATTTAGAATCCACTATATATATTTATTTCCCAAGAATTTCATAAGGGACGATGATTAAAATTAACAACCTTTTTCAAAACCAGTATATAGTATATCCCCAATGATGTTTATCAAGGGCGATGAATGCAATTACCAACCCTTTGAAAACATATATATAATTTTCCCAAAGAAAGTTATCAAGGGACATGAATGGAAACTACCAACCCTTTTTTTAGTAACCTATGTATAGTCTATTCCCAAGGATGTTACCAAGGGCGATGAATGCAAATTACCTACCCTTTTGAAAACATATATATAATTTTCCCAAGAATGTTATCAAGGGACTTGAATGGAAAGTACCAACCTTTTTTTAAGAACCATTATAAATTTTTATTTCCAAAGAATGTTATCAAGGGCAATGAATGAAAATTACCAACCCTTTTTTTTTAGGAACCTATGTATAGTCTATTCCCAAGATTTGTTATCAAGGGTTTTGAATGAAAATTACCAACCTTTCGAAAACTTATATATAATTTTCCCCAGGAATGTTATCAATGGAGATGAATGGAAACTACCAACCATTTGAAAACATATTTTTTATAATTTCCCCAAGAATGTTATCAAGGGAGATAATGGAAATTACCAACCTTATTTTTTAGAAACCACTATATATATTTATTTCCCAAGAATTTTTCATAAGGGACAATGAATTAAAATTAACAACCTTTTTAAAAAACCAGTATATAGTCTATTCCCAAGGATGTTATCAAGGGCGATGAAAGCAAATTACCAACCCTTTGAGAACATACATATAATTTTTCCAAGAATGTTATCAAGGGACATGAATGGAAACTACCAACCTTTTTTAAGAACCATTATAAATTTTTATTTCCAAAGAAAGTAATCAAGGGCAAAGTATGGTTATTACCAACCATTTTTTTTAGGAGCTATGTATAGACTATTCCCAAGGATGTTATCAAGGGCGATGAATGCAAATTACCAACCCTTTGAAAACATATGTATAATTTTCTCAAGAATGCTATCAAGGGACATGAATGGAAACTACCAACCTTTTGTAAGAATCATTATAAATTTTTATTTCCAAAGAAAGTTATCAAGGGCAATGAATGGAAATTACCAACCATTTTTTTTAGGAACCTATGTGTAGTCTATTCCCAAGAATGTTATCAAGGGTGTTGAACGAAAATTACCAACCTTTCAATAACTTATATATAATTTTCCCCTGGAATGTTATCAATGGAGATGAATGGAAACTACCAACCCTTGGAAAACATATTTTATAAATCCCCCAAGAATGTTATCAAGGGAGATAATGGAAATTACCAACCTTATTTAGAATCCACTATATATATTTATTTCCCAAGAATTTCATAAGGGACGATGAATTAAAATTAACAACCTTTTTCAAAAACCAGTATATAGTATATCCCCAATGATGTTTATCAAGGGCGATGAATGCAAATTACCAACCCTTTGAAAACATATATATAATTTTCCCAAAGAAAGTTATCAAGGGACATGAATGGAAACTACCAACCCTTTTTTTAGTAACCTATGTATAGTCTATTCCCAAGGATGTTACCAAGGGCGATGAATGCAAATTACCTACCCTTTTGAAAACATATATATAATTTTCCCAAGAATGTTATCAAGGGACTTGAATGGAAAGTACCAACCTTTTTTTAAGAACCATTATAAATTTTTATTTCCAAAGAAAGTTATCAAGGGCAATGAATGAAAATTACCAACCCTTTTTTTTAGGAACCTATGTATAGTCTATTCCCAAGATTTGTTATCAAGGGTTTTGAATGAAAATTACCAACCTTTCGAAAACTTATATATAATTTTCCCCAGGAATGTTATCAATGGAGATGAATGGAAACTACCAACCATTTGAAAACATATTTTTTATAATTTCCCCAAGAATGTTATCAAGGGAGATAATGGAAATTACCAACCTTATTTTTTAGAAACCACTATATATATTTATTTCCCAAGAATTTTTCATAAGGGACAATGAATTAAAATTAACAACCTTTTTAAAAAACCAGTATATAGTCTATTCCCAAGGATGTTATCAAGGGCGATGAAAGCAAATTACCAACCCTTTGAGAACATACATATAATTTTTCCAAGAATGTTATCAAGGGACATGAATGGAAACTACCAACCTTTTTTAAGAACCATTATAAATTTTTATTTCCAAAGAAAGTTATGAAGGGCAAAGTATGTATATTACCAACCCTTTTTTTTAGGAGCTTTGTATAGATTATTCCCAAGGATGTTATCAAGGGCGATGAATGCAAATTACCAACCCTTTGAAAACATATGTATAATTTTCTCAAGAATGCTATCAAGGGACATGAATGGAAACTACCAACCTTTTGTAAGAATCATTATAAATTTTTATTTCCAAAGAAAGTTATCAAGGGCAATGAATAGAAATTACCAACCATTTTTTTTAGGAACCTATGTATAGTCTATTCCCAAGAATGTTATCAAGGGTGTTGAACGAAAATTACCAACCTTTCAATAACTTATATATAATTTTTCCCTGGAATGTTATCAATGGAGATGAATGGAAACTAGCAACCCTTGGAAAACATATTTTATAAATCCCCCAAGAATGTTATCAAGGGAGATAATGGAAATTACCAACCTTATTTAGAAACCACTATATATATTTATTTCCCAAGAATTTCATAAGGGACAATGAATTAAAATTAACAACCTTTTTCAAAAACCAGTATATAGTATATCTCCAAGGATGTTTATCAAGGGCGATGAATGCAAATTACCAACCCTTTGAAAACATATATATAATTTTCCCAAGAATGTTATAAAGGGACATGAATGGAAACTACCAACCATTTTTTTTAAGAATCATCATAAATTTTTATTTCCAAAGAAAGTTATCAAGGGCAATGAATGCAAATTACCAACCCTTTTTTTAGGAACCTATGTATAGTCTATTCCCAAGGATGTTATCAAGGGTATTGAATGAAAATTACCAACCTTTCAAAAACTTATATATAATTTTTCCCTGGAATGTTATCAATGGAGATGAATGGAAACTACCAACCCTTTGAAAACATATTTTTATAATTTCCCCAAGAATGTTATCAAGGGAGATAATGGAAATTACCAACCTTATTTTAAAACCACTATATATATTTATTTCCCAAGAATTTCATAAGGGACAATGAATTAAAATCAACAATCTTTTTCAAAAACCAGTATATACTCTATTCCCAAGGATGTTATCAAGGGCGATGAAAGCAAATTACCAACCCTTTGAAAACATATATATAATTTTCAAAAGAAAGTTATCAAGGGACATGAATGGAAACTACCAACCCTTTTTTTTTAGGAACCTATGTATAGTCTATTCCCAAGGATGTTATCAAGGGCGATGAATGCAAATTACCTACCATTTTGAAAACATATATATAATTTTCCCAAGAATGTTATCAAGGGACATGAATGGAAATTACCAACCCTTTTTTTTAGGAACCTATGTATAGTCTATTCCCAAGATTGTTATCAAGGGTTTTGAATGAAAATTACCAACCTTTCAAAAACTTATATATAATTTTTCCCTGGAATGTTATCAATGGACATGAATGGAAACTACCAACCCTTTGAAAACATATTTTTATAATTTCCGCAAGAATGTTATCAAGGGAGATAATGGAAATTACCAACCTTATTTTAGAAACCACTATATATATTTATTTACCAAGAATTTCATAAGTGACAATGAATTAAAATCAACAACTTTTTTCAAAAACCAGTATATAGTCTATTCCCAAGGATGTTATCAAGGGCGATGAAAGCAAATTACCAACCCTTTGAGAACATACATATAATTTTTTCCAAGAATGTTATCAAGGGACATGAATGGAAACTAACAACCTTTTTTAAGAACCATTATAAATTTTTATTTCCAAAGAAAGTTATCAAGGGCAAAGTATGGATATTACCAACCCTTTTTTTTAGGAGCTATGTATAGACTATTCCCAAGGATGTTATCAAGGGCGATGAATGCAAATTACCAACCCTTTGAAAACATATGTATAATTTTCTCAAGAATGCTATCAAGGGACATGAATGGAAACTACCAACCTTTTGTAAGAATCATTATAAATTTTTATTTCCAAATAAAGTTATCAAGGGCAATGAATGAAAATTACCAACCCTTTTTTTTAGGAACCTATGTATAGTCTATTCCCAAGATTGTTATCAAGGGTTTTGAATGAAAATTACCAACCTTTCAAAAACTTATATATAATTTTTCCCTGGAATGTTATCAATGGAGATGAATGGAAACTACCAACCCTAGGAAAACATATTTTATAAATCCCCCAAGAATGTTATCAAGGGAGATAATGGAAATTACCAACCTTATTTAGAAACCACTATATATATTTATTTCCCAAGAATTTCATAAGGGACAATGAATTAAAATTAACAACCTTTTTCAAAAACCATTATATAGTATATCCCAAAGGATGTTTATCAAGGGCGATGAATGCAAATTACCAACCCTTTGAAAACGTATATATTTTTCCCAAGAATGTTATAAAGGGACATGAATGGAAACTACCAACCATTTTTTTTAAGAACCATTAAATTTTTATTTCCAAAGAAAGTTATCAAGGGCAATGAATGCAAATTACCAACCCTTTTTTTAGGAACCTATGTATAGTCTATTCCCAAGGATGTTATCAAGGGTATTGAATGAAAATTACCAACCTTTCAAAAACTTATATATAATTTTTCCCTGGAATGTTATCAATGGAGATGAATGGAAACTACCAACCCTTTGAAAACATATTTTTATAATTTCCCCAAGAATGTTATCAAGGGAGATAATGGAAATTACCAACCTTATTTTAAAACCACTATATATATTTATTTCCCAAGAATTTCATAAGGGACAATGAATTAAAATCAACAACCTTTTTAAAAAACCAGTATATACTCTATTCCCAAGGATGTTATCAAGGGCGATGAAAGCAAATTACCAACCCTTTGAAAACATATATATAATTTTCCCAAAGAAAGTTATCAAGGGACATGAATGGAAACTACCAACCCTTTTTTTAGTAACCTATGTATAGTCTATTCCCAAGGATGTTACCAAGGGCGATGAATGCAAATTACCTACCCTTTGAAAACATATATATAATTTTCCAAGAATGTTATCAAGGGACTTGAATGGAAAGTACCAACCTTTTTTTAAGAACCATTATAAATTTTTATTTCCAAAGAATGTTATCAAGGGCAATGAATGAAAATTACCAACCCTTTTTTTTTAGGAACCTATGTATAGTCTATTCCCAAGATTTGTTATCAAGGGTTTTGAATGAAAATTACCAACCTTTCGAAAACTTATATATAATTTTCCCCAGGAATGTTATCAATGGAGATGAATGGAAACTACCAACCATTTGAAAACATATTTTTTATAATTTCCCCAAGAATGTTATCAAGGGAGATAATGGAAATTACCAACCTTATTTTTTAGAAACCACTATATATTTATTTCCCAAGAATTTTTCATAAGGGACAATGAATTAAAATTAACAACCTTTTTAAAAACCAGTATATAGTTATTCCCAAGGATGTTATCAAGGGCGATGAAAGCAAATTACCAACCCTTTGAACATACATATAATTTTTCCAAGAATGTTATCAAGGGACATGAATGGAAACTACCAACCTTTTTTAAGAACCATTATAAATTTTTATTTCCAAAGAAAGTAATCAAGGGCAAAGTATGGTTATTACCAACCATTTTTTTTAGGAGCTATGTATAGACTATTCCCAAGGATGTTATCAAGGGCGATGAATGCAAATTACCAACCCTTTGAAAACATATGTATAATTTTCTCAAGAATGCTATCAAGGGACATGAATGGAAACTACCAACCTTTTGTAAGAATCATTATAAATTTTTATTTCCAAAGAAAGTTATCAAGGGCAATGAATGGAAATTACCAACCATTTTTTTTAGGAACCTATGTGTAGTCTATTCCCAAGAATGTTATCAAGGGGTTGAACGAAAATTACCAACCTTTCAATAACTTATATATATTTTTCCCTGGAATGTTATCAATGGAGATGAATGGAAACTACCAACCTTGGAAAACATATTTTATAAATCCCCAAGAATGTTATCAAGGGAGATAATGGAAATTACCAACCTTATTTAGAATCCACTATATATATTTATTTCCCAAGAATTTCATAAGGGACGATGAATTAAAATTAACAACCTTTTTCAAAAACCAGTATATAGTATATCCCCAATGATGTTTATCAAGGGCGATGAATGCAAATTACCAACCCTTTGAAAACATATATATAATTTTCCAAAGAAAGTTATCAAGGGACATGAATGGAAACTACCAACCCTTTTTTTAGTAACCTATGTATAGTCTATTCCCAAGGATGTTCAAGGGCGATGAATGCAAATTACCTACCCTTTTGAAAACATATATATAATTTTCCCAAGAATGTTATCAAGGGACTTGAATGGAAAGTACCAACCTTTTTTTAAGAACCATTATAAATTTTTATTTCCAAAGAAAGTTATCAAGGGCAATGAATGAAATTACCAACCTTTTTTTTAGGAACCTATGTATAGTCTATTCCCAAGATTTGTTATCAAGGGTTTTGAATGAAAATTACCAACCTTTCGAAAACTTATATATAATTTTCCCCAGGAATGTTATCAATGGAGATGAATGGAAACTACCAACCATTTGAAAACATATTTTTTATAATTTCCCCAAGAATGTTATCAAGGGAGATAATGGAAATTACCAACCTTATTTTTAGAAACCACTATATATTTATTTCCCAAGAATTTTTCATAAGGGACAATGAATTAAAATTAACAACCTTTTTAAAAACCAGTATATAGTCTATCCCAAGGATGTTATCAAGGGCGATGAAAGCAAATTACCAACCTTTGAGAACATACATATAATTTTTCCAAGAATGTTATCAAGGGACATGAATGGAAACTACCAACCTTTTTTAAGAACCATTATAAATTTTTATTTCCAAAGAAAGTTATGAAGGGCAATATGTATATTACCAACCTTTTTTTTAGGAGCTTTGTATAGATTATTCCCAAGGATGTTATCAAGGGCGATGAATGCAAATTACCAACCCTTTGAAAACATATGTATAATTTTCTCAAGAATGCTATCAAGGGACATGAATGGAAACTACCAACCTTTTGTAAGAATCATTATAAATTTTTATTTCCAAAGAAAGTTATCAAGGGCAATGAATAGAAATTACCAACCATTTTTTTTAGGAACCTATGTATAGTCTATTCCCAAGAATGTTATCAAGGGTGTTGAACGAAAATTACCAACCTTTCAATAACTTATATATAATTTTTCCCTGGAATGTTATCAATGGAGATGAATGGAAACTAGCAACCCTTGGAAAACATATTTTATAATCCCAAGAATGTTATCAAGGGAGATAATGGAAATTACCAACCTTATTTAGAAACCACTATATATTATTTCCCAAGAATTTCATAAGGGACAATGAATTAAAATTAACAACCTTTTTCAAAAACCAGTATATAGTATATCCAAGGATGTTTATCAAGGGCGATGAATGCAAATTACCAACCCTTTGAAAACATATATAATTTTCCAAGAATGTTATAAAGGGACATGAATGGAAACTACCAACCATTTTTTTAAGAATCATCATAAATTTTATTTCCAAAGAAAGTTATCAAGGGCAATGAATGCAAATTACCAACCCTTTTTTTAGGAACCTATGTATAGTCTATTCCCAAGGATGTTATCAAGGGTATTGAATGAAAATTACCAACCTTTCAAAAACTTATATATAATTTTTCCCTGGAATGTTATCAATGGAGATGAATGGAAACTACCAACCCTTTGAAAACATATTTTTATAATTTCCCCAAGAATGTTATCAAGGGAGATAATGGAAATTACCAACCTTATTTTAAAACCACTATTATATTTATTTCCCAAGAATTTCATAAGGGACAATGAATTAAATCAACAATCTTTTTCAAAAACCAGTATATACTCTATTCCCAAGGATGTTATCAAGGGCGATGAAAGCAAATTACCAACCCTTTGAAAACATATATATAATTTTCAAAAGAAAGTTATCAAGGGACATGAATGGAAACTACCAACCCTTTTTTTTTAGGAACCTATGTATAGTCTATTCCCAAGGATGTTATCAAGGGCGATGAATGCAAATTACCTACCATTTTGAAAACATATATATAATTTTCCCAAGAATGTTATCAAGGGACATGAATGGAAATTACCAACCCTTTTTTTTAGGAACCTATGTATAGTCTATTCCCAAGATTGTTATCAAGGGTTTTGAATGAAAATTACCAACCTTTCAAAAACTTATATAATTTTTCCCTGGAATGTTATCAATGGACATGAATGGAAACTACCAACCCTTTGAAAACATATTTTATAATTTCCGCAAGAATGTTATCAAGGGAGATAATGGAAATTACCAACCTTATTTTAGAAACCACTATATATTTATTTACCAAGAATTTCATAAGTGACAATGAATTAAAATCAACAACTTTTTCAAAAACCAGTATAGTCTATTCCAAGGATGTTATCAAGGGCGATGAAAGCAAATTACCAACCCTTTGAGAACATACATATAATTTTTTCCAAGAATGTTATCAAGGGACATGAATGGAAACTAACAACCTTTTTTAAGAACCATTATAAATTTTTATTTCCAAAGAAAGTTATCAAGGGCAAAGTATGGATATTACCAACCCTTTTTTTTAGGAGCTATGTATAGACTATTCCCAAGGATGTTATCAAGGGCGATGAATGCAAATTACCAACCCTTTGAAAACATATGTATAATTTTCTCAAGAATGCTATCAAGGGACATGAATGGAAACTACCAACCTTTTGTAAGAATCATTATAAATTTTTATTTCCAAATAAAGTTATCAAGGGCAATGAATGAAAATTACCAACCCTTTTTTTTAGGAACCTATGTATAGTCTATTCCCAAGATTGTTATCAAGGGTTTTGAATGAAAATTACCAACCTTTCAAAAACTTATATATTTTTCCTGGAATGTTATCAATGGAGATGAATGGAAACTACCAACCCTAGGAAAACATATTTTATAAATCCCCAAGAATGTTATCAAGGGAGATAATGGAAATTACCAACCTTTTTAGAACCACTATATTATTTATTTCCAAGAATTTCATAAGGGACAATGAATTAAAATTAACAACCTTTTTCAAAAACCATTATATAGTATATCCCAAAGGATGTTTATCAAGGGCGATGAATGCAAATTACCAACCCTTTGAAAACGTATATATAATTTTCCCAAGAATGTTATAAAGGGACATGAATGGAAACTACCAACCATTTTTTTTAAGAACCATTATAAATTTTTATTTCCAAAGAAAGTTATCAAGGGCAATGAATGCAAATTACCAACCCTTTTTTTAGGAACCTATGTATAGTCTATTCCCAAGGATGTTATCAAGGGTATTGAATGAAAATTACCAACCTTTCAAAAACTTATATATAATTTTTCCCTGGAATGTTATCAATGGAGATGAATGGAAACTACCAACCCTTTGAAAACATATTTTTATAATTTCCCCAAGAATGTTATCAAGGGAGATAATGGAAATTACCAACCTTATTTTAAAACCACTATATATATTTATTTCCCAAGAATTTCATAAGGGACAATGAATTAAAATCAACAACCTTTTTAAAAAACCAGTATATACTCTATTCCCAAGGATGTTATCAAGGGCGATGAAAGCAAATTACCAACCCTTTGAAAACATATATATAATTTTCCAAAGAAAGTTATCAAGGGACATGAATGGAAACTACCAACCTTTTTTTTAGGAACCTTTGTATAGTCTATTCCCAAGGATGTTATCAAGGGCGACGAATGCAAATTACCTACCATTTTGAGAACATATATATAATTTTCCCAAGAATGTTATCAAGGGACATGAATGGAAACTACCAACCTTTTTTTAAGAACCATTATAAATTTTTATTTCCAAAGAAAGTTATCAAGGGCAATGAATGAAAATTACCCACCCTTTTTTTTAGGAACCTATGTATAGTCTATTCCCAAGATTGTTATCAAGGGTGTTGAATGGAAATTACCAACCCTGGAAAAACTTATATATAATTTTTTCCTGGTATGTTATCAACGGGGATGAATGGAAATTACCAACCCTTACGAACCAATATATATTAATATATCCAAAGAAAGTTGTCAAGGCCAATGAATGGAAATTACCAACCTTTTTTTTAGCAACCTATGTATAGTCTGTTCCCAAGAATGTTACCAAGGGAGGTTAATGAAAAATACCAACCCTTTGAAAACATTTTTTTAGGAACCTATGTTTAGTTTATTCCGAAGAATGTTATCAAGGGTTGTGAATGAAAACTACCAACCCTTCGAAAACATTTTTTTTATAACAAAGTAATCATGGCTTAACTTGAGTTCAAGAGGGAAGGCTATCATCTCAAGTGTCTGGTCAGCAATCGTAGAAGAATTCAGGCTGGAGGAAGGAAGCATCTATACATTCAGCTTCAAAGATTATAGATTTTCTAAAGAAAGAGATCCCATCGCTTGGCTTAAGCTAGTGATCACTCCACTTGAAGATTTAGCCAACTACTTGTGCCAAGTAACAGACTATTTGTATCAGTGATGTAACTGTATACTTTCTGCTTCCCTATTTTTTGACAAATATCCTAATGTATGTAAAAGAAGTTAAAGTGCCAATTTTTTGTCCAGTTCTAATTTTTACTGATAGGTATATTACTTTACTCTGACTGTCATGCCTTATTTGTTATGGAATGATAAACATCCAGAACATTGGCTAGCAGTCTACATTTTTTTTTAATCTGACTGTCATGCTTTTTTTGTTCTAGACCAACAGTATGTTGTAGCGTACATTTATTCGCAGCACAGTAATGAGCCCACCACGAGAAAGCCTCTAATGCAAGCAGTTGCGGCCCAGTAACGAGACAACCACGAAAAAAGCCTCAACTGCAAGAAGTTGCACAGGCGCGCATGACCCCACTCTGTTCCCCCCACTACCTCCTTCATATTAGCAGAGGCGCTTTGGAGACTGCGCCTGTACGACTAGACCGAGAACGGTGAGTTCATCTTCGTTTTCCTCTTCCTCTTCCTCTTTTCTTTCAGTTCCCTAAAACTATTCTCTCGATCTATCTTTTGTATTGATTCTTGTTTCCATTTCTCTTCGTCTTTTCTTGGAGGCAAACCAGAAGGTTCATCTCTGATTCTTCGCCACCAAGGAGGCAAACGGTTAGTTCTTCAATCTCTTCTATGCATTGTCGTTACTGCTTTGATGGCATCTCTTTGCTCTCCGCTCTCTTTTCTGCATGTATTGTCAGTGTTGTTAGGGTTTTTTCTTGTTAGGGTTTTTTTATCTCATCTTGTACCCAGTGTTCTTTGCTTGAATCTTTGTACTCACTGTTGTTGAATACTGTTTTTTCAGTAGTATCATCAGTCGATTTGTTAGGGTTTGCTTGAATCTTATCTTGTACCCAATTTCCTTTTTGCTTGAATCTTGCATGTGCTTGAATCATGTGTTCCCCTGCCTGAATCCTGTGTTTTTTCTGCCTGAAGGTTCATCTCTGCTCCTTGGAGTCGTTCATCTCTGCTTCTTGGACGCGTTCATCTCTGATTCTTCGCCACCAAGGAGGCAAACGGTTAGCTCTTCAATCTCTTCTATGTATTGTCCTTACTGCTTCGATGGCAACTATTTGCTCTCCGTTCTCTTTCTGCATGTATTGTCAGTGTTGTTAGGATTTTTTATCTCATCTTGTACTCAGTGTTCTTTGCTTGAATCTTTGTACTCACTGTTGTTGAATACTGTTTTTTTGGTAGTATCTTCAGTCGTTTTGTTAGGGTTTGCTTGAATCTTATCTTGTACCCAATTTCCTTTTTTGCTTGAATCTTGCATGTGCTTGAATCATGTGTTCCCCTGCCTGAATCCTCTGTTTTTTCTGCCTGAACAATTATAGGTTGGTTATTGTTCATATTTTTACACTTATTCCTACTTTGGACTGAGTTATATGTTATTTGTATTTTGACAAGGGCAGAAGGCATGGAGTGTCGTTTCTGTGACCAAGGGGTCAACAGATGTGGCTACTCTAACAGGCGTGCAAAGGTTTTTGAGTTGCACATGAAGGAAGGATTCGAGAAGGGTGTGGTAAGCAAGAAAATTGGTGATATTTTTTCAATTCTGAATCCAAGCAGCAGTACTTATGCATGTTGTAGTAGCAATTTTGTAGCAGTACTTATGTAGTAGCAGCAGTACTTAGCGCTCCAGGAAGCAGCAGTACTAATGTAGTTGCAGTACATAATGTACTTAACAGGAAATCGAGCATTTTGACACTTAAATATAGACAAAGTCCATAGTGAAAATGTGATGAAGCCAAATATCTGAACAATACAAGTATAATTTCTCCATACAGGACAGGTTTTAAACACAAAATTGGTTGACCACCAACATCATCAACATTTCATTGGTTGGTGTAGTTACTTCATCCTCAACATTTCTTTGTTTCGTCTACTTATTTCATAACCTTTTCTGCAAGAACATCATTGACTTTGTTCAAAACTGTAGAGAAAGATCCTATTTTTGCGATCATAGAAAGATAAAGTATTTGTCATTTCATAAACATCAAATTGCTCCAGTCATACACAAGTAATCTTGTTAGATTACATACCCATGTGTGTCCTGGGAGTGCTACAGTGACAATAGAGCATGCTGCTGCTGCTGTAGTGAACTATTTATTATGCTAGACAAGGTCAAGAGAGTCTCACTTCTGTAAAGAGAACACGAAGATGGAAGGAGTAACCAGATACAAGGAACTTAAATCGATATATGGTTGTTATAAGAAACCACATGTTGTCGAGCTATGGGCAGGAGCAGAAACAGGGGAGCCAGTTCTGCATGTTGTAGTAGTGCACTTAATACAAATTGTAGTAGTAGCACTTCTAGCATGAGTACTCTACAATAATTTTTAAATTCACATCCTCTTTCCTGACTGAATTATAACTATTTTTTACATGTTATGCAGGCTGTGCCTTGTTTCTTCAAGGAAAAGCTAAACAGTCTATGTGAGAATTGGCTTCATGCCAAATGCATGAATGGTCATACATACCACATGTTCTTGCAGAGAACTGGGAAGAAGATTAAGGTAGCTGGTCCATACTGGAAGTCAGCTATCAGGGTGTACAACATTCAGGTGGAGATGTTGTGTCATTCACCTATGTGGGTGATGACGAGGATTTCGATGTTGATAGGGACGAGTACTTTGAGCTCACTGTTTACCATGTTGGTGAACATGGGAAGGAAGTCAAACTTCCAGTTCAACTCCCTCGTAAGATTACAAAATATTCACTGTCGTATCTGACCTTCTAGTTGAACTTCCAGTTGAAAACATTATAAGGCTTGGTAACTAACATTGTTTTTTTCATCTGTGAACAGTGGTGAATGAAATGGAACAGAAAGTTAGAGAGGCCTGTGAGAACATGCTTTTCACAAATGCCAATGACATTTGTGAAGAAGCAATGGCCGAAATAAACTATGGAATCAGCAAGGCCATTATGGCACATCTGAGAGAGGACATAGAAGATGCTGACTTCTACAAATATGTCCATGACATGAGGTTCTGGGTTCACATGGTGAACAAAGATGAAGTACACTTTGACTACCTGGTAAGTTCTGCTGTTACTTGCATATGTTGAATCCAATGTAGAATTGTGCTTACGAAATATCTGTTCTTTGCAGAATGTTCCTGCCAAAACAGTGGAGCCATACAAGTTCCCTAAACAAGGGACAGTACTTTTCTGGAGGCAGGGTATGGAAGAAGCCATTGAAGGGTCCTACACCCTGCAAGGTGCTGACATCGTGCTGTCTCAAGGATGGGCTGAATTCAGGGCTGCAGCCAACATAGAAGCTTATTCGATGTTGCTGGTCAGAGTGGAAGCCAGAGCCGAAGCCATTGGGCTCTACTTTGTAGAGGTCTACTAAGGCATTGGTTTGAAGCTAGCTGAAGAAATGTTTAGTTGTAAAGCAGGCACCCTTAAGGTGCACCTTTTATCTATTTATGTCTGAACTTAATGTTTATCTGTTTGGAAGGCTTTGTATTTTCGTATGTCTGAAACTAAGTTGTTTTTTTTATCTACCATGTGAGAACCTAAGTTGTATCTTTTGTCTACTATGTCAGAACTTAAGTTGTAACTTTCTGTATATAATGTCACTTGGTTGTTAATTTGTTTAAGTTGTTCTCCTTGATTTTGACTAGTATGCCAACACAGTTAGGAAGTCCAAACCCTTCCTGACACTGGCAAATAGTCAACATTTTCTCAACTTGTTTAAGTTGTTCTTTTTGATTTTGAACTACAGTATTGGAAAACTTTAGTTTTTAAAACTATATTATTCACTGCATCCAAACACTTAGTATTGAATACTTAGTATTGTAAAAGTATTGAATACTTTAATTTTTTTTGAAAACTGAAGTATCATGATAGTACTTCAAAAAAAAAAAAGATGATCCCAAACGGGCCCTTAGTCAATTTTGTTTTTTTTGTTTGACGTTGCCAAATTAAAAACACATTTTAGGAAGCCTTGACACATTTTATGATCTTTTTTGCTAATACACTACTGGCCCCTTTGACATTTGTAGCGGGCCTCGGTTTCAACTGGGCCACTGTTAACATGCGCACGATTAGAAGCGCCTCATGGGAACGGTTAGAATTGACACATGCTCACGGTTAGAATTGACACATGCGCACGGTTACACATTTTGCCCTCTGCCTCTTTTTTCTCCTTCTCTTTCTTGCTTCTATCGTTTTCTCCTCTGTCTTCATTCTTTGCCATGGATGCCAAGGGGAAAGACACCATGGACGCCATGGATGCCAAGGGGAAAGGCACCATGGACGCCATGGACAACGACGTAAAGGTCATTCTCCGCACCATGAGGAAGACGTACATGTCCCATGGCACGACGGAGATAGAGGTGGTCTACACGAACGACATTGCAACTGTCGAGGAAACCCTCAATGCGCTCATCAGGAAGCAACTGAAGATGCCCTATGAGGAGTTCATGGGATTGGATTTCGAGTACCAATGAAGAGAAGGACAAGCAAGAGGTGGCGGTTGTTCAACTATGTGTGGATCGAACTGTATTGGTCTGGCAATTGTCTAGGTACTGTAAGTTTTTATTACTGCAAATTCTCCAAAATTCTATTCTATTTATCTTTTTTATGGTCTGGCAATTGGATTTGTACTATAAGTTTCTATTGGTACAAACAAATTCTATAACATTTCACTCTTATATTCTTACTAATACAGGCCGAAAGAACGTTGCGAGGCGCTATTCAGTTGGTTTCAGGAAGGATTAAGTAACTTTGCTAGCGTGGACATAAGGGGGGACAGACAGGTGATGGAAAGAACTTGGGGGTTTAAAATCCCATTGAAGTTTCATAAGGATATCCAAGATGTTTACCACATTCCTGGGCGTGGCCCCAGGACAGGAATGGCTGCCCTCGCTGGTGAACTAATCGACGAGTCCTATGAAGAAATGAAAAACAAATTTCTAGAAAATGGTCACAAGGTCTGGGAGAAGCAGACACTCGACGAGGTTAAATTGAAATATGCTGCTGTCGATGGATTTGTTTCCTTTGAGTTGTATAGGAAACTGCAGTGCATCCTCAGGGGGCTACGAGTGCTCCGGACTCCAAAAAGAACGCATACTCAAACCTTCACCGAAATACCGACAGCAGTGTATACTCAAGATGGAGAGGGGTGGGACAGGTGGAACTAGGGCAATGAAGGGGGTGGAACCAGGGCAACTGGGCAAGATAAATATTAGTACTGTGTACTGTTGTATTCAGGAGTACTATACATAGAAGTTTACTATACGCGTCGCTTTGTGTATAAGTTGTGCTGTGTGAACTATGTTGTTCAACGTTGAACCATATGATCTGAGGCCAATCTATTTATGTAGATTTTTTTTTTTGTCATGACCAGCAGTTGTGTTGGTCATGAAGAGTGCATTGTACTGATTTTTTCTGAATGGAATACAAGAGGAAGAGGAGCCAGCTCAGTTGCAGGGGCAAGAGGAGGAGGAGGAGCCATCTCCAGAGGAGGAGGAGGCAGGGGAAATACAGGTACTGAATTTGTACTACTTCTATTGCTTAACTTAGTTGGTTCATTACATAACATAGAAATTCAGAGACTTAGTTCATCGCATATTATAAGATAGCATCTGACAGAGAGCTCCGGTGAGACGAGCAGAGGAACAGGCGAAGGTGTGAGAGGGTGGGGACAATGACTGCAGAGAGTGGGGGACCGTGGCTTAAATGCATTGTAGTGGGTGAGGGTGCGTTATGTACTTTTTTACCACTGTTTTGAACTTAAAAGTGGCAGACCAGTGGGCCATTTCTTAGAAATATACATACCATTTGTCTATTTTTTCATCTAGAAATAAAACAGCGGTTACTCATATAAGTAGGGAACAACGCTTTCACTGTACTCACTTGTACTCTCACTCACTAGGGTTTCACCAAGATCCACAAGCGAATCCAAATCCTCCGACGGTCAGTAAGTCCCATCCTCAAACCGACGATCACGTCGTTCGTCGTTGTCTTGCAAGGTAAGCTCCAACATGCATATTATTGGATCTGTTTCTTGCTCTGTTTCTTGCTATTTTTCTATTGGAACTACAAGTTGGATCTGTTTCTTGTTCTGTTTCTTGCTCTGTTTCTATTGGAACTACAAGTTGGATCTGTTTCTTGCTATGTTTCTATTGGATCTAAATTTCTTGAATCTGTTCCTCTTTTGGATAAGTATGGATCTAAATTCCTAGGGCTTGATTTGTCAATGTTTGTCCATATTTATATGAATCTAGATCTGATCTTAGTATTCTTTCATTGTTGTAGTGCTAGATTTTTTCAGTGTTGTATGTCCTTCATCTGAACTTCCTATTCTTTCATAGGTGTAGGGCTAGATTTTGAGTTTCAGTCTGATGCAGACATGAGTTCCTACATGTTCTTGATTTTTACTGCATATGTATGGTTCGTATATGTTGGAATATGACGAATTAATACTAATTTAAGTTGTTTTACAAAAATGTAGGATGGGCAGCGACTCAGAAGATGCGCAGGACATTGACCCATCATATGCCATGTTTCTTGACATTTGTGTAAAGAATAAAGACAAAATGCCTATACAAGTTCATGCACCTGAGGGACCATCAAAAAAACAGAAGATGGTTCCTACTGAAGCAGCTTATGAGGGTCCACCAAAAAGTCTGTACAAGAGAGGTATTAACAGAAACACCAGAAAATAGGGAGACATTTTATGGTTTTCACAACTTTGTATGAAATGCATGAATTGGCAGTCATATATTAACTTACTGTATGCAGGACCTCAGCATGGAGGAACTTGCTACTTTGATGACCAATGCTATTTTGCAAACTACATGGAGCTTGATGGCAATCAGTGTGAACATCTGCAAGATTATACCATGGAATTCCCAGGGAAACCATTCAAGTACTATGTGTACAAGATGACTTATTCTTCTGTGGTAAAGGACAAGGCCAAGATGGTAAGAACACTTGTGAAGCTGAGGAAAATTTTGCTTCTTAATATTAGAAGTTACTTGCGTAATATTAATGAATTGGTAATGCAGCAAGTTTAGTTAAATAAATAAGTTTAGCTGTATACTTTTATTTTTTTTGGTTTAGTGATGTTGCAAACTTGGATTTTGATCAGGAATTTGGACTTGAGTACACAAATGAGTATCTGAAGCAGTATCTGAAGAATCCATTGGAGGTGCATGTTACTTGCACCAGCAGGGACAAGCATCGCATGGTGAAGATGAAGATTGGAGAAGGATCTGGGAAGGCCATGCTATCTGGTGGATGGGCAAAAGCTGCTGAGTACTTTAGGCTGAAAGAAGGAGAAATCTACATGTTCTGCTTCTGCAAATCTAAGCGTTATGTGCTCGAAATCATGCTTGTGCATGTGTGAAATGGTGTTGCTATGGACTCCATCAGTGTTGAATTAGGTGCACTGATGGAGAAGTCGGTATATGAACTAGTACTGTGTGAACTGATGGAGTAGTCTTCCATGTTTTAAGTGAACTTTGAGGAGTTGTAATAAGTTTTATTTGAACCAATTATTAGCTATCTTTCGTATGTTTTATCCTACACTCATGACTAGCATGTTTCTCAATTTGTTTTTATTTCGTGGCTCCATTTTGACTACATACTTCCATGTCTAGCATGTCGACACAGTTAGGAAGGTTTATTTTTTTGTCAACAGTTTCTCAATTTGTATTTTTTTGTGGCTTCATTTTCGATTATACTTTCATGAATAGCATGCCACCACAGTTAGGAAGGTTCAACACTACATGATCATGAAGGAAATTGTAAACACTTAATAACTAGCACAGTAAAATGAGGAAGGTTTCAACCCTTCATTATCATGTCAAATCGAGCTGTTTTGTACCGTAGAACAATATTTAATCAAGAAAGCAGTTGTAGGTTTTTTACTGCGTATTTTCTAAATGTTAAAGAAAAAAAAATGGAAGTGGCGTAGTGGGGAACTGTCATTTCGGGGTGGAACTGTCATTTCGTGGAGCCCCCTTTTTAAGTTGCCAACGACTGCGAAGTGGCAGTTCCTTTTCTATTCAGGGGAGTTCTCTTTTCTATTTGCTGTTTGTCAGTACTGGAAGGTGAGCGCGCGACTCCATTCTACTGCTTTTCTCTTTCTGTGATTTCTCCATCAGCGTTTGCATTTTGCCTAACATTCATTTGCAGTTTTTTCGTAAGGCTCATTGAAGATCTCCTGTTGAAGTTTGCTAGTAAGTTATCTAGATATTGGAATCAACCTCTGTGATACGATTGTACATCAATTCTTTTTCTCAGGCTTATAACTGTTACCTTTGTTACTTGATAATTCGTAGGGATGGATTGTCAGTTCTGTATGCAGACAGCAGCCTACTGTGGTCGTTCTGCGAGGCATGCAGTCTCATTTGACATTGTGATCAAGGGTGGGCAGCAACAAAGTGTGGTAAGTATAATGTATTTTCAATTCTGGGCCGGTTGTTTCTAAGCAAATATGTCTGATGCATTCATGCTGATTTTGTATTTAATTTGCAGGTCATTCCCTGCTACTTCATGGAAAGGTTGAACCACTTTGTTCAAGGCGAGTGGTTGGTTGCCAGGAGCCCGGGGTTTCGCAAGTTTGATTTCCTACTTAAAAAGGAGCCATTGAGGACTGCATTAACTGGGCCCTACTGGCTCTCTCTGACTAGGGTTTACAATGTTGTCGTTGGAGACATCATTCGTTTTGAGTTTAACAGCACTGAAAACTTATTCGAGTTCACTGTCTACAATAGTCTTGGGGATGTGAAGGATGCAGATATTAATGATTTTGGTAAGTTGATAGTTCCAGTGGCCATTGTTTTGAAAGATGCAGATAATAATGATTCGACTAGGTGAAGTAGTAGCGATGCAGGCAGTTTTCTTGCATTGCATTCCATTGTTTCAGTGTAACGATCTTGAAGTAGGTGCAGTAATGGGGTAGTGTGTCTGTTACTGACTAACTGTTTTCTTATTTTTGGACAGTTCTGGCTGATGTGCCATCAAGCATTCGGAGCATTCTTCACAGGACCCTTTTCTCTGATATTGGAGATATCACTGAAGTGCACATGGCAGACATCCTGTTTGGCATATACAAATATGTGCACTACCCAGCAGAAGATTCTTTCTATGAACCAATTGCACAGAAGCAGTTTGTTGTGCACAGGATGAATGAAGAGAATGAACACTTTGATGCACTGGTTAGTTCTTCAGTAAAAACAAATATTATTACCTGTTGTACTCTGTTGCTAGAATTCACAAAAAACTAACAAATCCAATTGTTCTTCTCAAATATCAGTACATATCTGCAATGGCAGTCCAGGGCTATGGCTACAATGTCAATGGGACAGCCCTACTCTATGAAGACAAAGATGATGTTGAAGACAGCATTGACTGCTCATACCATATTGAAGGCGATGACTACATTGTAATCACCGAAGGATGGACTGACTTCAGGGATGCTGCGCATATAGGCGCAAGGTCTGTTCTACTAGTCAAGGTGGAACCTCTTCCGCAGGAAATTGGTCTTAAGTTCATTAAAATCATCAACTAGGATGTGCTGTAGTAGTATCGGGTTTTTAGGTATGATTCAAGATCATTTTACCCCAGTTTTAATGTTGAAGAATCAGATTTGTTCTATGTAGTTTAATTCGTGCACAAAACTAAGTTTATGAGGTTGATTTGTCTAATTATGTTGCCATTAGGAAATTCTGTTGTTTTCGGTAGTAGAAATTATTTTTCTTGTGCAACAACCATTTAGTGGCACTCTGACAAAGCGCCATTAAATGTCTAACCTATAGTGGCACTTTGGCAAACTGCCACTAAATAGCATGGCCTATAGAGGCACTTTGTCAATATTTTTTATATAACTGCACCAAGAATGTTATCACTGGTGATGAATGGAAATTATCAACCTATTAAGAACCAATATATATTTTTATTTCCAAACAAAGTTACGAGGGGCAATGAATGGAAATTACCAACCTTTTTTTTAGAAACCAATGTATAGTCTATGTCCACACAATGTTATCAAGGGTGATGAATTAAAATTACCAACCCTTTAAAAACCTATATATAATTTCCCAAGAATGTTATCAACAGAAATGAATGGAAATTACCAACCTTTTTGATAAACTATATATATTTATTTTTCCAAAACAAAGTAATCAAGGCAGATGAATGGAAACTAGCAACCCTTTGAAAACATTTTTATAACTCCCCCAATAATGTTTTAGCAAGGGGAGATAATTGAAATTACCACCTCTTTTTTATAAACCCATATACATTTTTATTTTCCCAAGAAAACAAAGCAATCAAATGAGATGAATGGAAACTACCAACCCTTTGAAAACATATATTTTTATAACTTCCCGCAAGAATCTTATCAATGGAGTTAATGGAAATTACCAACCCATTTTTTACAAACCAATATATATTTTTATTTCCCAAGAAATTTATAAGTTGCAATGAATTATAATTAACAACTTTTTTTTCAAAAACTAGTATATAGTATATTCCAAATAATGTTATCAAGGGATATGAATGAAAATTACCAACTTTTTCTACAAACCAGCATATAGTATATTCCCAATAATTTTTTAACAATGGCGATGAATGAATAATACCATCTTTTCCAAAACCTTTATACATTTTTCCCAATAATGTTATCAAGGGAGATGAATGGAAATTACCACTATTTGTGGAAACCTATATATATTT
Organism: Alopecurus myosuroides; assembly: GCA_028641055.1. Taxonomy (NCBI): domain Eukaryota; kingdom Viridiplantae; phylum Streptophyta; class Magnoliopsida; order Poales; family Poaceae; genus Alopecurus; species Alopecurus myosuroides. The sequence continues at coordinate 660,952,134 of CM054057.1, forward strand.
TATTCCAAAGAAAGTTATCAAGGGACATGAATGGAAACTACCAACCTTTTTGAAAACATATTTAACCGCGTCCATCCCAACGTATCACTGGTGTCCGCTAGAAGTTTGCTTGTACAATTTTTTTTTAATTCATTTTTAAGTTGTACTCTGTTATGATTTTTTTGTTTGTCGTTTTCTTTTTGAAAGCGGAGTTAATAAACTTTTTGTGTTTTTTATTATGTCTCTATGAATTAAATGAATTTTTGATCTTCAAGGAGATCTCGTCCATGAACCCATATATGTATTTTACTCGCGAAATCAGTAGGAAGTAATCCTCCTCATATTTTTTTGAGGCAGTAACCAAAAATACCAACCCAAAATCATTATTCACAACCTTTTTATCAAAAGCGGGATGAAATAAATATATGAACTATGTTTATCAAGTTTTTTTGTGGGAAGATGAAACTTTGATACATCGGGATTCTTCAGTTTTTTGTTTCAATCGGGCTGCGCACTTATCAGAGGAAACAAATATTTTTAGACGGAATGTAATTTTTTTATTTTTGTTAGAAAGCTAAAACAAATTATACTAGTTGGAAGTGGAATTTTTATATTAGATATCTCCCACCCTATTTATTCTTACCCTAAAAATTCACTAGCCCAAAAAGGAATTTAATTTTTCTACGAAAAATTGATTTTCTGTGAACAAATAGCTACAGTCGGAAAAAGGGAATAGAAAAGCACGCGTGTGTGACGTCACCAGGCTGGCGCGCGCGCGTTATCTCCGTAAAAAGCACGTGGTCGTTACGTTTTTGCGCTTGCGCGTTGTCGTTAGCCAAAAAAGGGAACCCGCACGTTTCCTAATATAGCAAGTGCTTGTGTGTCGGAAACCGATCGACGATTAGCTTCTGTCGCGCGCTCGCGCGCTAGCCCAGCCCTCTTAAACCTCCCGAAACATGAAGACGACAGTTTTGGTTGTGATTTTTGCCTATTAAATCTGCACGATTAAGAGCAGTAACTGGCGTTCTAATCTCCTCCCCTTTAATCCCCGGCCTCTCCTCTCTACCCGACGAATCGTGCCACAAGGCTACGGGAATAGCTCGACGGAGTTCTCCGATCCGCCGCTTCGGATTCCGGCCAGGTGAGGACGTCCTTGAGCCCGAGTCCACGCCTGACCTTTTCCTCTCATTTTTGCGCATCTGTTGATGCCCGTCGTCGATGTTTTTGTGGTCAGGGAACGCCATGTCGTGCGCACCCGAGTTCGCTGGAGCCCGCGGAATCTCCATCCGCTCGTCGCGGCCATCCGAGGAAGCACGAGCACACGCCACCGTCACCATCAACTTCCCCGTGTCGCGCTGGTAACCAGGGTCATCTCCACCGTGCGCAGGGACCACCAGAACGCCGTCACCGTCGAGCAACCGCATCTCCGGCCACCGCGCACGCCATTTCTGGCGAGACCCCATCGATGAGGTGATCTCCTCTTTATCCCTGTCCGATGGATCTAATTGAACGGTCTGGATTAGATCCACTTGCCGAAGGGGTACCAGCCAATAGCATTGCGCCAAGTCAGATGTGTGTTATATTGCTATCTGTCGCTCGCAGCAACGCGTAGCCGAACCAAGCACAGTCCTTATCTGCCGGCCAGTGCAGCGCGTAGCAGCCTAGCTCTTTTTCTGGATTTTCTTCCGGAATAGAAAATAAATTGTAAATTTGGCGGAAAAGACCCTAGAACTTTGAACCATCATAACTTTTGATCCACTTAGCCAAATTTAGCAATCTTGAACTTTTTGAAATCCCCTGGATGTGTAGAATATTTTGACACTAGCCAAATTTAAAATTGACCATTTAAATTTTTTTCAAATTCAAATATACTTGTTTGATGAATTTTGGTATAATTCAAATTCTACGAATCCAAAAATTGCAAAGAAAATATATTTGGAAACTTTACGATATGCATTTTAATATCCTCTGTCCCAAAATAATTTTTGAACAAGTTAAATTTGAATATAGAATTAAATTGTCTATTTAAGTATTTTTTTGATATAAATTTAATTCTATAAATAATTTAAATATGGTTCCTTTTGCAAAATTGCTCCACATAATAACCTTGAACAAGAGACATTAGTAACTAAACCATTTCGACACCCTTGGACTATGACCATGTGATTTTGATCAAAAATCCAACATAGTGATCCACCCATACTATCATCTCTTAGATTTTGTTTCCATCCTTTTTATCTTTGATGTTGTGGCTATTTTGGAGCCAATACCAAGTCCCTAGTATATGTCAATCACATATAAGACCAACTAATGAACCTTAAACACTAGTACCATTATTTTCTATCTACTTCTCCACTCCCCTATTCTTGCTTCAAGAATTCATCAAGTTAGCAAAATGGAAATCAAAACTCAAGAACAAGAAGGAACTTTATTATCAACTTGGTGGCAACATGAAGAGCTACAAGGAAGATCATGTAAGAAATTTTGAAGAAAAGACTTGGACTGCACAACTATTAGCAACTCAAGGAAGTGCAAATTCATGAAGAGATCAAGAAGATGGCCAACCCCTTTCTCTTTCTATCTTTCTTCTTATTTCCTTTTCTTTTATATTTTACTTAGTGGTATTTTGTGCCCATACCATGTGGACCAACGAAGAAATCTATCAATACCAAGAGAAGCACCACCCCAAGGAGGAAACTATAATAGAAGCATGAAGATGATCTCCAAGAAGACAAACATGTGAAGACTTGGAGAAAATCTACACAAGTTGATGAATAACAAGTTGTTTTTATCCAACCATTGACCCAAATGGAAAATCCCAAGACTATCTTATTTTATCTATTGTTATGAAGTTAAGTTGAACCTAGACCTACCTTAACCCAAAATGGAAAGACTAACTTAGATCACTCAAATGTCTTGATGAAAATGACTAGGTGTTACACATTGTTATGTGCTACGAGGGGCGGACCCAGAGAAAAATCAACCCGGTGTCATTTTATTTGTCGCATATAATCTTTACCTAAATTTGGGGTGTCATACACTCCAAATGTGCAAAATAGAGCAAAGAAATGATATTTTACCTGGTGTCCTACGACACCTTCTAGCATAGTGTGGGTACGCCCATGTGTGCTACTTTAGTTGAAGAAGTGATATGATCACACTTGGTGAACTCTTGGAACTTCCTCGACAAGTATGGTTATAATAAAGTTAGATCACATCAAACTCAACCTAGTCCATCCCAAGTAAACCACTGGAACTTCCTTAACAAGTATGGAACCAAGAGAAAATTAATCTTTTAAAATCAAACCTTGACCTTGTCCTAGCCAACTTGGTTAAACCCCTTTTTGATATGTTAGTTGCTTTGTATGTTTTCTTCCCTTGTGTGTTTGATTGCTAGAATGCTTGTTCATTTTGTTATTATGTTTACAATGTATATATTGTATGGAGAGAAACAATCTTTTGTGAAGAGAGTGTGATTTCTTCACCAACTTCAACAAGGCAAGTAACACACCATCAACTACCTATTATTTTCCTATGCATTACTAGAGTTTTGAGTAGTATGCATGATAGGTGATTTTCTCTAAGTACTATGCTATGTTGTATCCTAGTAGTATGTAGCCATACTTATACCTTGTTATTTTAAAGTGTTAGTACTTAGTAGATTCTTAGCCTTGCTACAAAAATTGTTTTACTTGATGTTGTGGAAAATACTAATAAACCTCAATGAACCACCTAGGTGGATTTGGTAGTGCAAGGCTGTTGAAAGTTGAGTGTCTCCACGAGGGGTGTTCACTTGAGGAATGCCACCCAGGAACAAAGTGATTATGATGTTCCCCAAGTTTAGATTGCTTCCAGTGCATCCTTTAGTCATATGGGCTCTATCTTGACCAACTAAGTTGTGAGGGTTCAGCCTAGGCTTGACAAGCAGATGTCGCATAATTATAGGTGGAACGGGTCTTGCCATTGGGTTGAATTCTTTCTTTTGAAAGATCTCGTCTCAATTCTTCTCATTTCCTTAATGCACTCAGGGTGTATAGGATGTTTGGGTTGATTTGAGTCTGAAGGTGAAAGTGCACAAACCCTGCAGAGTCAACAAAACTTCGAGTAGCTCGACAAGGATGGACGGAAGAATCACATCACCATTTGCAATAAGTAAATTTTTGACCAAGTGAACAGTAGTTGTGGTACTTGGATTTCAGTCCAATGATGCCACCCTTTGGAAAGAAAAGTTTGTTTTACAAAAAAGATAGGAGAAAAGTGGCTTTATGAAAAACTTAGCCAAAACTCCACTCAGCCAAATAAGCATGTAGTATTAGTCTTGCCATTTATATCCATCATAGTGTTACTTTCCAATACATTAAATTGTACTGACCCCCTTGTGGCTGCATATTCCATCCCGCGGATGATTCTTAAGACGAGTGAGGATTTAGTTTAGGATTGCGAGTCTACCGCCAAATGTTTTGCCTGTGGCACATGAAGAAGATGGGCTCAATGTTGTACTATGTTTTCTGTTGTATTTCTTTGTTTTCTGCTAGTCTCCTAAGACTATGCAAGTTGTAATATTATGTTGTAAATAATGGATCATGCGGCGTAATAGAATTTGATGATTTGCATGATATTTCATTTTGTACTGTGTTGCTAGCAATTGATCCAGGGACTAGCAAATTAACACAGATGTTCTTACATTATTTAAATGTGGGAACGCTACAAAATGGTATCAGAGCATTGTGTTGCCTGTACGTTTCGAGACCCTATGTTTGGAAAAGACTCTAGGATTGAAAATTTACTATATTCACATCTTAATATTTCTCATATCCTGTCATCTATTATTCACCTTCAAAATTTTCTTCTCTAGTTCTATATGACCTGGCATGAATGTTGATGACCATAACATGAAGTGAAAGAAGTATTGTCACCACATGAAGACCTATCCTCAAATTTACTGAAGAACTCAGAGAAGGACTCAGATTTCACAACCATCAAGAACATCTCAAGACATTGAGAGAAGAATTTGGAGAGACTCAAGAAGATATACATAAGACCACCAATCTAGTTACTTTTTTAGAACAGCGTTAACGTGTTAGTGTATTGATCATACACTTGAGTGTGGTATGATAATACTAGGTTGCTTGCTAAAACTTGTTGTTTGGTGTGATGAATGATTGTTAGATGTTTGTAAGATGAGTTTCCTTGTTATGTCGTGTTGAGGTAGGAACCTTCTTTAGCTCTCTTTCTGAAATCATCCATTCTAAGCCAAACCAAATCATATACCCATTCACTAACCATAGTGAGCTACCATATGAAGTGCATCATCAAACATTACACCTAAGAATGTTATGACTAGTTCCCTATAGAGACACAAGCCATCCAATTGAGGAATATCAAAACTCTCAAAATCTTGGATCTTTTGTGTGAAGGAATAATCACATCCATGACCAATGCCAACTACATCATAAGGAGTAGCAAGACAATCAACAAGAACATGAATCAAAGTTGCATGAGTTGTGAAGATTTGGAGTTTACTACACCAAGAGAAGAATCAATGAAGAAACAAAACTATCCAATGTGTGTTACATAAGAGTTTTATGCAACCCAATAGTTTGAGAAACGATAGTTGATGACCCACAAGTATAGGGGGTGTATCGTAGTACTTTCGATAAATAATAGTGTCGAACCCAACGAGGAGAAGAAGGTGTTGACAAGCAGTTTCGATGAAGGAATAACTGTAAATACTGGAAAATAGATTTGTAGGGGTTTTGATATTGCAGATAAATAAAGTGCGAGTAAATAAAATGCAGTAGTGATAATTGCAGCAAGTGGCCCAATCCTTTCTTCAGCAAAGGACAAGCCGATGGGTTTACTTATGATTAACAAACGTTCTCGAGGACACACAGGAGGTTTCTGTCATGTGCTTTTGTTCCATGCAGCTGAATAATGTTAGGTGTTTTGGTAAGTGTTGTGTGGGTGAACCTATGCTAATGTACCGTCCCATCCAAGACTAATACATACTTGTGATTATACCCCTTGCAAGCATCCGCAACTACAAGAAAGTAATTAAGAAATAAATCTAACCACAACTTTAAACTCCAGGATCCTACGCTCCCTCATGTAATGGTTTCCTAACGGGGGTTTAGGTTTCTGTCACTCCGGCAACCCCACAATTAGTAGCCAAATACACGATGCATCCCCCTAGGCCCATAAATGGTGAAGTATCATGTAGTCGATGTTCACATGACACCACTAGGAGAATAACACCACAACTTAAATATCAAACATTAAATATTATTCAACATTACTTCACTACTAACAACTTGACTTATCCCATGTCCTCAAGAACAAAACAAACTACTCACAAGACATCATATGGATCATAATCAGAGGTGATATAATGGATGATAACAATCTGGTCAAAAAGTGGAAACACTGATAAATCTCACAAGCATCAACTACTAACAAGTAATCCACACCGGGAGAGAGATCTAATGTAAAACAACGATAGAGGCCCCTAATTGTTACATCGGGATGACGGTGGATGATGAGGGTGATGGTGCTGATGATGATGGTGATGATGATCTTGATGATGCCCGGAGTGATGACGGTGACGATGGCGGTGATTTCCCCTATCCGGAGAGCTTTTCTCTCTCGGGTGTTTTCCGCCCTGAGGCGGCGGCGGAATAATTCTTCGACGATGGTATGAGTCTTAGGGTTTCGTGGGGGGCAAGTACGCGAAAAATACCTCCCAGAGGTGGGCCAGGGTGGCCACACCCCTAGGTGGCGTGGCCAGGGGGCGCGCCACCCCATGGTGTGTGCCCCTGGTGGCCCCCTATGGCTCTCCTTCTGGTTGGGTTCCTCCTCTGAACTTTTACGACACCCCCTGGTGTCCCAATTCTTCTTCTGATCTTCTGAAATATGGCATCCCGATGGTGCTTTTTCCATCAGATTCCTGGTCCCGGTGTTTATTCTCCAAAATTATAAAACATGCAAAATAAGATAAAATAACATAAGTGATGCATCATAACATGAAATATATAGACGAATAACAGAAAATTATGATATAAAATAGTGATGCAAAATGGACGTATCAACTCCCCCCAATCTTAGACCTTGCTTGTCACCAAGCGAAACTGAACTCAGAAAGCATGACCACGGGTTTATGGAGTGAAGAGTCGATAAATAAAATACGGACAAGAAGCATCACATTTATCTATGCACCAATCATTATAGACAGCAACTTCCTCTCATATAACTTAACTTGAAATGAGTAATGGGAGTCACAAACAAAGATGCAAAAGAGAGAATCAAAATTGGTGATGACAAACTTCGTTCTTGGTCAGAGAACATTTAATGAAACCATACTTATCTTAGGTGGAGCCTTTAAGGTTTATAGTGTAGAGCTTAGCATATTTAAATTTAACAACTCTTTTACAGTGATTCATAGCTTTCAAAGTAATATTCATTCAGATAATAAAGCATGTGCTAAACAAAGAAGGATAGAAAACATGATTGAATAAATCAACATATAGATGATGTGATCACAACAACTCAAATGCTTGCTGGAGACAGAAGGAAATGGGTTTACTGACTCAACATAAAAGTAAAAGATAGGCCCTTCACAGAGGGAAGCATTGACCACTCATGTGCTAGAGATTTTATTTTAATAAATAGAGGTATAAAATGCATGACACTCCTCCCATCCATCTTACACAAACCATGGCTAACCGAATCCTCGGGTGCCTGCCAACAATCACAAACCGTGGAGGAGTGTCTAATTTTGAGAGGTGTATGCTTATGTCAACGAATGGCAAACAGAAAATACAGTACGTCACAAGCCAACTAGACTCACAAGAGCGGCTCCCATAGAAGGACACAACTGGTATAGAAGGTCATCCCTCTTTCTCTTTTGTTTACACAATTATGATTTGACTGATAAATCACGGGCAAAAAGAGTGAAGAGAATTTGTATTATTTTTTGGGGCTGGGAACCCCGCTACCAGCTCTTCTAGCATTTGAATAAGCGGATGAAGCCACTAGTCCAGGTGTGTGAGTCCAATAAACAAGTGAGATAAAGATTCTCTATTTGCGTCCTCATGAGCTAAAACAGGAACCCAAAACAGGAGTAATTTGAAAGTTTTAAAGGTAGCACATGAGCAATTTACTTGGAGTGGCGGTGAAATACCACATGTAGGAAGGTATGGTGGACAAAAATGGCAAGGTTTTGGGGTTTAAGGTTTGGATGCACGAGAAGCATTCCCTCTCGGTACAGGGTTTTTGGCTAGCAAGGCTGGGTAGCAAGCATAAGAGTTGAGGGAAAACAAACAAATATACATATGATGAAACCAATCATGCAATCTTCATTGAAAGCCCAAGCTATCTTAACTTGTGAATACTAAGTTTATGAGCTAATAGGCAAATTTCTCTTTCTTATACTAACATCTCAAATATTATTTTTGTTGACCCAAGCTAAGTTTGCCAAAACCAACTAGATTAACTTGATGATCTCTAGAGTGATACCAAATACTAACAACAAGCTCAACCATATGACAGAAATTGAAAACTAAAATAATGTGTGCATAAAGTAAATGATGAAACTTCTCATTAATATTTCAAACCGGCAACTCACATGAACGGATACAACGATAACCAACTAGGGAGAGACACTTCCATACTCCAAACCATCCTATATGATAACTTCTCTACTCATGATATGACTCTACGGAAAAAGTAAAAAGATGAAAGATAGTGATGTGATACCGAGGCACTCCCCCAAGCTTGGAACAAGCCGAGGGGGTGCCAAAACCAATAACGAATCAATTCTTCGGTGGTGGTGAAGCTGGAATCACTCGGAGAGGAGTCAGGAAGCCTTTGATGATACGACAAAGCTCAATGTTTTCCGCTTCCAGAATTGCTACCTCGGCCTTGAGAATACGATATTGTTCGCAGAATTGATCGGTGACCCGGTGTGCTTCAGCTATCATAGGGAACACGTTGGGGTCTTGATCCTGAGGCACGGTCCCCTGCACATTATGAGAGTAGCGACGCTGAGGGTTAATGGATCCCACAAATGTGGGGTTCCCCGTTGGTGCTGGTGCAGCCCTCTGGATCTCTTCCCTCAAACTATTAACCATGTCTTCCCTCCTTGCATCTATCTCTTCCTCCGTCGCCCATCCCACGAAAGCACCCTCGTTGATCTCCTTCTGGATTTCTCGAAGACGACGTGAAGTGTAATCCTCAATTCTAGAGCTGAAGGAGGACATCTTGACCTAGAAAGTCCGAACTCCTGACAGGAAAACAGCTCGAACAGAAACGCGACGAGAAAACAATATAAGGACCTCGGGGGGTCCGGGGGATTATATAGCAAAAGGTTTCATAACTAAAGGAAAGTTTAGTTTGAAAATGAGTCGGAGAGGGGCTCCGGGGCGCCCACACCATAGGCTGGCGCGTACAGGGGTGGGCCCGCGCCACCCCATGGTGTGGAGCCTCCGGGCTCCGTCTCTGCCTCGTATCCGGCTCATAATTTTTCATATTTTCCAAAAACAGTAAAAATAATATTTGAAAAATGTTTCGCGAATGTTTTCTTAACAAAACTGATACCTATTCGAAAATTGACTCTGCAGTCTCTGAAATATGCTTCTTAATAAATTCCTCCGGGATCATGGCTCGAATACAATCAATATTTTCATTATAAGGATCTCCAGAAATATAATGCTTGAGTCTTTGTCCATTCACCACTTGTGAAGAGTTGTCTTCAATGGAAACAATTTTAATTGCCCCTGAACAATATACCTCTTCGATAACAAAAGGTCCTTCCCATCTCGAGAGTAATTTTCCTGCAAAAAATGTGAGATGAGACCTATACAATAGCACTTTCTCACCAACATGAAATTCTCTTTTTATTAATTCTCTTATCGTGCCACCTTTTAACTTTCTCTTTAAAGAGCTTAGCATTTTCATATGCTTCACTCCTCCATTCATCTAAAGAACTTAAGTCAGGCAACATTTTCTCACCAGCAAGTTTAAAATCACTATTTAGGTCTTTCACTGCCCAATAAGCTTTGTGTTCTAATTCTAGGGGCAAGTGACAAGCTTTTCCATAAACCATTTTATAAGGAGACATGCCCATGGGATTTTTATTAGCAGTTCTATAAGCCCACAAAGCATCATTTAATTTCTTAGCCCAATTTTTTCTAGATTTGTTAACAGTCTTTTGCAAGATAGATTTGATTTCTCTATTTGATAATTCTACTTGCCCACTAGTTCAGGATGATATGGTGAGGCAATTCTATGATTAACATCGTATTTAGGAAGAGTTTTTCTAAAACCGCCATGAATAAAATGAGAACCCCCATCAGTCATAAGATATCTAGGCACACCAAACCCAGGGAAAATAATATCTTTAAGCATTTTTATTGAGGTTTCACCATCAACACTTTTAGTAGGTATAGCTTCTACCTACGGATGGCAATGGCGCTCCAAAACCCACAAACCCGACGGGTACCCGCCTTAAATGGGGAGGGTTTGGTAAAATGTTCGACCCGCCAGGTCTAATGGGGCGGGTATAGGGGTGGCAAACCCGTACCCGCATACCCGCAGATCCGCTCTAAGTCCTAATCATATCCCTAATAATCCGATGCCTAACCGCACATCCACGAGCTATGGACCACAAACCTCACACATCACATGGACGTGTTGGAATCTAGAGTCCCGGAGATAACACATGTACACACATGTCTATTCTCACCAACCTCATCACAATATTCCATTGTTTTATTTCCCACATGTGTCGGTGTCGCTCCTTAAATGGGTACCCATTGGGGCCCCGAACCCGGCTGGGTCGTGGGTCTGGTAAGAAATGAGACCCGACAAGTTAAATGGGGCGGGTATGGGGGCGCCGACCCGGCCCTGTACCCGGTGGGTTCTATCCGTACTTCTACCAATTTAGTAACATAATCAACAGCAACAAGAATATGAGTGTAGCCTTCTGAAGGAGGGAAAGGACCCATAAAGTCAAAACCCCAACAGTCAAACGGTTCAATAACAAGAGAATAATTCATAGGCATTTCATTTCGTCTAGAAATATTTCCAACCCTTTGACATTGATCACAAGATAAAACAAACTTTCTAGCATCTTTAAAGAGAGTAGGCCAATAAAAACCTGATTGTAGAACCTTATGTGCAGTTCTATCTCCAGCGTGATGTCCTCCATAAGCAATACTATGACATTTTCTCAATATCTCTTGTTTCTGATTTTCAGGAACACATCTTCTCATAATACCATCAACACCTTCTTTATATAAGTGTGGGTCATCCCAAAAATAATGCCTCTAATCATAGAAGAATTTTCTTCTTTGCTGAGTTGTAAAGGTAGGAGGCAAATACTTCGAAACAATAAAGTTAGCATAATCAGCATACCATGGACTCTCTTGAGAGATCACTTTTATTGCAGCTAATTGTTCACTAGGAAAACTATCATTAACAGGAATAGGGTCATCAGAGATATTTTCTAATCTTGACAAATTATCAGCAACAGGATTTTCAGCACCCTTCCTATCCACAATATGTAAATCAAACTCTTGTAAGAGAAGCACCCATCTAATAAGCCTAGGCTTATCATCTTTCTTTTCCATAAGGTACTTAATAGCAGCATGATCAGTATGAATAGTAACTTTAGAATCAACAATTTACTGCCTAAATTTATCACAAGCAAAAACTACGGCTAGGAACTCTTTCTCAGTAGTAGCATAATTCTTTTGAGCAACGTCAAGAGTTTTACTAGCATAATGAATAACATTTAAATTCTTATCTACCCGCTGTCCAAGAACAACACCTTCAGCATAATCACTAGCATCACACATAATTTCAAACGGTAAATTCCAATCAGGTGGTTGAACAATAGGGGAAGATATTAAAGCCTTCTTTAAAATATCAAAAGCTTCTTTACAATATTCATCAAAAACAAAAGGTACATCTTTTTTAAGAAGATTAGTAAGAGGCTTTCATATTTTATAGAAATCTTTAATAAACCTTCTACAGAAACCAGCATGACCAAGAATACTACGAATACCTTTGACATCCTTGGGACAGTGCATTTTCTCAATAGCTTCAACTTTAGCTCTATCAACTTAAATACCTCTTTCAGAAATTTATGTCCAAGAACAATTCCTTCATTAACCATAAAATGGCATTTCTCCCAATTAAGAACAAGATTAGTCTCCCCACATCTCTGCAAAACTTTATCAAGATTCTGTAAACAATTATCAAAAGAAGTTCCATAGACGGAGAAATCATCCATGAAGACTTCCACAATTTCTTCACAAAAACCATGAAAGATAGCAGACATGCATCTTTCAAAAATAGCAGGAGCATTACATAAACCAAAAGGCATACGTCTATAAATATAAGTTCAAAAAGGACAAGTGAAAGTTGTTTTCTCTTGATCAGGCTTTCTAACAACAATTTGAGAGAACCCAGAATAACCATCAAGAAAGCAGAAATGAGTTTTCTTAGAAAACCTTTCTAACATTTGATCAATAAAAGGCAAAGGATAATGATCTTTCTTAGTACCTTTGTTAACCTTCCTAAAATCAATGCACATCCTATAACCAATCACTACTCTTTGAGGAATAAGTTCATTATTTTTATTTGGCACAACATTCATCCCTCCTTTCTTAGGGACTCAATGCACGGGGCTAACCCATCTACTATCAGCAATAGGATAAATAATGCCAGCATCAAGGAGTTTTAATACCTCGTTTCTTACCACATCCTCATCTTAGGATTTAAACGGCGTTGATGCTCAACAACTGGCTTTGCATCAGGTTCAATATTAATAACATGCTGACATATAGTAGGAGAAATCCCCTTCAAATCATCAAGAGTATAACCAATAGCACCTCTGTTTTCCTTCAATATTCCCAATAATCTCTCCTCTTCTTTACCAGAAAGTTTAGAACTAATAATAACATGATATTATTTCTTATCATCAATATGAGCGTATTTAAGATTGTCAGGCAAAGCCTTTAAATCAAAAACAGGATCCTCCTTGGGTGGTAATGTGGTACCCAAGTCTTCCACCGGTAAATTATGTTTCAGCATCTCTGGCTGATGTAAGAAGATCTCGTCAATTTCATTCCTTTCTTCCATAAAGACATCACTTTCGTGGTCTTCCATGTATTTTTGCAAAGGATTGTTAGGAGCAAGAGCAATAGCAGCCAATTGTTTAACTCTATAATTCTCATTAGGTAATTCAGCTTCATAAGGTGCTTTAGCAAATTTAGAGAAATTAAATTCATCAGATTCTCCATCAAACTTCGTAAGAATTTTCTCCTTTTTATAATCTATAACAGGACCACAAGTGTTTAAGAAAGGTCTACCAAATATAATAGGACAAGTATCACTAGCACAAGTGCCTAGTACTAGAAAATCAGCAGGATATTTAGTTTTACCACATAAGACCTTCACATCTCTAACAATACCAATAGGAGAAATAGTTTCCCTATTAGCAAGTTGAATAATCACATCAGTGTATTCAAGTTCACAAGAACCAATTTCATGCATGATTTCTTTATAAAGCTCGTAAGGAATAGCACTAGAACTAGCACCAATATCACACAAACCATAATAGCAATGATCATCTATCCTAACAGATAGCACGGGAAGACTAGGTTTTCTAGATTTACCAGGATGAGAGACAATATCAGAAGCATCTTCACAAAATATAATGTGTCCCTCTTCTACATTTTCAGAAACAAGGTCCTTTACTATTGCTATTGTAGGTTATATAATTATTTGTTCCTCTGGTTCTACAGGTTTCCTTGCACTTTTATTAACCACACTAGATAACATAGAATGTTCTTTTACCTTAGCAGCGAAAGACATTTCCTCAATATAAGGTTCAGGCACAATAGAATCAACAATGTGAACTTCTATATCTCTAGCAGGCACACAATTAACAGTATCTTTATAAGGGGCATGGTACTTTTCCCATTCCTTTTTAGGAATATCAAAATAAGAAGCAAAATCCTTATATAAATTTGCAACAACTTGAGAATCAAGACCATAAACAACACTAACATTATGAAAATCATCGGATGATATAAAAGTTTTAATGCATTCATAGTCATAATTTATACCCGACTTTCTACCTTTGCCATTCTCCCATCCTTAAGTGTTTTCTTGAATACGGTCAAGAAGATCCCATTTAGCTTCATCCTTCATACGTGTAAATGATCTAGAACAAGAAGCATCCAATAAGTCCTTATCATGAAGAGAAAGCCTTGAATAGAAATTATTAATAACAATAGTACTAGGGAGCTCATGAATGGGGCATTTGAGCATTAGTAACTTCAATCTCCCCCATGCTTGGGCAATAATCTCTCCGTCATGAGGCCAAAAATTATATATATAATTCCGATCTCTATGAATTTCACTGGGAGGATAGAATTTAGAATAAAGGAGAGGCACAATTTACTCCCATCCAATAGTTTGGCTATTTTTCAGCAGTTTGAACCATTCAGCGGCCCGGCCTGTCAATGATATAGAGAATAATTTCCTCTTCACTTGGCTCATTGTAATACCTGCACACTTGAACAACTCGCATAATTCATGTAAAAAGAGCAAATGATCACCAGGATGGACAGTTCCATCACCCGAATAGGAGTTATTCCTAACATGTTTAACAATCTTTATATGTATTTTATAAGGATCTAAATCATCAGGCGGTGGGTCACTTACTACCCTAGCAGTGGCAGCAGTGCCCACAAATAAGGACTCAAAAGGAGACCCAAACATAGTGTAATAAAGCCATAGACAGTAATAAAAACATCACTTACAAAAGAAGCTTCCTTTATCAATTCCACTTCCCAATAGTGCTTCACTCCACGGCAACGGCGCCAGAAAATGGTCTTGATGACCCACAAGTATAGGGGGTGTATCGTTGTACTTTCGATAAATAAGAGTGTCGAACCCAAACGAGGAGCAGAAGGTGTTGACAAGCAGTTTCGATGAAGGAATAACTGTAAATACTGGAAAATAGATTTGTAGGGGTTTTTGATATTGCAGATAAATAAAGTGTGAGTAAATAAAATGCAGTAGTAATAATTGCAACAAGCCCAATCCTTTCTTTAGCAAAGGACAAGCCGGTGGTTTTACTTATGATTAACAAACGCTCTCGAGGACACATGGGATGTTTCTGTCAAGTGCTTTTTTTCCATGAAGCTGAATAATGTTAGATGTTTTGAGTGTTGTGTGGGTGAACCTATGCTAATGTACCGTCCCATCCAATACTAATACATACTTGTGATTATACCCCTTGCAAGCATCCGCAACTACAAGAAAGTAATTAAGAAATAAATCTAACCACAGCTTTAAACTTCGGGATCCTACGCTCCCTCGTGTAATGGTTTCCTAACGGGGGTTCAGGTTTCTGTCACTCCGGCAACCCCAGAATTAGTAGTCAAATACACGATGCATCCCCCTAGGCCTATAAATTGTGAAGTATCATGTAGTCGACGTTCACATGACACCACTAGGAGAATAACACCACAACTTAAATATCAAACATTAAATATTATTCAACATTACTTCACTACTAACAACTTGACTTCTCACATGTCCTCAAGAACAACACGAACTACTCACAAGACATCACATGGATCATAATCAGAGGTGATATAATGGATGATAACAATCTGGTCATAAAGTGCAAACATCGACAAATCTCACAAGCATCAACTACTAACAAGTAATCCACACACGGAGAGAGATCTAATGTAAAACAACAATAGAGGCCCCTAATTGTTACAACAGGATGACGATGGATGATGAGGGTGATGGTGTTGATGATGATGACGATCTTGATGATGCCCGGAGTGATGACGGTGACGATGGCGGTGATTTCCCCTCTCCGGAGAGGAATTTCCCCGGCAGATTTCTCCCTGCCAGAGATCTTTTCTCTCTCGGATGGTTTCCGCCACGAGGTGGCGGCGGAATAATTCTTCAACGATTGTATGAGGCTTAGGGTTTCCTGGGGGCCAAGTACGCGAAAAATACCCCCTAGAGGTGGGCCAGGGTGGCCACACCCCTAGGTGGCGCGGCCAGGGGGGCGCCACCCCATGGTGTGGGCCCCTGGTGGCCCCCTCTGGCTCTCCTTCTGGCTGGATTCCTCCTCTGAACTTTTAGGACACCCCAGGTGTCCCACTTCTTCTTATGATCTTCTGAAATATGGTATCCCGACGGTGCTTTTTCCATCAGATTCCTGGCCCTGGTGTTTATTCTCCAAAAATTATAAAACATGCAAAATAAGATAAAATAACATAAGTGGTTCATCATAACATGAAATATATCGATGAATAACAGAAAATTATGATATAATATAGTGATGCAAAATGGACGTATCAATAGTTTAGCTCAGGTTTGCCTTACAGATTGGAAACTATTTGTTAGACAAGTGAGGTGACCTAGTGTTATTATACGAGATTCACCAATCTAAGTACAAGATAATGATTGAGTGCAACATGGATTGGCCCCCATGATGACTACTCAGATGATTCAGTCTTGTTGTGAGGAATGGTAAATCCGAGTGACATATCTATTAGAGAGATGACGATGTTAAGCCTGAATTATAGAATGGTAGGATGTAACAATAACCATATGTTAGGAAAGTATTGCTGAAAAGTATTACCTTCAGTGAGGATAAAGCGAACCATGTAGGTACCTCGCAAATGAACATATTGACTACCATGAGAGTTTCGTTAGAAATAGCATGGTGCTTGCTTTCAATGAAGACAACAACAATGTAGAAGATTTCTAAAGACATAAAAAGACCAAGTTGGGAGTGACCCAAGGACTTTTGATTGATCCAAAGAGTGATACCTCAGTGTCAAATGTAGTTCAACAGAATTCTGTTGGCTTGTAACTTTACCATGAGGAAAAGTTCTACTCAAGCCATCTAAAGCAAAACCACACTCCAAGCTATGTGAATGGACACATCTTGTTGGAAGAGAACCTTAACCCATGGAATCCTAAAGGTTGTATACATGAATTCAAGACCCCAAATACCAAGGAGTTGATGTATGCTATACAAGAATACTACGGATGATGAAGTATGACTCCAACTGAGGATATAGTAAACTAGCAGCCAGTTAGACAAGAGTTGTAGACTACCCACAAAAGTTTCTTTTAAGGGTGGTAGCCCACCTAGTTTCCCTAGAACCCAGTTAGCCAAACCTATCTTTCTTGCTAGCCTTCCCAATCTCGGGACGAGATTTTTTTAAGGGTGGTAGTCTGTAATATCTCTGATTTTTAAAAGTTAAAAAATCTCCAAAAATTTGAAACTTTTGTTTCCTACTAAAAGAAACTCACCAAAATCAAATAAAATAAGGAACGAAAGAAATAGCATGACTTATTTCAAGGTATTTGGAATTAAAAATCCAAACAAGCATCTATTTTTGTGAACCCACAAATTTGTTTCCAATATATATTTTCCAAAGTATTTCAAAACTAGTCCTACCTCATAATATGGGATTTATTCAAATGTTTGTTCCTGAAAAAAAAACGTTATGAAATGTATAAATTGGGTACTATGATCCTAGTTGATTTTTTTTGTATTTAAAAATATTGAATAAGCCCAAAACTATTTTATGGAATATTAAATGATTTATCAAACTTTTAGACTCAAAATGATTTCCATTATTTATTTCGGGCCCAAAAATAACTTGAGTATATTTTATGTTCAATAATTATGAATTGTAGACTTCTCTAATTTTCAATAAGCCACAATTTAAATTTATCAATTTCCTATTTTTTGGCATCTATTGCAAATTATGCCATTATACATTTTTTGAGATTTTCAAATTTGAAATGCGTTGAAAATAGCACAAAATATTTTAATTTGAAAGATAATATTTTCACAAGATTTTAGAAACTAGTCTATAGTGAATTGGAGTCTTAAAATAAAAGTTTGATAAAAAGAAAGAAAGAAAAGGTTAGAGAGGGAGTTACGTACAACTAGCTACACATATCTACGTAGCAGATTAGTTTTAGTAGAAAAAAAAAGTAGGTACAGGGGCTTGAGGCTAGTCGATCAGTTTATTTGGTTCAGGCCAGCTCAACGGCAATATGGTACGAACCAATCAGCAACAACTCCTGCCACGTTCATCCCGAAACATGAAGACGGCAGTTTCGGTTGTGATTTTTACCTATTAAATCTGCACGATTAAGAGCAGTAACCGGCGCCCTTACCTCCTCCCCTTTAATCCCCGGCATCTCCTCTCTCTTTTCCCTCACTCTACCCGACGAATCGTGCCACAAGGCTACGTGAATAGCTCGCCGGAGTCCTCCGATCCTGCCGCCATATTCTTCCGATTCCGGCGAGGCGAGGACGTCCTCGAGCCCGAGTCCACGCCTAACCTTTTCCTCTCATTTTTG
Organism: Alopecurus myosuroides; assembly: GCA_028641055.1. Classification (NCBI taxonomy): domain Eukaryota; kingdom Viridiplantae; phylum Streptophyta; class Magnoliopsida; order Poales; family Poaceae; genus Alopecurus; species Alopecurus myosuroides. Next base: position 660,970,536 of record CM054057.1, read on the forward strand.
CGCATCCGTTGATGCCCGCTGTCGATGTTTTTGTGGTCAGGGAACACCATGCCGTGCGCACCCAAGTTCGCCGGAGCCCGGGGCATCTCCATCCGCTCGTCGCGGCCATCCGAGGAAGCACGAGGACACGCCACCGTCACCATCAACTTCCCTGTGTCACCCTGGTAACCATGGTCATCTCCACCGTGCGCAGGGACCACCAGAACGCCGTCACATCGAGCAACTATATCTCCGGCCACCGCATACGCCATTTCCAGCGAGACCCCATCGACGAGGTGAGCTCCTCTTCGTCCCTGTCCGATGGATCTAATTGAACGGTCTGGATTAGATCCACTTACCGAAGGGGTACCAGCCAATAGCATTGCGCCAAGTCAGCCGCGTGTTATATTGCTATCTGTCGCACGGTGCAACGCGTAGCCGAACCAAGCCCAGTCCTTATCTGCCGCCCAGTGCAGCGCGTAGCAGCCCAGCTCTTTTTCTGAATTTTCTTCCGGAATAGAAAATAAATAGTAAATTTGGCGGAAATGACCATAGAACTTTGAACCATTATTACTTTTGACCCACTTAGCCAAATTTAGCAATCTTAGACCTTTTGAAATCCTCTCAATATGTATAATCTTTTGACACTGGCCAAATTTAAAATTAACCATTTAAAATTTGTTCAAATTCAAACATACTTGTTTGATGAATTTTGGCATAATTAAAATTCTACGAATCCAAAAATCGCAAAGAAAATATATTTGGAAACTTTAAGATGTGTACTTTAATATCCTCTATCCCAAAATAATTTTTGAAAAAGTTAAATTTGAATTTAGAATTAAGTTGTCTATTTAAGTATTTTTTTTACATAGATTTAATTCTATAAATAATTTAAATATGGTTCCTTTTGCAAAATTGCTCAAAATAACAACCTTGAACCAAAGAATTAGTAACTAAACCATTTGGACACCCTTGGCCCATGACCATGTGATTTTGACTAAAAATCTAACATAGTGATCCACCCAAATTATCATCTCTTAGATTTTGTTTCCATCCTTTTTATCTTTGATGTTGTGGCTATTTTGGAGCCAAGACCAAGTCCCTAGTATGTGTCAATCACATATAAGACCAACTAATTAACCTTAAACACTAGTACCATTGTTTTCTATCTACTTCTCCACTCCCCTATTCTTGCTTCAAGAATTCATCAAGTTAGCAAAATGGAAATCAAAACTCAAGCACAAGAAGGAACTTTATTATCAACTTGGTGGCAACATGAAGAGCTACAAGGAAGATCATGGAAGAAATTTTGAAGAAAAGACTTGGAAGAAATGTTAAAGAAAAGACTTTGACTCCACAACTATAAGCAACTCAAGGAAGTGAAAATTCATGAAGAGATCAAAAAGAAGACCAGCCCCTTTGTCTTTATATCTTTCTTCTTATTTCCTTTTATTTTCTATTTGACTTAGTGGTATTTTTTGCCCATCCCACTTGGACCAACTGGTAAGAAAGCCATGAAGAAATCCATCAATACCAAGAGAAGCACCACCCCAAGGAGGAAACTACAATAGAAGCATGAAGATGATCTTCAAGAAGACAAGCATGTGAAGACTTGGAGAAAATCTACAGAATTTGATGAATAACAAGTTCTTTTTGTCCAGCCATTGACCCAAATGGAAAACCCCAAGACTATCTTATTTTCTCTATTGTTATGAAGTTAAGTTGAAACTAGACCTACCTTAACCCAAAATGGAAAGACAAACTTAGATGACTCAAATTTCTTGATGAAAATGACTAAGTGTTACACATTGTTATGCACTACTTTAGTTGAAGAAGTGATATGATCACCCTTGGTGAACTCTTGGAACTTCCTCGACAACTATGGTTATAATAAAGTTAGATCACATCAAACTCAACCTAGTCCATCCCAAGTAAACCCCTGGAACTTCCTTAACAAGTATGGAACCAAGAGAAAATGAATCTTTCAAAATCAAACCTTGACCTTGTCGTAGCCAACTTGGTTAAACTCCTTTTTGATATGTTAGTTGCTTTGTATGTTTTATTCCCTTGTGTGTTTGATTTCTAGAATGCTTGTTCATTTTGTTATTGTATTTTCAATGTATAGATTGTACAGAGAGCAACAATCTTTTGTGAAGAGAGTGTGATTTCTTCACCAACTTCAACAAGGCAAGGAACACACCATCAACTACCTATTATTTTCCTATGCATTACTAGAGTTTTGAGTAGTATATATGATAGGTGATTTTCTCTAAGTACTATGCTATGATGTATCCTAGTAGTATGTAGCCATCCTTATAACTTTTTATTTTAAAGCCTTAGTACTTAGTAGATGCTTAGCCTTGCTACAATTTTTTTACTTGATGTTGTGGAAAATACTAATTATAAACCTCAATGAACCACCTGTGTGGGTTTGGTAGTGCAAGGATGTTGAAAGTTGAGTGTCTCCACGAGGGGTGTTCACTTGAGGAATGCCACCCAGGAACAAAGTGATTATGATTTTCTCCAAGTTTAGATTGCTTCTAGTGAAGCCTTTAGTCATATGGGCTCTGTCTTGATCAACTATGTTGTGAGGGTTCAGCCTGGGCTTGATATGCAGATTTAGTATAATTATAGGTGGAATGGGTCTTGCCATTGGGTTTAATTCTTGCTTCTGAAAGATATCATCTTAATTCTTCTCCTTTCCTTAATGCACTCAGGGTGTATAGGATGTTTGGATTGATTTGACAGTAGTTGTGGTACTTGGATTCCAGTCCAATGATGCCACCCTTTGGAAAGAAAAGTTTGTTTTACAAAAGAGATAGGAGAAAACTGGCTTTATGCAAAACTTAGCCAAAACTCCACTCAGCCAAATAAGCATGTAGTATTAGTCTTACCATTTATATCCACCATAGTGTTACTTGCCAATACATTAAATTGTATTGACCCCCTTGTGGCTGAATATTCCATCCTGCAGATGATTCTGAAGACGAGTGAGGATTTCGTTTAGGATCTTGAGTCTACTGCCAACATGTTTTGCCTGTGGCACATGAAGATGGGCTCAATGTTGTACTATGTTTTCTGTTGTATTTCTTTGTTTCCTGCTAGTCTCCTAAGACTATGAAATTTGTAATATTATTTTGTAAAGACTGGATCATGCGATGTAATAGAATTTGATGCATTTGCATGATATTTCATTTTGTACTATGTTTCTAGCAATTGATCCAGGGACTAGCACAATAACACATACGTTCTTACATTATTTAAATGTGGGAACGCTACAAATATGCGTAGAGATAAAAATTATTTCAGAATCTCGTATAAGTGATCATTCACTCGGTGAAGAGCCAAGACAAGGTAAGAACCCTAAAGTGACAGACATATTGGTTCGCTAGTGATGAGGACATGATCACACGCCCGTTGGGAGACGCCTAGCGGAAGGTATGATGCAGTCTAGAGTAAATTTTCCCCTAGTATAGAACCAGAGTTATCAAATCAGTAGGACTTCACAGTCTTGAAGAAGGTTGCTAAATCATCAGCGCAAGAAAAGTGTTGTTGAGGAGGCGTGGGACCTGTACATAAACACAAACTCTCTCTTCCCCAACTTTCTGGAAGGTTTTCAATCTTCCAGTCTTGCTGAAAATAGGAGAATTAAACGTATAGAGTTTTGGAAAACAATAAAAGTAAAAATGGGACAATAAGGAAACAATAATGAGAGTGCTTAAAAGAAGGTTTGCAATAAGATAAAAATAGGACCGGGGGCCATAGGTTCACTAGTGGTGTCTCTCCAAAGAAAACAAACATGCTGGGTGAACAAATTACAGCTGGGAAATTGACAAATCATCAACATATAACAATACTATTATGACGAGATAAAGTTCACGGGTTCTAACATTGTAGGCATTACGTCAAGGCATATGGACCTCTATCCAACATGCATCCATATCTAAAAGTCCACCACAAGAAAGATATCAAGCAAATCCCTTGGTATTAAGTTGCTGCAACAAAGTGATTGCTATGTCTGCAAACCAGCGGTTCCCATCCGTAGACAAGAGCACCACTATTTTCTCCCTAGTGGCGACAACAAATCCTCCCCCGCACGTTTCTATCACTCGAGCAGTCAACAAGGAGGCATGAACCCACTATCTAGCATATAAACCCTCTCTTGGAGGTGAAAACAACTACGTGGCCAAGGTAATAATAAACACCAGAGAGCATTTCAAGACAAGATTAAAACTCTCTAAAAATATAAGTGAAGGATATTAGATTTACATGAACAAAATAATCATAATCTCATGGTTCATCGGATCCCAGCAAACAGAGCATGCACAATTACATAACGGTGTCTTGATCATGTGAGGTAGCTCACGAGACTCTAAACATGGAGGCGTAGAGGAAAGAACAACCATCTAGCTAATGCTATGGACCCGTAGTCCCTAGATGGACTGCACACGCATCTGTACGGAGGCGATCATGGCGATGTAGAGGCCTCCTGTGATGATCCCCCTCTCCGGTAGGGTGCCAGTGCAGAACTCCAGAAGCCCTAGATTGGACTTTCGAGATTACAACGCCTCTCTGTATGTTTCGTGGAAAATAACTCTATCCCCGAGATTTTTAGGGTAAAAGGCAATTTATAGGCAAAGGGGGGACGAGAGGCGGTGCCAGGGCCCTGAGGGTCCCACCAGGAAAGACCTAGGGGGAGCCCGCTGAAAGATCATCGTCCGTTTTGGTAATTATATGACAACATACCTATTGGACTAATGTTTACTTGATATATGAAAATGCCCAGGTTCATCAAGGATACAAATTCTATGGGCTACAAACTTGTTTGAAATGAAAAGACCTAGAAGAGACAAAACTGAGAAGGCAGTTTTTGTATGGAGCGGAGGCTCCGGTAAAACCACCGGAACCTCCGCCCCAGCCTCCGGTGCGGGTCCGGTGCTGGGTCCGCCCAAACCTCCCTCTGGTGCATACAAGCGGAGGCCAGGATGGAGCCTCCGGTGGAGTTCCGGTGGGCGGAGCCTCCGGTGAATCCACCGAAGACTCCGTTAGCTCCAACTGGCCCCCTAAGGGATTGGCCTCCAGTGCGCCTCCGGTGTTGGTTCCGCCAAAATTGCGTTCAGTTCGATACGAGCGGAGCCTCCGGTGCGGTTCCGGTGGGCGGAGGTTCCGTTATATCCACCGGAGGTTCCGCCCTCTTAAACTGGCACACTAGGGGCTGGGCATCCGGTGTGCCTCCGGTGGTGGCTCCGCCAAAACTACATTATGTTGGATACGGGCGGAGGCTCCACCGGAACCTCCGGTGCAGCTCCGGTGGTCGGAGCCTCCGCCATATCCACCGGAGCCTCCGCCCCCCTTGGAACAAACCAAAAGATCAGATCTGGGCTGCGCGGCTGCGCACAGAAGAAGGCCACCGGAGCCTCCGGTGCAACTGGGACTGCACAACGGCCACTTGTGGGATGGGATATAAATACCCCTTCCCCTTCCTCATAAATTCCAAGCTTTTCCACTCTCTCTCTTCTATCCATTAATGAAAGATTCACCCACCTAGATCTCCCTCTCCGTCCACCCACTCACTCCCATACTTTGTGGAGAGCTAGAGGAGACCTAGATCCACACTTCCACCAAAGGAATTTCGAATCCATCCATCACAACCTAGTAGATATAGAATCCTACTTGAGGCCTAGAAACCTTAGTAGATCTTGTGCTTGTAGCTTCCAGCTTGTTGCAAGAAGCTTCGGATTGCTTGAGAGCCTCCATCCATCTTGTGGAGTGACCTCGAGCTTATGTAAAGGTTTGGTCAACGCCTCCAAGTCGACCTCATAGTGGAAATGAGAATCTCCCTCACCGAAGAAGCTCAAGGAGAATAAGGTGTGCACAACCGTGCTATTGAGGAGTGCCTAGGTGGCTCCCCACCTCTCCAACATAGACGTACTTCTCATTGAGAAGGAACTACGGGAATAATATCCTTGTCTCCTTGTTTACACTTGTGGTTTATCTTGCTACCTTTCGTTTTACTTCCGTTGCACATATTATCTTGTCCACATAGGTTGCTCACCTAGATGAACATCTAGAGAACCTTATCTTCTCTTGCTTAGCCCTACTAAAAGGAAAAGAAAAGAAAAATTGGTAGTCAACCTATTCACCCCCCCCCCCCTCTAGTTGACCATAGTGCACTTTCAAATTGTATCAGAGCCTCGGCTCTTACTAAGGGCTTAACCGCCCAAGAGTATAATGGTCAATGAAAATGCCCCCGAAAGTTCTAATGCGGAAATCACCAAAATGGCCGACACTATATCTAACCTACAAGAAACAGTTGGAACCATCCAAACCGAATTGTCCCAGGTTAGCTCTAGTGTTAGTTCGGAGGTTTCTAGCATAAAGAAAATGATGGATGCCTTGATGGGGAAAACCAAGGAGTCCGAGGAACTACCTCTCACCGCCAATGATGTTAGCTCGGATGAAGAGTCCCTTCCGGACATCGCCGAAATGGAAGCTAACATTGCTTTAGCTAAGGCGAAAGCCAAAGCAAAAGCCGATAAAAAGGCAAAGAGCGGTGGGAGCTCTGAAGGCTGCGAGTCTCAATAGGCTAACGGTTCGGGGTCTCACTCTAAAGTTCCACCACCTCCCAATTATGACACCATCCATCCCATTGCCACAATGCCACACATGGTTAATGTTGGAGTTCCTCCCATGCTTAACACTAATGAATTTTCATCTTGGAAGTTCGATATGGAGTCTCATATTTCAGGATCTTGCACCGCTTTGTGGAGAAGCATCCTCCATGGATTTCACCCTCATGATCCAAGCAACTTGACTCCAAGAGAAGATGTGGAATTTCAACTCAACAAGACCGCTCTTGTCACTATCCAAAAGGCTCTCCCAAGAGAACATCTTGAACACATCCGCGGTATCAAGACCGCCAAGGAGGGTTGGGATAAACTTGACACCTTGTTCCAAGGCAATTCTAGCATCCAATCATCCAAGTATGATGTTGCTCTTGACAAGTCCCAGAACTTCGTTATGCTTGAAGACGAAAGTCCCGAGGCGCTATATAGAAGAGTTGTCACCCTTGGCAATCAATTAAGGGATTTTGGAAAAGAGGAAATCTCCGATGAGTGGATCAAGAGGAAGTTTGTCAAGGCAATAACTCCATTTGAGAAGAATCTTGCCACAAGCATTTGAACAAGATCCGACTACAACTACCTCAACTCCATTGGTGTTCTTAGTGAGTTCATAGCAATATCTCTATCTCACAAGAGTGTGGATGACGCTCTCGCTCGCTCAAGAGGAGGGGGAAAGTATCCAAACCTCGCCTTGAAGTCTAAGGCGATTGCTAAGATAGAAGAAGTGGATGAGGATGATGATGAGGAGGAGGACTATGAAGACACATACAAAGGTGCTCATAAGTGCATCGCTCTTGCCATGCATGGTTATTGGAAGAGATGGGAGGCTCACAAGGCCGGTGCTCCTAGACCTTCAAGGAACAAGATCTTTAGGAAGAAAGGGGAGCGACCAAGGACATGCTACAATTGTGGAAGTGCAAACCACTTTGTCAAGGAGTGTCCATTTGAGCCAAGAGAAGAAAATGAAGGGAAGCTTGTTCGCAAGGACAAGAACAAAGCTCCACAAAACAAGAACCTCGCTAGAAGAGTCCCAAGGGCTCTATATGTTCAAGAAAGGCCCCACATTGGAAACATACTACTCTGGAGATGAAGGACACGATGAAGTCATAGGTGTTGCCCACGTCGCCATAGCTACGACCTCCTCTTCATCGGTCTCTCTATTTGAATCCCCCAATGAGAAGGCATCGATCCGACCTGCATGTCTCATGGAAAAAGCCACCGCGGTAATACCTTCCACCTCTAAGTCTATTGTCACTAGATCTCCATCATTATTGGATTGTGTTGATAACATTGTTGATGATGAGGAAGCCAAGAATCTAGGCTCTTGGTTATGTAGTCTTGAAGGTGAAACTAAAGAAAAGGTAAAGGCTATCTTAAGGCAACTTGATGATGCTAACTCCCTCATAGATGAGAAGGAGGAGATCATCATGACCTTGGAGAGCCATGGTGGTAGCCATGAGAATCATGACGATGAACTAGTCAAAGCTCTTGAAAAAGAAAGTTCCATGAGACCCTCTATCGAAGAGAGACTATCTAATCTACAAGAGACCTATGCTATTAGTGTTTCCAAGCTTAGGAAAGATAATGAAAAATCTCTTGCCAAGCTTAGGAAAGATAATGAAAAATCTCTTGCTTTACTTAAAGTCTTTGAAGAAGAAGAGTTGAAGCTAGGAGTAGCTCATGAAGAACTTGTTGAGAATCATGAAAAACTAAAAAAGGAGTTCATCTCTCTTAAAGAAATTCATGAAAAACTCACCAAGTCTCGGAACAAGCTTCTAGCTCAACAATCTAATAAACAAGTGATATCTTCCTCTAATAGCATTGTTATCATCCTACCTCTTGCACTACGACTAACATTGTAGGGAAAGAGAGAATTCTCAATGATGCCATAAGCTCTCAAGGAACCAAGAAAGGAAAAGAAGGACTTGGCTTTGTTTCCAAGTCAAAGAAGAAATCCAAGAGTGTCACTTCTCCCTCTCAAAATGTTGTCTTTGTGAAAGAGGGAGAGGTTACCAAAGAGAAGGAGACCAACGCCATTGTGGGTGGTGATACCTCTAGGGGGAGCATCACTCACAATGACTTCGCCAAAAAATATAACCCATCTTATGTTCTTATGAAATCTAGAGATGGACATGTTTATGCTAAATACGTTGGTACTTCTTATGATGATGATTATCATTGGGCTATTTGGATTCCTAAGACCCTTGTTACTAAAAAAAGAGGACCCATTGAAGGATGGGTACCTAAATCAAGAAATTGATCTCTTGTAGGGAAGTGCTTCCGGGTCAGGTAGATGGAAAGTGGATAGTGGTGCATCCCAACATATGACCGGAAGCTATGACGCAATGAGTAATATTGAACCTCCATTACCTCATCTCAATTGCGTTACTATTGGTGAAAATTCCGAGCTTAAGCTATTGGGACGATGCAAGGTGGCTATCTCAAATGATTTATCAATTGAGAATGTTCTCCTTGTTGAGTCCCTTGGCTATAACTTGATGTACGTTCTTCAACTTGCGAATTGTGGCTTTACCTCGTTCTTTAATAAAGAGAGTGTGATTGTCACCTGGGAAACATCTCTTAAAGTAGCCTTTGTTGGGTTTTTCGAGAACGGTATGTATGTAGTGGACTTCTCTAAAGGAGACACGTGTGCCACGACATGCCTATTGCTTAATGGCTAAAGTTGATGTGGGGTGGCTTTGGCATCGCCGGTTAGCCCACACCAATATGCGAATGTTGCATGACCTCCAAAGTGGCAATCACGTTCTAGGACTAACCAAGGCTAAGTTTTCTAAAGATCGTGTGTGTAGCTCTTGTGCCTTTGGGAAGCAACCTGGAGAACTTCACCCAACCAAGACAACTATCTCCGCCACAAGAATTATCGAGCTCATTCACTTAGATCTCTTTGGTCCACTATCCTATGATAGCCTTTTGGAGGAAAGAAGTATTGCTTGGTGATTTTGGATGATTATTCAAGATATTGTTGGGTGTATTTCTTCAAGAGGAAAAGTGAGACTCAAAAGAGAGTCATCGAGTTCATCACTCTAGTGGAGCGCCAACACAATGCTACCATATTTGCCATTCGGAGTGATAATGGCTCGGAGTTCAAGAACTATACCATTGAGGGTTTTCTTAGTGAAGAAGGCATTGCTCATCAATATTACACTCCTTATACCTCTCAACAAAATGGTGTTGCGGAGAGAAAGAACCGGACTTTGATGGATGCGGCTAGGACTATGATTGCGGAGTTCTCTTCTCCCTATAACTTTTGGGCCGAAGCCGTGTCCACCGCATGTCATGCTACCAACCGGTTATATGTTCACAAGATATTGAACAATACTCCCTATGAGATTCTCACGGGCAAGAAACCGGATGTATCTTACTTCAAGGTCTTTGATTGCAAGTGTTTCATTCGCAAGAAAGTTAAACGGTTGTCAAAATTTGAGACCAAATCTTATGAGGGTATCTTTGTTGGCTATGCCACAAACGCTCACGCCTATAGAGTCTACAACAAGTACACCGGACAAGTTGAAGAAGCTATAGACATGGTGTTTGATGAGGATAACGGCTCCCAAGGGGGGAGTATAGATCATGGTGTTGTAGGAGATGCAATTCATCCCATCGTCATAAGAAGAATGGGGATTCGTGAAATAATACCCATTGAGGGTTACCGGATGGCGGAGGAGAAGGACTATGCCCCACTCAAGTGGAGCCATTGACTACACCCATTGATGATCAAGCTACTCAACAAGATGCACCAATCCCTCAAGCTAATGATCAAGGTCAAACAAGCAATCAAGGCCAAGCTAATGACCAAGGCCAAGCGACTCATCTTAATAATGATCAAGATTCCATCATTGTTGAGAGTGCTCAACCTAGTGGTGATCCATCACCCATTATTGATCAAGGACGAAATGAAGATGGACATGTATCCGATGAAGAAGGTGATTCTCAATCTATATCCAAAGAATCCTTGGAGGAGATGCTAGCACGAAGAGCAAAGGGAAGGCTAGAGAATCTTGAACGAGCGGGTCACACGGAGGACAAGATTCTTGGGCAAGTTCGTGGGAGAGTGGTCACTAGAAGGCAATTGGTGGATTTTAGCAAGGCTCATGCTTTTGTCTCTTTCAATGATCCCAAGAAGGTCTATGAAGAACTCGAAGATCAAGATTGGCTTGAAGCTATGCATGATGAACTCAATAACTTCGAGCGCAACAAAGTGTGGAAACTATTGCCAAGACCCAAGGATTGCAAAAATGTTATTAGCACCAAATGGGTGTTCAAGAACAAGCAAGACAAAGATGGTATTGTCATTCTCAACAAGGCAAGATTGGTGGCTCAAGGTTTTTCCCAAGTTGAAGGTATTGACTTTGGTGAAACCTTTGCCCCCGTAGCTCGTCTTGAATCCATTCACATCTTACTTGCTTATGCATCTCATCATAATTTCAAGTTACAACAAATGGATGTTAAGAGTGCTTTTCTCAATGGTCCCATTAATGAGTTAGTATATGTCAAGCAACCTCCGGGTTTCGAGGATCCCAACCACCCCGATCATGTCTATAAACTCGATAAGGCGCTCTATGGACTTAAACAAGCTCCACGTGCGTGTTATGAGCACCTTAAAGAGTTTATAGTGGACCGTGGGTTTAATGTTGGTTTAATCGATCCCACCCTCTTTACCAAGACGGTTGGAGGTGACTTGTTCATATGCCAACTCTATGTGGATGACATCATTTTTGGGTCTACTAACACCTTCTTCAATGAGGAGTTTTGCAAGCTTATGACCGATAGGTTTGAGATGTCTATGATGGGAGAGTTGGATTTTTCCTTGGCTTTGAAGTGAATCAATATCATGAAGGAACCTTCGTCAAACAAGCCAAATACACTCAAGACATGCTCAAGAGATTTAATATGCATGATGCCAAGCCTATGAAGACTCCCATGTCCACGACCACCGACTTGAAACCCGACCCCAATGGTAAAGAGGTAGATCAAAAGGTATACCGCTCCATGATTGGCTCTTTTCTCTACCTTTGTGCATCTAGACCGAATATCATGTATAGCGTAGGTAAATGTACAAGGTTTCAAGCCTCCCCGAGGCAAAGTCATTTGGAAGCGGTGAAACGAATCTTTCGATATTTAGTTCATACCCCAAACTTTGGTCTTTGGTATCCCAAGGGTTCAAGCTTTCAGCTCATTGGATATTCGGATGCGGATTATGCGGGAGAGAAGACGGATAGGAAGTCCACATCCGGGGGTTGCCAATTCCTTGGTCGCTCCTTAGTATGTTGGTCTTCCAAGAAGAAGAATTGCATTGCTCTCTCCACCACCGAGGCCGAATATATCTCCGCGGCAAGTTGTTGTGCTCAATTACTTTGGATGAGGAAAACCTTGAAGGACTATGGTATTCACTTTGACAAGGTGCCTCTTCTTTGTGATAATGAGAGTTCTATCAAGATCGCCTACAACCCCGTTCTTCACTCCAAGACGAAGCACATTGAGATCCGTCATCACTTCATTCGGGATCATGTTGAGAAAGGTGATATTGATCTCTCATATGTTCCCAACAAGGATCAACTTGCCGATATCTTCATGAAGGCCCTTGATGAACCAAGATTTCGAGCTTTGATGAATGAACTAAATGTCATAGATTCTTCCAACTTGACTTGAAACCTTGCATATCTACCTTAGTTATGCTTGCTATTAGGTGTGGATGTAGGCATGGATATAGGGGAAGCGTTACTCAAATCATGAGTACACACTCCTCTTATTATGCGAAAATCAATTCATCATTGCATATCTAGTCAATTTGTGACTTATTGTGCTTAATTGTGAGTAGTATTTTTGGACCCAAGATATATCTTCGCGGTGCCAAAGTACACACTAAAACATGGTGGCTTCGGCCACCGAACCTTGGTATTTTTGGCTCTTTCACGCGTATCATACTTCCCCCTTGACAACTCGTACGTGCGGGTTCGGTTTTTCAATCTTTTTGCATCTTGCGAACCCCCTCGAGTAATGTCTCTCGTATATCAGTGACTAATTTCCAACCCAAGATTTATTTGCCCAAAACCTTATTCCACTCTGAATTCTCTTGTTTCCATGATCTTGGCGCGCGAAAACTTGGTCGGGAGGAGGCTCCGGTGAAACCACCGGAGGCTCCGCTACCATGTCCACCGGACCCCACCGGAAGCTCCGCTGGTGCAAACTGCCCAGTGGGCCGTATTTTGGTGGGCTATTTGGACAAGGGGCGGAGGCTCCGGTGAAACCACCGGAGGCTCCACTGGGCAGGGAGTGGAGGCTCCGGTGAAACCACCGGAGGCTCCGCCCGAGGCGGTTCTGCGGGATAAGTTCCAGGGCAAGCGGGGGTCAACGAGATCCAATCTCATTTCCCCCCCCCCCCCACTCACCCTCTTTCTTCTCCCTCCCAACCGCCGTCGCCCCCAAGGTCCTCGCCGCCGGATTTGGGTGCTCCACCGCCCGGAGCTCTCCTTCTTGCCTTGGATCATCCCGGGGTCTTCTTCCTCCCTCCTTTCCACCATGGATGATGCGGGTATGTGCTCTCTCTCTCTCTCATCTAGTTGATGGATGGGGATGCATAAGAGTTCCATGTTCTTAACATCTAGATGTGTGGATTTGGAGTTTTGAGGGTAGGAGATCACGAGTACAAACCCTAGCAACCTAGATAGTGCGTATTAGGCTTGAATCGTTGCGGTTTTAGGGTGGATTTGTCGTATGCCCTCACCCTAGTTATTCAACCCTAATACCATCTATATCTTTGTTCCTTGGATTTGTGCGTTTTTATAAACTTGAGCATTCCCTTTTCTTCATGCTATCTGTGCTATTTCTTTCTTAGATGCTTCCGGCTCCAAAGGCAAGGGCATTCGTTACAAGAGTACGGGTCGTCGCAAGACTCCTCGGGTAGATGAGATCAAAGAAACTTTGGACCCATCTCAGCCCAAGAGCAAGAGATTCCCGGCTACCGAGAAGATGTTGTCTCGTAAGGAGAAGACCGCTTCCAAGATGTCTAAGGCTGCATTCTTGAAAGAACGTCGCGAGAACCCCTATGTCATTGACCGCGACCGCTTGATGCCACAGTTCCGTGGTAAGATGCTCGCTTCCACACTAAATTTCAGAGCCAAATATATCATGAGATCTTGATGAGGAAGCCCAAGGAGAATGTTGCTCCTCAACATGCAATTAATTTTGGGCATATGGAAAGGAATCCCCATTATTTTGGGGAGGCACTTGAGCTTGTTGAGAAGTTTGGACTCGCTCCCATCATGAGTGTCCATCAAGACTATGATGAAGATCTCGACTGTCAGTTCTTGGCTACGGTGCATCTCGCCAATGAGACAGAGTGTAATCTTATTTGGATGACATAGGGCAGGCAGCTGACAATCAAGTGGTCTGAGGTTGGAACTATTCTTGGAGGATACCCAGATTTTGGACCGTTTGCAGATGGTGACGAGTTCAACAATGGTTGGTTCCGTGTTCACCACATCAACACTACATATCTTGCCAAGGATCAACTCACCCCTCTGTACCACTAGAAGAAATTCGCTGTTGGGTTTGTCAAAGGTCTCTATCCCACTTATCATATCATGCTTCGCATCTATCGAGAGACCATGAACCCTAAGGCGGGGAATGTTGATGAGATCCAAGGCTTTCTGAAGAATCTCATGCCCCTCGCTCATCAGAAGCGGCTTGCCGATTCCACTCAGAAGCTCGATGTGCTTGACTACATATGGAACGAGCTTTGGCACGTGGTTATCAACCGCAAGAATGCTTGCTTTGGGCCTTACATTATGAAGATCGTCTTGCATGTGTGGGCGGACAAGTTCCCGAATGAGCCATTTGATTATGAGAAATGGATTCCTCACATGGAGAGGAGACTCCTCATCAAGGACCACACCGATCCTCCTGAGCATCCCACTCCTACTCCTCGCAAGAACAAGGCCAAACCTCGTGTCATAGTTGATGAGGAAGAAGAAGAAGCCGTTCCATCTCGTTCTCCTCCTTCTAACAATGCATTCTAGTGGATGGCTAGGGTCCTCAAGAAGGTGTTCAAGTTGAACAAGAAGATCGAGCAACGTCAATGGGAAGCCCACTATGATAAGGAGCTCAAGCATCGCAATAGAGCACAGGCAGCTCGTCAGCTTTGTCGTGATGGTGGCGAATCCGTGGACTCCCCGGTTCTTCCAAGCATCACCGACTGGGACAAGTGGCAAGCCAAAGAATCCAAGGGCAAATTGATTGAGTGGTCTGAGGAAGAAGGAGAAGAAGCCACCGGTTCTCGTTTCCATGCTCCCTCTCCGGACATGGAAATCTCCTCCGAGTGATCTTTGGGGCGTTAGCATCGGTTTCTCCCTCTTTTGGTATCTTGATGCCAAAGGGGGAGAGGCATCTATCTATCAGGAGCGGGTATTTGCATGGTTCTCCCTCAAGCATATTTTTTGATTCACATCTTTCTCTTGCTTGAGGGAGTTTGGTTTTTCATTTGGCAACTTTGGTTGTTTAAATTCTTATGTGTCAATTCATATGTGTCGTGAACCTCGTCGTATCGTATTATGCTTTGTGAACCTCGTATTATGCTTCGTGAGCTTATGAACTTATTATATTATGTGTTGTGTGCTCACTATTGTTCATATTGCTCATATAACCATTGCATCTAAATTCTCTCAACATGAAGGGAGCATACCTTTAGGGGAAGCTCCGTTCATGTTGTGTATTTGATTATGCAAATAGGGATGTTGTCATCAATTACCAAAAAGGGGGAGAATGAAAGATCATCGTCCGTTTTGGTAATTATATGACAACATACCTATTGGAATAATGTTTACTTGATATATGAAAATGCCCAGGTTCATCAAGGATACAAATTCTATGGGCTACAAACTTGTTTGAAATGAAAAGAGCTAGAGGACACAAAACCGCGAAGGCAGTTTTTATATGGAGCGGAGGCTCCGGTGAAACCACCAGAACCTCCGCCCAGCCTCCGGTGCGGGTCCGGTGCTGGGTCCGCCCAAACCTCCCTCTGGTGCATACGAGCGGAGGCCAAGACGGATCCTCCGGTGGAGTTCCAGTGGGCGGAGCCTCCGGTGAATCCACTGGAGCCTCCGCCACCTCCACCTGCCCCCCTAAGGGATTGGCCTCCGGTGCGCCTCCGGTGTTGGCTCCGCCAAAATTGAGTTCTGTTCGATACGAGCGAAGCCTCCGGTGCGGGTCCGGTGGGCGGAGGTTCCGGTATATCCACCGGAGGTTCCGCCCCCTCAAATTGGCACGCTAGGGGCTGGGCATCCGGTGTGCCTCCGGTGGTGGCTCCGCCAAAACTACGTTCTGTTGGATAAGGGCGGAGGCTCCACCGGAACCTACGGTGCAGCTCCGGTGGGCGGAGCCTCCGCAAAATCCACCGGAGCCTCCGCCCCCCTTGGCCCAAACCAAAAGATCAGATCTGGGATGCGCGGCTGCGCACAGAAGAAGGCCACCGGAGCCTCTGGTGCAACTGGGACTGCACAACGGCCACTTGTGGGAAGGGATATAAATACCCCTTCCCCTTCCTCATAAATGCCAAGCTTTTCCACTCTCTCTCTCTTCTAGCCATTAATGAAAGCTTCACCCACCTAGATCTCCCTCTCCGTCCGCCCACTCACTCCCATACTTTGTGGAGAGCTAGAGGAGACCTAGATCCACACTTCCACCAAAGGAATTTAGAATCCATCCATCACAACCTAGTAGATCTAGAATCCTACTTGAGGCCTAAAAACCTTAGTAGATCTTGTGCTTGTAGCTTCCACCTTGTTGCAAGAAGCTTCGGATAGCTTGAGAGCCTCCATCCATCTTGTGGAGTGACCTCGAGCTCATGTAAAGGTTTGGTCAACGCCTCCAACTTGACCTCATATGGAAACGAGAATCTCCCTCACCGGAGAAGCTCAAGGAGAATAAGGTGTGCACAACCGTGCTACTGAGGAGTGCCCAGGTGGCTCCCCACCTCTCCAACATAGACGTACTTCTCATTGAGAAGGAACTACGGGAATCATATCCTTGTCTCCTTGTTTACACTTGTGGTTTATCTTGCTACGTTTCGTTTTACTTCCGTTGCGCATATTATCTTGTCCACATAGGTTGCTCACCTAGATGCACATATAGAGAACCTTATCTTCTCTTGCTTAGCCCTACTAAAAGGAAAAGAAAAGAAAAATTGGTAGTCAACCTATTCACCCCCCTCTAGTTGACCATAGTGCACTTTCACCCGCGCCTGGTGCCGTCCTGGTCGCGCCCTGGCTCCCCTTTGGCTCCCATTTGTACTCTGTCTTCGTTCCGGGAAAAATTGATCTCCTTGGATTTTCAGCCCTTCCCGAGAATGTTTCATTAAAAACTTTTCTGAAATAGAAAAACAGCTGAAAAATCAACTGGCATGGGGCATCAGTATAATAGATTAGTCTGTGAAAACATCTGGAGAACGATAGAAAACATGTGACAAAAGGTATTACGTTTGCAACGTATCAGCCTCCCCAAGCTTAACACCTTCCCGTCCTCGAGTAGGTAAGTGATAACAAAATAATTTTTGAGGTGACATGAAGCCAAAACAAATCTTGATCAACGTTATGTAAAAACATTGCAAAGTTGAGATCAAAGTACTTTAACACAGGCATGATAAATATTATTTCAACAAATGTAAACTTAGCAATTATGTTGCTCATGGAAAGAAACACATGCAAAAGAAAATGAACAATGAAACATTGGAAGTGATATGGTTGTTTCTATCATAAAGAAAAACATAATAAAGTGTTATCCAACTAGTCCTTCGTGTGGTAGCAAAACATAAATGCAAGGACACATTCAAAATTTAAATGGTGACTAGATACAAATAATTTGAGAGGAAGCAATACCACAATCATGAATCGATCAATAATAAATTTTGGGACCATGCACATTGTACTCAGAATGACAACTATGCTCTCTTAGCTAGTGCATACAATAAGAAGATCAAGAATCAACATAAAAGTAAAAGAAAGACCCTTCACAGAGGGAAGAAGGGATTACTCATGTGCTAGAGCTTTTTATTTGATAAAACATAGATATTGAAAGCAATTTTGAGAGAGGTGTATGTCTATGTCAACGAATGGTAATGAAAAACTTGTCCTAATGCATGTAAAGAAAAGTGTTTATACTTTTGAGAGCGGTTTGCGTTGTTTATCAGTTTGGCACTTTACACCACCTTTCTTTTAACAAACCAGAGCTATCATGTTCACAGGTACCCACCAGCTTTCATCAAACCATAGGGAAGTGCCTTTTTGTTATTATTTGGCACCAGCTCTCTACAAACTTAAATGAGCATAGATTCCATACTCATTGGGTGAAAGAAGGAAGAAGAACTTTGCTTGACACAAACCATAATAACCTTTAAACTACATCCTTATGAGCTAAAACAAGAACACAAAACATGTTATAATTTTGAAGGAAGGTAGCACACGAGAAATTAACTTGGAGTGGCAGTTAAATACCACATATAGGTAGATATGGTGGACACATTTGGAAAACTTTGTTTTTTGGGAGTTGGATGCACAAGTAGAGATCATACTCAGTACATGTGTAGGCTAGCAAAAGAATGGGAGCGACCAACTAAGAGAGCAATGACGGACATAATCATACATAGCGAAAAAACATCATTAATCAAAGCATGAAGTGATATTACAAGTCAAAAACTAAATGATCATCAAGGATAGAAGTGAATTTGTTTGTAGTCATAACATGGTGTGAGAAAGCGCCAAGTCAATCCAGATAAAACATTCAAAGGAGAAATACCACAATACCATGCTTCAATATGAGAGAACAACACATGATTAAATTCAGTGGTACATTAAACACTCTCGGCTATTTGAGACCAGTCATGATAAATCATAAATAACTAAGCACATAATTAAAGTAACATCTAACATGACATGCTAAATCCTAAGCCACATTCAAAACAAACTTCCTATTGCACCACTATAAGCATGAAACAATTTACTCTTTTCCAACACCAATCAACTTATTCGAAACAACTCTCAAAGCAAATAAAAATCAAATACTATAGAGATAATCAAATATAACTGAACTAAACCAACAAGCTCTGAACAAAATTCGAGTGGCAAACAACAGCTAAACGCAATACTAGCAAAAAAGGAACACTCACAGAACAATAAGAGTGAAAACTAGAGTGTTCTAGGCAATGAAAACAGAGTGTATCTCTCCCAAAATAAAAGTGGTAGGATCCAACCAAAAGCTAAGGAAAATAAAACAAAACAAACTGAAAACAAAGACGCTCCAAGAATAACACATATCATGTGAAGTAATAAAAATAGTGTTTTGAAAGAAACCTGATATTTTTGTTAATGAAAAAGAGGATGCCTTGGGCATCCCCAAGATTTGACACTTGTACTTCTTGGATATGTCTTGAAGTGACATGGTCATACCCAACCTTGATATTTTATCCATCCTTCATATCATCACATCATTCTTCTCTCCCTACACTTGAAAACTTCCTCCACCTAAAACTTCCTCACAATCTTCATTGGCAACGTTAGTGTAATCAAAATAATAAATCCACTTGGTTCAGTTTCAACACAAGTCCCACACTTAAATTAAACCATTAGCTACCGTCACAACTTATTTTAAATATCGTCCCCTCAAAAGAACAAAAAAAGAAAGAGATTAAGATGCAAATGCAAATATTGGCAGAAATCTGTTAAAACAAAACAGTCAATAAAGATGACTTTTTTTGAAAATCTTCTGTTGCCCAAATAAAAAGGTGGCAAACTAACAAAAGTTATATAAATACCTGGTTCATGTGTATATTTGTTTTCAAAGCAATCCGACATTCGGGCTGAGAGATATGAATTGTTTGGTAACAACCCAGAAATCTTTTTCAAAATAGCAAATTCCCCAAATCAAACTACCTCTCAACTAGAGGTTACTATTGGCAAAAAAACAAAATAAAAAGGATAAGGAGCGGTTTCTATAGAGGTAATAACTTCCAAAACAGAAAAATAACAAAATAAAATAGAAGAAAACAAAAGGATAACAAAGGAAACAGAAATGGGTTGCCTCCCGCAAGCACTTTTCTTTAACGCCGTTTAGCCAGGCATGAAAAATGAATCAAGTATTATCAATATAATCATTACCAAGAACATTTTAATTATCATTAACACATTTAGGAAAGTTTAACTTCCTTTAATGGGACCATAAATATTTATATAACCACGCCTAACATTTATCAAACATCCCATAGTTTTCAGAAGAGATCTTCCTAGAACTATGTTCCCTTGCTCTTCTTTATCCATAATCATGAAATCTACAGGCATAATTTGTGGTGAAAAGAAACTTGGGCATTTTAACTATTCCCTTAGTTTTAGAGATAGTACCATTAGCACGTGGGTGATAATAAGGGCGATCAATCATATTCTCCAACTTCAAGTAGTCCTAAACCATCTTAGGCATAGTAGAAATCATGGAACCAAGGTCACAGTAAACTATAAAGCTTTGATCGTTAATACTAATTTTAACATAAGGTTCCCAATCATTTTACGATTCAGCAAGGACTTGCCATCTTGTAGAGGTCTCTCTACTTCATTTAAATTTAGTTTACCAATCGTCTCAAGAATTTTATCAAGTTTATCATGAATGGTATTTCATTGTTTTCCATAAACAGACTAGCTAAGATATTTATAACATTGAGAGCTTTAATATCCCCACATTCTAAGAAGTTTCCTTCTACCATCATGTCTAAAGAATGCTTGTACCAACCAAAGATCCCTAGATAGAAACATCTAAATAATATATTTGAAGCAAGCTCAGGTTGTATTTTTTTGTGTGAACTAGAAATTCTTTCCCAAGCATGTTTAAATCTCTCCCCACCTCTTTGTTTGAAGGTGAGGACCTCATCCTCGGGAGACATAACAAAAGTAGTAGATCAAGACATACTAACAACACAAAAAGAGGACTAGAAACTAGAGTACTATTGTTTTTTGCGGGGGGGGGGGGTTGATATTGAGAAAACAAGAGTAAATAAAACTAATATCGAACCAGAGTTAACGAGGACATGGTCACACGCCCGTTGGGATACCCCAAGCGGAAGGTATGATGTAGTCTAGAGTAAGTTTTACCCTAATATCGAACCAGAGTTATCAAACCAGTAGGACTTCATAGTCTTGAAGAAGGTTGCTTAATTAATGACGCTAGAAAAGTGTTGTTGACGAGGCATGGAACCTGCACACAAACACGAACTCTCTCTTTCCCCAACTTTCCGGAAGGTTGTCAATCTTCGAGTCTTGCTGAAAATAGAAGAATTAAACGTATAGAGTCTTCAAAAACAAGAAAAGTAAAAATAGGAAAACAAGGAAACAATAATGAAAGTTCTTAAAAGAAGGTTTGCAATAAGAGGATAATAGGACCGGGGCTATAGGTTCACCAGTGGTGTCTCCCCAAAGAAAACAAACATGCTGGTCGAAGAAATTGCAGCTGGGAAATTGAAAAATCATGAACGTATAACAATACTATTATGACGAGATAAAGTTCACGGTTTCTAACATTGTAGGCATTACGTTAAGTCATATGCACCGCTATCTAGCATGCAACCATATCTAAAAGTCCACCTCAAGAAAGCTATCAAGCAAATCCCTTGGTATTAAGTTGAAACAACTAGGTGGTTTCTATGTGTGCAATAGAAAAATGCATTAAGATCAGTATATAATGTAAGAAGTGGTTCCCATCCATAGACAAGAGCACCGTGTTTCCTCCATAGTGGCAACAACACATCCTTCCCCCACACGTTTCTGTCACTCGAGCGCAGGAAACAAGGAGGCACGAACCCACTATCTAGTATATAAACCCTCTCTTGGAGGTGAAAACAACTAAGTGTACAAGGTAATCATAAACATCAGAGAGCATTGCAATACAAGATTAAAACTATCTACAAATATAAGTGAATCATCTCAGATTGACATGAATAAAATAATCATAATATCATGGTTCATTGGATCCCAGCAAAGACAACATGCACAATTACATAAGAGTGGTCTTGATCATGTGAGGCAGCTCACAAGACTCTAAACATGGAGGCATAGAGGAAATAACAACCATCTAGATACTGCTATGGACCCGTAGTCCCGAGATGAACTACTCAAGCATCTGTACGGAGGCGATCATGGTGATGTAGAGGCCTCCCGTGACGACCCCCTCTCAGGCCTAGATTGGACTTTCGAGGTGACGGTGCCTCTCTGTATGTTTTGTGGAAAGTAACTCTATCCCCGTGTTTTTGTAGGGTAAAAGGCAATTTATAGGCGAAGGGGGGACGAGAGGCGGTGGCCATGGCCCTGAGGGCCCCACCAGGCGCGACCTAGGGGTGTCCTACTCCTGGTGCCTTCCTGGTGGTGTTGTGGCTCCCCTTTGGACTCCATCTTCGTTCCGTGGATTTTAAGCCCTTTCCGAGAATATTTCCTTAAGAACCTTTCTGAAATAGAAAAACAGCAGAAAACAGCAACTGGTGTGGGGCATCTTGTTAATAGGTTAGTCTTTGAAAAAATTCGGAAAACAAAGGAAGACATGTGGAAAACAAAAGGTATTGGGTAGAAAACATGCACGGAGCATAAAAAATTATAGATACCTTTGCAACGTATTAGCTAGTTAGATTAGTATATGCTTATTTCACTGAAAGATCAGATTTCTTCTAATTCCTTTCCTTTAGGGTGATGGGCTTATCATCTCTCGTTGCTATGGGGAAAGTCACTAAGAATTCTGACTCGGATGAGGTGAAAACTTGTCTATTTCTCCTTGACCGAAAGGAGGAACTTCCTACCTTATGGATATATCCTTCGGTTAGATAGAATAGATATCCATTTGTTGAGAATTGAAATATCCCTCCCTCCTAGAGATCCCCCACTATCAATGATAACGTTTAGGAAACCTAATGCACATCTGCATTGTAAATAACTCTTGAACGGCTTGGTCAGTAGTCATAGCATCACTGAACGATATCCTCCTTCACTACCTACATGCTCCACATGGGGTACGCCCTAACAAAATCTCCCATAAAGCTAGATTTAGAATTCTCACACACCAATGTAGGGAATTACTACCATGAGTGAAATCTCCATTTATCAACAGAACACTTCCCCATTCCTTGAACCTGAAACGACAAGTGGCACGGGGGATTTCTCTCTTCACTCCTATGTATCACCTGCTTATTCACAATGAGCTTGGGATAAAAGTTGGAGTTCTCAATAGGAAGGGCTGGATCTATGTTCGCGAGCAGGGTGATGTGAGAAATAACTTGATAAGAGATATGCATAAAGGCAAGAAAATCAATCTAAAGGCACCAATCCTCTTATTATTAGTAAACGGTAGGAAACCAAGCCAACAAGGGAACAGATGCTTTCTAAAATTCCATTAGCCGATAGCTAATGTTGGTGAATCAAAGACGGATCATAGCGGTGGTAGTTCGTTCGATTGATGATTCCCCATATTTCTGAAGAAAAACAAGTTCTAACCACATTCTAGGAGTTGCCATGAGTGATTCCCTTCAACAGGTGTGGAAAGGTCATTAGAGGCTCCTCTGAAAAAATTGAGATTTGCCGGCAATCCAGTTCCTTTTGTTTTTATCCGGTTTCGGCTCCTACCAACAAAGGCTCCATATACGGCAACCAGAAAATAACCTATTCTATTGGTTGAAGGAATGGTGCACTTCGGGGATGTGGCTTCCTCTATGGAAACAATGGTACACCTCTGCAGTAGTTCCTACACGGCAAGGGTCCCTATACCGCAAGAAAAACCAGAAAATACCTTTAGCAATGTATTCAGGAGGTAGCCTAGATATTGGTCGTTGTTCAGAGGCAGAACCTCCTCTATCAGGGAGGACCCAAGTACAAGATTGTGGGGGCCTTGGCCCCCACTCAAAATTTGAATCCCCAATATAATATGTATATTTTTAGAAGAAATTATTCAAAATATTTAAAATTATAACAAGAAATGCCCCCAGTCACATCATGTATGATTTAGGGATATATTAGTTCTTGCAAATGATTGAAACAATCCCTCAAAGATTAAGCGGAAGAAATATAAGAGAATAAGAGAAGAAGGGAGAAAGTGGTATATGCCAAGCCGGACTGGCCAGGCTCTAGGTAGGGCTCAAGCTCTACATGATGAGTGGTTATGTGTGCTGGTTGGCCTAGGCGCAGAGTAGCCGGCCTAGGACGGGCTAGCTCCCCTGAGGCCGGGGTGCTTGGGCCCCTAGCCGGCCCGGTCACCCGAAAGTCGTCCTAGGCCAGGCTCCCTACACGCGAGGCCGAGTCCTCTAGCGAGTCGGCCTAGGCCGGGCTGAGGCCAGATTTCCTGAGCTCTGGCCGAGCTCCTCTACGCTCAAGCCGGCCTCCCTGCCGGCCAGGATGGATTTCCTGCAGGGAAAATATTCCCCCCTAAATGGCCATTTCCCCTCGCCACTATAAAAGGGGTCTTCTTCTACCTTTAGAAGTTGTCACTTCATGCTTTTTATCCACCATTTGTGACCACCTCAAAACTCATAGATCTCCCCAAATACACAACCAAAGCTCTTTATCTCTTGGGATTTGGAGGAGAACCACTAGATCTACAACTCCACCAAACTGATTCTTCACCACCGTAGTAATCCCTTAGGGATCTTAAAGTTCTTGGTTCATTGGAACCTAGAATCTTGTTGCTCTTAGTTATTGGAGCTTAGAGCCTTGTTGGTTTCCCTGAAGCTTTGAGAGGTCGTGGATCTTGTTGATTGGAGTCTTGGAGGCTTCCGAGATTTGGTGAGGACGCTGCAAGTTGTGGAGTGTGCCTCATCCTTGTAAAGTTTCTCTTTGTCAAGCTCAACGACAACATAGTGATTCGTGCCTGTCCACTTTGGTGGTTGGACACGAACGAGATACGGTGTGCCATTTTATGGCTACTCGGTGTTCCAGTTTGGTGGCACCGCACCGCTCCAACAGAGATTAGATTCTACTAGGAAGTGAACTTCGGGATAAATCTTTGCGTCATTATGTTCAGTTATTCCTAAACTTACCTTTACTTATTGCTACTAGCATAGTTACTTCAAAATCTTGTATTAGGATAGTTTGCTCATCATATAAGATAAGATCTTCCAACAATAATAGACATATTCTTGTCCTTAGGAATTTCCAGCACAACAAAGTCAGCTAATATTAAGAAATTACCAACTTGGACAGGAACATCCTCATAGATACCAATAGGAACAACAATAGATTTATCAGACATTTCCAAAGAAATATCAATAGGTATCAATTTTTCTAAATAAAGCCTCTTATAAAGAGAGAAAGGTATACCACTGTCTCTAGCACCAAGATCACATAATTATTCTTGATAGATCAAGGAATCGTAGGTATACCTAGATTTCCCAGCTTCTTAGGAGTTTTACCATTGAAGGAGTAAGTAGCAAGCATAGTGGAAATCTCCTCATTAAGATTTTTCCTCTTATTAGAAACAATATCTTTCATATACTTATAATAAGGAGGCAACTTGATAGCATCAGTCAAAGGAATTTGCAAGAAGAGATGTTTAATCCACTCACAAAATTTATTATAGTGTTCTTATTCTTTAGTTTTAAGAGACTTACTAGGAAAAGACATAGGTTTTTGCACCCAAAGTTCTCTTTCTTTACCATGATTCCTCGCAACAAGATCTTCATTATCATACCTTTTATGTTTAGGAGTTATTTTCAAGTTCTTCTTCGCTTTCTTCCTTATTGGAAGCATTATTTTTATTTAGCATGTTCTTTACCACTTTTAGTTTCAACATCATATTTAGATATACTATTAGGATTTTTAATAGGTTCTTTATCAATATCATTATCATTAGGCTCTCTAATTCTTTAATTTTTATTCTTATTATTCTTGGGAGAGCTAACAACATATTCATCTAGCATCTGAGAGTCTTGTTCAAGCCTTTTTGGGTGCCCCTCAGGATATAGAGGATACTGTGTGAAACCACCACCTCTAGTTTTAACACTACAAGATTCTTTTTTAACTTGATTAGACATCTCCACAAAAAAATCATTTTTCACTTTAGTGAGTTGTTCAATTTGAGTTTGAATTATTTCAAAGTGCTTAACAAGACCTTTAACATCATTAACAGTTCTTCCTAAAGTATCATACAATTTTTTAATAACGAGAGAATTTTCATTCAATTGGTTTTGAGCTTGCTCATTAAAATGAGTTTGTTTAACAATGTAATCATCAAATTCATCTAAGCATTGATCAGGAGGTTTATTATAAGGAATATCACCATAATAAAATTCATGAAGAGATTGTACTTCTACCATAGAAGAGTGAGTGGTAGGCTCACATAGTGTTTCAACTGGAGGTAGATTCTTGACATCTTCAGATTTAATACCCTTATCTTTAATAGATTTCTTAGCTTATTGTATATCTTAAGGGTTAAGGAAAACATATCCTCTCTTCTTGGGTATAGGTAATGGTGGAGGATATGAACAATTCCAAACATCATGGTTCGTGGCTATATTACCCATTAATTCTTCAGCT
Source organism: Alopecurus myosuroides (assembly GCA_028641055.1). Lineage (NCBI taxonomy): Eukaryota > Viridiplantae > Streptophyta > Magnoliopsida > Poales > Poaceae > Alopecurus > Alopecurus myosuroides. The sequence continues at coordinate 660,996,697 of CM054057.1, forward strand.
TCATTTGCAGTTCTTTCCCCGAAAATACAACCATCACAACTATCCAGGCATGTCCTAGATTCAACAGTTAGTCAATTATAGAATATATCAATAAGATCATTTTAGGTAGACCGTGGTCTAGTCTACCCTTAAGTGTAGCACAAAAAACTCCCCCGAGCTTTGGGATGTTTCCCATCTTTAAGTTGTTTGAAATTAAAAATCTTTTGTAAAGCAGCATGTTGCATATGAGCAGGATTTTTTTACGCAAAAAACACGAGTCAAGCATTGAGGTATCTCAATACAACCGCAAGGAAAAGTATCATACCAAATCTTAGCATCATCCTTTAACGAGAAAGGAAACTATTTAACCACATAGTAATCTCTTATCAAATTCTTATCAGAGAACAGAGTACCAATCGCAAAAGGTTTATTCAAATGAGGAACATCATAATCATTTTCTTTACCACAAAAAGGTTTAGCTTCAACCATATGAATAAGCGAGAGATCAAAAATTGAACTCATCATCTTTGATGTTTACATGTGATTTGGCAAATTCAACACCAGAACAAACTTGTTTTTCATAGAATGTTTCTCAAGCAGCTCCTGAGGATCATGAGAAATTTCATACCACATATAGTCTTTAAATAATTCATCATCATGTGAAACATATTTATCATCAAGATAATCACTCTTACAACTCTTAGGACTAGAACAATTAGGTGATTTGTTCAGGTGAAAACATTAGTTTAACAAAAAAATAGCACGTTCAAATTCTTTAGCTTTAGCAATTTGTGTTTCAAGAAAGGAACCTAGCGAAATAGAAGTTTCAAGCACAGTAGAAGCATCATCAAATTAATCAAATATAGTATCAGACTCAACAGTAATAGCACGAGAAGCGTGTGATGGTGTAACAAGCTTACTTAAAATAGAAGGTGAATCAAGAGCAACAACGATGTTCGGAGTTGTACCTTTCCTTGTGGTGGAAGTTAATATTGGAACCTTTGGATCAGTCGTCTTTCCATGATGCATAATAAATTGTAGCAGACAAAATAATTACCAGGTGAACTTGTAAATAAATCTATACCCGCTAGCAACAACACCAGAAAATAGTCTTGATGACCCACAAGTGTAGGGGATCGCAACAGTCTTCGAGGGTAAATATAGACCAATTTATTGATTCGACACAAGGGGAGCCAAAGAATACTTATAAGCCTTAACAACTGAGTTTTCGATTCAGCTGCACCTGGAAAATAACTTGCTTGACACAATTTATTAGTAGTAAAGTGGATATAGTGGCAACAGTAGTGTGTTAGTAACTGTAGCAGTAAAATAGCAGTAGCATAGTAACATCGAGTACAAATGAAGTGGACAGCAGTGCTAAAAACACCGTAGGGAAAGGGATGGATGTAAGGGTGTTGCATGAATGAGATCAACCATGTAATAGACTGAACATAGGGAAGAACAAATATATAAGAGACCATCCAAGTCACTAACAATCATATGCATGTATCCCGAAAATAGTTGTAAGTGCTTGCAATAAGAACTTGCACAATATCTTTTGTCCAACCATCTCGTTGATGCGGGGACAATTGGGAACTAATGGTAATTAAGGTACTTGTTTCACGAAGTAACGGATCAAAGCATTAACACTCAATGGGTACATGTAATCCTCAAACTAAAATCCATCCCCTCTGATATCACAACATATCATCTTTTGGGTCTCGGGTTTCAGACAATAATAGGTGCATACAACTCGTAGATATGATCCAAAACAACATTTATATTCATCAAAACATAACATGTCCAGATTTGAAATCATGGCACTCGGGCCCTAAGTGACAAGCATTAAGCACACCAAGTTGCACCACCGATAATTAACAACAATAGTGGATACTAGGCATCATGCCCTACCAATCTCATGAAATATTACATTATCAATCACATCCAATCCCTACCATCCCCTCTGCCTACAGAAGGGAATTACTCACACATCAAAGGGGGAATCATGGAGGGTTGATGGAGAGGCATTGGTCATGACGATAGTGGCGATCTCCCCCAAATCCCCGTCCGGGCAGGGTGCCAGAACAGGAAATTATGTCTCCCGAACTAGGGTTTCGGGTGGCGGCGGAGCTGTGAATCATATTTGGGAAAATCCTTCGGGGGTTCTCCGTTTCAGGGACAAAGCGACGTATATACCAAAGGAGAGGCCTGGGGTGGCCCTAGGCCATGAGTTTATGTATAGGCGCCTAGCACGCCCTGGTGGCCCCAGGGCCCACCTCCAGCAGCCATTCTGGTTCCGGGAACCTTCCGGTGAACAACAATTTTCGTGATTACTTGGGAATTTTTGGGAAAGATGAAATCTGCACAAAAATAGACACCAAGGGTAATTCTGTTGAATACAACGTCATTCTGTGTTAGTTTGATGCAAATCATGCAAGTTAGAGGGAAAACAATAAGAAAAGTGACTGAAAAGTAGATACGTTCGGGACGTATCATTGGTTATTGTTCGGTAAGTTACCGAACTTGTCTGTGTGTTATCGAGCCTTTAAGAGTCACTCTTAAGTCGTGACAACATTTAATACCTAGAATAAATATGTTGTTATTGGTTTTATGAATGTTCGATGTTGGTACGGTGTCACAGAAACAAGTCTGATGTCAATCAAAGACATTTCAGGGAAGTTACTGTAAGAGAGAAATGATGCCAGTGTTAGGCAGAATTTTATATGAGAGATAACAAAGGACATGAGATGTTCTCGCATGGTAGAAATATGTTCTAACATTAGTAGATAAGGTTGATGATTTTATCTGTTGGGTTCATAGGGTTTTAGAAGAGTTTCGGCAAAAAACCGAGAAGGGGGGTGCCGAAGGGGGAAGATTCGCCCCCATGGTTGCACCACTTGGTAGGGCTGGCAGGTGTGCCCCAGGGCCTCCAATCATGGCACCATGAACCTTTTGGTGTTTTTCCTAAATTTATTTGAAGGGGAAAAGAAAAGAAAAAAGGGAAAAATGAAAAAGGAGAGGAGGTGTGGCCACCTCCATGGTGCAGCCAGCCCCCTCCTTTCTCAACTAGAACTCCTCCCTCCGTAGGTAAGTTCCCCCTTCCCCCAACTATATAAGTACCCCCAAGGCTAGAGCTAACACATATTTTTTGTGAGAAATTGTCTCTCAAGCCTCTCTCTCTCTCTCTCTCTCTCTAGTAGAATTAGAGGGTGTTATTAGAGCCATTCTAATTGAATTAGAGCATATTGTAATTGAGTTTTGAGGTGTCTTCTCCCAATTAGACCTAGCCCTAATTACTAGTTCTCTATCATGTGTTGAGAAACTTCTAGAATCATATAGCTCTAATCGCAGTCGATTAGTGCTACTAATTAGCAATGCTGAAAGGTTGTCTCTCTTTGTCGGTGCCGAGTCCTGGACGGCGGAGCGCTGACGGATTGACATGAGCTTACGTATGCACACCATAAGAGAGATTACACGTGTGCTCTTTTACGAGGGAAGCTTAGTGACATCTTTGCAACTAGGCCTAGTTGTGAGGATCTAAGATTGTTCAGAACTCTTCTACGACTACATCAAATCCGCTGCTCGGTGAGTCGTGATCTAAGTCTTTGAATGTATGGGCATGCACCATTATCTGTATAGTGATCTTGGCGGACTACGCGGGGAATTTTTTAAATTCTGCAGCATAGACTAGCAGTGGTATCAGAGCGTACTATGCATAGATACAATTGGATCTAGAGCACAAATTTGTGCATGTATTGCATAAACTTGTGCAAGTACATTATAAAGTTCTCTAATACTCAGTTTATTTACATTGCTTCCTAATAAGGTATGTTTGTTTTGTTTCCGATGGCATGGTATGACTTTTTAGAAACTTTTGGCAATTCCAGTACGCTTGAGTTGCCACTAGCATATATCGCTTGATCCAAAAAAGCGTGTCAGTAGTTTTGGGTCGCACCATAGTTGGTCTCATATATACCTGGCCATGGGAAACCCGACCCGATCGGCCCGACCTGGTCCGGCCAGAAAATCCCGGGCTTAGGCCCGACGGGCTTGCCCGTGGGCCAGGCCGGTCTTGGGTTTTGTATTTCGGTGTTTTGGGGAAGAGGTCTGGCCCAAGGCCCAAATCCCGACGGGCTTTTCTACCAATGGGCTGGGCTTGGGCCTGAAAACTAGGCCCATTGGCCAGGCTGGGCCTAGGCCTAGGTTTTCTGCTGCGGGTTTTTAGGACCGGCCCCTCCCGAGATTCTTATATAACAGCATGGTGGAAAGTGCATGTGGATTGTATCCACACGTGGGTGATTGTTATGAATAAGTTTAGATTGAGGTTGTAGACATTTTCGTAATGTGTGTGTTTCAATCACCCCGCAAATTTAATCTAACAATGAGATTAAACATATCTCGAATTGTATAGGTAATAACGATAATTGATCCTAGAACCTACACCCACGCTAAAACTTGCAAACAAAGTGTTAGAGGCGTCTAACTTGGTTTTGCAGGGTGTGCGTGTGGTATGGTATAGCTATCTTGTTACTATGTTTTGACATGATGGTCAATGCCAAATGATTTTCATCGTTCGACATCGACAATCAGGCATTCATCACGGAGCTAGGAGGAAGTACATCATAGGATAAAGTGGTCGTTTCTCCATTGATGACCCACAAGTGTAGGAGATCAATCGTAAATTTTTCGATAAATAAGTGTCGAACCCAACAAGGAGCAGAAGGTATTGATAAATAGTTTCGAGCAAGATTTCACTTTAAACACTAACAACAATTCTTTAGGAGTTTTTGTAATAGTAATAAAGGTAAATTGTTGCGGCAAGTGGCCCAATCCTTTTTAGCACAAAGGACAAGCCGATGGTGTTTCTTATAATGGCTAAAACGTTCCTGAGGACACACAGGAGGTTACTTCTAGTTATTTTCATCACACGCCGTCAATTAATCTTTATCGTTTTGGTAAGTGTTATGTGGGCATACCTATGCTAGTGCACCGCCCTATCCAAAACTAATGCACATTTACGATCACACTATTTGCAAGCATCCTCAAATACAAGAAAGTAATTAAAAAATAAATCTAACCGTAGCAATAAACTCGTGGTATCTACTATTCCCTTATGTGAAGTATTGCAAGATGGGGTTTAGCTTTCTGTCACTCCGTTAACCCACCACAAGCTATCCAACACACAATGCATTCCTATAGGACCTTAAAAGTTGAAGTTCTAGGTAGTCGATGTTCACATAACACCACTAGAGAAAAAACAACATAACTTAAATATCAAAGCGGTAAATATTACTCAACGAAACATGACTACTAACAACTAGGTTTCTCCCATGTCCCCAAGAACTAAACAATTTACTCATAATACAACATATGGTATATGATTAGAGGTGATAAATGGATGAATAACAATCTGGTCATAAAGTGCAAACACCGATAAATCTCATAAGCATAAACTACAAACAAGTAATTCACACCGGGAGAGAGATCTAGTGGAAAACAACGATATAGAATCCTAATTGTTACAACGAGACAGAGGTGAATGGTGAGGATGATGGTGCTAGTGGTGATGACGATGACGATCTTGATAATTCCCGACGCGATGACGGTGACGGTGGTGACGATTCCCCTTCCAGGAGGGAATTTCCCCGGCCGAATCTCCCCACCATGAAGGTGTTTTATTCTCTCTATCGTTTCCATCGCGAAGATGCAGCGGAAAAATTCTACGAAGTGCCTCCTCGGTATTTTTAGGTCATGGGGGTAAGTACCCCAAAAGAGAGCCGGAGGGGGGGCCTAGGGTGTCGGAGAGTGGTCTGTCAAAGACAGGGACTCTTCTAGAGGTTCGAACACTGGGGGCTAACCACGTTCGCAACGCACCTCGAGAGGCCTCGATAAGGAAACTTAGGACGGACGTCAATGGAGACACGGAGAGTTTACCCAGGTTGAGGCCACCTCGCGGTGTAAAACCCTACTCATGCTTGTCTATGATTGCACTGCGATTGTTACCGTACAAAATGTGAGATTGTGCTCTTTCATACTAGGGGGTGCGTCTCTTGTCAACTGATCGTCCGATTGATCACTTTGTACGAAGGCCGAGGGGATCCTTTTGTACCGGTGTTTAGGCCTCCTTACCGCTCATTTGGCGGGAAAGGGTCTCCACATGGCGCCAAGGAACAAGCAGATAGTGCTCTGCCGCCTCTATGGTTCTTGGTCGTCGGAGACAGCGCCACCGCCCATGGCAGGGTCGTGAGGCCTCTGGGTGACGTTCCTTTCGTCTTGTAGCGCTGGACTGGTCTTGTTGCACCAAAGGGGGAAGCCTTGGGAGAGGCTTTGGCGCGTGCAGACGTAACCCACACTTTATACACGAGAACGACAACTGTAGCCAAAGCGCCTTTGTCGCTCTTCGGCGCCATCATCATCCTACAGAGACGCAGGCGTCATCCTCACATGGGTTGTCTCCTCGTGAGGGCAATCGTCTCTAGAGAGGAGCAGGGGTGATGTGTAGCTCCTCTCCAAAGTTGAAAAGCCATCGAGGGCTTCCGGAGGGTAAGTCCCTTGTCGAAGCGCCTTCCTGACGGATGGGCGCCCTTGCGAGGTAACTTAGCAGGGGCATTAGTCGCACCGATTGGGCTGGGCCACAGAAGATGACCCACGATACCCTGGTATCCATGGGCCCGACATGGGCCCCCTAGGGGCCCACCAGGCGCGACCAAGAGAGGGCATGTGCCTGGCAGGCTCCGGGCTACCCCTGGCTCTCCTCTGGCAGCACTTCGGCCTCCCCCGGTGATTTCTGACAAAACCCATGTTTTCCGATTTCCCGATTTTTCTGACGTCCAGAAAATATCCCTTCCGATAGATGCCTTTTCCAGCTGTTTTCTGAATCTGTTATATAATTCCGTAAAACTGCAAAACACAAAGAAAACAACAAAATAACATAAGTTGGTGCTATAATAGGGAAAATATTAACGCATAAGGTAAAATTATCATATAAATAGTGATGCAAAATGGACGTATCATCCATCGTGGAAAAACTTGAAGCAATTTTCACTGTAGCGGAATTTCCTCGGATTTTCTGCTATGGTGAGAATAATAAAGATGGAGAATCCTCTTTGGATATGCGTCAAGAGTCCCTGAAGAACAAAGGCTATACCAAATCACACGAATTATAAATTGCCTTTGATGTTTATCCTTTATTTTTTACACCTTGATTTCCCCATAGTCGTTTATTAGGGTGATTCCTCACTTAAATATCAAGGTAGTTCGTGTTCTCTCAATTGTAGCACCATCAACACGACATGGGTATGCGTTGAAGGGTCAACGTGCCTCTTCTTGTCGGGAGGCGGGTTATAGTTCGCTCACTTGGATACAAGATGCATTCTATATGACGGAGTCAGTTGGTCGTCTTGTCGTTCAGGCATGAAATTCATGAGCTCGGAACACATACATCAAAAGATGAGCGATAATCACATGGAGTGATTGGCATAGTGGCCTACTCTTTAGGTTATGATTGGTTGAGGTGGATACATCCTTCTAATCATACTTTATTGGGATCTCGTTTCACTGAAATTTGATCTTGAGAAATATCAGTTTTAGTGGAAGAATATCTTAATTCCAAGCACTAAACATCTAGTGTGATCAACGAAACCAAGAGGAAAAATCTCCCCGGCGCCCAAACACTCAAGAGTAACAAACTTCTCAAACTTCACTTCCACTTATCACCATGAAAAACTCAAATGGATGCACGTAATGAAATGGCAAGAACACACAAAGTGGTCAAAGTTCTTCACTCACAAATCCTACCAAAGCAACTAATTGTATGGAGGAAGATGGGAGGAAGAATAAGGAAATCAAAAAATGAATTCCAAGATCTAGATCTAATCTGTTCCCCTCCCAAAGAGGAGATACTGAGAAAAATCAAGCTTGTGGAGGTCAACAATGGAGGTGCAAACTTGCTAGAAAGGTTAGACAACCATTGGGGAAGAAGTCGCATCAAATAGGCCAACCAAGAATCCAACTGTTATGCCCCCTGTAAAACTGCAGAAACACCAATACCAAAACAACCGTATCTTTTGCATTCGGACTCCATTTTTGGTGTTCTTGGACTCGTTGAAATCACAACAAAGATATTTATAAGATTATAGAGATAAAAATCATATTCCAATAAGGGAGGTTAAAACAAAATGGGAAAAGTTTAAACCTCTCCCAAAAAGAACCACCGGTAAAACTTTCAACATAAAAAACTCAATATATTTTTTATACGAAATACATTTTTGATGAGCTTGAGATTGTCTTTAAGATCATGACAATCTATAAAATATACATGGAGAAAACCAAAATAAGAACAAAGAAAGATTATGCCTAGTATGCAAAGATTTGAACTCTCTACGAATGATACGATCAAGTTACTCATTCGAGAGCATCTCTTGATAGAACAATTATTTATCATATAATTCGGTCTTCAAACTAACATCACGAGACTGGTAAAATAGAAACCCTATCAAGGTCATAACTTTGACTTGTGCAATCCACTTGAGCTAGATGACAATGATCTTGATCACTTCAAGTTGGATCACCCTTCTTGATCGTGCTTCGCTTGGTGAAGACTTTAAATTGCTCCCCCATAAACTAATATGGGAAGCATCTATCATGTCCACCTTCGCTTGACCATAATATCCATATGGGTGTCAAGCTTCAAGGATGTGAACTATCCTTGATGCTCATCTTGAACTTGCACAACACACCCACGAGACCACATAAATCCCGCAAAACCGGAAGTTCCGGTCCATGAGGCGGAACATCTGGTTTAGTCAAATATGAGGCCAACGGTCTTCACTCCGGTCTTGCCAACCTTCCGCATGACCAGAAGCTACGTTATATAAAGCGGAAATTCAAGCACCGGACTTCCAGTTTATACACAGATTAAACTTCCGCTTTAGAAACTCCAACATCGGTACCACGCCAGTGCCCAACTGGAAGTTCTATCGGAACAAGATCCGGAACTTCCGCATAGCGGAACTTCCGGTCTTTGACTCAGAACTTCTGACGTTCCTGGAGCAACTTTCACATGATCATTCTTCTCCTTGACCGTATCAAATATATTCATTTTAAGTAATGATCTTAATGGCATCCACACATGGAGTTCAAGTGATGCATATGGAGAAATCTATAAGAGTATCATAACAATTTTCATTAATTACCGAAGTCACACATGGAAGCACCATGCTCTTTCAATGATCTCAATCTCGTCCTGGGAAAAGAGGGATACTCTCAAAACTACTTTACCGAGAGCGAGAGAGGGAGAGGGAGGAGATAGATAGATAGAGAGAGAGAGAGAGAGAGAGAGAGAGGAAAGAGACCGTCTTGCGTGAAAGGGATCCCGCTGCAACATGCGGGATATCCTTCTAGTATATCTTATTAGACAAAATCCCACAAAAATGCATTTATGATAGTCTATTTCAATACGCAAACTATGTCGAGGCACCATTCAGTGTCACACTAGTGGCCATGTGCCAGCATGATAAATAATGTTTTCTCCTAGTAAAATCGGTACACTCGTGACGTTAGAGTAATGTTTTTCTCAAGCACTATTTGACTGAATTGTTGTTTTTCTCTCATCTTGGTGCACGCTTGTTAGTTAGTGTTTTTATCTCATCTTGGTGCACGCTTGTTAGTTAGCGTTTTTATCTCATCTTGGTGCACGCTTGTTAGTTCGTGTATTTTTCTCATCTTGGTGCACGCTTGTTAGTTAGCATTTTTCTCTCTCAATCCCGAGTAATCTCTTGTAGGTCTTTCTTTTTGTACATAAAAAAACCGGCTTGTATGCATAAACTTTCCGGGTTGAGAAATTAAAATAAGGAAATTCGGCCATCTGCCAAAGTGAATGTGGTCTGATGCCGCCATTTCACCGATAATACCAAATTCTAAGTATATAATGGTTTAGCTGGCCATAAATCTGCGTAGAAAATATTGGTTATGATACGATATGAGAATTTTTTATGAAAAAGACCACCTGCAAAAGTGCAATGTAAAAAAAGACCACCTCCCAAAAAATGGTCAACAAATACCATCTCTTCGTGGAGGCAGGCCTCGCCGAGCGACACATGTAATCTGCCGCCAAGGGCGGAGGCGGCAAGGCCTGCCGCCTGCAGCGGAGGCGGCATGCTGTTCTTCTCTGCCAGTGGCGGGCTGCCGCCTGGCTCGGAGGCGGCATGTGCTGCTGCATGCTGCATGCGGCTATCTTGTTGCTTTTCTTTGATTGCCTCGTCGATCTTGTGTTACTCTAAATATTACCAATTTATGCTTGTGAGCATTTGAATGCTAGTAGTACTTGGTTTATCCAACTTTTTTTTCTGGGCTGCTGCACGTCAAGCCGACTCTTTTTTCTTGACCCCTTCGGTACATGCATGGGCAGCACATGCCGCCTCTGGGCCAGGCGACATCACTCCCATCTATAACTGTGCACGGTTAACCGAAAAAACCAAAACCGAACCGAATAAACCGAAACCGAACCAAAATTATGGTTATTTTGGTTTCCGGTTAAGGTTACGGTTAGTAAAATAGCTAACCATATGCATGTGGTTCATACGGTTAATAACCGAAAACCGAATAGTTAACCAATAAAAAACCGAATGCTATTAACATGTACTTATTTGCTACTTTTATTAACTTTATAGGTTACTTGTAGCATGTGATTTGCTACTTGTATATACTTTCATTATCTTTTACGGGTTATTTGGTTACTTTGGACCATATGCGTATTAATTTTATAGTCTATTCCATTATTTTGTAATATATGGGCACCAAAAGAAATTGTCATTTTAAAATTCGCGTCGAGTTTGGTTAATTTGGTTATTACCGAAACCGAACCGAAATTAAATGGTTATTACCGAAACTGAACCGTATTCTCGTACACAACCGTATTTATCGAACTATTGAAACCGTACAAACCGAAAAACCGTATAAACCGAACCAAATTAACCATATTAACCGAATGCCCAGCTATCCCATCACACAACAGCAGCGCATGCCGCCTCCGAGCCGGGCGACAGGATCTTGCCGCCTCCCACGCAGGTGACACGATCTGCAGCCATAGAGAGGGGTCCTTTTTGATAGTTTTTTCAGGAGGTGGTCTTTTTTGACATTACACTTTTGGAGCTGGTCCTATTTGTCAAAAATTCACGATATGATGGATAATTAGGCTTGAATGTAACCGAAACAAAACGCCGAACAAGGCAAAATTTCAGTGAATAAAACGTGAGAATATATTTCCCGTATTTCAAACAAAGAATTTGAATTCGAATACGGCTACATATTTTCTGAAAGAATAGTTTAAAATTCTGGTGCAATTTTTTTGAAATGGAACAATTCCAGTTAGTACTACTACGAATTAGTATCTCGAGCTCGTATAGCGCGACACATTATCCTCCCGAGGGCATCTCCAGTCGTTCGGCCCCCCCAGGTTTCAGATCGGCGCTTTTTAGCGAAAGCGCCGCCCCACACCAAAACCTAGGGGGGGGGCGATTTCACCAGCCGTTCGGCGGCCCATAAAAGAGAACGACGATATCATTTGAAACTTCATCTTCCCGCCCCAAAATATAGAGCCCTAGTTCGGCGATCACGGCAGCCATGGTTTTGGGCAATCATATTACAAAAAACGCCACAGGTGGGCGATCAAATAGAGTCTAGATCGAATCACACAGACGGGCGCGCGCGGCGTGGGCAAACGTAGGCGATCAGGCAGACGCGTCGGCCGGCGTTGGAGCAGGCTGCGAGTTCGGCGCAGCATCCTCCAGGTCGATGACGGCGTCGGAGCAGGCGACGGGCTCGGCATCCTTGTCGACGACGGGTGCGTCATTCTCCAGGTCGACGACGGGCTCGGCATCCTTGTCGACGATGGTCGCGACATCCTCCAGGTCGACGTGCGTGCTCGTCGGCGCGGTGGTGTAGCTGGTGCCACCAGACGACGTAGTCGGGGCCGGGGGCGTGCTGATGTCGGTCAGGATGAGGTTGCACTGCGCCAGGAACCAAGCTCTCACCTCGAGGGTCATCGCGGCCGGGTCGCCGCCCGTGAGGAAGGCGAGGTCGTTGTTCCTCTTCTTCGCCGCTGTGCCAGTCCTGAGGAGGTCGAGCTTGACCTGCGAGTTGGCCATGAGCGCCGCCCATCGCTGTTTGGCGACCTCCTCCCTCTTGCCGGCCTGGGCCTGGGCGTCGGCGATGCAGGTCTCGATCGACGCCTGGAGCTTTGACGCTGCCGACGCGCCGTCCCTTGCCAACTTGGCTTTCTTGTGGCCCATCGGCGGACGCCCTTCGGACGCGCCTGCAACCACCGCGTCGGGGACGTACTCCTTGCCCTTGCTGATCGACCGCCGCACCTCCGCCCACTTATCGCACTTCTCGATGACGACGAAGACGTGGAGGAACTTGAAGTCGGATCCCTCGTCGTTCTTGTACGCCTCGAGCATCCGGACGATCTCCATCTCGCGGTTGGCGCCGCTCTGCGGCCTCATCGAGATCTCCTCCTGGATGCCGTGCCATTTGTTGCAGGACGCCTGGATGTTCGCCCAATGGTTCGCCATGGCCTTCTGGCCGCGGTCGGTGATGCAATAGGCGTAGTAGGTGTCGGTCATCCGGCGCTCGTCATAGGCGGTCTTCACCCGCTTCCAGTGGTTGTCGACGTGCTGGTTCGCGCCGACGACCGGGTCCATGCTGATCGTTTTCCACGCCTCGGCGAGGAGGACGTCCTCCCTGTTCAACCACTTGATGCGAGGCTCGACGGGGGGCGGGGGTACCTTGGGTTCCTTGCGGGGACGGCCAGGACCACGGCGCTTTCGGCCTTCGCCGGCTGGATCTGGCCCCTCTGGCGGCACCGGCGTCTCGTCCACCTCGTCGTCGTCGCCCTGCACCTCCGTCGCATGCGTACCCTCAGAGCACCCTTCGCCACCTCCCTGCGTGAAGAACTCCCCGCTCTGCTCGAGGAAGCCAGGGCTCGCCGCCGCCGCGATCGTGCCGGCCACGATGATCTCCTCCATGTAGCTGCTGTCCTGGGGCTGAAGTCCGGCCATGATCGCATGGCAGTGGGACAGGGAAACTACGTAGCCCGGCGACGCGCCATACATCATCGGCGGGTGGTAGGGGAAGGTGAGGTTGGGGTTGAAACCTCCCAGAGGGTCGCCTTCGACGAACCACACAGGCGTCGGGTGCGGTGAAAGGCGTGGCGACGGCGACTGCTTCCATCCGACGAAAACGGGGCCGAACGGGCTCTTCCGCTTGACGAGCGGCGCTGTGGCTGCGACCGGAGTAGTCGGCTCGTCAGACGCGACCTCGTCCTCCTCGTCCTCCAACTCCTCTTCCTCGGCGGCGGCCTGCTCCTCCGCCTGCAGCTGCGCCATCAGCTGCCTCTGCCGCTGCGCCGCCTCCCTCCCCGGCGTTTGATGTTGGCCATTTCCAGGCGCGCTCTCTCGGCGATCCACTCCTTGTTGGTCATGCCGGGCGGCTTCTCCTTCGGCGCTCTCGACTTGTGTGGCTTCTTGCCAAAATCGGCGGTGGCGGGAATGGATACGGCGGTAGCGACGGCGCGGGGTCCTGTAAATCGGGCGGGAGCCATGGCGTCTAGATCTCGTGGACGGGGGAAAATGACGGGAATGGAGTGGGGGAGACATACATGAGGGGGGGGGGGAGTGGAGGGAAACGCCGAAAAAGGGAGGGAAATCGCCTTACTTCGCCGACAGTTGTGGCCCACGCGCGCATTTCGCCACCCAAAGCCGAACCCAGCGCGCTGGTTTCGGCCTGGGTTCGGCGGCGCGAAACAGCGCTAAAAACGGCGAAAAGCGGCGCTAAACCGGATCCTGGGGGACGACCGGTGAGAAACGGCGCGAAACGACGCGAAAAACGCGGTTTGGGGGCTCTGGGGGACGGCTGGAGATGCCCTGAATCTCTCTCCTCCACCTCACCTCGCGCGGCGGCGCCGGTACCGACGAGGGCGACCGAAGATGCTTTCGTCCGACGCGAGGCAGCCGCCGGCCACCCGCAGGACTTCCCCTCCCGCTTCTCCGACCTCACCTCGCTCCTCCTCCAACACACACCCTCCTCCCCTGCCCACGGCCGCGCAGTCGCGCACCCGTCTTCTCCTCCACGTTCTCCCCCCTCCCAAACCCCGCCGCTTCTGATCCGGCGCAGACAAACACTGAGATACAGCCCACCCCTCTCGCGCGGGCCGCCACCGGGGCCTGCGCGGGGGCGGCGGCTGGGGCACTGCTCCCGCTCGACGCCGTTAAGACGCGCCCGCAGGCGGGCCGCGGGCGCGGCCTCGAGCGGCTCCTGGCAGCTCCTCTCCGACATCCTCCGTGCCGACGGTCCCCTCGGACTCTACTGGGGCCTCTCCGCGGCCATCCTCGGCTCCGCCACTTCCTCCGCCATCTACTTCGGCACCTGCGAGCTCGCCAAGTCGCTGCTCCGCCGGCGGTCATGGCAGTTGCTCCTCCAGATCCTGCGGACCGACGGCTTCTTCGGCCTCCCCGCCGGGTACGCCCCCACCCTTGTCCACAACCTCCCCGCCGGGGTGCTCAGCTACTCGTCCTCCTTCGAGTACCTCAAGGCGTTCGCCCTGAGCAAGAGGGACGGCCCCAACCTGACGCCGGGGGAGAGCGTGGTCTGTGGCGCCCTCGCCGGCGCGACATCGCCACTCGCCAGGGCTCACCACCCCGCTCGACGTCGTTAAGACGCGGCTCATGACCAGGGTGGGCGCCGAGGGGAGCCGCGCCGTGGTCGGGACGATGCGGGAGGTCATGGCCAAGGAAGGCTTCATGGCACTGTCCCGGGGGATCGGACCGAGGGTATATCTGCTAAATGTATCTTATCTGTAGAATCATTTGAAATTCAGTTATAGAGTTGTTTGAAGGATACAACAAGTGATAATATGATGCAGTTGTGAATCTGTCAATGATTTTTTGTGCCATGCATTTTTAAGCTGGTGTTTTGAAGTAACATTGCATACATATAACTCCTTTAATTCTGTGCATGCGTGAGTGTGTTTGTGTGATTACAGTGAAAGCTCACAAGCCTGAACTTTTGTGTCTGCTGTTAACTCAACACATATTGTTGGAATAAAACTCTCCATTACAGTAATAGCCATAAGAAAATAATAACAAACAGCAAACATTCAAGCATTTACGGCGTGTTTGATTGCTACTGCTCAGGAACAATATCACAGTTATATAATGTTTTTCGAACATGCCAAATAATGTAAGTTTGTGGACACTGGGACTACATAAATCATGTATGACATAAATTTGTTCCCTAATGTTCAGAAATAACACCACAGTTACAGAATGTTTTCAAGCATACTGAATTTTATAAGTTTGTGGACATCTGAGACCACATAAATCGTGTATCTGGCAAGTTTAGGGGTTTTAAAGGTTCCACTACAACAAGCAAACACGGTTTGAGGCAAATGAACATGGTACGGTTCATCACTGGAAGTACTTTCTGCAGAAAGAATTTGCAGCATCTTGTGGGTAGTGAATCCTGATCATGTTCTCTAGGCACTTCTTGTAGGAGAAATCTTGAGAACCGAATGAGGACACAACGTACAAGCACCTGCTGGAATGGTATTTTTTATGCTTATCAACCTGCAAGCAGGGAAAGAATTTCCATCATGTTTCCAGTTTGGTTCTTCTGATGCATCAGAAGATATAAAGGCAAGCTGCTTACCATAATGTAATTGTCATATCCTGCCATTTTCTTTTCCTTCTCTGGGTGGTAGTTGAGAACATTTTCGACAATAAACTTCTCATCATTTTCAGAAAGCTTCATGCAATTGCTGCAAAATATTGAAAGAAATGGACTGCAGGTAAGGGATACAAACAAAGGAGCCACTTGGGGTCTAAACAAGAGCAGAACAGGTGCTTTATTTGACCATTGCAGTAACTAAGACTTTGTGATGTTCAAACTTAAACCCAATACTGTGCCAGCTTAGTACATGCAGAAGCACTGTTGCTAGTTTTTTTTGTACTTCTGAATTAAATAAATTCAAGTTACATTGGGCTAGAAACTATACCTTGATTCGCGGATGATCCTCTTTACTTCTTTCTGGATTGGATCAACGTGTGCATGTATCCGCTGTTCGGCTGGTGTATAATTAGAACTTCCTCTCTGCCCAATATTGTTGTTCCTCTGGGTTTTCTGGGGTCTACTATTACCAGCTCCACGGGTTGGTCCGCTTGATTTCCATGCTGCTCCTCTACCACGACCTGGACCAATATTACTAGTCCTCATGTTCCATCCCCCATAGTTAGATGGTCCTGAAGTGGGAAAGTTCTGTGCACCTGTGGTGTTTGTTCTCTGGGCTTTCCACCTACTGTTACTACCTCCAAGGTGTGATCCCTCTGATTTCAACACTGCACCTCTACCACCACCTCGACCAAGACTACCAGCCCTCCAGTTCCATCCACCAGAGCTAGATGGCCCTGTAATGTTGAAGTTTTGCGGGCCTGTATCATTTCCTTGGTTCCAACTCGGGTTACCATCTTGTTGTGCTGCATCTGAGCTCCAATTACTATTAGGCTCCCTTCTCCTATAAACTTTCCCGGTGAATCCTGCGGCAGTATGTTTATTATGTTGCCAGTTTGCAGCTGGGCTCCAGTTACTGCTAATCTCCCTTGTTTCCTGCTGTCGTTCAGTCCTTCTACCATTAAGATCATGCAACAAGAGACCTGCTTTTGGCTTGTCTGTCCAAGAGATCGGACTGTTTCCTCCCAACAATAATACTTCATCCTCTTCAGTTGTATCCTCTTGAAGATTGTCAATATCATACAAGCAGGAATTGAGGGGAATGATTCTATTATCTTCAGTTTCTCCTGTTGATTCTACATCTGTGAGGAAGTCATACAAGCCATACCCTCCAAGATTTCCATTGTCTGCTGACTGTAAAAGATTAAGAAGTTCAGAGCATAGATGAGAAATTAATTTTTCGCTGCACTGATGATAGAGTTACATAGGCAAGTAAAACGGTCGCTGTACCTGATTTTGATCATTCCAGTGGATTTCGAAAGCTGAACCCGTCCCTATTGCTACACGGTTGCCCCAGGAGCAGGTGGACACAACATTATCCAGCTGATCAGAGTATACTTTCTCTGCATCCTCCTCAAAGCATTGCATTGATCTCTGCGACATTTTTTTTTCTCATTTATTAACCAAGACTAACACTTGGCACACCAAAATGGGGAATTCAAAGTATACTGGAACTGAGGACTTACAGAGAGCGTAGCCTTCATGAAGGGCGCCTGAATCTTCAGGGACTTGAATGTGGCATTGCAACCATACCTGTTGAAGCCGTGCAAGTTACCTGTGCAGGTCATGCTGCTTGCCAGGGTTGTCAGGTGCTCTTTGAGAACTGACTTTGTAACCATTCCAACTGCCTTGGAAAGTTGCTGGAAGGATGACCGAAAAGATAAAAATGAAGAAGAGCAAATCATGAGAAATGGATGGATAGAAGCTACAGTTGATCTGAATTCATCAGAAAGGTAAAAAGGCAAGAACTTGCTGGACCTCTGTGACTCGACCGAAGGCGCAGGAAATTCCAAACACTTTCTGGACTTGTTGGATGCAGTAAGGCACAGACCTGGTGGTGTCGATCAGATTCATCACAGGGATGCATGCATCCATAGCTGTTCCCCAGGCATCACCACTCTCTCTTGTTGAGGTTATATCCATTGTGATTTCCAGTGCCAACTCACCCTTCTGTTCTGTACCAGGGTTCTGGACCCAACATGCAGCTTGTGGTTCAACCCATATTATGCTGGCCTCTTGGACTCGAGAATCACCTGGGAGAGGATGCAAAAATGTCTATTTAGTAAGGAGAACTGCACAAACCAGGACTATCAGTATAATCATCTGGATTTCTATATGCATGACACATAGGTATGGATGTGAATTCTTTTTTTTTACCTTTTATGATTGTGCCCAAAAGTATAGGAGAAATGATGTTTACCATCAAATCGACAATTCGCTCAGAAGATTTAGAATTCTGTGTGGTGACACTTTCAGTTATGAAAAACTGCAAGCAGGATGGTTTCTCAACATCTGCATCGCATAGACAATCACTGCAAAGGAGACTTGTTAGATTTTGTTCAGAAGTTAGAGCATAGACCATTTAAAATTCATGCCTGATTTTCTCAATATAGCATGGTGGAACCTCCCTATGCCTAAATACCCAACGAATGACGTTATTTAACTTAAGTCACTAAACAAAGAACTCAGATCCTAGTGGATCTAAACTGTAAATCCAAATGTTGGAGTATTATTTCCAAAGAATTCGAAAATAAGGTCTACCATGCTATTTCAAGGTTTAAAACCAGAAAGATCAAGTACCTTGAAGTCAGTGCAATTCTCTTCAAAACTTGATTCACTTGCGCATTTTTCTTTCCGTATTTATAGATAGCTTCCTGGCATTTGTGAAGAATATCTTCCATACTTATGTGCATCTTATCCAGTTGCTTCTGCAAGGGCAAGATATAATTTCTCCAACATATAATCTTGATCATGATGCTGAGACACAACCCCATTTCAGAAGTAGGAGAAAATACCTTGTCAAAGTGAATATGACCAACAAGACGATTTGTTGCTTGAATTATTTGCTGCTGATACCTGAAACAATACAATGAGTCTGAGTTGAAATGTGTAAGAAGTAGTTACTTGTGATTTAGTTATGGATTCTAACTGTATAACGCAGCATAGAGCTGGATTAGACTGATCCAAGTTCAATAGGAGCCTATTTTAAGTTCAGTAATTGGCTAGTCTTGTTCAGGTTTCAGTGACCTGGAGTAAGTACTAAAATGCATAGTTCTAGGCTAATAGCATAACACTGTAGTATCATGCATAATTAATAAATCATTGACGCCACATACTGGATTGAGAACTCAGTAGCACAATCTTCTACTTTGATCCTCTTTAAGCAGTCTTGAACTGCGAGTGACGCTCTTTCCATGCAAAAATTCTCCCCGCAAGAGTATTTGCTCAGAAACAATAGTATCTTTCGGTCATTCTCATGTGTTCTAGAGCTGGCTCTTGTAAGTAGTACTTCCTGTAAATGTTGCAAACATAAGTTAAAAACATGTGGACTGAAGTCTGGGATGTAACTGATCAATTGAGCCTCTCACCTTCATCGAGTCCCATGAAGTCATGTTGTTCTGACTTGGATCTAACACTACCTTGTATGCAGCATTTGCAATTGCAGTGGCTGCCAAAATGCCAACGGGATCTCCTGGTGCCACACAACTTAAAGAATTTTCCGTGTCAAACTGAACAACCGAGTTTCCACATTGATTTCTTATGGTTCCATCATAACATGCTACGACATCTCGGAGCATTGCCATCATATTCTTGAAAAGTTTGCCTGACTCCACAAGTCCTGTAGATGCTCGTATTATCTTCTCCCTTACAGATATTGAATGGAGCAATTCCTCGTATGGGTTCAGTCCATTGTAAAATGAGCTCCTGACAAAACCATCTTTCTCGAAAGGATTCTTGCTCAGGGACTTGGATAAGCAATCCTCGACTAAGCTGCTGGAGTATAGTCTTCCATCGCGCTGCAGCTGGTGACCCAAGAAACCAATCTGCTCCACTACTTTGTTCATGGCAGAATCACTCTTTGGATCAACCAACAAAGAAAGGTCAGAAGAAGTAGAGATGAATTCCACGATTTGTTCTCTGAACTTGTCTACATCAAGTGGGCTGTTCCGAACTGTCTTCTTTGGTATTGGATTTTGGACATACAAGTCTCTCAGGCTTAAGCTGAAACCATCTATGGATATCGATTCCATTAGCAGGGGCTGTAGAAGATTCAGGTATTCTATTGCCTCCTTTGCATTCTTCGTAGACAGAATTGACGAGAGGGTATCAGTGCCAGCAACTAAGTCTCTCACTGACATCTTGTCTTCCTCTGGTAGTAAAATCTCCAGAATCTTACTGAAACTCCACTTTGGTCCACGTGATAGTCGCCTCTTGGGAACCATCCCTCCCGCAAACATTGCATTTATAATGTTGTTGGCCTCCCTTCTGGAATACTCTCTGCCCGGCATTTTCTTCATAGCTAATAAACAATCATTCTTGAGCTGAAAATTCAGCTTTCCATTGTGTGAGCTCACCAACTGCTTCTCCACAGTAAATAACTCTGCAGCTTCAGCCCTTGCTGACACCGACCTTGGGAAGAAGATGTGCACACAATCGCCGTCAAAATCTGCTCCAAGTGGGCCACAGATGAGGGGGTTGATCTTGATGGTGTGACCATCATGTACACGGACATACAACGCTTGGACCGAGTGCTTGTCAGTGCTTGGTGGCCTGTTGAGAAACACGACGTCTCCATCTACAATTCTTCGGTCGACAGTTTCACCAACCTTCAATATAATGTGTTTCTTATTCGCTTTTGCCACAACATCCAAGGAGTATCTGACAGAATCTGCATCTTCATACGTCAGGCAGAAACCTCTATCCATCATACCTTGCAGCTGAGCAATGTTATGGTCTGTCACACGCTCCTGTACTGATATTCTTCTTGCTACTTCATTCGGCAGTCCTACTACGTTTAGTGGAATGTATGGGTCGCCAGTGATCACACCACGGCATGAAAAGCTTGAGCTCTTACTGATGAAGAGTGACTTCATCTTTTGCTGCCATTGTTTTGCTGCAGGCTGACTTCCAAAGGTGACATCTTGAGGACCCTTCAAAAGATATATGGCGGTGCCATATTATCAAAATACAGTTGTGATCACTTGGATGATACATGCTTCATGGACATATCTACTAGGGAGATACCTTTGCTGTTCCTGTAAGCTTGATGTAGTCGGCGATAGCTGCCTGAAGATCGTCTGCTTCCTCCTCATGTTCTTGAAAGGTTGGATTGCCAACCCTTGAGCTGTTTATTTCGTGTACCATACGCAGGACTTTCCTCAGCAAGATTGTGGAGGCATCCTAAAATAAGGAAGACAAAATCAGGAGCGAGGCTGAAACTTCTTTGCAAAGAAAGTATTTTCTCACGAGGTACTTACGGGAGAGAATAGTAACGTTTCATCTAGAACATTGGGAGCCCGAAGGCAGTTTGGTGGAACAGAGAGGTTGCTCATCACAAATCCATCCTGGGGAATATATCCCCTAACAGCAAGTTTCCTTCTTGTTTCTTGAGGGATCTTTGTCATTATTTTCTGAACCTAAGAAACAGAATAACAACATGTGAGTATCTCTAGCCAGTACCTAGTTTAGAGCATTTTATAAACTTAACTTATTGTAACCATTCTTATGCAAAAGTACAGCAACAAAGTTCTGAAACTGTTATATATTCTCCTCTCTTGCAGGATGGCTTTTGCTACAGGTGTAACAAGTCTCTGTCAATTACTAGTACCTCTTCTGAGAATAAACGGCGGCGGTGAGCGCTGCCGTTGGTTTGGAAGCCAAATTCATCAAGGAAGCTCCAAAATCCTTCTTCCAGTTCTTCTCTGGCTGGCACTCTCAATTCCAAGCTTATGGCTCCATTGGTTTTCTTGACTTTTGCAACTTGTAATGGTGGGAGATCCTGGATGAAGAGTGGTGCAGAATTTGTTAATGGAAATAATAGTGGTTGGTGTGTTCCAAAAAAATTCCTGCATTTTTCTTCTTCTGTTGCAAAGTAGAGAATTTTCCAAAAATAATAGTGGTTTGTGTGTTCCAAAAAGTTTCCAAAACATTGCCTGACAGTGTGGACATGAGCTGAAGTTGCTCTCCTTTCCTGTGTTTTCCTTCTTCTGTTGCAAAGAAGAGAAATTTCCGTGTTAATTGTGCCGCTGACTAAAGTATGCTTGTTCAGGCTTTGATCTCTGTTTATACCTTGCAGTTCTTGAACTGGAGGCAGCTGAAGCATATCATGTTGAGTATCTTGGTCAGCTCGTCGATGTGGCTCGGGTGGTAGACGGACACCGGCAGCTTGATGAACCCAAAATGACCTTGACCCAGCCACGAGAAGACACATTTGTTAGAAAATATGGTGAAGAAAAAGTATCACAGAAGCAAACATGGACATATCATGCAAAATTTCCAGAGGCAGAGTATGTAGCAAACTGTAAACGAGGCACGGGTTACTTATGTCATGTTCCAATAAACTGATTTAGCCGAATTATTTAAAGTATTTCTGTAATCTTAGAAACACCAGATATCTGTCAGTTGAGATAAAGGAGAGCAACACAATCTATCTCAGTTGAGACAAATGCTGCAGTTCCTACAAATGATGCAGAGCAAGTATATTTCTGGCAGTCAGGTGTGACCATATCATATCCAACAGTAGGTGACTTATGTTACCTTCCAGTGAGGTGACCTAACGGAGGCAACTACTGATTTATATATGCTCCAGTAAACTGATTTAGCTGAATTATTTTCAGGTGGACAGAGAAGATATTGTTACAACCATTTCTTTTTGGAGTAAATGTGAACATGCACGATGTATCTGTCAGTCGAGATAAATGCTGCAGAATTGGTTTCATCAAGAGCGTCTCTGACATGTCCAACAAAGTGATCCTGCCTAGTTAACTAGTCCCTCTGTTTTAGAATATAAGCCTTGGTTATATTATGGAACAGAGTGTGTAGTACTTCTGCTTCATTAATTCAGTTGGTTTATCTAGTTCCAGGAATCCAGAAGTGTTAACTGAATTTGGTTTTGAACTTTTCTGGACACAACACCTAACTAGCTGACCGAGATAAATTAGCTAGCAGTAGCAGGTGTTGAGTACGGAAATCCATTTTGGTTCCCGCGCTCCTGTGCTCCCACCGCTTAAAAAAAAAATCATTTAGAAGTTTCAAAATAATTTGAAAATAATTCAGGGGGGTAGCCCATGATATAACCTACAAATTTGCAAAGTCACAACGAGAAATCCTTCATATTATGAGCTACGTTCCAATGATCCAGTTTGGTTTATCTAGTTTCAGGAGCCTCAAAGCCAAAAATGAAAAAGAAAAAGGTAAATCAAATTTGGTTTCGAGCTTTTCTGGAAACACACGCCTAACCAACTTACCGAGATAAATTAGCTAGCAGTAGCAGGTTTTTAGTATAGCACTACTCATGGCCAAGCTGATTAATTATGAGGGCCACTATTTCTCCAACAAAAATCGCCAGAATCGTTTGGTGGCAGAAGAGATAACGGCGATAGCAAGCTTTACCTTCGCATTTGGCTAGTTCGGTGGCACCGCAGGATTCGCAGCTGCCCAGCTGCAGCGGCAGGCCCAGCGCCGGGTTCCCGGCGAGCTGGCCCGGGTGCGTCAGCGGGAACTCCTCATTGATCGGCTGCGCCTTCACCTGCATTGATCAATGTAGTCAGTTACGTACTTTTCTCCTCTGCGTGCGAGAAGAAGAAAGAAGCCATTGCCGATCATGGTGGAGTTGAGTGAATTACGATCTCCTCGTTGGAGGTGACGGCGAGCCTGATGGCGGTGATGGAGCCCTCCGCGACAAAGGCAGGGTCGTCGCCCACCTCCATCGTCTCCCGCGCCGACGCAGTGCTCGAGACCGACCAGAGGCTAGCTGCGGTTGCACCTGTCGATCGGTGTGAGGGAGTGAGCGGCGGGAGCAAGAAAGCAGTTGAGTGGGAGGGAGAGTGAGCTAAGCTAAGCGAGCACTACCGTCTCTCACTCACCGTGAATGACTGCTGTGTGCGTGACCAGGGAGGGAGATGTTGCTAGAATTTTTACTGCCCCACTGAACGAAATTTACTTATATCATGTCCAGCGTACAGGGGAGAGTTATATCGGAACCATCTAGAACGCGGAGCAGTGGGAAATGCTCGACTAAGAGAATAGGACTCGGTGCCAATAGTAACTACTCCCTCCGTCCAGGTTTTTAGGCCAAGATGAAAATCTATTGGAGGAAGTTTAGGCCTATGGACGAATTGTGCTGTTAATTACAGTTTTTAAGTAAGGCAATGAAAAGTCTGCCAAGCTTGATGCATGCGCGTGAGAAGAGAAAATTTAGTCATGCATTGGCCAATTAGCATTAATTGCATGCATGAAAATACTCCCTCCTTTTTTTTTACTTTGCGTTTTGGCCAAATCACGCATACCAAGTAAAGGCTCAGTTGGGCTAATTTAGACCTTGTATGGACTAATCTACCCATGCGGCCATTAATTCCTTGCATGCGCTGCCAAAGCGAATTGTATGCATGCATTGGTTGCTTGCCTTGCTGCCTCGTATTCTTTGCAATTAAAAGCATGCATGGCCAGCCAAAAGCAATGGATTTGTGGAGACTTTAATGCATGGGAATACTAATGAGGGGCATATTCGGAATTCAACTACACAACGCAAAGTAAATGGGAAAATTTTAGAAAAGCTAGAACGCAATGTAAGGCCTTCCGTAATGCATCGTCTTTTAGCGTAGTATCCTAGGTACTATTGTATTATAAGAGACAACCATCCTAATGCATGGTTTCTTAGACGTCGTATCTAAAAGGACTAGCATTTAATGAATTTTGCCTCATACTTGCATGTGATTGGTCCAATCATATTTTTTGCCTATGATCTCGTGCAATAGCCGTATCCTAAATAAGATACAACAACACTCTCTTTCTTCAATTAATATGGTGCCACATAAGCAATATGCCTATGATATCGTGTCAAGATACGACCATTACGGAAGGCCTAAAAGCGAACGGAGGGAGTAGGAGAGAGAGGAGGACCCTACGGTTGAGAGTAATTATAGAATGCACTTAAACTTCTAATTAAATGCAAATGGGCCTTGTTTGGAGTGTAATTCTGGACAAATAGTTTTTCGGTAGAGGACCTAAAAACCTGGACGGAGGAAGTAATACTAAAAGGTCCTACTGCAACGCGCGGGCATCATCTACTCCCTCCGTCCGGGATTACAGGTCCCCTAGTGAAAAACTATTTGTCCAGGAATAAGTTTCCCACAAGACCCGTAAGAATTAATTAACCTAATAAACCGTGCCATAATTATGGCCAAATTCTACCCAGCCACATGAGCATATCAATATTTAACCATGTTTAATAAACGCATTACCATAGCCACATGGGTCCTGCATAAACCAGTAAGATTAATGAATTACAACTAAGAGTTTCTCCGAGCTGATAAAATTAACCAAAATCGAGTTCCAAGGTAGCACAAAATCCCATGCTTAAAATCTAACGCTGGTCACAATGGGGAGTAACATAAGGTAGAAACCTACACAATTTCCTAAATTATGTTCCTACCTTCACAATGGGGAGTAACATGTATGTAGTGTCATTCAACAATGCATTCATTAAGCTATAGACTCATTATTTCTTGGAGTGTGTGATGTTCCGGTAACTTAGCTAGTTACCACAAGCACCTCTCTTCATTAAATACGTGCCACATAAGCAAAGTTGCATTGGAGTGTATGATGTTACTACTAAGTTCCTCCCCATTGTGACCAGCCTAAGCACAATATTGACAAAAAATATCAATTATGCTCTGGATCACGTAAAAAAAATCTGCTCTTAGACTACATCAAAAATGGGTACGGAAGGAAGTACGGCCAGGCAACTTTAAATCCTTGAATAGTGAAAGTTAAAAAGCTTTGGGATTTGGCGACCAAGTACCATGCGAGATGATGGTTAGCCGGCACAATGGTGGCTGGCAGTGGTGTGAACTGCAGGGAGGTTAGGGCATCTCCAGTCGTCCCCCAGCGCCCCCAAGGACGCAAAATAGCACCGTTTTGCTCGAAAATCGTCGTTTTTTCACCAGTCGCCTCCCCCCCGAACCCGAAAAAGCGCCGTTTCGGCGGAAATTAGCGTCGTCGCCCCCAGGCGGAACCCAGCCAATTGGGTTCGGCCTGGGGGGCGGCGGAAGGAAAAGCGCGCGTGGGCCGGCGCTGTCGGCGAGCGAGCGCTATTTGCCCCACTTTTCCCACCCCGACTCGGCTTTTCCTCTCGCTCGCCTCGCCGTCGCCACCCCGTCGGCCACACCCCACGTCGCCGCCGTCGGCCACCATCACACACGTGCGACGAGGCAAACCACTGCCGGCTGCTCCACCACATCGTCGCCGCCGTTTGCTCGCGTCTCCGCCGCGGAGGAGGTTGCGCCCGGTGAACCGCGTCCACCACCCGCAAGGTGTTCGACGTTCTGTCCGAGCCATGGACTCCGACGCCGAGGAGATGCTCGCCAAGCTCTTAGACGAGGAAGACCAGGCCGCCATCGACGATGAGGAACACCTGCTCGTCCTGAGCTGCCTGGCCGGATTGCAGGCCCATGACGCCGAGCCGCGCCGCACTGGATCGAAGCCCGGTCACCGCAAGAGCAAACCGAGGCAGCGGTACGAGGGCTACTGCATCCTCTACTCCGACTACTTCGCCGAGGATCCCACCAACGACGAGAAGGTGTTCCGGCGTCGTTTCAGGATGAAACGCACGCTCTTCCTCAAGATCATGCATGCCATCCAGGAGACTTGCAGGAAGGATGTTGAGCGGGCATTTGGTGCGCTGCAGTCTCGATTCGCTGTTGTCCGGTACCCAGCTATGACTTGGTTGAAGTCCAACATGTGGGAGGTGATGCAGTGTTGTGTGATCTTGCACAACATGATCATTGAGAGTGAACGGGATGACCCTGTACCTGACAGTGAGGCAAGCACACCATACTACCGGAAGGGCCCTCTTGGAACTGTTGATCACCAGGTGCCGGCTTCATGGATAGACTTTCTCACCAAGCGACAGGAGATTCGACACGCTGCAACACACCATGCTCTGCAGAATGACCCGGTGCAGCATTTGTGGGCGCGAAAGGGGAATGACAATGTTGAGGATGATGACGATGACTAGTGTAATTTATTTATTTTTGTTTAAATTGTTGAACTATTTATTTGTGTGGAAATACTCTATTTATTTGGTGGTAAAAGTTCAATTATTTGTGTGCCAAAACTCTACTTGCCCAAATTTGGCCGAATCGCCGGCTTGGGGGGGGGGGGCCTGGGTTTCACGGCTGGGAAACGCGCCCCCCAGTTTCCAGAATTGCGCCGTTTCGCGCCGCGGCGCAAAAAAAAAGGGGGGGGGGGGTTGCGTCCTTGGGGGGCCGAACGGCTGGAGATGCCCTTAGTCAAATCCAGATTTGGTTCCAACAAACAAAAATCTAGAAATGGCGACATATCCAATCATATGAAGCAATAGAAACTGCCAATTTTACTCCCGAGTCGCTCTCCCCCGGCGGCTCTGGAGGCGCCTCCCTCCCTCCAAGCCCTCGCCCCCTACCCCCCGACCCTGCCGCCGCTGCCGCCTGTCGCCGGCGGTGGTGGCGGCGCCCTCCCGTCATCGACGGTGGGCAGGAGAGATGATCCACGGTGGCGTTCCATGGGGGCGGTGGTTAGCCGTCGGTGGGCACAGGGCGGCGCGGCCTTGGGCCGGCGCTTGAGTCTCCTGGCCGGAAGGTGCTACGGCGGGGGTGGTGCGTCGCCGGCGGCGCCAAGATCAGATCATGGAACCGCTTGGGGATGTTGGGATCTAATGCCGATCTTGATCTGCCCGGCGTGTTAGCATCGGAAGGATCTGGCGCTTGCGTTCAGGGATCCAACGTTGTGTTCGCCTTGGGCTAAGATTGGAGGTATCGGATCCGGCCTTGGCCGGCCGTGGTAGTATGGCTACGATCTTTGGTCACGTCGGCGACCTAGTGTTGGGCAATGGTCTACCCCTTGTTTGATGCTTTCCTATTGGGAGTGGCTTCGCGGTGTCGGGTCGCGAGGCTGAAGAATAATGGCAGTGGTCCTAGGGTTTCCTGCCGCGCGAAGATGAAGATTATGATGTAGGTCCTCTTTGATCAAGCCGGGGTGTCGACCGAAAGGCTCCGCCGGCGAACTCCCATGGGCAACGCCTGGAGATTGCTGGATCGGTGGAATTTCGCAATGCTCAGTCATCGAAGGTGAGATTGGAGGACTAGCAACGGTGTTCAGAGTCTTTGCATCGATGGGAAACTGGCTTTGAGTTACAAGATTCGTAGCATATGTATGTCAGAGGGGGAGACAATATGCGTGGAGTCCAAAGTCCTACCTTTCAGGGTGAAAACCCAAGGTCTGGCCTTAATTGGTTGTGCCTGGCACTGGTTTTCTTGGAGCCGTTGTTTTGAGAGCGAGGATTATCTTCAGGGTGAAAACCCAAGGTCTAGCCTTAATTGGTTGTGCATGGCACCGTTCTTCTTGGAGACGTTGTTTTCGAAGAGATGGACGTCAGCTGTTGTTTAGGTGGTGGTTGTGCGGATACCGCGAGGACTGTAACTCTGTAGCGGGACTTTTCTTTTTTATTTCTTCTTTTTATTGTCTTTCGGCTGTGTGCGTTCATTGCGTTGTTGCAGAGTCCGGGTGTAATTTGTATCTCCCCGATATTAATATACAATGGTAGAAAATAGGCCTTTAGTCCCGGTTCGCAAAGGCCACTAGTCCCGGCCGCGCAACCGGGACTAAATATGCGCGAATAAAGGCCCCCCCTTTAGTCACGCCTCTTACGGACCGGGACTAAAGGTCCGTCCACGTGGGCGCCAGGAGTCCGTCGGGGCGGAGGACCTTTAGTCCCGGTTCTCGTGGCTAACCGGGACTGAAGGCCTCCTCCGCAGGTTTAGGGTTTTAGCCCCCCTAAACCTGGTTTCTTTTTAATTTGTTTTGTTTTATTTCTTTTATATTTTATTTTGTGTTTTATTTTAATTTTGATGAAGTTTCAGTACACATATATATTCTACGCTACTATATACATGCATATGAAATTCTTTTTAATATATATTCAATCTCGGGTGACCATATACAACTTCGAACAAGTTTCCATACACAATTACGATGGATGACCATACACAACTTCGAACAAATTTTAATCTAGGAGATGCATAAGGAAAAATTCTGCTAAGTCGTCTTGAATTGGTCGTCGTCGGACGTATAGTGTTCTCCTTTAGGATTGATGACATGCCTAAGGAAAAATCCTGCTAATTCCTCTTGAATTGGTCGAAAGCGAGCTTCTGGACTAAGCGTCCTCCGCAAGTTATCCGTCGCCTTCCGCGCGCTATCCGACATCTTCTTCTCAGAGGTTTCTCTCTGTATGTTCTCACAAACATAGTATCCACATAGATTGGTCCCAAGTGGCTGCTTATCCACACGAACTAAATTTCTAAAATCTAGCTTATGTTTGAATTCACCGACAATTTCTCCTGAGAACCGTCTCCAAACTCTACAGTGCAAAGAAAATTAAATGAACAAGGGAGTTATTAGCTACTGCATATTAGGAAATGAACAAAAGATACCGATCGATATAGAGCGTAAATGATTGAAAATAATTACTTTTGCAGCATTTTTCTCATGTCGACCCAAATCTTTGCATCTGAATCCATAGAGTCCATGATCTAAACTGTGGAGGTGTGAAGTTCAATTTTTAGCAGCATCTAGTGGAACCCGCGGACACGTTACATGCACAGTCATGCATAACTTATCGATTAAACATACCATGCACGGAGTAAACAAAAGAGAATGGGCACAAGAGAGAAACACTCACCCAAAATGGTAAGGAAATAGAATATAACTTTTGAGTTGATGCTTTCTAAGAAACTTGTACAAGTCTTTCTCCACGTCTTCGGGGTGACGTTGTAACACATATCCATTAATGATTTGTGGGTCAATGAACCCAACATCATGGATGTTTCTTATTTTGCATTCCCAAATCTTCAATCTCCATAACAGAGTACGCAACAATATAGTTAGAACAATATATATATATATATAGTGCAGGCAATGAAGAACGAGATGAGGTAGAAATAAATCACTTATAGAACGTAGCAACTCAGGATAGATTTGTCGAGCTCGTGCAGACTGAACAGCTGGAACAATTCACTCATATCAACTGTTACAGAGTACCGTTTGGTGTGATGCTCCTCTGTAACATCCACATAAACATATTCTTTGGCGGCCCATGATATGAAATTATTGTACCAACGTAGCAGATTTCGCATTTGTGGTGGTAGACTCTTTTCCTGCGTAGACTCGACGAGAGGCCCATTCTTCACATATTGTAATGCTACCTCACCTACTGGCGCATCGTCAAGGCCTAACGAGGCACGAAGAGTCAAGCCCATCTCGGACGCATTTTTCATGGCACTCGCTATAGTCAATCCAATTGATGCCGCAACTGCTATGACCTCGGGGTACTGTTCCGGACCGGCTTTCACTATGAGCGGGGGGATCGATTGTTTACTCTGCATCCTGAGCTGGTCAACTTGTTTCCCGCTTTTTTTCCTTTCTTCTTTCTCCTCCTTCAATATTTCTGCTTGCCTCCGAAGTTCACTTCCATAGTCGTCAGGCATATTCAGCTCGGCTTGGGACGGTGTCGTCAAAAAACTCGTAGCCCACTTCTTTACCTTCGGAGGGTATACTTCGTTGGGCTTAGGCTCCCTTAGCGCCTTCTTATCGGCCTTCCATTTCTCATACTCAGCATTCGTGGCCAATTTGATTTCAGCTTCACTAAGTTCCCAAGGCCTTGGGGGGATAGGCTTCAGTGATGGCTCCGGTACCCGTGTGGTCTTAGGTACATAAGGCTCCGTGTTAATAGTCCAAGAGCGGGTTTCCTTGCTGTCCGCCTGCTTCTGCTTCTTCACCGGAGGAGGAATGGGGGGCGACGGCTGCTTATCCGCCGGAGGAGGATTGGGGGGTGACGGCTGCTTATCCGCCGGAGGAGGATTGCGGGGCGGCGGCTGCTTACCCGCCAGAGGAGGATTGGGGGGCGACGCCTGCTTACCCGCCGGAGATTGTGGATCGGGGTACGGCGTCGAATGGCGCGAAGGAGGTGTAGGTGAACCAGCACCACCACCAGCACCACCACCACCACCCCCACCACCATCGGAGGGGGTGGACTTGTTAGCCTTGGCGCCTCGCCTGGAAACACTATGTACTTCTTTTTCCATAGAATGAACTGGCGCTTGACATCTCCAAGTCTTCTCTCCCCTTCGGTTGTAGCTATGTCAATCTCCAGGTCCTCAAACACTTGGACTATGTCTTCCACCGTGACACGAGCATAGCCATATGGAATGGGGTTGTTGTGGTGGAGTGCTCCAGGTGTACAGGGTAAAGCACTGCCGGTAGCTACCTTCGTGGAAATGTTCCCCACGGGATAATGCAGATCACATTCTTTCATCTCCTTTACATCATCCACGGGGTAGTGAGGCTCCGGTGCACGAATCTCGATCATCGGTGCATTAGCACCTGCAGGCGGGGCCTCCGTGGAAGCCACGCTGCTTCTCCGCTGATGCTGGCTTTCGAGATCCGCTTCATGATCTTCATGCGGCGCTGCAGGCGCCGATCTTTCTTTCACAAGTATTCCATGCACGGTCTGCTTCAACTCACTAAGTTCCGATGCAACCTTCGCCAAAAGATCTGCATCCCGGTCCGTCTTTCTCTTACGGCTTCTGTAGCAGTACGGGTCATTTTCCTGGGAAAACCCTACTTTCCACGGCATTCTGCCTTTGCCTCGTACATGTCCTTCATGTTCAGCATTCCCGAGCGCTAATGTGAGTGCGTCTTTCTCTCTGTTGAACGTGATCAAGCCCTGTTGAGCTTGGGTCATTGCGTCAATAAGGGCTTTTGTGGGAGCAAACGTTTTCACCCGATGAACACACGCCCCTGTCTCCGGGTCTAGCGATCCCCCATGCCCGTACCACCACATTTTGGCTATTTCGTCCCATCCCTCTGTACCTAGAGGGATTCCTCGCGCCCTTAGGCCGTCCTCCATCTTCTGACACTTAGGCGCCGAAAGGCGGTATCCTCCTGGCCCCATAACATGATGGTACTGTTTCTTATCCGCATTAGCCTTATTTTTTTCGATATTTCGTTGAAATGCTCCGATTTATTTTGCCTCATAAATTCTGGCCAATCAACTTTCAGTTTCTCATTTCGTCCAGTGAAAATCGGAGTCTTGCCCTTGTTGACATATTCACGGGTTAAATTTTTCTTGAAGTTCCGGAATGCTTCGGCCATCTTCTGAAGAGCGAACTCTTTGACTAGCCTCCTCCTCTCACGTCCACCCGGAACCTCGTTACCGAATTCATCGACTTTGTTGTATTCCGGAGGTAGAATGAAATGTACCATAAGCTTTCTCCAGCAATCCTTTTTCGTTCTCTTATCGACAAAACTGAAACCAAGACGTGCCTTCTTTGGCTCCTTCCATTCCTGGACGGTGATCGGGACGTTGTCTCTAACAATGACTCCGCATTGGTTGATAAACTTTGTGGTGTGCTGTAGGGGCTTGCCGGTTTCACCGACTAATTCGATGGTATATGTTTCCCCTTGTTTCATCGCCTTGGATTTGCCACGCTTTGTCGTACTCGATCCGGGCGAGGGCTAAAATAATAAAGAGAGTCACGCGCGTTAATGCATATGTATTCACATTTCAGTAAGTTTGTATCACGAGAGGCTCAATGTATATATATATACCTTGCCGGAGGTGGTTGGTCTTTGCAATTCGAGATCGTCGTTTGTCGACGGTTGACCTCCGTCGACAATGTCCGTTCCTTCACCTTCTTGATCATCGACAATGTCCGTTCCTTCACCTTCTTGATCATCAAGGTTCAGACAAGAAGAGACTACATCCTATTCTTGCTCATCTTCTGGGCCCGGCACATAAGGGATCTCGTTGTTTATGGTGCCCATTATATAACCTTCAGCCTCCTGATCCGTAAGCGGCAAGGCTCTATTGTCCTCCATATGTCACTCCTGCAGACATGCATGTAGTAAAAATTAATTAAGTATAAAGGAGACTTAGCAAATATTGTCGACGAAGGAGGGAAAACAGATTGCTAGTGTTTTGGGTGGAAGAACGATGACCACCGGAGGGGGAAAACCATACTTTAGAGATGTGTCCAAGATTAGTTGCTCAAATGACTTGGAGAACCCCATAGCTAGGTTGCATTTGCTTTCCTGGTCATTTTGGTATATTACACTTAATATTCTGAATTTATTGAACTAAAACTTATTTTCATTATTTTAATGAATTTAATTCAAATTCAAATATGGTCTCATTTCGAACTTTGTAAAACATGATTGAAAATGATATAAACAGATAGCTTACATTTTTGTGAACA
Source organism: Alopecurus myosuroides (assembly GCA_028641055.1). NCBI lineage: Eukaryota > Viridiplantae > Streptophyta > Magnoliopsida > Poales > Poaceae > Alopecurus > Alopecurus myosuroides. The sequence goes on from CM054057.1 coordinate 661,029,750, forward strand.
TTTTGCATATTTTTCCATAATTTTTGGAATTATAAATTAAAAGTTATTTAATTTAGAAGATTTAATTATTTTCTGTAATTCCATATACAGTGGGCCCCACGTGTCATGATGACGTCATTTAAAAAGAAACCCTTGCCAACACGTGGCCAGGTGACGTCATGATGTCGTCACCCTGGCGTCACACGGTGACCGGCGGTGGCAGATTCGGTCGCCGGTGGCGATTCCGGCCACCACAGGACACGTGGTTGGTGTCCTTGGAACCGTCTCGATAAAATCTACCTCTACGTGGCGGCGCCGCCCTCGGAAGGTCGACGACGGCGAGCCGCCGTGAAGTAAACGCGGCGGGGGTGTCGGGTCTCCGGCGAACTTGTCGATTCCGGCCACGGGGGAGGGAACGAAGACGATGGGGAGGAGGCAGGTACGAGGAGCGGCGGGAGGACAGTCACGACGGGCGAATGTCGTGGCGGCGGGAGGACGGTCACGGAGGGCACGACCGAGGAGCGGCGACGTGAACGGACGAGGAGCAGCGGGATGACGGGCGCAGGGGCGTCGGGCACCTACCGGAGATGACGGCGACGCGTCCTCTGTGTCTCTGCGGGCGGAATCGGCGACGGCGGCGCGGGGAAGACGAGCAGTGCGGCACGGAGAAGACGAGTGTTTGGTCCTTAGAAAAATTTCGGGGGAGCGGGAATATATAGGGCCAGCCTTTAGTCGCGGTTGGTGTCCCCAACCGGGACTAAAGGGGTACCTTTAGTCGCGGTTGGTGTCACGAACCGCGATTAAAGGTGCTTTTTCAAATACTTTTTTTTTACAATCTTAAAAATACAAATAATATATCAGAAAATTCAGAAAAATAAAACTAATTTTTTTTTTAAATCTTAAAAATACAAATAATATATCAGAAAATTCAGAAAAATAAAACTAGTTCATTTTAAAATCTTAAAAATATAAATAATATATCAAAAAATTCAGAAAAATAAAACTAATTCATTTTAAAATCTTAAAATGCAAATAATATATAAAAAAATTCAAAAAAATTAAACTAATTTATTTTAAAATCTTAAAAATACAAATAATATATGAGAAAATTCAGAAAAATAAAACTACTTCATTTCTTGTCGCCTCCTATCTTCCCGCCTCCTGTCTCCGGTTCGGGTTAATTTCGTTGGGAAACAGATCGTCCCTTTAGTCCTGGCATGTTTTACCAACCGGGACGAAATGGTTAGGGTTTTGTTCCGACCAATCAGAAAGATTCACACGCATCTTGGATATATATATATAGATAAAAAAGGAAGTACATAATGGCAAGAGTGGATCTAAACTTAAACGGAGAGCATAGATGATCTACATAATGACAAGACTGTGGATCTTATATCTGCTAGTCATACTCCTGCCTAGGCCTATAGTACTCCGACTCGTAGTCATCGTAGTCGCCGCCGTCGTCGTCACTATCGTCGGACGGTGCTCTGCACTCCCTCGGAGGGTCACGACTCCAGGACTGGGCGTGAGGGTAGCGCAGGCGGGGGTTATCGCCAGCCCTGATGTAGTTCATGACGCTCTGAAGAGTCCGTCTGCCGCCCTACCGTAGCCGACGACCGGCCTCGTTGAAGTTCGAAGGAGGCGGGCCGTTCTCCTCGTACCTGGCGAGCGCACTCTCACACCGATTAATGGAGAAGGCGTCCCAAGTAGTGTCGCACCCTGACTTCTAAGGGATACTCACCGCACGAACTGGATAGCAGATGCTTGGATTATGGGGCATAACTGCTCCCACGTCCCAGCTTCCTGGTAGGCCTGCGCTTATGCGCGACAACACAAGCTCTGCTATTCCACCGTCGATGTAAACTATCCACTAGAAATCACAGGCACTACCATTGACGTACTTCATAACAAACACGCACTGTACGTCAACAGTTTTGAACGAATGATAATCACAACATATCTCTAAGACACAAAAGATTGAAATAAAGTTGCAACTGGCCTTCATTAAGGCAGAAATAGCAAATACAATCATCCAGAGGACACATGTCCCAACATGTCATTCATTACATCAGCGGAAGCAAACAAAGGTGTCTGAGTACAGACAAAACTGAAGGCTTAAGAAGCCGGAGGGAAATAAAGCAAACGAAGCCCATCCACGCAGGTTCTGGATCCTGCCCTGGTCCAGCTATCTACTCGTCTGCAGCGTCGTCAAACTCCACGAAGTAGCCGTCCTGGGAAGCATCGTAGCCGTAGTCGTACTCTGCGTAAACCACAGCCCCAACGGGGTCAGTACATCCAAGTACTGGCGAGCAAGACTCACAGTTCATCAAAGAGTTACCCGTCAACACAAGCATTGATGCTTGGGATCAACGGAAGAAAGGGATGATATAAAAGTGCTGCTGGCTGCGCTAACCAACTATAGAAGATAACTACAAGTTCCGGCTAACAGAATAAGATGAGATCGAGGATTGTAACCAACTGAAAGATAACTTCAACCAAACCCATCCTGGATCTCGCCCCTTATCCAAAGAAGCAATCCGAGGATAACTCACACAGTTGTGATAAGGTGAATCAAGTTATTGTGTGAATAACCTATTACTAGTCAAGTTATTAACCAGTGGGTGGATCATGATTGATCATTAAGTTGAAGTTGTCCTGAGTACTTGTTAGCCAGTACTTTCACCAAGTAATCCATAACCGCGGAAAACACGGCTTCTCGAGAAGATTATCCCTGCAGGGTTGCACCAATTTGGCCGTACACTCATGAATATCCCGCCAGATGGGATGCCTCCCACCAAGCGGGGCACTCAACACAACCAACCATTCCTCGCATCAAGCCCAAAGCACCTTGGGCGCACGGCTAATCGAGCCCAGAAGAAAATGGACCCTCATAGCACTCTAAGAACGTGTCCCCCTATATGCCGACTACAAAAGTTCCACCCTGCGCTGGGCTCGCAAAAACATGCATGCGGCAAATAGAAAGCACGAACTAAATGAGATGATTTGGACGAGATGCGAATCAGGTCAAGTTGAGGGGGGCGCCCATACTCGCTTCCCAAATGCGGGTAGTGCGCTCATCATGGATCAGTAGACAAGACCCTTTTCCTATTAGGGTCGACACTAGCAGGCTTCAAAACCTCTCATGGGCCTCCTGCCGGTGCCTTATCATCAAATTATTATTTACCATTAGCAATTAACAGGATTGATTGATTAACATCGAGCCCCGGTACAAATAATAAGATAGTAAAAGTAGTAACCGACAACAGACTCGAGTAAAAACAACCCTAAGCATGCTAGGTAAGAACAGGCACAAGCAAAGGCTGTAGGTATGGAGGTGAGGCAGTATCATTGGTTCAGGGTATCATGTGATAGGTTCGGAGAACAAGCAACGATACATAGGGCTAGCAATAATAGACAAAAGGATAGTATCGACAACAAGTGTGGAAAGGAACTCGATGATTCATGTGAGTGATAACTTGCCTGGCAGCTCAGTATCGTACTGGGCTAGGTCCTGAGGAGTGGTGTCGTAAGGATCGTCGGTCTCAACGTAGTCGTCGTCTAACCGAGAAGAAGCAAACAAACAAAACAGGTATGTAAACAAACATTGACATGGCATTGTGCACAATCAAATATGATGCATGACAATTTAATAGATGCAACAAAATAAGCTAATTGATATGATAACACAATTTTGATGGACTGATATGCAACTGTGAGTTGCATATGAAAAGCCCATGGAATTTGGTTAGATTATTTGTTTTCCAGCTAATCAACAGGTGATAATGGATTAGTATGATGCATGCAACAGAATAACAGCAAAATAACAACATTAGAACCATATTAGAAAGGGTTGTAGCAATTTAAAATTTTGTTATTAAGTTGGGAAAATTTTGGGTGCATTAAGGGTATCACACAAGTGGTTGTTGTTTTCAACCATTTAAAATGTTCAAAACAAATAACATAGTTGATATTTGAAAAGAACATCCAATTCTGGTTGGATTCCATGTTTCACAATTTGAAATTGGACTTTGGATTATTTAATTATGAATTAAACAAAATTAAACAATTTTTAATTGAATTAAACATGATTTAAATAGTTTAGGCAATTTAAATTGTTCAAACCAGAAAACAAAATTTATATTTGAATAGAGCATTCAAAAAGGTGTGAAAAACATATTTTAGTTGAATTATTTGAAAACAGTATGAATTAGTTATGAATTATTACAAATTGCATTTGAATTATTTGAATTTGAATTTAAATTGCATTTTGAAAATTCTAAACAGAACACAAATTGCATATTTGGATAGATTAGGAAATTTGGATCAGAATAGATATCAAGTTTGTATTTATTGGATTTATAAAATGAAAGTTATTGATTTTTGAAGTTTAAACTCAAATCTGTTATTTAAAAGAAAATAGAATTTAAAACAGATTCGTTTTATTTCTTTTTATACGCACTGAAACCTACACCCAGCCACTGCCAGGGGGGCCCAATGGGACCGTGTGCTTGCGTGGCAAGTGTGTGGCTGACAGGGGGCCCTCCCTGTCAGCGTGGCAGAGGAAAAAAGTGTGGGATTATTCCCGCGAGGGCAGGGCTCGAACCCTGCACCTCTCCCTCGCTGCTCGTTAGACTGAACCAGTGCGCTGCGCTGCGTTTCGTGTCAGTAGCAGCGACGCGGGGAGGATAAGGTTACAGATCGAGCTGTTAACTGAAACTCACGCGCGCTCGCACTGAACCTGACAGAGATGCGTCGCCGGCGGCGATCACCGTTGCGAAGCGATCGTGGGGCTGCTGTGGTGCAGTAGGGTGCTGGATGCGCGCGGATGCAACAGAGAGGGAAAGGAGGAGGAGACGGTGGTGCTCACCACCGTTTGGAGACGATGCAGAGGCGCGGTGACGAACGGCTGACGGCGACAACAGCGGCGTGGACGAGGACGGCGGCGCAGCTGTGGTGGATCTCCGTGGGTGCTCCGGTGTGCAAACGAGAGAGGGTGGCGAGGTGGCTTGGTTCTAGTGCTCAGCGAGGTGGATGCGTGGCTACGGCGGTGGTTTCCATCGTGGATTCAGAGAAGAAAAACGCCGGCGAGGTGACAGTGGTGGGGATCGGCAGAGAGAAGGGATTGGCGGCGGCGATCGCGAGGTGGAGGGGAAACCTAGGAGCCTAGGGTTTCTCCCAGGGCTGGAGGGGGTATTTATAGGCCGCGGGGCTGCTCCTGGCCGCCGGAGTCGCAGGGGGGTCGCGGTGGCTCCGCTGGATGGCCGCCGTACGGGAGGGAGAAGCGCGATTAGGCGTTGCACGAATCTCCGCGCACTCCGAAGCGGTAAGTGAGGGGGTGCGCGGGCTGGGCTGCTGCGCGCGCGTAGGGCTAGGTTGGGCTGGGCCAGATGGTTAGCTGCCGCGCGCTTTTCTCTTTTATTCTTTTCTGGTTTTTTTTTTTTTTTGTAGTTAGCTTTTGGATAAAAGTTGTTAAGGTTTTATTTGAGAAAAAATCTAGAAAAATTAAGTTAAGCTATTTAAGTAATTAGCAACCACATTATGAGCTTGGATTTCAAAAATGGAATTTTAAAATTATAGTTAGTGTTTGAAACCAAATATGGGAGAATTTTCATATTAAATTTCTTTATTGAAAACAAACATTTGAATAGGGTTATCCCTAGGTTAAAATAAATGATTTTAGGAACACAATGTGTGGTGAATTTTGATGGGTTCAAATAGGTACTGATTTGAACTTGTTTTGGGAATTTAAAAGGGGATTTGAGAAATATTGATTGAATTATTGGTTGGATTTAAAGCAACAATTTAATAAGTGAGAACAAGGAATAACATTTTTATTTTTAGTTGTTATTTTTATTCCAACATTGTAACAGAGCAAGTATGAAACCAATGTTTGAATAAGGTTTGAATTTGAGTTGTGAAAACAGGATAAAACAGATAGAAAACAAATGCAAACAATAAGTAAACATGATGACATGATGCATTGCTTGAAATAAAACAAGGAATCAAACATTCTAAGGGATGTTTTCATACTTGGATGTTACAAAACGCCCCCCCTTGAAGGAATCGTGCCCCGAGATTCCCTACTGAGAAATGAAAAGGTCCGGATACTTCTTGCGAAGATCCTCTTCGGTCTCCCACGTTGCCTCTTTATCGGAATGATGCGACCATTGGACTTTCAAGAACTTGGTGCTCTTGTTGCGAGTCTTACGCTCGGTCTCATCGAGAATACGAATAGGGTGCTCCTCATAAGACAGATCATCTTGCAGCTCAATGGAATCATGATCAACTGCACGATCTGGATCTTTGAAACACTTCTTGAGTTGTGACACGTGGAAAACATCGTGCACCTTGGATAGTTTTTCTGGAAGTTCAAGACGATAAGCATTCTCTGCACGTCTTGAGAGGATGTTGAAAGGGCCAATGTATCTTGGTGCAAGCTTTCCTTTCACACCAAAACGATGAGTGCCTCTGAGGGGAGTTACACGGAGATATGCCTTATCACCAGGTGCATAGACCATATCCCTGTGCTTGCTATCATAATAGCTCTTCTGACGAGACTGAGCAATCCTGAGATTGTCACGAATGATACGAACTTTCTCCTCGGCTTCCTTAACAATGTCAGGGCCTAAGAGTGAACGTTCACCAGCTCCAGACCAATTGATTGGACTCCTGCATCTGCGACCATACAGTGCCTCAAAAGGTGCCATGCCTAGGCTTGCCTGGTAGCTGTTGTTGTAGGAGAATTCAGCATATGGAAGGCAATCCTCCCATTTCATGCCAAAGGAGATACCACATGCTCTGAGCATATCCTCGAGAATCTGATTGACTCTTTCGACTTGCCCCTGAGACTGAGGGTGATAAGCTGTGCTGAACAGAAGTTTAGTGCCCAATGCTTCTTGAAAGCTTTTCCAGAAATGAGAAGTGAAGATGCTTCCACGGTCTGAGCTTATTTCCAATGGTACACCATGAAGAGGAACAATCCTTGCTGTGTAGAGCTCTGCTAACTGGCTAGCTGAGATAGTTTCCTTGACAGCAAAGAAGTGAGCAACCTTAGTGAGACGATCAATAACAACGAAGATTGCATCGTTGCCCTTTTTGGACTTTGGAAACCCAGTAACGAAGTCCATTTCAATCATGTCCCACTTCCAGTCAGGAATTTTCAGAGGTTGGAGTAGACCTGCTGTCTTTTGATGGACTGCCTTAACACGTTGACAAACGTCGCATTCAGAAACGTATTGAGCAATTTCACGTTTCATGCCAGACCACCAATACAGAGTCTTAAGATCCTGGTACATCTTTGTACTTCCAGGGTGAATGGATAGAGGAGTTTCATGAGCCTCCTTGAGAATGATATCCTTGAGACTTTGAATTTGAGGAACTGCAATGCGTCCTTCGAAGAACACAGTTCCTTTGTCATCAATTGAGAAGGACTTGAATTTATCACTGCCCTTTTTGATTTGCTCTACCATCTTCTTGATTTCATTATCACGAAGTTGTTCAGAACGAATCTTTTCCTCGAGAGTTGGGCTGGCTGTCAAGCTAGCAAGGTATCCTTCAGGAACAAGACCAAGGTTTAGCTTCTGGAATTCTTCATGAAGTGGAGGTTGGCTTTCCATGATCATGAGATTATTGCAATAAGATTTGCGACTGAGAGCATCGGCCATAACATTAGCCTTGCCTGGAGTGTAAGAAATGGTGAGATCAAAGTCTTTAATCTTCTCAATCCATCTCCTTTGCCTGAGGTTCAGATCTGGCTGAGTGAAGATGTATTTCAGACTCTTATGATCGGAAAAGATTTCAGTTTTGTTACCCAACAAGTATTGTCTCCATTTCTTGAGGGCAAACACAACTGCTGCAAGTTCAAGATCATGAGTGGGATAGTTTTGCTCATGTGGGTTCAACTGACGTGAAGCATAAGCCACAACTTGACGTTCTTGCATAAGAACTGCTCCTAGGCCTTGGAGAGATGCATCACAGAATATCTGGAAAGGTTTGGTAGTATCTGGGCCAACCAGAACAGGTGTGGAAGTGAGTTTAGTCTTCAGGAGGTTGAAACTCTCATCACATTGTGGAGTCCAAACGAACTTTTTGTCCTTCTTTGTGAGATCAGTGAGAGGTTTGGCAATCTTGGAAAAGTTTTGGACGAAACGACGGCAATAGCTAGCCAAGCCAAGAAAGCTTCTAACTTGTTTTACCGTCTTAGGGGGTTTCCAATCAACAATTGCCTTAACCTTTTCAGGATCAATGGCAATGCCTTTGGCAGAAATGATATGACCAAGATATGCAACTTCTGGAATCCAGAACTCACATTTGGAATATTTGGCATACAGACGATGCTCGCGAAGTTTCATGAGAGTGAGACGAAGGTGTTCTCCATGCTCTTCCTCGGATTTTGAGTAGACTAGGATATCATCAAGATATACACAACGAACTTGTCGAGGTATTCATGGAAGACAGAATTCATGAGTCTTGAGAACGTTGCCGGTGCATTGGTGAGACCAAAGGACATGACGGTGAACTCATATAGACCGTAACGAGTGGTGAAGGCTGTTTTTGGAATATCTTCCTTTCTGATCTTTATCTGATGGTAACCCATCCTCAAGTCCAACTTTGAGAATATTGAGGCTCCAGCAAGTTGATCAAAAAGATCATCGATACGAGGAAGTGGATACTTGTTCTTGATGGTTTTCTCGTTGAGAGGACGATAGTCAACCACGAGTCTTTTTGTTTGATCCTTCTTGGCAACAAACAGAGTTGGGAAACCCCAAGCGGAGGAACTAGGCTGAATGTAACCTTTTTCCATGTACATATCGATTTGCTCCTTCAACAATTTCAGTTCAGGAGGAGCTATCTTGTATGGATGCTTAGAGATTGGAGCAGTACCTGGCTCAAGCTCGATCACGAACTCAACTGCTCTGTCCGGAGGCATCCCTGGCAACTCTTCTGGAAAGACGTCAGGGAATTCACAAACCACCGGAACATTTTCAATTTCAGGAAGGGGTTTGGCATCGAGGTTGAACAGCTGAACAGAACTTGATCCATATGGAGAATAGACTATCTGGCCTGAAGTGTGAGAGAGAGTTATTGACTTTTGAGCACAGTCAATTTTAGCTTTGTGGGTCTTCAACCAATCCATACCCAGAATGACATCAATGTCAGAATTTCCCAGCAACATGAGTGAAGCAAGGAATATGCGTCCTCCAATTAGGATCTCATTGTCCATGCTTATCTTGGAAGTCAACATTTGCGGTCCGGAGAGTGAACAGTCATTTGATTGCTTAGCGGAACCAGAACTAGGTTGTATGCTTTTGCAAAAATCTTTGACACGAATGAATGCGATGCTCCAGTATCAAACAACACTTTAGCTGGAATAGAGTTTACGGGTAATATACCGAGAACGACGTCAGCAGCTTCCTCAGCTTTGTCGGCCTTGATATGGTTCACCCTCGCGTTCCTCCCGACAGGCCTGTTGTTGGAGTTGGAGGCTTTAGCCGGGGGAGCACGAACCATAGCCTGGTTGGTGTTGGGGCGAGGAGGTGGAGGTAGCTGCCTCTGAGTGCACTTATCAGCGTAGTGCCCAGTCTCCTTGCATTTGTAGCAAGTGACGACACGAGGAGGACCTGGCCTTGGTTGCCCCATTGGAATCCTCTGACCCTGCATCTGAGATGGGTTGGGCGGGCGGGGACCAAAGCCTGGAGGAGCTTGGGCTTTGGAGCCCGAGTGACAGCACCATTTGGCACCCAGATGCGGCGCTTCTGCGGAGGGGTGGTCATGTTGGAGGAGGAACCACCCTCGCGCGAGTGCTTGCGGGACTCTTCGAACGCCTTGCGCCCATTCTCCTCATTGAGCGCGGTGTTCACGAGCTCAACGAAGTCCTTGCACTTGATGTTGGTGAGAGCGTACTTCAGTTCCGGGTTGAAGCCCCTGCGGAACCTTGCCATCTTCTTGGTCTCGGTGGACACTTCGTCACCAGCATACCGAGCGAGGCGATTGAACTCGTTCTGGTAGCCGAGGACGTCCAGCTTGCCCTGTCTGAGAGAGCAGAATTCCTCACGCATCCTTTCCATGAGACCATCCGGGATGTGGTGCTTCAGGAAGGCATCCTTGAAACATCCCCAGGTGAGGATAGCCAGCTCTCATGGTCTGGTAGTTCTCCCACCAAGTAGCTGCCTGACCCTTCAGTAGGTAGGTGGCATACTTGACCTTATCTTCCTCAGCAACATGAGCAATCTCCAGAGCCCTGTTGATCTCCCTGATCCAGTCATCAGCATCCAGAGGCTCACGTGTTGCCACGAAAGCCCTCGGACCCCACTCAGAAAACTCCTTGATACTGACTCGCGGAGCATTCTGGTTGTTGTGCTGGTTAGCCTGGATCTGGGCCATCTGAGTCACCACTTGGGTCATCTGAGCCAACAGTTCCCCCATTGGTGGTGGCGGAGGCGGGGTGTTCCTGGTTGGAGGCATCCTGAACAGAAATGCATTTTAGCACAACAATACAACATGATAGACTTGGTAACCGAAAGATAGATTATTCCGACGCATGAATAGAGAACCAACAGATACATCATCACATGTTCAAATACATCAGAATATCCAACAGACCAACACATGGTTCGAAAGACAAGGATAACTAAACATAGCTAGGAACGGATACATCGGTACTCCCATGCTCATCACGCAGGACGGCGGTGAGGAGTACGACGAGAGATACGGTGAGGAGGAACCCCACGGAAGTAGGTATCACGACGATCCCTGTAGATAGGAAATGCTCGGAGAGCAACTCTCGGAGTGGTGAAGTAAAAGGCATCCTCTTCCTGTGCTCCATATCGAGGGATCCCCGTGTAACCTGCACCGAGGTGGAGAAGTGGACCTCTGACCGGCTCGTAACCTCCAGCATCTGGCAACGGTAACCCAGCTGTCTGAACGCAACGTGCAAAGCGCTCATCTCCAACAAAGTCTGTGGTGTACGTCGCCAGACGGGTGAGAGCAAGGTGGAGCTGCTCCCTGACTGAGGCTAACTCCTGAGAAAGTGCGGAAACAGCTGCGTCACTGTGCCTCACGAACTGGGCAGTAGTGTGCATCCTGGAGCTATCAGACTCGTAGGTATCCAGGTCGCGGTGGTCAGTGAAGTGAACTCCCGCTGCCGTGATGTAACCACGGGGGATGTGACGATAACTGGAATCATCAAACCCCCAGTAGTCAGCACGTAGAACGGTGAGACTCACGTACGCTGCCTGCTGCACGGCCATATCCACTGTGGAACCTACTGCCTCGTACTGGTGAACAAAGCTCCTACCATCATCCGACAGAATGTAGACGATGGCCCGGTAGAAAGTCTGCTCGAACTCGCGCTGGTGCTCGTAGACCTGGTACTCTGGTGCCCAACGGAACTCCAGATAGGTAACCATATCCTGAGCATCTCCGGATAACCGGCGGTGTCCTCACAGCGAGTCATCCTAACCACCTGCGGGTAGAACCTAAGATCCATCTGCAGATGATCGGGAAAGGTTTTGATTAGGCTCCGGTAGATGAAAAAGGATGTGGAACTCAACAAGGTTCAATGGACGATAAGGATGTTGAAAAGAACATGATATTGAGGCAACACTGGGAAAACTTGACCAAAAGTCCTGAGGTACTAAGGAGAACCCGAAACACGTGAAATCCTAACTTGAAAGTTTAGGTGAGAACAGAAAACACATTGCACTTCCTTACCAGAAAAGGGTGGGTGGGTGGGGAAAGAAGAAAATGACAGAATTCCTACTCTCACGTTTCATTTTTCCTATATAGCTACAAAATAGTTTCTAGACTCAACTGCGACCAGTAAAAAGGGATCCTATAGGCAGACAGGCTCTGATACCATTTGTCGCACCCTGACTTCTAAGGGATACTCACCGCACGAACTGGATAGCAGATGCTTGGATTATGGGGCATAACTGCTCCCACGTCCCAGCTTCCTGGTAGGCCTGCGCTTATGCGCGACAACACAAGCTCTGCTATTCCACCGTCGATGTAAACTATCCACTAGAAATCACAGGCACTACCATTGACGTACTTCATAACAAACACGCACTGTACGTCAACAGTTTTGAACGAATGATAATCACAACATATCTCTAAGACACAAAAGATTGAAATAAAGTTGCAACTGGCCTTCATTAAGGCAGAAATAGCAAATACAATCATCCAGAGGACACATGTCCCAACATGTCATTCATTACATCAGCGGAAGCAAACAAAGGTGTCTGAGTACAGACAAAACTGAAGGCTTAAGAAGCCGGAGGGAAATAAAGCAAACGAAGCCCATCCACGCAGGTTCTGGATCCTGCCCTGGTCCAGCTACTCGTCTGCAGCGTCGTCAAACTCCACGAAGTAGCCGTCCTGGGAAGCATCGTAGCCGTAGTCGTACTCTGCGTAAACCACAGCCCCAACGGGGTCAGTACATCCAAGTACTGGCGAGCAAGACTCACAGTTCATCAAAGAGTTACCCGTCAACACAAGCATTGATGCTTGGGATCAACGGAAGAAAGGGATGATATAAAAGTGCTGCTGGCTGCGCTAACCAACTACAGAAGATAACTACAAGTTCCGGCTAACAGAATAAGATGAGATCAAGGATTGTAACCAACTGAAAGATAACTTCAACCAAACCCATCCTGGATCTCGCCCCTTATCCAAAGAAGCAATCCGAGGATAACTCACACAGTTGTGATAAGGTGAATCAAGTTATTGTGTGAATAACCTATTACTAGTCAAGTTATTAACCAGTGGGTGGATCATGATTGATCATTAAGTTGAACTTGTCCTGAGTACTTGTTAGCCAGTACTTTCACCAAGTAATCCATAACCGCGGAAAACACGGCTTCTCGAGAAGATTATCCCTGCAGGGTTGCACCAATTTGGCCGTACACTCATGAATATCCCGCCAGATGGGATGCCTCCCACCAAGCGGGGCACTCAACACAACCAACCATTCCTCGCATCAAGCCCAAAGCACCTTGGGCGCACGGCTAATCGAGCCCAGAAGAAAATGGACCCTCATAGCACTCTAAGAACGTGTCCCCCTATATGCCGACTACAAAAGTTCCACCCTGCGCTGGGCTCGCAAAAACATGCATGCGGCAAATAGAAAGCACGAACTAAATGAGATGATTTGGACGAGATGCGAATCAGGTCAAGTTGAGGGGGGCGCCCATACTCGCTTCCCAAATGCGGGTAGTGCGCTCATCATGGATCAGTAGACAAGACCCTTTCCTATTAGGGTCGACACTAGCAGGCTTCAAAACCTCTCATGGGCCTCCTGCCGGTGCCTTATCATCAAATTATTATTTACCATTAGCAATTAACAGGATTGATTGATTAACATCGAGCCCGGTACAAATAATAAGATAGTAAAAGTAGTAACCGACAACAGACTCGAGTAAAAACAACCCTAAGCATGCTAGGTAAGAACAGGCACAAGCAAAGGCTGTAGGTATGGAGGTGAGGCAGTATCATTGGTTCAGGGTATCATGTGATAGGTTCGGAGAACAAGCAACGATACATAGGGCTAGCAATAATAGACAAAAGGATAGTATCGACAACAAGTGTGGAAAGGAACTCGATGATTCATGTGAGTGATAACTTGCCTGGCAGCTCAGTATCGTACTGGGCTAGGTCCTGAGGAGTGGTGTCGTAAGGATCGTCGGTCTCAACGTAGTCGTCGTCTAACCGAGAAGAAGCAAACAAACAAAACAGGTATGTAACAAACATTGACATGGCATTGTGCACAATCAAATATGATGCATGACAATTTAATAGATGCAACAAAATAAGCTAATTGATATGATAACACAATTTTGATGGACTGATATGCAACTGTGAGTTGCATATGAAAAGCCCATGGAATTTGGTTAGATTATTTGTTTTCCAGCTAATCAACAGGTGATAATGGATTAGTATGATGCATGCAACAGAATAACAGCAAAATAACAACATTAGAACCATATTAGAAAGGGTTGTAGCAATTTAAAATTTTGTTATTAAGTTGGGAAAATTTTGGGTGCATTAAGGGTATCACACAAGTGGTTGTTGTTTTCAACCATTTAAAATGTTCAAAACAAATAACATAGTTGATATTTGAAAAGAACATCCAATTCTGGTTGGATTACATGTTTCACAATTTGAAATTGGACTTTGGATTATTTAATTATGAATTAAACAAAATTAAACAATTTTTAATTGAATTAAACATGATTTAAATAGTTTAGGCAATTTAAATTGTTCAAACCAGAAAACAAAATTTTATATTTGAATAGAGCATTCAAAAAGGTGTGAAAAACATTTTAGTTGAATTATTTGAAAACAGTATGAATTAGTTATGAATTATTACAAATTGCATTTGAATTATTTGAATTTGAATTTAAATTGCATTTTGAAAATTCTAAACAGAACACAAATTGCATATTTGGATAGATTAGGAAATTTGGATCAGAATAGATATCAAGTTTGTATTTATTGGATTTATAAAATGAAAGTTATTGATTTTTGAAGTTTAAACTCAAATCTGTTATTTAAAAGAAAATAGAATTTAAAACAGATTCGTTTTATTTCTTTTTATACGCACTGAAACCTACACCCAGCCACTGCCAGGGGGCCCAATGGGACCGTGTGCTTGCGTGGCAAGTGTGTGGCTGACAGGGGCCCTCCCTGTCAGCGTGGCAGAGGAAAAAAGTGTGGGATTATTCCCGCGAGGGCAGGGCTCGAACCCTGCACCTCTCCCTCGCTGCTCGTTAGACTGAACCAGTGCGCTGCGCTGCGTTTCGTGTCAGTAGCAGCGACGCGGGGAGGATAAGGTTACAGATCGAGCTGTTAACTGAAACTCACGCGCGCTCGCACTGAAACCTGACAGAGATGCGTCGCCGGCGGCGATCACCGTTGCGAAGCGATCGTGGGGGCTGCTGTGGTGCAGTAGGGTGCTGGATGCGCGCGGATGCAACAGAGAGGGAAAGGAGGAGGAGACGGTGGTGCTCACCACCGTTTGGAGACGATGCAGAGGCCGGTGACGAACGGCTGACGGCGACAACAACGGCGTGGGCGAGGACGGCGGCGCAGCTGTGGTGGATCTCCGTGGGTGCTCCGGTGTGCAAACGAGAGAGGGTGGCGAGGTGGCTTGGTTCTAGTGCTCAGCGAGGTGGATGCGGCTACGGCGGTGGTTTTCCATCGTGGATTCAGAGAAGAAAAACGCGGCGAGGTGACAGTGGTGGGGATCGGCAGAGAGAAGGGATTGGCGGCGGCGATCGCGAGGTGGAGGGGAAACCTAGGAGCCTAGGGTTTCTCCCAGGGCTGGAGGGGGTATTTATAGGCCGCGGGGCTGCTCCTGGCCGCCGGAGTCGCAGGGGGTCGCGGTGGCTCCGCTGGATGGCCGCCGTACGGGAGGGAGAAGCGCGATTAGGCGTTGCACGAATCTCCGCGCACTCCGAAGCGGTAAGTGAGGGGGTGCGCGGGCTGGGCTGCTGCGCGCGCGTAGGGCTAGGTTGGGCTGGGCCAGATGGTTAGCTGCCGCGCGCTTTTCTCTTTTATTCTTTTCTGGTTTTTTTTTTTTTGTAGTTAGCTTTTGGATAAAAGTTGTTAAGGTTTTATTTGAGAAAAAATCTAGAAAATTAAGTTAAGCTATTTAAGTAATTAGCAACCACATTATGAGCTTGGATTTCAAAAATGGAATTTAAAATTATAGTTGTTTTGAAACCAAATATGGGAGAATTTTCATATTAAATTTCTTTATTGAAAACAAACATTTGAATAGGGTTATCCCTAGGTTAAAATAAATGATTTTAGGAACACAATGTGTGGTGAATTTTGATGGGTTCAAATAGGTACTGATTTGAACTTGTTTTGGGAATTTAAAAGGGGATTTGAGAAATATTGATTGAATTATTGGTTGGATTTAAAGCAACAATTTAATAAGTGAGAACAAGGAATAACATTTTTATTTTTAGTTGTTATTTTTATTCCAACATTGTAACAGAGCAAGTATGAAACCAATGTTTGAATAAGGTTTGAATTTGAGTTGTGAAAACAGGATAAAACAGATAGAAAACAAATGCAAACAATAAGTAAACATGATGACATGATGCATTGCTTGAAATAAAACAAGGAATCAAACATTCTAAGGGATGTTTTCATACTTGGATGTTACAAGTAGGGCGGTAGTTAGGATTCCAACTGGGATTCCTCCGCTGCTCCGGCGTGAGCTCGTGGTAGTAGTGGTTCGTGATGGCCGCCCGACGCGCCACACCTTGAGGAACAGGAGGTACCGGCACTCCTCCGGCGCTCAGCATCCAACCGGCGGGAACGTTGTAGCCGGCCGGGCAGAGGTAGTTTGAGGCGGAAAGTGCCTCCGCCTGGATGAATGTTAGAGTGGGTACGGGAGAAGCCATGAGAGAGTGGTGAGTTTGTATGTGTTTGTGCCAATGGTGTGGCAATGCATACATATATATAGCAAGAAGAAAACATATATCCCTTTAGTCCCGGCCCGTTTTACCAACCGGGACTAAAAGGTACGGGTTTCGTTGGGAAACAGATCAACTCTTTAGTCCCGGTTGGGGACACCAACCGGGACTAAATGGGTTAGTGTTTCGTTTGGACCAATCAGATAGAATCACACGGATCGTGTGTTTCTTTCAAGCACTTGTGAGTCGTTGGATCCGGGTTGTGTTTCTTTCGAGCTGTTGTGAGCCGTTCGATCAGGGCTACAGTGTGTTTCTTTCGAGCTATTGTGAGCCGCTGGATGAGGGTGTTTCTTAACCGTTGGATCAAAACCCTAGCACAACACTTTGTGAGCCAGCGGACCCTATATATAGCCCACCTTCATACACCGGTCAGTTCATCGAGCAAATACAAAACATCCGGATTCGCCATCATACGTCCTTCCGTGCATTTGGTATGCATATATGCACCCAGTAGACATGGTGGGGCTGTATGATGGCGATACCTTTTGTTCTACACCCCCTTTAAGGTTTGATACATCATATATTCAGTTCATCGAGCAAATACAAAACATCCGAATTCGCCATCATACGTCCTGCCGTGCATTTGGTATGCATATATGCACCCAGTAGCCTTGGTAGGGCTGTATGATGGAGATACCAATTGTTTTGTTCTACACCCCCTTTAAGGTTTGATACATCATATATTCAGTTCATCGAGCAAATACAAAACATCCGGATTCGCCATCATACGTCCTGCCGTGCATTTGGTATGCATATATGCACCCAGTAGCCACGGTGGGGCTGTATGATGGCGATACCTATTGTTTTGTTCTACACCCCCCTTTAAGGTTTGATACATCATATATTCAGTTCATCGAGCAAATACAAAACATCCGGATTCGCCATCATACGTCCTGCCGTGCATTTGGTATGCATATATGCACCCAGTAGCCACGGTAGGGCTGTATGATGGCGATACCGATTGTTTTGTTCTACACTCCCCTTTAAGGTTTGCCCCAAAACACATCAGAGATAATATAATTCACATGATCCATTCAACAAAGTTTGGTACAATAAATTATTACACATCAATTCTTCCCTTGTGTCCCCGCTTTCTTACGATTTGGCCGTATCCATGGAGCATTCTCATCATTTAACTTAATGCTTGGGCCAGTGTTCACTTTGAAGGGCGGAATTTCACCAAACATATTATAATCTTCTGACATGTCTGTCTTGTCCTCCATTCCCACAATGTTTCTTTTCCCTGAAAGAACAATGTGGCGCTTTGGATCATCGCATGATGTACTGATTGTTTTCTTATCTTTCCGTTTCCTCGGTTTGCTACTCATGTCCTTCAAATAGAAAACCTGAGCGACATCTTTGTCTAGGACGAATGGTTCGTCAAGGTAACCAAGATTGTTAAAATCCACCATTGTCATTCCGTATTGCTCGTCCACCTTTACCCCACCTCCTGTTAGCTTGAACCATTTGCACCGGAACAAAGGGACCTTAAAGGAGGGTCCATAGTCAAGTTCCCATATGTCCTCTATGTAACCATAATATGTGACCTTTTGACCAATCTCGGTTGCTGCATCAAAGCGGACACCACTGTTTTGGTTGGTGCTCTTTTTATCTTGGGAGATCGTGTAAAATGTATTCCCATTAATATCGTACCCTTGGAAAGTCATTATAGTCGAAGATGGTGTCTTGGCCAACATGTACAGCTGATCTCCAACATCATTGTCATTCATTAAATGTTTTCGCAACCAACTGCCGAAAGTCCCCATGTGGGCCTTTCTAATCCAGGATTCAGGCTTCCCCGGGTTGTCCGAGCGTAAAATATTCTTGTGTTGCTCGAAGTACGGAGCCACCAAGCTCGAATTTTGCAGAACTATGTGGTGTGCTTCAGTCATAGAATGACCATCCATACATATCGTTGATTTCCTTCCGATCGTGCCTTTTCCACTTAGTCTCCCCTCGTGCCGCGATTGAGGAATACCAATCGGCTTAAGGTCAGGAACATAGTCAATACAGAACTCAATTACCTCCTCATTTCCATAGCCCTTGACGATGCTTCCTTCTGGCCTAGCACGCAGGACCGAGAATGGAAATCTCTTCGACTAGGTGGACCAGGAGGTGCGTCATAATATTGAAGAAGGATGGTGGGAACACCAACTCGAAACTGAAAAGACATTGGACCACATCGTTCTGTAACCGTGGTAGATCTTCTGGACTGATTACCTTCTGAGAGATTGCATTGAGGAATGCACATAGCTTCACAATGGCTACTCGAACATTTTCCGGTAGAAGCCCCCTCAAAGCAATCGGAAGCAATTGCGTCATAATCACGTGGTAGTCGTGAGACTTCAGGTTTTGGAACTTTTTGTCCGCCATGTTTATTATTCCCTTTATATTCGACGAGAAGCCAGACGGGACCTTCATACTGCTCAGGCATTCAAAAAAAATGACCTTCTCTTCTTTGGTAAGAGCATAGCTGGCACGACATTGAAACCATTCCGGATGCCGGTAATCTGGGTCTTTCAAAAGTTGCTGGTCCTGCCGTGCTTCCTTTGTATCATTTCTCTTCCCATACACGCCCAAGAAGCTTAGCAGGTTCATGCAAATATTCTTCGTAACATGCATCACGTCGATTGCAGAGCGGACATCTAAGACTTTCCAATACCGTAGCTCCCAAAATATCGATTTCTTCTTCCACATGGTGTGTGCCCGTCAACTCCCAGCGGAACTGATTGTCCGCCAAGACCCTTTCCAAAGATGACTTTCAAATCCTTGACCATATCAAATATCTCAGCACCAGTACGTTCCGAAGGCTTCGGCCGGTGATCTGCCTTGCCGTTGAAATGCTTGCCTTTCTTTCTTACGTTATGATTTCGAGGAAGAAATCGACGATGACCCAGGTACACGTTCTTCCTACAATTATCCAAAAATACACTTTCAGTCTCATGTAAGCAGTGCGTGCATGCTTTGTATCCCTTATTTGTCTGTCCCGAAAGATTACTGAGAGCAGGCCAATCGTTGATGGTTACAAAAAGCAACGCTCGTAGGTCAAATTCCTCTTGTTTGTGCTCATCCCACACAGGTACACCAGGTCTGCCCCACAA
Source organism: Alopecurus myosuroides (assembly GCA_028641055.1). NCBI lineage: Eukaryota > Viridiplantae > Streptophyta > Magnoliopsida > Poales > Poaceae > Alopecurus > Alopecurus myosuroides. Next base: position 661,049,317 of record CM054057.1, read on the forward strand.
CTGTAAAAGTTCATCGATCAACTAATTGCCTTAGGTACACATCGATGTCGTTGCCGGGTTGCTTCGGACCTTGGATGAGCACTGGCATCATAATGAACTTCCGCTTCATGCACAACCAAGGAGCAAGGTTGTAGATGCATAGAGTCACGGGCCAGGTGCTATGGCTGGAGCTCTGCTCGCCAAAAGGATTCATGACATCAGTACTTAGACGAAATCTTATGTTCCTTGCGTCAGCTGCAAAATCTTTGAACTCTCTGTCGATCTTTCTCCATTGCGTTCCATCGGCGGGGTGTCTCAACTCCCCGTCGGACTTACGGTCCTCTTTGTGCCATCGCAACAACTTGGCATGCTCTTTGTTCCTGAACAGACGTTTCAACCGTGGTATTATAGGAGCATACCACATCACCTTGGCGGGAACCCTCTTCCTGGGTTTCTCGCCCTCAACATCGTCACCAGGGTCATCGCCTCTGATCTTATAACGCAGTTAAGTGCATACAGGACATTCATTCAAATTCTCGTATTCACCGCGGTAGAGGATGCAGTCGTTAATGCATGCATGTATCTTCGGAACCTCTAAACCTAGAGGGCAGACAACCTTCTTTGCTTCGTACGTACTAGCGGGCAACTCGTTATTCTTCGGAAACATATTATTCAACATTTTCAGCAAATTTTCAAATGATGAGTCAGCTACACCTTCCCGTGCCTTCCATTTCAGCAAATCCAGTGTGCAGCCCAGCTTTTTCACACTATTGTCGCATCCTGGGTACAGCGAGTTCGTGTGATCCTCTAACATGCGATCCAAATTCTCCCTCTGCTTGTCAGTTTCGCAGCGTCTCCGTGCATCAGCAATGGTCTGACCAAGATCATCAGCGGGCTCATCATGTGCCTCTTCTTCACCTTCACCAAACCCTTCCCCACCTTCAGCATCATCCTCCATGAAAGTATCACCGTAAGCCTCATGATAGTTGACATTGATATCATCCTCTTCTTCATCTTCTTCCATTCTAACCCTCTTTCTCCATGCTTGGTCCAACAATTATAGCTTGGCATGAAACCGTGCCGAAGCAGGTGCATGTGAACGACTCTTGAGGAGGAGTAACCCTTCTGATTCTTACATTCAGCACATGGACAGATAATAAAACCTCGGTGCTTGTTCGCATTTGCCACTACGAGGAAATCTTTCAAACCCGTAGTGAACTCGCCGGAGAGTCGGTTACCGTACATCCATTCCCGATTCATCTGCATTATTATTATATAAAGTATATAATTAACCATCATGCATTTGTTAAACTAACTAGCTAGAAATAATACAAATCATGAAAGGTTCAAGTTGCTAACCGCGATCGCGGAGGAAAAATAAATGACAAAGCTCAAGTGTGGCTCGACACTTCATCATGTGTTTCATGCTCTCGGGCATTTCATCGAACACCTTGTGTGCATAGGAGGAACCAAAAGCAAACCCACCACCCCTTGTGAATATTGTGAGTAGAAGTGACACAAAATGTGGCTAAGTGCAGCGAGCTGAGTCCTATATAGGGATGGTCTTTTAGTCCCGGTTGGCCTGGACAACCGCGACTAAAGGCCTTCGGGCCAGCTGTCGCACCCTGACTTCTAGGGGATACTCACCGTACGAACTGGATAGCAGATGCTTGGATTATGGGGCATAACTGCTCCCACGTCCCAGCTTCCTGGTAGGCCTGCGCTTATGCGCGACAACACAAGCTCTGCTATTCCATCGTCGATGTAAACTATCCACTAGAGATCACAGGCACTTCCGTCGACGTACTTCAAACCATACACACATGGTACGTCAACGGCGTTTAACAAGTGATATCACAACAGATCTCTACGACACAAACGATTGAAATAAGTTGCAAATGGCTCTCATTAGAGCAGAGATAGCAAATACAATCATTCAGAGGGCACATGCCCCAACAATACATCATTACAACACAGCGGAAGCATTCAACATGTCTGAGTACAGACAAGAACCAAATAGGCCTAAGAGGCCGGAAACAAACAGACGGAGCCCATCCACGAAGTCTCGGATCCTGCCCGGGTCCGCTATCTACTCGTCAGCAGTCTCGTCATACTCCACGTAGTTGCCACCATGTAGATCTTCGGGAAACGTCGTCTGCGTAAACCACAGCCCCAAAGGGGTCAGTACACCAACGTACTGGCAAGCAAGACTCACAGTTCACCAACGTGTAACCCGTCAACACCAAGCACAGATGCCTTGGGTTCAACGGAAGAAAGGGGATATAAAAGATGCTGCAACTGGCTGCGCTAACCATCTACAGAAATCTATAATTTTCCAACTAACAGAAATGAGATAAGATCGATGATTGTAACCAACTGAAAGCTAACTTCAAACAAACCCATCCTGATCTCGCCCTTATCCAAAGAAGCAATCCGAGGATAACTCACACAGTTGTAATAATGATGGTTCAAATTATTGTGTCAAATAAGCATATTACTAGTCAAGTTATTAATCATGGGGTGTAACATGTTTGATCATTATGTTTAAGTTGTCCTAGTACTTGTTAGCCAGTACTTTCACCAAGTAATCCATAACCGCGGAAAACACGGCTTCTCGAGAAGATTATCCCTGCAGGGTTGCACCAATTTGGCCGTACACTCAAGAATAACCCGCCAGATGGGAATCAAACCCACCAAGCGGGGTACTCTACACAACCAACCATTCCTCGCATCAAGCCCAAAGAACCTTGGGCGCACGGCTAATCGAGCCCAGAAGAAAATGGACCCTCATAGCACTCTAAGAACGTGTCCCCCTATATGCCGACTACAAAAGTTCCACCCTGGCCTGGGCTCGCAAAAACATGCATGCGGCAAATAGAACACACGAACTAAATGAGGCGATTTGGACGAGATGCGAATCAGGTCAAGTTGAGGGGGGCGCCCATACTCGCTTCCCAAATGCGGTAGTGCGCTCATCATGGATCAGTAGACAAGACCCTTTTCCTATTAGGGTCGACACTAGCAGGCTTCAAAACCTCTCATGGGCCTCCTGCCGGTGCCTTATCAGCAAATTTATTATTAATAGCAACATTAGCATGATTGATTGATTAAACATCGAGCCCCCACAACGTAATGGGAATAGTAACAGAAAGTAACAGGTAACAGACTCGAGCAAAACAACCTAAGCATGCTAGTAAGACTCAGGCTCAAACAATGGGTTGTAGGAAGGGAGATGAGGCAATATCATGGTTAAGGGATTCATGTGATAGGTTCGTAACAGAAACATACTACTAAGGCTAGCAGAAATAGACAACGGAAAGTATCGGTAACCACTGTTGAAAGGAACACAATGGTTCATGTGAGTGATAACTTGCCTGCAAAACCCAGTAGCCTGGTACTGAGCTAACTCCTTAGAAGGGATGTCGTAAGGATCGTCGGTCTCAACGTCGTCGTTTATCCGAGAAGAATCAAACAAGCAAAGCAGGAAGAAAACAATCATTATCATGGCATTGTGCACAATCAAAGATGATGCATGTCATGTTTAATAGATGCACCAAAATAAACTAGTGGATATGATACACAAGTTTAAATGGATTCCATATGCAAGATTGCATATGGCAAACCCATGCCTTAGAGTTGAATTAATTGTTCTAACACTAAGCATCAGGTGTTGGTGAGGTAGCATGATGCATGCATGATGAATAACAAGAAGATAACAATTTAAATGCAATTGGAATGATAGTTAACCATTTTTAGAAAACATTAACCAAGTTGGAAATTACTGTTACTTTAATGGTGTTAAACAAGTAGTGATTGTTTTCATCAAGTTAAAGGGTGCAAAACAAATAACAAAGTTGATATTTGAAAAGAACACCAAATTTTAGTTGGATTGCATGTTTCACATTTTGAAATTGGACTTAGGATTATTTATTTATGAATTAAACAATATTAAACAAGTTTTAATTGAATTAAACAAGATTTAAATTGTTTAGGCAATTTTAATTATTCAAACAATGAAACAAATTTTATATTTGAATAGAACATTCAAAAAGGTGTGAAAAACATATTTTATTTGATTTATTTGAAAACAGTATGAATTACTTATGAATTATTTCAATTTGCATTTGAATTATTCAAATTTGAAATTTAAATGCATTTTGAAAACTCAAAACAGAACATAAATTGAATATTTGAAAATATTATGAAATTTGGATCAAAATTCATATAAAGTTTGTATTTATTGGAATTATGGAACAAAAGATATTGAATTTCAAAGTTTGTTGATTATTCTGCTATTTAAAAAAGAAACAGAAAATAAAAGATTTGTTTTTAAAACATTTGTTACCGTGCAGGTGTACACACCAGCCACTGCCCTGTGGGCCAGCGGCCAGCGTGGCTCTGAGCAGGCACGCGTGGCAGTGGGGGTCTATGACAGTGGGCCCTCGCTTTCGGATTAAATCGCAAAAAAGGTTTGCAGCTCCTGGGACTCGAACCCAGACGCTGCGCTACGAACGAACGGAGCAAGGCCACTGCGCTGCTGCGGAGTTGTTGACAGATAGGGGCAGGCGGACAAGGTAATCTTCAGAAGAAATGTTAACTGAATTTTCGGCGCAAGCAACTGAACCCAAACCACGGCGTTCGCTGGCCGGCGACGAGCTCGCGCAGAGGTACGTTGCAGTGCTGCGCTGCGTTGCAAACGCACGGATGCACGTTCTGCTCGAGATGCGCAAGGGCAGGAGAGGGAAGAGGAACATGGGAGCAGGCGCTCACCGGCGTTGTGGCAGAAGGTTTCCGACGACGGCGGCGTGGATGGCGGCGACGACACAGTCGACGACGAGCTCATCGGAGGAGTCGTAGAGGAAGGAGGAGGTGCGGCGAGTCGACCCACGCAGCTGGATCACGACGAGGTGTACAACGGCGACGGCGGTGAGCAATTCTTCAGAGGGGCGCCGCGGTGGCCGGGGACGAGGTCGTTGACGGCGGCGACGAACCCGTGAGCCTCCGTGCGCGCTAGGGTGTCTAACAGCAAGAGGAGGAAGCGGCGGAGCGACCTAGGTGGCTACGACGGGTGGTGGTGCACGACAGCGACGGTGGCGGCCAAGGATTCAGAGAGGGCGACGGCGGTTTGCAGCAGTGATGGGGGAGCAGAGAGGAAGGAAACGGCGGCGAGCGAGGGAGCTAGCTAGGGCAGGTAGGTAGGGTTGGCGGCGCGCACCCGTGGGGGTCTTATAGGGGCCCTGGCCTCGGAGCCGTCGCTGCCGCCGTACTGCCGCCGTGGCAGCTCTGGATGAGCTGCCGTACGGGGGAGACGACGGTGGCGGCATCCGCGAAGGGGTACGGGCCGCTGCGCGCGCAGTAGAAAGTTAGGTGGGCTGGGCTTAGGCTTAGGTGCTGCTGCGCGCGGGCGTTAGTTAGATTCTTTTTTTTCTTTTTCTGTTTTATTCTTTTTTTTTGCAGAAAACAGTTTTGGAAGAGAAAGGTAGGTGTTAACTTAGGAAAAATTCTAGAAAAATTAGGTTAGCCTTTTTAGATGATTAGGAACCATTTTCCATATTTGGATTTCAAAAAGTTGGAATTTAAATTGGGGTTTGTATTTGAAACCAAATTTGGGAAATTTTGACATTAAATAACTTTATTGAAAACAAGCATTTTTGATAGGGTTTACCCCTAAGATTTAATGTGATTAAAGATTACAACTAGGGTGGTGAACTTAAGATTTCAAAAGGTACTGATTTGAAAAGTGATTTGAATTTGAAAAGGTCTTAGAATTATTTGATTAGATTAATTGATTGAAATAAAGCACCATTTTATTAGTTGAACATTATGGGAAAATTGGAAACAATTAATGTTTTTATTTGGAAACAACTATTTGGATGTTGGTTTGGAATTTCAAATGGGAAACAAATTGAATTTGAAAAAGGTTTGATTATTGGATGCATTTTTATAGAAATAAAACAATAGTTTTGAAGCACACTTTAATGGAAACAAATAATGGTTTTATTTTGAAATATCTTTTTATAAATTGTAACATCACAAGGATGAAACAAAGGGTTTGAATTTTGGTTTGGAATTCAAATAGAAAACAAAGGAAAACAAATGGAAAACAAACAAAACAAATGCAATCAACATGATGCCATGATGCAAAACATAAAATAACAGAGAGCAAACATTCTAAAGGCTATTTTTCAGACTTGGGATGTTACAAAATGCCCCCCCTTGAAGGAATCGCGCCCCGAGATTCCTACTGAGAAAAGAAAAGGTCCGGATACTTCTTGGGAAGATCCTCTTGAGCTGTGACACGTGGAACACATCGTGCACATTGGATAGACGTCAGGGAATTAGCAAACCACCGGAACATTTTCAAGTAAAGGGGAGAGATTTTGCACCAAGGGTGTATAGCTAAATAGAATTTGATTCATTTGGAGAATAGATTATGTGGCTAGAATGGTGGAACAGAGTTATTGACATCAATGCAACATCAAGAATGACATCAATGTCAGAATCAGCAACATGAGAGTAACGAGGAATATGTGGCCTCTCATTATAATTGGATTGTTCTTACTTATCTTGGAAGTCAACATTTGAGATTCCGGAGAGTGAACAGAGATTTGATTGTTTAGTGGAACTAGAACTATGTTGTTTGTTGTGGAAAGGATCTTTGACACAAAAGAATGTGATGCTCCGGTATGAAACAACACTTTTAGCTGGAATAGAGTTTAGCAGATGAACGGGGAAAACTTTGATTAGACACCGGTAGAAGAATTGAAATGGAAAACAACAACAAGATTTCAACGGACGAAAAGGATGTTGAGAAGAACAGGATATCAACATCGAGGAAAACGAGAACAAAACTCCTGAGGTACTACGGAAAACCCATCCGGGCTTCTAAAGGATCAATATCTACTGCTTAAGGAATAGAGGATCTGCTTCCGGGGCCTATTTGCCACCGTTCTCAATCATGAGTAGGCAACATGATAAATCATGTCACAACCACCTCCATTCCTACGATATAGTAGATATAACCATCCTAGAGAAACCAGGATTCGTGAAAACCTAACTTGAAAGTTTAGATGAGAAGAGAAAACAACGTTGCACTTCCTTAACAGAAAAAGGGAGGGTGGGTGGGGAAAGAAGAAAAAGAACAGAATTCCTACTCTCACGTTTCATTTTTCCTATATAGCTACAAAATAGTTTCTAGACTCAACTGCGACCAGTAAAAAGGGATCCTACAGGCAGACAGGCTCTGATACCATTTGTCGCACCCTGACTTCTAGGGGATACTCACCGTACGAACTGGATAGCAGATGCTTGGATTATGGGGCATAACTGCTCCCACGTCCCAGCTTCCTGGTAGGCCTGCGCTTATGCGCGACAACACAAGCTCTGCTATTCCATCGTCGATGTAAACTATCCACTAGAGATCACAGGCACTTCCGTCGACGTACTTCAAACCATACACACATGGTACGTCAACGGCGTTTAACAAGTGATATCACAACAGATCTCTACGACACAAACGATTGAAATAAGTTGCAAATGGCTCTCATTAGAGCAGAGATAGCAAATACAATCATTCAGAGGGCACATGCCCCAACAATACATCATTACAACACAGCGGAAGCATTCAACATGTCTGAGTACAGACAAGAACCAAATAGGCCTAAGAGGCCGGAAACAGACGGAGCCCATCCACGAAGTCTCGGATCCTGCCCGGGTCCGCTATCTACTCGTCAGCAGTCTCGTCATACTCCACGTAGTTGCCACCATGTAGATCTTCGGGAAACGTCGTCTGCGTAAACCACAGCCCCAAAGGGGTCAGTACACCAACGTACTGGCAAGCAAGACTCACAGTTCACCAACGTGTAACCCGTCAACACCAAGCACAGATGCCTTGGGTTCAACGGAAGAAAGGGGATATAAAAGATGCTGCAACTGGCTGCGCTAACCATCTACAGAAATCTATAATTTTCCAACTAACAGAAATGAGATAAGATCGATGATTGTAACCAACTGAAAGCTAACTTCAAACAAACCCATCCTGGATCTCGCCCCTTATCCAAAGAAGCAATCCGAGGATAACTCACACAGTTGTAATAATGATGGTTCAAATTATTGTGTCAAATAAGCATATTACTAGTCAAGTTATTAATCATGGGGTGTAACATGTTTGATCATTATGTTTAAGTTGTCCTGAGTACTTGTTAGCCAGTACTTTCACCAAGTAATCCATAACCGCGGAAAACACGGCTTCTCGAGAAGATTATCCCTGCAGGGTTGCACCAATTTGGCCGTACACTCAAGAATAACCCGCCAGATGGGAATCAAACCCACCAAGCGGGGTACTCTACACAACCAACCATTCCTCGCATCAAGCCCAAAGAACCTTGGGCGCACGGCTAATCGAGCCCAGAAGAAAATGGACCCTCATAGCACTCTAAGAACGTGTCCCCCTATATGCCGACTACAAAAGTTCCACCCTGGCCTGGGCTCGCAAAAACATGCATGCGGCAAATAGAACACACGAACTAAATGAGGCGATTTGGACGAGATGCGAATCAGGTCAAGTTGAGGGGGGCGCCCATACTCGCTTCCCAAATGCGGGTAGTGCGCTCATCATGGATCAGTAGACAAGACCCTTTTCCTATTAGGGTCGACACTAGCAGGCTTCAAAACCTCTCATGGGCCTCCTGCCGGTGCCTTATCAGCAAATTTATTATTAATAGCAACATTAGCATGATTGATTGATTAAACATCGAGCCCCCACAACGTAATAGGAATAGTAACAGAAAGTAACGGGTAACAGACTCGAGCAAAACAACCTAAGCATGCTAGTAAGACTCAGGCTCAAACAATGGGTTGTAGGAAGGGAGATGAGGCAATATCATGGTTAAGGGATTCATGTGATAGGTTCGTAACAGAAACATCTACTACTAAGGCTAGCAGAAATAGACAACGGAAAGTATCGGTAACCACTGTTGAAAGGAACACAATGGTTCATGTGAGTGATAACTTGCCTGCAAAACCCAGTAGCCTGGTACTGAGCTAACTCCTTAGAAGGGATGTCGTAAGGATCGTCGGTCTCAACGTCGTTTATCCGAGAAGAATCAAACAAGCAAAGCAGGAAGAAAACAATCATTATCATGGCATTGTGCACAATCAAAGATGATGCATGTCATGTTTAATAGATGCACCAAAATAAACTAGTGGATATGATACACAAGTTTAAATGGATTCCATATGCAAAGATTGCATATGGCAAACCCATGCCTTAGAGTTGAATTAATTGTTCTAACACTAAGCATCAGGTGTTGGTGAGGTAGCATGATGCATGCATGATGAATAACAAGAAGATAACAATTTAAATGCAATTGGAATGATAGTTAACCATTTTTAGAAAACATTAACCAAGGTTGGAAATTACTGTTACTTAATGGTGTTAAACAAGTAGTGATTGTTTTCATCAAGTTAAAGGGTGCAAAACAAATAACAAAGTTGATATTTGAAAAGAACACCAAATTTTAGTTGGATTGCATGTTTCACATTTTGAAATTGGACTTAGGATTATTTATTTATGAATTAAACAATATTTTAATTGAATTAAACAAGATTTAAATTGTTTAGGCAATTTTAATTATTCAAACAATGAAACAAATTTTATATTTGAATAGAACATTCAAAAAGGTGTGAAAAACATATTTTATTTGATTTATTTGAAAACAGTATGAATTACTTATGAATTATTTCAATTTGCATTTGAATTATTCAAATTTGAATTTAAATGCATTTTGAAAACTCAAAACAGAACATAAATTGAATATTGAAAATATTATGAATTTGGATCAAAATTCATATAAAGTTTGTATTTATTGGAATTATGGAACAAAAGATATTGAATTTCAAAGTTTGTTGATTATTCTGCTATTTAAAAAGAAACAGAAAATAAAAGATTTGTTTTTAAAACATTTGTTACCGTGCAGGTGTACACACCAGCCACTGCCCTGTGGGCCAGCGGCCAGCGTGGCTCTGAGCAGGCACGCGTGGCAGTGGGGGTCTATGACAGTGGGCCCTCGCTTTCGGATTAAATCGCAAAAAAGGTTTGCAGCTCCTGGGACTCGAACCCAGACTGCGCTACGAACGAACGGAGCAAGGCCACTGCGCTGCTGCGGAGTTGTTGACAGATAGGGGCAGGCGGACAAGGTAATCTTCAGAAGAAATGTTAACTGAATTTTCGGCGCAAGCAACTGAACCCAAACCACGGCGTTCGCTGGCCGGCGACGAGCTCGCGCAGAGGTACGTTGCAGTGCTGCGCTGCGTTGCAAACGCACGGATGCACGTTCTGCTCGATGCGCAAGGGCAGGAGAGGAAGAGGAACATGGGAGCAGGCGCTCACCGGCGGTTGTGGCAGAAGGTTTCCGACGACGGCGGCGTGGATGGCGGCGACGACACAGTCGACGACGAGCTCATCGGAGGAGTCGTAGAGGAAGGAGGAGGTGCGGCGAGTCGACCCACGCAGCTGGATCACGACGAGGTGTACAACGGCGACGGCGGTGAGCAATTCTTCAGAGGGGCGCCGCGGTGGCCGGGGACGAGGTCGTTGACGGCGGCGACGAACCCGTGAGCCTCCGTGCGCGCTAGGGTGTCTAACAGCAAGAGGAGGAAGCGGCGGAGCGACCTAGGTGGCTACGACGGGTGGTGGTGCACGACAGCGACGGTGGCGGCCAAGGATTCAGAGGAGGGCGACGGCGGTTTGCAGCAGTGATGGGGGAGCAGAGAGGAAGGAAACGGCGGCGAGCGAGGGAGCTAGCTAGGGCAGGTAGGTAGGGTTGGCGGCGCGCACCCGTGGGGTCTTATAGGGGCCCTGGCCTCGGATCAGCCGTCGCTGCCGCCGTACTGCCGCCGTGGCAGCTCTGGATGAGCTGCCGTACGGGGGAGACGACGGTGGCGGCATCCGCGAAGGGGTACGGGCCGCTGCGCGCGCAGTAGAAAGTTAGGTGGGCTGGGCTTAGGCTTAGGTGCTGCTGCGCGGGCGTTAGTTAGATTCTTTTTTTTCTTTTTCTGTTTTATTCTTTTTTTTTGCAGAAAACTGTTTTGGAAGAGAAAGGTAGGTGTTAACTTAGGAAAAATTCTAGAAAAATTAGGTTAGCCTTTTTAGATGATTAGGAACCATTTTCCATATTTGGATTTCAAAAAGTTGGAATTTAAATTGGGGTTTGTATTTGAAACCAAATTTGGGAATTTTGACATTAAATAACTTTATTGAAAACAAGCATTTTTTTATAGAAACATTTGACATTTATATTAAGAAAAAGAAAGATTACCTAAGTGTGAACTTAAGATTTTAGATTTCAAAAGGTATGAAAGTGATTTGAATTTGAAAAGGTCTTAGAATTATTTGATTAGATTAATTGATTGAAATAAAGCACCATTTTATTAGTTGAACATTATGGGAAAATTGGAAACAATTAATGTTTTTATTTGGAAACAACTATTTGGATGTTGGTTTGGAATTTCAAATGGGAAACAAATTGAATTTGAAAAAGGTTTGATTATTGGATGCATTTTTATAGAAATAAAACAATAGTTTTGAAGCACACTTTAATGGAAACAAATAATGGTTTTATTTTGAAATATCTTTTTATAAATTGTAACATCACAAGGATGAAACAAAGGGTTTGAATTTTGGTTTGGAATTCAAATAGAAAACAAAGGAAAACAAATGGAAAACAAACAAAACAAATGCAATCAACATGATGCCATGATGCAAAACATAAAATAACAGAGAGCAAACATTCTAAAGGCTATTTTTCAGACTTGGGATGTTACACCAGCCTGAGGACCTTTTAGTCCCGGTTGGCCAGGCCAACCGCGACTAAATCCCCTCCCGTCCGCCAGCTGTGGACCGAGCGCGCTGGGCACAGACAGTTGGTCGTGGGTCTCCTCCCGAACCGCGACTAAAGACCCCTATGGTCGCGGTTCGATTATTTTGGGGACTAATGGGAGCGTATGGAAGGCCTATTTTCTACCAGTGATACTTCCCTTTATAAAAAAAAAGAAACTGCCAATTTCAGAATTACTGGTATAGAACGACGAAGAACCAATAAATCTCACTGCTTTGCCATCCAACTTGTTTATCACATGAGAGATGCAAGAAGTAATATTCATGGAATAAAATATGAGAGGGAGTGGCTCACCGGCGATATCAATATGGATGTGTGGCGGACACCGGCCGGCTGGACACCCACCCCGTACTGACAAAATGAAATTGATACTTAGTTTGAGGCGGGGTCCATGAAAATTAAATAGAGAAGAGCTGGACATCCACCCCGTCCCTTCTCGTATGCCTCTCGATCATTGGAAGAGGAAGGGACTGCGTCATCGCGGAGATAACGGAGAAGTGAAACCGTGTTTTCATTTTCATATGGGATTATTGATTGAGAACTGAAGATGAATCGTACCTGCACGTATCATAAGAAACGAAGATGAATCGCACCGACCCCGTACCATCGGATTGGGCTGACTCTTTTGTTCCATGATCATCTAAAGCAATAGGCTGCATGTGGCCCTGTAGTTGGGCTAGAATAATAGGTCGTATTCTGGACCGAGTGGTCCAATCCGATGGGTGCCATTAGAAAAAGATCGGCCTCTCCTAGTCTTCTGAGACTAGCCATACTAGTGGTATCATAGCTAGTATCATGCAACTTGAACCCAAAAAAACTGATGTGGCAGGTAATTAATGAGGAGAGAGATGGTTAGAGTAACATAGGTAGATACCGTATCATGACACGTAAAACTAAAAAATTTAGTTGCATGTAAATCTTATACACATATTTGCATTGAGATTCTACAAATTAATAAATAGAATGATATTATGATACTACTATAAGATACTATGCATTATAGAGGTAGTATCATATACTAGTATCATGTGTATGATACTCCGCACTATGGCTAGTCTGAGAGGAAAAGAAGAGCAACCGCATACGTGAAAAGTGTCAGGGTCCAGAAAATTTCGGTGTGTTTTTCCTTTTCCACTCGAACGGAGGATACCACGCATTTTTCTTTAGATTTTTTTTTAAAAAACAAAGTATCTCTAAAACCGTGTTTCGAAAGTACAAACCGTTTTCATATTTAGGATCCCCGCGTTGAGATCTACAAAACTAGATCCCATATTGATAGGTTTCGAGATTATTTTGTTGAACTTTGTACACCCTGTTGTTTATACTTTATAGTTTCGGTAGCACGCGCGTGTGTGTACATCATGTAGCAGCGATGCTCGGCTTCGTCTCGCTATTTTTTATGGCTCGGCTTCGCCTCGATAACCATTTATAAAGATTTTGAAGGGGGTACATATGTCGTTGTGCGCATCGAAGGAGTGCATTGATCGTAGTGCGTGCTACGGCTCGGCGTTGCCTTGTACTACAGCTCGGCTTCGTCTCGAACAAAACGTCTACGACGTTCATCTAAAAAGTACACACGTGTTGTATCTAAAAAGTATAAAAAAAATTAGTATACAAAGGTTGTTTCTAAAAATATACATGCTTTATGTGAAAATATAAAAAAATTGCTACTGAAAAGTATACAAACGTTGTTCTGAAAGTGTAAAAAAAAATGTTACTGAAAGTATAAAAACACTGTTCTGGAAAGTATAAAAAAATGTTACTGAAAGTATAAAAATAATGTTCTGGAAAGTATAAAAAAATTGTTATTGAAAGTATAAAAAAATTGTTCTGAAAAGTATACGCAATGCGTACCTGGGTGTACATCCGCATGGATGTATATATCCGCCTAGGCGTACAACCGCCTGGGTGTACGCCGACCCTTCACTGAGTGTACACCCATCTGGGTGTACAAAGCGCGTGGGTGTAAAAACTCCTGGGTGTACTTCCGCATGTAACTGGGTGTACAACCGTCTGGATGTACACCTGTGGTGCACGTGTGTGTACGTCAGCACATGCACTTGGGGCGTACTTCGTTCACTGCACGTGAACGTATAACCGTGTGTAACTGGGCGTACATCCGTGTTGATTCTGGGTGTACAAAAAAAGTTTCTCGAAACCTATCAATATGAGATCTAGTTTTAAAGATCTCAAAGCGTTGATCTCAAATATGAAAACGGTTCGTAATTTCGAAATACGGCTCTCAAGATATTTTATTTCTCAATAACGGATATCGAAATAAATGCGTGCCACACTTCTCCGTCCGTGCGCGTGGGAAAGGGAAAAGCCCACCAAAACTCTCTCGTGTTGACACTTGGCGCGCATGCAAGCACCTGTGGGGGGCCACGAGGAAGTAGAAGCTGACACTTATCGCGAGAGGGAGTGCATGAGAAGAGAAAATGCGACAAGTATCGTCACGACAGCGAACGCGGGTGACCTTCCGGAAGGGAGACTTTTTCTAGTGATTTCGCAATCCGATCAATGTGAAAGGCGAAACATGATGCACGAAACAGAAAAATCAGGCCTTTTATCTTTGCTGATGTGGCATGTTTGGTGAGGTGGGAGGGCAGCATGTTGAGAGAATTATAATTAGTGGGTTGCCTCTATTTAGTTATATAGGATATGCAGCTACAGTGTTTTGAGAGTCGTCTCAGGAGGTCCGGGCCAATCCGATGTCCTTCTCGCCGCCGTCGTTGGCCGAGGAAGGAACATGAGCGGCGCCGGTGTTAGGGCTGTAATTCGTAGCTTTTCTTCTTCCAGTACTACAGGTTTGCTATCCTATTTGGTCTTTGGCGCGATTCCGCGGAGGTCGTGGTGGCTAGCACTCCTGGGCGGTGCTGGCTTCCCTGTCCATGGCGCTCTAGAGGCTAGAGCCGATGGCGACGGGCGAAGATTCTAATGCTCCTTTTCTAAATAAGCTCGATGCAAGGGATTCAGATCTGGGAGCTCTTGTCCGCTTCCTGGCATTGATCGAAGGGGATTTGCCGCTGTTTTTGGCTGGCCATCGAGGAGATGGTGCTGAGATCTGGCGAACAGATGCTCGTTCGGTTGGAGTGAGGGAGCTGGGTTACGGTTCTTTTCCTGCGGTGAGTGTGATGAAGTCTTCCTCGGTTGATCCTTTGAATCCCACTGGCAGCACATGTGGTTTCTTCGCGGGCTTCGAGGAAGATGAAGTTTGGGTGGAGATGCGTAAGACAGGGATCCGTGCAGTGCAGGAGATCTCCCTCCTAGTTGCGCTGATGTGCTCTACAGGAGGTAATTTTTCCAGCACGAAGAACATCTCCGTAAGTTCTTGGTGGATGCATATGCTTCTTCAAAAAATTTCTTTATGGCGTCCAAATTCATCCTGCGAGCTGCAACTTCATATGCCTACTTGCCATGCATTGATTTTCTTGTCAACTATTGGGCATGCCAATTATGCCTCCTTACTGTTCGGGACATACTGGAGACGGGTGAGAACGTCTCTGCGGTTTCTCAGATTCAACAGCAAGGATCCTCCTGATCTGAGCTCGGTGATGCATCCTCGAGATTTACAGCTCAATACCCTTCAAGAGTACAACGGAAGGTGTTTTGTGTCCGAGTTCTCGACGGACCCCCCTGGTAGGCTCCTGTTGTGCTCTTTGGCATAGTTGTCATGTTTCTCCCATAGTTCAGCTAAGATGTATCTATCTAGACAAATTAGTTTCTCGGGATGACTATTGTAATCACAATGTTGTAATATGTTCTTATCCAATAAAGTGATTGCAGCCCCCTTGGGGGCACCCTTTGTTAAATTTTTTTCCTGACGAGGCATGGATTTGGCTCATCCATCCATTGCACATACCGGTCATGAAAGTAAATTCACGCGGAAAATAAAGCTATGAACATAAAAAAATACTTTAACAAGAAAAAAATATAGCAGGGAAAAAATTAAATAATTTATGCAGCGATTTGGACTAGGAAAACTGGCCGAGTCCGACGCATGAGATGAATCCATCTGGACGTTAGGCACGTTTGTTCCCTAGCAGAAAAGCTAGGGTTTAAGTTACATGAGGATGATGCAGACGAGTTCGTCTGGGAAGAAGAAGCACCAGATCCGAACGAAAAAATCAAGATGACTTTCTATTGGGAAGGTCGATACTACAAGTAATTCGGCCAAAGAGGCGGCTTTGAGAAAATTGAGGATATATAACATATTTACAATCCAATTTGGCTGTCTTGGAGATTGGAGAAAAGCTATGAACCTAGGGCCTTTTTTAGAAACAACTACACCGTTTTGCTAGAGGAGTACGATGGGTTCCAAAACCCTAGAACTATCGGCTTTGTTCGCGCTTATCCCCAAGAGGGGCTGGAAGCCAGACGGTGAGGGAGGCGATTTTGGAGCGTTGCTGGATTGGGGACATCGCTCCATATGATTAATGAGTGATTGATCTAGAGAGGAACCAATTCCTACTTAGAATCCATAGTCATGGTTGCTTCCATATTACTTTATCTTCAAAAGAATGTTTTGTTGATCAAGGTGATTTAGGAACTGAAAAGAGTTGTTTTCAGAAACAATCAAGTGAAATATATATTGATATCTAGAAACTTATTTGTAGCAACATGACTGAGTATAATGTAGCGTAACAATGTATGCTTATATTATTTTAATATATGCAATGATTGAAGACGCTAGGCGTTTGAATATTCCAAGAAATTGGGCGCTAAACATTATCCTCTAAATTCCTTCCTTCTAGCTATAGTAGCTTAATCATAAAATTGTTAAGATGGTATGGATTAAAAGTATGGGTAAATTCGTTTACCTTACTTGGAGATTGCTAAGAGTGAAATCTGGAAGAATACTATTAATATGATGATATTAGTAGAACAATCAAACTCAAAGTATGACTCAATGGGTGATAGTATATGACTAACACGCCAAAGAAAATGAGCTAGTACGACTAGCATTGTTTGATATTGAATGGTTCTTCTGTAAAGGAAATAGAATATTGAAAATAGAATTACAAAAAGATATATGGCAGAAAAAGAAGATAACTGGAAAAGTCCAGCTCAGGAGTATATGCTTGATATACAAGTTATAAATTTATTACAAGTTAACAAAGTATTTTTGGGTATTTTGATACCACATTGGTTGGTATGAGTTGTCATACAAAGCAACACAATGCAAGAAATACAAGGGCCTAAAACGAACTAGTAATAGATGTGGAATCGATTATGACAAGAACATAAATAAAGTGTTATTGTGTTCATTGTCGTATCGAACCAAACATTCAAGATTTATTTTAAGAACTTAATAAGTTGTTATTTTGTTCTGTTCTTTTGTGAGAACAAATGAGATTGTTCAAATTATGACCATATTTCATAGTTGATGGATATGTTAATATAAATCATGTTGCTAAAGTAAACATCTATAAAACTAAATGCTAAACGTTGCAAGACGTAAAAGAGTTTCACTTAAATTGTGACACCACCATTTTAGTTCATATCAGAAAGGAAAACATGAAGGAACTCCATATTGATGGACTTCCGGAGTTATTTTGTTTTGAATAAATTGACGCTTGTGAGACCTCTTCCAAAAGATGACTATAATTCCGTTCTTAAGCCAAAGTAGAATGGACAAGTAATTTAGTGGAGATTATACATATTGATGTATATAGTCCATTATGTGTAGTCATGTATGGTGGATTAATTTTTCCTTCATAAAATCATGTCGATGATTTGAGTAGATATGTGAGTATATCTATTTAAAGAGAACGGAGTTTTTGACTTTTTGAATTGGTTCAAATGGTTGTTAATATGAAGTAAAAATCAATGTAACAATATAATCAAGTATTTATGATTGGAACATAAATGATAAAGTTTAAGTTACAAGTTTAGCAAAACATCTGAGAAGTTGCAGAACTGTTCTACAACTTATACTTCTCGAATACCCCACATTAGTTTGGAGTATTCAAGAAACAAAATCAAACCTTGTTGGACATGGTAATATTAATAAAATTGCCATTATAATTTTGTAGTTTATACATTAAGGACAATCGCTTTCACACTGAAAAGAGCACCATCATGATCCGTTGAAATTGACAACATATAAGATATGGTTTAGGTAGTGACCCGAATTATCATTTTCTTAAGTTTTGGTATGCATAGCATGTGTAAAATGTTTACAACCAAAATGGGATACATATATGTTTATAAGGTTATATCAACGAATCCATTTGGTATTTCTCCTATCACCGACCAAAGATAAATGTTGTTTGTCATAAAGGGTTGATTTCTCGAGAAAGTAGTTCTTGCGAAACAAGTGAGTGGGAGCACAGTACAAACTCAACGATATTAGAGAATCTTCGTTATCATGTCAAGAGTAACGAAACACTAGAAGTTGTTCCAGGATTTGCTATTTTTGACAAAGTAGAAGACACGACATGTGTTGTAGATACTTCGAATGAGTTTGCGAACTAAACCACAAAATCCCTAAAACTTTGTACTTAGACCAACTTATGGTTTAAGAGTAAAGTGTTGTTTTGACAACAAAAGGACCTGGACCTTATAAAGGAAGCAAATGATGGGCCCTGACTTCGGAAAATTGACTATGAGTCATTATATCCGCCATAGTATCCTTGTATGAATATCAAGTATGTGACTTGGTAGTCCTTTCTATAGGCATGATGCCTAACGATAACAAAAGGGTCTATATAGCGACAAAGACATGCATTTTTACATCCTTTGAAAGTTGTACTTATCGAAAAGGTTGTTTTCGACGAAGTTCAAAGAGTTGACTACTACAAGTTTTTGATCTTCCATAGTGATACTTTAGTCTTTACGGATAGTTCTAGCAAAAGTTACATATTATGACATGGAAGTTGAATAAAAAAACCAACTCTCCCCCCGAGGAAGTTTGATCAAAGATGTGTACTTGACATAGTCTGAGAGTTTTGTAAAGTTCAAAAGGTTGCTAGAAAGGTACGCACACTTCAATGGTTGAAGTGAGCATAACAAAGTTGAAATCTTTACCTTAATGAAGTTACAAAAGAGTTTGATTCCATCATGAGCGATAAAGATGCTTGTAGAGTTACAAGAAATTAAGTGGGAGCGCTATGGAATGTTTCCAATACTTTATGTAGATGACATATGGTTGATTGGAAAATATGTATTTTAAATCAACACGATTAAGATTTTCATATCGATAAAAGTCTTAGAAGATATTGGGCATCGATATCTATAAAAGATGGATTGAAGCGCCTGATATGATTGAAGCCAAATTACATAGATGAAATATTGAAGTAAGTCAATATCGAAATGACAAGAAGGAGTTCTTGTCACATGGAAAATAATTGAGAAAGATTCAAATGTTTTGACACATGATGAGCATCATTGAAATTGAGATTTCTAAGTCATGTTTCCATGCTATGTACACAACCAGATGAGTCCTATGCTATAAAATGTTATAGCAGGATAATTCATATGATGATTTGACAACAGTGGGAGAGATCCTTGTGTCATTTGAGAAATGCTAAGGATATGTTTTCCTATGTAGTAATGACAAAATATTAGTTGTAGTACGTTACACTAATAGTCTTGTCATTTATTCAAGTAATTTTATTCAATTAAAATATGTGATGAAGGGTAGCACAATAGGCTGTAAGAAAGTTCCATGCTGTATTTGAAAGCGTTTCAAAATTAAAATATTGTGACAACTGATAATAAGCGTATTTTGTGTCAAGGAGTTCTTTATTGAACTTGGTGAATTTCAAAGAATGCTAACACTATGAAGCTACATTTTCAAAGAACTTGGTTTAAGCTGAGGAATTAAGGTTTCACCGATTGACCATATATATACAAAGCCATCTCATTAGAGAATGAGTGATGCGTGTAGACGCAAAGAACATGCAAATACAATAGGAACTGAACAGTTCAGATCTTTTTGACGATGTTTACCACATGCGAAGCATGGTAATAACACTGTAACGCCATATGTGTTAAGTGCTTACAGCCTAGATTATTGACTCTAGTGCAAGTGGGAAACTGAAGGGAATATGCCCGAGAGGCAATAATAAAATGGTTATTATCTTATTCCTTGTTTATGATGAATGTTTATTTCTCATGCTAGAATTGTATTAACCGGAAACGTTGATACATGTGTGTTTAATAAACAAACAATGGTTCCTAGTAAAGCCTCTCTTTTAACTAGCTCGTTGATTAATTGATGATCAAGGTTTCCTGATCATGAACATTGGATGTTGTTAATAACGGGGTCATGTAATTAGAAGAATGATGTGATGAACATATGACCAAAGTGAATATAGCAATGCGACCAAGTCATTAAGTTTATATTGTTATATCAAACATACAAAGTAACTTATTCCTTAGACCATGAGATTATGTCAATTACTGATACCGGAAGGGTGCTTTGATGTCATCAAATGTTACACCGTAACAGGGTGACTATAAAGCTGACGTTAGGTATTCGGAAAGTATTAGTTGAGGATCATGGGTCAAGAGTGGGATTTGTCCATCCAAAATGACGGAGAGATATACTCTGGGCCCTCTCGGTGATATCACATTGACACCGCTTGCAAGCACGTAATATGATCACACGGATGTTATATCATAGGAACAAGAAAAGAGTACTTGTTGGTAACGAGATTGAACAAGTATGGTTGATACCAATGATCGAATCTCGGACAAGTAAAATATCGCGAGACAAAGGGAATTAGTCACGACGTTGATGGTTCACACAATCACGAGAGTCATCGTTGAATATATAGGAGTCATCACGGATCTCCAGATCCCGCCGTTGATTATTGATCGGAGACGAGTCTCGATCATGTCTATCTTATTTGTGAACCGTAGGGTGACACACTTAAGGTTCGATGACGCGTTTGAGAGGATACAGAATATCGAAGAATATTTTGGGCAGCACCGAAATTGTTTTGGGGAAAATGTAAATAGTTCAAGGGCTTTTCCGTCGAGTGGTTGTTAATAGAATTAACGAATGATTCGAGGTGCTATATGCAAATGTTTTTTTAATGGAATTAACAAATATAAATAAAGAAATAAAAATGTTTTATTTATTTATTAAAGGAAAACATTTGGATTTTCCAAGTGGGAAATAATGGGAAAATGAGTGGGTGTAAGTGGAGTGTCCACTCACATGATGAGGGAAGAGGTGGTGGCACCACCATGGGCTGGCCGCACCCACCCCTTGGCTGCCTCCCCTTTCCCTATAAAAGGAGGGTGAGAGCTCTCCCTCCTCCACACACTTGCCCCACCTCATTTCCTCTCCACCCGCTGCTCCATACCATGGTCTCCGGCTTGGCAAAGCCCTGACCGTGGGATTCTTCACCACCACCACGTCGTCGTGCTGCTGGAGTTCCGAGGGGTCCTCTACTTCCGTGCCCCGCTGGATCGAGGGAACGAAGGTCGTCATCAACTGTACGTGTGACCGATCACGGAGGCACCGCCGGATTGCGGTGCACATCTTCTCGCTTTCGAGATCGGTGTGAGTACGACTACGCCAACAACGAGATTTCATCTCGTAACGCTTTGTGTCTTTGTGGGTATGTCTTCGGAGCGATTTGGACTAGGAAAACTGGCTGAGTCTGACGCATGAGGTGAATCCATCTGGACGTTAGGCACGTTTGTTCCCTAGCAGAAAAGGTAGGTGTTGATGCACGAACGCGTCACACGAACACGTCCTCGTGTACCCGCGGCACCGAGGGAGATGCTCCCCTACTCGCACCGTGGGAGGCCTACCGGAAGCGCGGTACGCAAGACAGTCCGGCAGGCGCTTTTTGAGGCGAGACGCCCCGGTTTCTCGGGAGGGACCCCGTCGGAGGACCTGGTGATGATTGGCTGCTCCAAGTTGTTCTTAGCACCCCTGAAGTCTCGTGGATCGTAGCCTCCAAACCTGAAGAACAGCGAAGAACGAGAAAGAAAGATACAAGGGAAGAGAGATAAAGATAGATGAACACGGTTAAGTATATATATATATATATATATATATATATATATATGTGTTTGTTCAATTGGTGTTGGTTCAATTGGCCATCACCCCTCATGTATATAAGAGGTGGCTGGATTTCCCGTGCAAGAAAAAGGCTTGGATTCACGTCCAAAACCCTAATTTGCATCCAATTTGGATGTTTGACTCGAACCTTCCAAAATTGTTCGGTCTGAAAACTGTCTGCACCTTGCGGGTCGTTTTTGAGTCAGTAAAAAACGTCAAATCAAAATCACGTAAAAGACAAAGTTGTTTGTCCTAAAAAGATGAAGAACTTTCATGTTTTCCTATTTTCATCCGACATCATCTTGAAGGCTTAATTGTATCTTCAATAAAACCTGTTTGAATCGAATCTGAATCTGTTAGTTCTGGCCGGTCCGTATTTTGCAGATTCGAGGTAGTAAAGACCCTAGATAAAAATCTCTTAGAATAGAAAGTTGTTCGTCTCGAAAAAACGAAGAACGTTCATTTAATGAATTTTTCAATTGGACCTCAACTTGATGTTTCAAAATCAGGTGGAAAAAGTTCAACGCAATTTGAAGGTTTTCAACTCATTTCACCAATGCTTCCGCCAAAGTGCAGAGTATGTCTATGGTTTGGCAGATTTCCCCGCATAATGAGATGATATGTATTATTTTGTCTCTAGAAGTTTTGTACAACCTCAGATTGAGATGATCCAAAAATCAAAGTTGCTTGTTTCGACGAGGCGCACAACTTTAATTCACATTATTTGTTCATTTGGGCTCATCTTGTTGCCTTTCTTTTGTGAGCCAAAAAGGAGTGTCAACACATGCCCCTTGTTTTTTTTTTTGCAAAGCTTGTGTGCCAAAAAAATAACTTGCGCCATTCTTATTCTAGGAACGACGTCAATACTCCATCGGCCATGTGTTCTCAGGAGGATACTAGATCATGGATCATATGTGCAAGAGGGAAAATACCTTAATAATATTTCACCCAGATATTCCGAAAGAATAGCAGCAACCGTTCGGCGATAAATGTCATCACTCATCAATGCATATTTGAACGCAACCCGCCAAACGGTCATGATCACCCTATTGTAGGATTTAACAATGAGCTTCTTCAGGTCATCTACATTAGATTTTATGTTAGTGCATGGACGAAGCGGTTTGCCTCGATCCGGTCCTACTTTCATTGGTGAAACAAATCATCGACTCATGGGGAATATGCAGTGCAACATGATCAAATGGTAGCCCTATGTTTGCGCACCAAATCATCACATTTCATGCCTAAGCATAAGAGAGTTAGTAAAGCATTTCAAGATAAAAATTATACCTAGAAATGCATGGAGATAAACAACATGTGATTCGTCAAAACATGATTAATCTTAAAATTGTTGCACTACTCACAACGAATCAGAAGAAGTCTCAATATGTGGCACAATATCGAATAAAACTTCTAGCGCGAATAGAGAAATTTTCATATTCGGCATAATTATTCATGAAATACATCTTAGATTGCACGAGACTTCAAAAATAGCATCATAAAGAGGTAAATAGACAATGCCAATGCATATGCCATTGGCTTAAAGCTAAATCAAAAAATGCTAGCTCCATGGTACTAGAGAGACAAAATCAATATCAAACATTATGCTGATGATCGATATGTTGCTCAACAACATAGCTAGAAAAATTTGGCCATTCAAAAAATTTAAAGGCTCACAAGCCAAATATAATAAATGCATGAGTAAGAGAATAATTGTAAATTGATGCATACCTTGTCTCTTTCTGTAGCATTACTAAGAACGATGTTATCACACCACATCGGCCATGTCTCGATAACTTCTCAGGATGATAAAAGACTATCGGCCACATATCTTTGCCTGGAACCATGCATACACCATCCACCAAAGTATGTATAGCTGAAATAAAGTAAAAACAACAAAAAATGATAATGAATTCAAATATTTCGGCTCTTTGTATTAGAAAAATATAGATATTAATCAAATGCATAGTGACTTGGTATTGTTCTTCCATGGTATAAATAATTATGATGCACCCATGGATCAAAATAAGTCCATTGGGAGTAGCCAATCAAACCTGGTGGCGAACTCCATGACAAAGGCAATGGTGGCACGGTTGAAGAATATAGATGATGTGCCAACCGAAGATTTCTCTTAGCTAAAATAGACCTTCGGCTTAATTGCTTGTTATTTTCAGTCTTTTCTTTCTTTACTTCTATGAATTACCTCACAACATAATCTTGCACATCATTCCTATCCTTGCAGCTCTCCTTAGGAATCCATGCGATTTTTTTTCTTTTTTAATTCCTTAGCACTAAGCCTTCGCAATTTTCTTTCTTGACAACTCGATAAAATGAGTGGGCATCCTAGCTGTACCTTTTGTTTTAGCCTTGGCAACTCTTTGTTGATTTTGGACACTGTCAACTTTAAACATTCAGATTTGGCACTTTTATCTTCAACAATTTTTTGTTTCATCTCTTTGCCTTTAACATCCAAGGTCAAGTGGATCGGCTCTTTGTTACTTGAAACTGAATGCGAAGTAGCACATTTGCGTCCATCCTTTTTACTTGGTAAACTTTCTTGACCACCTCCTTCTTTTCCCTTGAGCTGCGGACCGATTTTTTTTTATTGAAATGGTCTCTAGCATGCAATTGTTGATCCAATGATGATCTATTTGGAGCTGCATAATTTGGGTTAGATGGTATGGAATAATATGGATAATATGCCCATGAATCATACATGTACCATGATGAATATGGATAGGAATTATCATAGGAAGGTGTCCATGACCTTTGCATTGGTGACCTAAAAGGAGGATATGAATCTGCTTCATTGAACTTCTCTTTTCGCCAATACCGGTTGTTATCCTTGCGCCTTGGGGATGATCTTGATGCTTTTGCATTACTCGGCCGATAAGCACTTTTTGCTTCACTCTCCTTTTGATATTTTTTCAATAGTTCTTCGAAAGTAACTTTTGATTTCTTACCCTTGTGCTTATAGAGGCCCTTGTTCTTGACTTTGCATGCATCAATCTTGAAATTTTATTGTTGCCCCCGAGTGTTTGATGTCATCGATGTAACATCAATGGAATTACGATCTTCAAGAATATCCTTTGTGTGTTCATGAATAATTTATTTTATTGAAGACTTGATCTCACCATCTTCACCATGTACCTTCTCAGCTTTGAACGAATCGGCTTGAGGTAGCCGATGTAAAATAGTTTTGCCATCAAGACCATTTAAAATAGAATGTTCATCTATATGTGACTCACCATAATTCAATCCTCCTTTATCAATGACCGATTTCACTATTTGCTGAAACATGTCACAATTCTCATAACTATGCTCAAACGAATCATGCAACTTGCAATACATTCGTCCTTGTATTGATGGCTCTACATGGTGATCAAGACTCATGATATAATCATTTTCAAGTAACATATCAAAGATGCAATCACACATGCTCAAACTAATGGTACACTTTTTGCTAACTAGCTGATTATATTCAGAGAACGGCTTCTGAGTTAAGTAACTGAATGGTTTAAGTTTGACACCACCACATTCAGCTATGCTTTGACTTTTGTAATGATTCTCCGATGCTTTTGAATAAACGATCATACTAGCATCGGCTTTCTCAGGAGATTCTACGCTTGGATTTATATTTCTGAAATCAAAGTAGTTAGAATAAACATGTCCCGCTTGAAACCAAATGTTAGCCAAGTATGAGATAAGCAAAGCCACCCATGTAAATACAATTTTTAAATGAAACAACATGGAAGGATTTTGCTGTAATAATTTTTTACTGTCGGTCTCTCTAAGTTTTGTATTATGTTGACCGATAGTTTTTGTTACAATTTTATCACTAAGAAATAATTTACCTTTCACGATTGGTATTTCAATGTTTCTTATGAAAATCTTGCTAATAGATGCATCAACAATATAGTTATGACCAAATCGGAAAATAAGTAAATTATTTGCTGGATATACCTCCTCGAAGACGTTGGGAGAACATGATGGTTGCATGACCTCAGCAATATCTTGCCCTCCTCTAGATGATTTCCAACGACGTGCCTTCTCCATTTTCTGGATCTTGTACCTCCTCACTTTGATGCTCAACATCAACCCAACTTGGTTTGGCTATACTTTCTTGCAGTTGAACTACATTTACCTCTTTGGTACGAAATTCATAGGGAAACATGTAAGCTGACTTATTTCCAGAAAAATCAAGCACAGTTGTTTTACTAAGCTTGCCATGCTCTTCATCTATGAATCTTGCTTATTTTGATTGAACATATTAGGCATATGTAATGCTTGATTCATCTTTTTCAACCAAAGTAACTATACTTTCTGAATCATTCTTACTTTCCTCAAGGATCATATCAATTTGCAAAGCTTCTTCTTCTTGTCTAGTCTTATCAGAGGGTTCAACTTGTTTGGTGCATGGAGGAGTAGACTTGATTTCTCGAACCGAATAAATATTTTCTTGGCGGTTCTTCTCGAGATATGCAAGAAACTCCTGCCTACATTCCTCTTCAAACTTCTCCATGAGTTTCTTCTTAAGCGCTTCAGATTCCTCAAGGCGCTTCCCTCTTGATCATCTCATACCCTTGACTATGTTCTTCCGATAATTCCTCCCAAGTTAGCTTGGTGAATTCGTCAGTGCTATGCTCTGCATGGCGAGATTCCCCCCCAATACTTTTATTTTTGTTCGGCAATGCGTTGCCGAAACTTCGTGGTTGTGAAGGATAACATTTGAGCTCAAATTGTTTACGCTCTTCTTCACGTTTCTTTTTAACCATCTCTAAATCTTGTATTGCAGCGGGATCATGGGGATTTTCTGCTCCTCTCAAATGAATAGCATTGATCTTCTTGAATTCAACTGCAAGTTTTTCCTTGAAACTATCCAATCCATATGCGACAGAAGTAGATGAAGATACATGTGTTCCTGTTAAATTTTCACTTATTCGGCCATGGCTACTATAAAAGTGCGGAGCCAAACTATGAATCTCACCAGTTGCACATGAAGATGAAACGTTAGTAACAGAATGTGTAACATATGATGGTTGGGGGCAATTGGCCAAATAGCTACTAGTTGCATGTCCAATTCCCCTATCTATCGGCATATTTAAAGATGCACTAACATATTGCATGTCACTTGACGATGCATATAAAGGTGAAACACTCTCCCGCACGTAATTAAAATTTCTAGCATTGGGTGTTTCGTATTGGTTAACAACTGACCATGTTGTTCATCGGCATATATACTCCTGAGGTTTCCGATGCATGAGAATTCGAATATACATGTTGCATGTTGGTAAAATAATAATTATTCAAAGCATAGAGATTATTTTGCATCGACCCTTGAACATAGTAAGAACTAGGGCTAGCCGATACCGTACTCATATCAAAGGATCTAGCGACATTAACATGAGAGAAATTTGCATCTATATATGCAGATTGAGGATTCATGATACCGCTGTAGATTAGAGCTCTCAATGACGCTCTCTTCGTAGCAAGAACGGGCTGGAGACCATTCGATGCCTCGTCCCCAGCAAAGTCGCCAAAAAAGTGTGTTGACGCGTGAACGCGTCACACGAACACGTCCTCGTGTACCTGCGGCGCCAAGGGAGATGCTCCGCAACTCGCACCGGGAGGCCTGCCGGAAGCGTGGTATGCAAGACAGTCCGGTAAGCGCTTTTTGACACCAGACGCCCCGGTTCCTCGGGAACGACCCCGTCGGAGGACCCGGCGACGATTGACTGCCCCAAGTCGTCCTTAACGCCCCTGGAGCCTCGTGGATCGTAGCCTCCAAACCTGAAGAACAATGAAGAATGAGAAAGAAAGATACAAGGGGAGAGGGATAAAGGTAGATGAACACGGAAAAGTAGATATATGTGTTTGTTCGATTGGTATTGGTTCAATCGGCCGTCACCCCTCATGAATATAAGAGGCGGATGGACTTCCCGTGCAAGTAAAAGGCTTGGATTCACATCTAAAATACCTAATTTGCATCCAATTCGGATGTTTGACTCGAACCTTCCAAAACCGTTCGGTCTAAAACTGTCTGCACCTTGTGGGTCGTTTTTGAGTCAGTAAACAACCTCAAAACAAAATCACATAAAAGACAAAGTTGTTCATCTTGAAAATACAAAGAAACACATATTTATGATTTTTCATCTGACATTATATTGAAGGCTTAATTATATCTTCACTAAAACGTGTTTGAACTGAATCCGAATCTGTCAGTTCTGACCAGTCTGTATTTTGCAGATTCGAGGTAGTAAACGACCTCAGATTAAAATCTCATTGAAGATAAAGTTGTTCATTTCAAAACAATAAAGAACTTTAATATAACGAGTTTTTCAATTTGACCTTACCTTGATGCTTCAAAATCAGATGGAAGAAGTTAAACGCAATCTGAATGGTTTTAACTCGTTTCACCAATGCTCCCGCCAAAGTGCAGAGAGTTTCTCTATGGTTTCGCGGATTTGCTCGCATAATGAGATGATATGTGGTATTTTGGCTCTAGGAATTGCATACGACCTCAGATCGAGATGATCCAAAAATCAAAGTTGCTTGTTTCGACGAGACACACAAGTTTCATTCACATTATGTTTTCATTTGGGCTCATCTTGTTGCCTTCCTTTTGTGAGTCAAAAACGAGTGTCAACACTAGGGTTTAAGTTACATGAGGATGATGCATACGAGTTCGTCTGGGAAGAAGAAGCACCAGATCCGAATGAAAAAAGCAAGATGACTTGGTATTGGGAAGGTACATACTACAAGTAATCCGGCCAAAGAGGTGGCTTGTTTACAATCCAATTTGGCTGTGTTGGAGATTGGAGCAAAGCTATGAACTTGGGGCCTTATTTAGAAACAACTATGCAATTTTGATAGAGGAGTACG
This sequence comes from Alopecurus myosuroides, assembly GCA_028641055.1. NCBI lineage: Eukaryota > Viridiplantae > Streptophyta > Magnoliopsida > Poales > Poaceae > Alopecurus > Alopecurus myosuroides. The sequence continues at coordinate 661,078,096 of CM054057.1, forward strand.
ATGGGTTCCAAAACCCTAGAACTATTGGCTATGTTTGCGCTTATCCCCAAGAGGCGCTCGAAGCGCCAGATAGTGAGGGAGGCGATTTTGGAGCGTCGCTGGATTGGGGACATCGCGGGGGCTTGCTCCCCCTCGCCCTTTGTCAATATATGTAGACCTGGAGACTCACGCAAGAGATTCAGCTGTACGATGCGCCGGATAGGTTGATCTGGCGATAGATGCGGGACGCCGAATACTCCTTGAAATTGTGATATGCGGCCCTATTCTGCAGCGCCATTGAGTCTACGAGTTGGAAGCTCACCTGGAAGACATGGGCCCCACCTAGGGTGAAGTTCTTTGTGTGGCTTGCCTGCATTGATCGATGCTGGACGGGGGAGAGGCTTGAGAACCGCGTCTTGCCCCATCCTGCGCGCTGCCCTGTGTGCGATCAGGTTTCAGAGTCGATGTCCCACATCCTTACGGGCTGCTCCTTCTCCCGAACGCTTTGGTACGAGGCGTTGTCCTAGATTCGATCTACCTTTAGCCCCCCGGTAGCCGAAGACGACTTCGTGGGTTTGTGGTCCCTGACCCTGCATTCCACCCCTCGCCCTCTACGCAAAGGCACCTCGACGCTTATCATGCTTACGACTTTGTGGATTTGGAAACAACGCAATGCCACGGTCTTCGACAATGTAAACCCATCGATCAGCGCTCTGTTGGCAATGATCAAATCAGAGGCTCGCGATTGGGTGCAAGCGGGGGCGAAAGGGCTCGGTCAGCTCCTTCCCTAGCCTAGGTGTGTCTGGGTTGAGTTGTATCGCGGGGTGGCCTCTTTGTAGGTTTGTAAATAAACTCTCTTTCTATCAATGCAATGAAACGCAAAGCTTTTGCGTTTTTGCAACAAAAAAACTCTAGAACTATTGTCATGGATAAGTTTGAGGTATGGACAAGGGTGATGCACCTTCCAGACAATTATATGAAAGATAACGTGATCAGGGGGATGTGTGGGCCGGTGGGAGATGTAAAGGAGGTGTAGGTGAAGTTACCAGCAGGGCTGACATGTGAGTTTGCTCGGGTTAGGGCCAAACTGATGTGAACAAGAATTTGACTCGCTTTGTGCCAATCACAAAGGACAAGAAAAAAGAATGGTACCAACTGAAGTATGAGAAGCTACTAGTATTTTGTGGGATTTGTGGACGGATGGGACATTGGCATCAGGAATGTGGATCGGGTGACCATGATGAGTCAAAGTTGGAGTGGGGCGATTTTATTCTGGTAGATGGAGGTATGGGTCGGGGCCGTGGAAGAGGTCCCGGTTTCCCCCACCTAGGGATGAAGTAATCCAGCAGGCAGAGGTCAAAGCCGTTCTAACCATAGATTTAATGGAGACCCTCGTTATGATGATTTTTATGCGAATAATGAAGGGAATGAGTATCGAGCAGATGGTGATATACACATGCATGATAGGTTAAATCTTAAGAAAAAATTGGTGTTTGAAAAAACAAAGACAACTAATAGCCAACTTAACATAGTGATATACCTTGGTCACATGTTGGAGCCACTACCTGCGTCGGATAATTTTGAGAATGTGCTAGGAACACCAGGGAAGTTCCAGGCACCGAAGCGCATGAAGAAGAAGGACGATGAAGTATCACAACAAAATATATCGACGATCTCTGAGGGGGTTGTCCGGACACAATGAAACTTGTACGTTTAAACAACCCTGGTCTAAAAAAACTATGGTTGTTACTGCGCTTGCGGGTATCCAAAAGCTTTATAATCCAGACGTGTTATTTCTTATGGAAACCGATATTGAAGAGTGGCCGGTGGAATTATCACCTCGAAGAATAGGTATGGATCATAAGGAGGTTGTTATAAGTGATGGGCGTAGAGAAGGTTTACTGTAATTGTGGAAACAAAAAGTGGTAGTATCCCTGAGGTATAAAACTACAAATCATATTGACATTTCCATAAAAGCTGGTTCTGAAAATATTTGGAGATTTACGGGGTTTTATGGAGAACCGAAATGGGCCGAGAAGAATTTATCGTGGGATCAAATAAGAGAGCTAAATGTTGTGTCCACTATGCCTTGGTTAATTATGGGTGACTTAAATGAAACTCTTTACCCTTTTGAGAACGAGGGTGGAAATCCTGGGCCCGTACAGTTTATGCAACTTTTTCGAGATGTAAAAGTTGGTTATTTTTGGGAACAGATTTACATGGCATATATGGAAATCCACAATCAGCCATTATTGTTACCCTTTTGTTATTCTGATGTCTTAGTAACACTTACTTGTTAATTACTTGTCTTTGACATGTGGTAGTTGTGTTACTAATTAGCCCTCAAGCATGATTTGTTTGCTACTTGTATTTTAGTGTCGTTGTGGTAATAGCATGCTAATACGTGTTTGCTATCTTTGCAACCATGAGTAATTTGTGATAGGTTACTTCTTATGACTCCTTTTAAATTTCTTAACATGCGCGCAAGTCAGTGGTAATAACACAAATATGATTCAATGTTGTTTTGTGTATTTAATATGCTGCATACTCCAAATGTGTTTGTAATTCTGTTCTTTTTCCTTGTTGTTTTTTTGTTGCATAACAGTTTGTACCATGCAACATTCTTTATTCCTTCAACGAGTCAGTAGGCAAGACTGTGTTGTTTCGTGCGCTTGGGAGCGCATACAACATTGTTGTGTCAAAAGAACGGAGCAGAATCCGATTGCGCGACAAACGATGGGAATAATTCATCATGAAGAAAAATATCAACACGGGAAACCTACTAGTTTTTACTATGTCAGGACCTTATCCTAGAATCTCTGTTGTTCAAAATATCATCCGATATGCGGATTTATCGGTCGATTTATCGCTTATCGAATGGTGATTCGGGCAATTTTATCGGTGTTACGAGCGATTTATCGGTCGATATGCCGATATATTGATTGTCCATCAGTGGAACATGTGATAAATGAAATCCATCATAGCATTTTTTTAGTATTATTGAATACAATATATCTATATATATCATAATTTATAATGTTTAGTGCCGATATGATATATTTATATAGCATATTTTATATGTGTTAGTGCTACAATTTGGGATTACAAGAAAAATTGCCGATAAATAGTCGACCGATAAAATCGATTTATCGGCCGATAAGCCAATATATCTCTTATCATGGGCCGACCGATAAGTTGACGATAAGCGATATCCTTAACATTGTGTTATGAACTATGGTGTCAATGAAGAGGAGAGTGAGTAAGATTCATACCCTTCCGATGAGGCCTCAGATAGTGAATAAGAAAACTATCCACGATCTTAATCTCCGAATACTGTTTCTATTTTGTTTATTAATAATGTGGTTCAATTGGCATTGCTGAGATTTTTTTGCATAGACTAGGCGAATGTTAATTTAAAAAAGGTGCACAATATTGTATATATGTGTTTCTTATGTGATCTGGTTCGCATTATTAGTATTTCACCAGTATCACATGATCGGACAGTCTGTAAAAGATCCCGGAGGATACAATTACTAGCGAATTCGCCTATTTTATGGTCAGAGTGGAAAATCGGAAGCTCCAGAAATGGGATAAGGCCACGAGTTACAACTGTCTCTATTATTCATGTATTAGAGATGGATGGGGTATACTGCCATCTATGATGTAAATATTTTTAGAGACAACTTATATTTTTATCCGTCTGAGGGATCTGGTCATCACAACCGGTTTTCGACTGTAATTTAAGATACATTAGCGACCATGGCTTCGAGCCGGATTGAGAAACCGGTTCAGGCCTGTGTACACGGGCCGTCTCTGATGCGATTTTTTGTACTAGTGATATAGGAGGTACAAGAGAGATACTTGACAAAGGACTTTCTACTGTTAACTGGCAAGAAAAAATCGAAGATGCAGTGATGCAACACTTAGACTATGAAAGATCGGTTCATAGACCAATCTTATTGATGTTTGTCAATGAGACCAATCATGAACTACGAGAACCATCTATACTTCATTTTGAGGAAAGATGGATTGAAGAGGAGAATTTCCATGAGGTGGTACTAGGTGCTTGGGAGGCCTCCATCTTTGACACCCAAAATGGTGGATTATCGAAAAGACTAGCATTGGTGCATGACCACCTGCATAAGGGGGATCAGTATGTGTTGAAGGGTCCACAACGAAAGATTAAAAATGTAAAGAGGGAGATAAAGAAGCTAAACCGAAACAATTTAACTGTTGAGAATGTTACTCGACATTTTAAAAAAAAGTTACTCGAGAAATGGTTCTAACTATTCTGCTAGCGCAATAGGAAATTCATTGGGCCCAACGTAGCCATGTTAACTGGTTACAGCTCGTTGACCGAAACATGTTTCTTTCATAAATCTGATTCAACTAGGCGACAACGAAATACAATTAAGAGATTGAAGGATGATAATGACAACTGGCTTGAGGGATCCGATTACCTCAATCCAATGATTTCGTAGTACTTTGCAGGACTTTTTTCTACATAAATAGATTAACCAGATCGAGAGTTACTTGATAAAGTAACACCAAGGGTTATTAATATGAATGATGGACTTTTAAAGCCATATACGATAGAGGAGGTAAAGACAACTTTATTTTGAATTGGAGGCATGAAGGGCTGGGATCAGATGAGTTACATGCTTTGTTCTTTAAAAATATTTGGCATATTTTGGGAGAGGTGTTGATGGGTGATGTTTTGGATGCTATAAATATTAGGGAAATCCCTGATGGCTAGAATTATACATTTATTTTCTTGGTCCCAAAAGTTCAAACCCCAGATAAAATAACACAATGTAGACCAATCATCTTGTGCAATGTGTTATATAAGGTCATCTCTAAGATGATTGATTTTCACTTGAAGGTGATTCTGGATGAGATAATTTCCCAAGTTCAGAGTGCCATTTCGCGAGGGATTGATTACCGATAATATCTTGCTAGCATATGAGAGTATTCACATGATCAAGAGCAAAAACAAGCGGAAGGAGGGATTTTGTGCGGTAAAACTTGATATGCACAAAGCTTACGATCGTGTGGAATGGGTGGTTTTGGAGCGTATGTAGACGCGCCTTGGTTATCAGGAAGAAGTGGTGGGAACTTATTATGGCATGCGTGAGATCAGTAAAATACACAATTCGGGTTAATGGTCAGGAGACTAATGAGATTATTCCTACAAGAGGACTCCATAAAGGAGATCCTCTTTCACCTTATTTATTCCTTTTTTTGTTCAGAGGATCTTTCTAGTGCTTTGCTCATGAAGAGAAGGTTCGTGGCTTAGTAGGTCTTTGGGTGTGCAGAAATGCACTATCAGATTCCCATTTATTATTCACCGATGAATCCCTTATACTAATGAAGGCAAACATGGTTAATGAAACCTCACTGAGATGGGTATTGAATCAATACTGTGCAAGCTCGGGGCAATTGGTGACTGAATCAAAATGCAGCATTTTCTTGAGTCTGAATGTTAATGTTGTTTTAAAGGCAGGAATCTGTCTAGAATTGAATATAATGTCAGAAGCTATGCCGGATAAATACATTGGTCTCCCTTCCATGGTCGGCTTGGTTTGGACGGACAGCTTTGTTTATCCACTGGAAATAGTGATTGAAAGAATTAAGGGATGGAAAGGAAAATTTTGTCAGTGGGGGAGAGGGATGAGGGGGAGAATGATATATTATTGAAGGCTATAATCCAATCTATCAATATATTCTTGTGTTTCATAGGGGTTTTCAATATTCCTAAGGAACTTTGCAAGGAGATAAATGATGCAATGGATAGCTTTTGGTGGGGTCACACCGATGGTCACAAAAAGATGTATTGGTTTGCTTGGTGGAGAATGCAATTTCCAAAGAAGATAGGTGTAGAGGCCCCAAACCGGAAGGTCCAAAACCCCTCATATGCATACATTCACGATCCCAAGAAATTCAGTCATGAACAATATACGAAGTGGTACACAGATACATTATCCATTACACGAATAACAACAGTCTTACAAGCCAATGGTCACATGACCAAGTCTTTATTAGTTGTCACGCAGGACAGGCAAAGTCTCACAACTCACAAACACAGCGGAAAGAAAACACACGTAGATAGCCCATGCCACGCCGTCACCGATAGGTTGCTGACCGGGAGCCAGGCCTAGTTCGCATAGTCGTCAGAGTAGTACCCTTCCTCGTATTCTTCCTCCAAAGGCGTCTCCTCAAAGTCTGGCCAAGTAAATAGCCAGGGACGAAACCAATATGAGTACTTTTGAATGTACTCAGCAAGTCATCCTTCATACACTTACAAAATGCATCATGCTTATATGGTGGATAGGTAGGCTATAAATAGGGCTCACTACCTATGGTGTACATCTAAGATGACATCATAGTTGCACTTATTTTATCTGTATCTTCGTTGAAGAAGATGCTTCAGAAGAAAATAATATAAGTTTTTCTTTCTCTTGTAGATATCGCATGTACAAGAGGTTTTATAAAAGAAGGTTTTCTTTGCAAAACTTCTTGAAACAACATGTCCAGATCCTTCATCAGTACCTCTCAGGTACAAGGATTTGTTCAAAAACACATTTTGAAAACTTGACACAATACTAGCTACATGGCCTTTCAACTGCCCATATCTGAGGGCTCGGCTATTCTGAATAGTTTTACTCTGCAAAGGTGTACACATTCCACTAGATCCAATCATCTGCCATGAACCACCCATGGACCGACACATCGATATGCAAGCATTAGAAGAATGATCCTAACTGTCCACTCTGACACAAGCTAGTATATGCTCATTCCTTCAGTTGGGGTGTTCTCCCCGGCACCAGGTCACACCCTGCCATGTCAGGAGACCCAACTATCGCTTACGGGGGGTAAATCAATCCCTCACTTTGTATGTCTTGTTACTCCCTCCCGGCGACACTTCGGTCTAGAGAATCATCCTCTCTATAGCATCTTGAAATGAACCACACACTAACAAGCTCAAGCATCTAGATAGGCCCCGTACCCATGTTGGGGTAGAGTGGCAGTACTTCTTGGTTGTCCAGCGAAGACTAGGTTATGTGCCTTTTGTAAAACATTTGAAAACAACTCTTTAGCTCCCCCGGTGAACAAGGTCCCGCCTTTCCACCGTGGACTTTTCATAGAACCCTTTTGTTTGCAAAAGCACATTTTAAAAGTGTCCAATTAGGGACTCAAGATTATTATCTTAGGCGGTATTTATATACCTTATGGTGGCTAAAGGCTTGGTAACACCAAGTTGACTAATGGGAAAGTCATAATATACTATATAATAGTAATAGTAGTATTCACTCAATAAAAATAGTTTTTGGTAATCAAGTTTTTTAAAACTTCAGAAGTAGATGTTGCATGATAGGTAATGATAAGTAGGAATAACAACAAGCTTTAAGGATGGCTTGCCTTGGAGGAAACGAGGGTCTTACTCGTGATCACAGCAGGAGTGGTAGTAATAACCTACTGCTCCAACTACCTCTTCTTCGGTTTCTATCGTCGCAAAATAAAAGTAATAACACTCAATCAGAACCAAACTAAGCAAGCAATTTAACTCAACTATAACATACAGCAAGCAATGAACACACAAAAATAACACACAAGGTCACCAAACAAATCTACACAAGCATACACTCAAAAAGAATAATATTCATTATTATTGCTACACTACTATGGTTGAAAATAAATCATTTCTTAACAAAATGAGATGGAACCAGTGGGGTGCTCCACTAAGTTTTCCATGTCATTTAAGAGGTATTTAGCCTCTGGTCCAACTTGTGGAAACAAAATAATTTCCTATCAAAAATACTACTAGCTATCCTAGTGAAAAACAATACTATGGACATTAAATAATTAAACCTACACATGCATCTCTAAGGAACAACATGCATTCAAACAGAGATGAAAACAAGTAATAACCAGTACCAAAATGGTACTGGATCCATGTGAAAACACTCATAAAATCTTGGACGAAAATTTAGCTAAGCATTTCCATACACATGATTAAGTAGAAATAAAACTAGATATTAATCCTATGCTCATACTAGTTTCAAACAAATCCTAAACATGCATAAACTCTCTACCATGCTGTAATCTATGAGAAGACAACATAATAACACTAAATAACACATCTAAACATGCTAGAAAGCAGAATAACACTAGCAAGCAATTATTTTCAAATCAAATCTACTCATTTTATTTCTAACAGAAAAGTACAAAAACTTAGATCTGTTGCCAAAATAAATCTAGAGATCTAAAAATCACACAAAGCTAGGATATCATAGATCTATCCAATATCTAACAGATACAATTGGATTCACCTCAAAAAGTGTTGTAAAATAAATCCTAAAAATCATAGAACAGGCTACTGGACTTTTACCAAAATGAATGTCATTTCTAAATGATATCTTACCGTGAAGTGAGGTCAAGTTCTACTAGTAGACCTAGTCAAGGGATACTCTAGAAAGTTTAGTTTGCACATTTTAACTATTCAAATCAAAAGTTATTTCATTTTTTCCTTAACAGACAGTGCTCAGTTCAACATTTTTAATTCGTTCATACAAGGCTCAAATCCAGTTCTGCAAGTTTCATCCGTTCAAGAATTCGTTCATACACCTCATATAATTTTGGTTCATTTTATTTTTGAGTTTAACATTTTTTTACACGATTAAAGCAAAACAGCAGATTCAGTTCATTTTAGAAATGGAAAAAATAAAACTGCCGCGGGCTGAGCAGCACACGGGCGCGCGACCCATTAGCGCTCCGTGGCCCGCCTCGCTTCCACGGCGCGCGCGAAGAACGTGTACTGGTTCGCGGTTCAAACATGGACGTAGATCTTTAGATCTACGGCGCACGGTCATCGCCTCTTTCTTCTCTCTTTTCTTTTCTCTCTGACGAGATCGCGCGCGGTCGGCGGCGAGCTAGGAAGAAATAGCTCATTTAGGGGGCTTGCAGAACGGTAGCGAGTGGTCGATGAGGTCACAGAGGCTCGGGGCTGTGCAGGGGCGCGAAGATCATGGCTCGGGGTAGCTCCAATCAACGGCGCCGTGCAGGTGTCCCGCGGCGGCTCTGACGTGCTCTCCGGCGTTCCTGCAAATGAGGAACCACGGGGAACGTCAGGCACGGTCTACGGAGGGTGGGGAACACGATGAGAAGGACAGGGAGGGCTGGGATGGACCGAGGCACGAGTATTGCACCTCAACTATCCACGGTGGCCGCGGTGGTTCTCCGGCGATTCCGGCTAGCTAGTGGCTTCTCGAGCTCATTGTGGTGGCTGGGGAGAGTGAGTGAGTGAGTGTGCGTGCGGTAGTGAGGTCCGTAGCCCTTGGCATGGCTTTATAGGGGCGGGCGGCAGTGGTGCACGCTCGGGTGGCCACGGGCGTCAGTGAGACGCGCCCGTGCGCGTCCTAGCGAGCCCATGTCGTGCTCTCGCCTCTTGGGGGTGTCCAGGGGCAAGACTAGGGCTGGTCAATGGCCAAGGGGTCGAAGAAAAGGAAGAAAAACGGCGGGTTGGCACTGTGGCACGCGATAGGGGCGAGCCTGTCAGGCCGTGCCCATACCTCTCCCTCCCGTTTCACCCTCTGTTCTTCACTCTCTCTCTCCCTCTCTGGTCAAAACAACTTGGTTGCTAAGGGTTGAAAAGGATGGGTGCTGACTAGGCTTCTAGAAGCTTAAAACCGTGCAACATTTGGTTCACTCAATAAAAAGTTATGAGCATTTGAATTTGGTGCAATTTCACAGTTTTTTGAAAAATTTCAGTTTCAGTTTTCAGACTTAGAATTTTTCTAAGTGTTGATTTACAGAGTGGATTAGCCAAATGTTTTAGTTGTTTTCATGAACCAAAAATTATTCAAATTTTGTTTTCCAAGTATGGTCCTGTTAAGCAACATTTGTACTTTCATAAACAGCAAAAGAAACCAAATTTGAAATTCAAATGATCACTGAAAACAAGATGGAAAAACAGCTAGTTTGGGTTTTTCTCTGTTTTCTAAAAATCACTAAATCTGTCTTATTTTCTTAACACAAAAACATCAAGCAATTGATTGTTTCTGTGATTCCAATTTTCAAACCAAGTTAACCAATTTGTAGTCCATATAACAGAGATCACATCCATGCCAAGAAAACACAAAATGTGACTCTCTAGCATATAGATAACAAGGGTGAAAAACACCTAGTTGACTTAATTTTCAGAAATGGTTTTTAATAGAAATTCCTAAGGAAAACATTGGATTAATCTTATGCCAAATTGTTTTATTGATTCTAATCAAAACAAATATTAAGTATAAGTTGATTTCAACATTTCCACAAGAATTTTGATGAACAACGTTGGAAACACCAGGTGGAAAACAATCTAGAAATATCCAGAAAACATCACAAATAAAGTGAATGATTTTTGAATCAAATTTGCTTGCATTTCATAGATAAACATGGTTCAATACATAATGTTGGATTACACAAGGGCATTAAAAAGTTTTTGTTTACTCACAAAATGGTCTCCCTCATGTGTTACAAGTGTCCCAAATCTGGGGTGTGACAGATCTCCCCCCTTAAAAGAATCTCGCCCCGAGATTCGCGGGTTTAGTCTTTAAGGAAACCAGGGAACTCCTTCCTGATATAATATTCATGCTCCCAGGTTGCTTCCTCCTCTGAATGATTCGTCCACTGAATCTTAAGGAACTTGAAAGCATTTCTCCTGGTAGCACGAACATTTTCCTCAAGTACACGCAGGGGTCGATCACGGTAGGTCAAATCATCATTGATGTCAATGGTCTTGAAGTCCATGTCTTGGTAAGTGAGATTCTTCTCAGGTACATGAAGACACTTCCGGAGCAATGACACGTGAAAAACATCGTGAAAGGCTGACAGCTCTTCAGGTAGCTCCAGCTGATAAGATACCTCTCCACGACGGGCTAGGATCTTAAATGGCCAATATACCGGGGTGCAAGCTTTCCCTTGACATGAAAACGCTGCATCCCTTTGAGCGGTGTAACACGAAGATACACGAAATCTCCTATAGTGAAAGAGACATCGTGATGCTTAGTGTCCGCATAACTCTTCTGGCGTGATTGTGCGGGTTTAAGACGGTCACGTATTAAATGCACTTGTTCCTCTGCAGCTTTCAGAGTATCAACTCCAAAGATTTGTCTATCTCCTGTTTCAGTCCAGTTCAGAGGTGTACGGCATTTCCGTCCATACAATGCTTGAAAAGGTGCCATCTGAAGGCTTGATCGATAGCTGTTATTGTAGGAGAACTCTGCAAACGGCAGGCAGTCTTCCCACTTAACTCCATAGGACAATACACATGCACGAAGCATGTCTTCCAATATCTGGTTCACACGCTCTGTCTGTCCATTAGTCTATGAATGGTAGGCTGTGCTAAAGGCTAGCTTGGTTCCCAAGGCTTTGTGTAACTTCTTCCAGAATCGAGAGGTGAACTGTGATCCTCGATCTGACACAATCCTGCTGTGAACTCCATGTAGACTGACTATCCGAGAAATATAGAGATCAGCAAGATGGTCTCCACGATATGTGGTCTTGACAGGTATAAAGTGTGCAACTTTGGTGAGCCTGTCAACGACTACCCATATCGAATCATTTCCTCGACTGGACCGTGGAAGTCCAGTAATGAAGTCCATCCCAAGTTCGTCCCATTTCCAAACAGGTACTTGCAACGGCTGTAACAAACCAGCGGGTCGCTGATGTCCAGCCTTCACTTGCTGACAAGTACGACACTTGGCTATAAACGATGCAATGTATCGCTTCATTCCGTGCCACCAAAACATCTCCTTCAAATCTTGATACATTTTAGTTCCTCCAGGGTGAATAGAGTCTAAAGTGTCATGAGCCTCAGTCATGATTGTTTGCTTCAAATCAGATTCAACCGGAACACAAATGCGTCCTTCATACCATAAGACTCAATCAGAATCAATGGTAAAACCGGTAACTTCTCCTTTCTCCAAGCGGGTTTTAATTCCCTCAATGCTCTTCTGGCCCCTCTGAGCTTCTTTGATTTGATAAACTAGAGTTGGTTTAACTTCCATGGCGTCCAACATGCCATAGCTGACCACCTCGATACCAAGCTGGTCAAGTTCTTTCCACAACTCCGGTTTTATGATTTGAATCGTAGAATTCAAAGAGACCGGCTCTCGACTAAGAGCGTCCGCAACAACATTCGCCTTCCTAGGGTGATAGTGGATACTAAGATCATAGTCCTTGATGATCTCTATCCAACAGAGTTGCCTCATATTGAGTTCACGTTGTGTGAAGATATACTTCAAACTCTTATGATCTATATAGATTTCACACCTCTTCCCAATAAGGAAATGTCGCCATGCTTTGAGAGCATGTACAACAACAGCAAGCTCTAATTCATGAGTAGGATAATTCATCTCATGTGGTCTCAACTGGCGTGAGATAAACGAGATGACTTTTGCTTCTTGCATGAGAACACTTCCAAGACCAAGCTTATAAGCATCACAATACACATCGAAACTCTTGGAGACATCTGGCATAATGAGTACCGGGGATGTCACCAGTCGATTTTTCAACTCTTGAAAACTCTCAGCACATTTATCCGTCCAAACGAACTTGCTATCCTTCTTGAGCAACTGAGTGAGTGGTCTGGCTATACTGGAAAATCCTTGAACAAACTTGCGATAATATCCGGCTAATCCCAGAAAAGATCTGACTTCAGTCTGATTAGTCGGGTCAGCCCGATTAGCGACAGACTGAACCAGAGCAGGGTCAACCGAGATTCCACCTACAGATACTACGTGTCCAAGAAATCCAACTTCTTTCAACCAGAATTGGCACTTACTGAACTTAGCATACAGTTGATGCTGTCGAAGTGTTCCGAGAACAATTCTCAGATGTTCTTCGTGTTCTTCCTCACTCTTGGAGTAAATAAGAATGTCGTCAATAAAAACCACGACAAACTTTTCCAGGCATTCCATGAAAACCTTATTCATAAGATTCATGAAGTAGGCGGGGGCATTGGTTAGACCGAAAGACATCACGCTGTACTCATACAACCCGTAACGTGTGGTGAAGCCGGTCTTTGGAATATCGGTCTCACGAACCTTCAACTGATGATAACTAGTACGAAGATCGATCTTTGAAAAAAATTCTTGCCCCATTTAGCTGGTCAAACATGTCTTCAATTTTGGGCAGCGGGTATTTGTTCTTGATGGTAACATCATTCAACTTTCGGTAATCCACACATAGACGTGAGGAACCGTCCCGCTTGTCCACAAAAATGACAGGTGATCCCCATGGTGATGCACTAGGGCGAATCAGACCTTTTCTCAACATGTCATCCGGCTGCTTCTTCAACTCATCTAGCTCTTTTGGGTCATCCGGTAAGGTTTCTGTGCTATGGGTCCAGTGCCGGGTATCAACTCAATAACAAACTCGATATCCCGATCAGGCGGCATACCGGGTAACTCCTCAGGAAACACATCTGGGTATTCACATACTACCGGAACTTCCTCAAGTGCAGGTGCGGCTATACCAGTGTGGCAGTGAGTCTCTGACTTTGACTTGGTTGCGGCAAAGGAAACCCTTTCCCCATCACTGGCAGTCAATGATATGGACTTTCTGGTGCAGTCAATCACACCACTATACTTGGTCATCCAATTCAGGCCTAGTACTACTTCTATCCCTTGGGATCCCAGTACTATTAGGTTGGCATGGAAAGTTTTCCCTTGTATGTCCACGGTTACTTCTTTGCAAACAGGGTTGGTCTTTGTGCTGGCTCCGGGTATTTGTACCAACATTGGGTTTTGCATGAGGGAGGGTTTCATTCCACTCTTGTCAACAAACGACATAGTAACAAAGGAATGCGATGCACCTGAATCAAACAATACTACAGCAGGTACAAAGTTGATAGGAAACGTACTCATCACCATCTCTGGCATGTCCTGAACCTCCTCAGCAGTGACATGATTCAGATATCCCTTGGTCATAGTCTGCTTCCTGGGTGCTGGTGCATGTGTCATCTTGGTAGCATTGTTCTGAGCTGGGGCATCATTTTTGGTCGGGCAGTCACGAGCAAAGTGTCCTTCCCTGCCACAGGCAAAGCAACCTCCACTGGGTTTTGGGTTCTGGTTTGGCTTGGCAGCATGGTTGGGCTTGTGTCCATTCCCATTCCCATTGCCACTGCCTCCAGGCTTGGGTGCATAGGATGCACGGTCGTTGTTGTTATGGTGGTTGTTGTGATTGTTGTGGCTGTTGTGGCCATGGTGGTGGTTGTTGTTGTGGTTGTGGCTGTTATGGTGGTTTCTTGGCGCAAAAGTAGGCGACCTGTGTGGTGGTGGCCTGGTATAAGGTGTAGGGCAGTTTTTGGGTACACTTGGTCCTCCTTGGAACTGCATCTTTATCTTTCTGTTTTCAAAGACATTCTGTCTCTTGTGCTCCATCATCATCGCGGCATCCGCGAGTGACTCCAGATCCGCAAATGGAATGACCACAAGGGTACACTGCAACTCATCGTGCATCCCATTCAAGAATCTCTCCTTCTTCTTGGCTTCTATGTTGACTTCATCTGGTGCATACCGGGCTAGCAGAGTGAACTCTTCCCAGTACTTCGACACAGACATTCCTCCCTGCCTCAGTTTCAGGAACTTGTCCTTCATGATGTTCATCACCCCCTGAGGGATGTGATACTTGCGAAAACGGGCATAGAAGTCTTCCCAGGTGAACACGTAATCAGGAGCGACGGTGTCGCAGGTGGTCTCCCACCAAGTCCTCGCTGGTACAACAAGAAAATGGGTGGCAAAGAGCACCTTGTCATTCTCATCAACTCCTGCCACTTTCAGATCGTTGCCGATGGTGCGAAGCCAGTCGTCAGCGTCAAGTGGTTCCACGATCTTGGTGAACACCAGAGGATTTGTCTGCTGAAACACCTTCAGCTTCGAGCGCCCGCCATTACCGTTGTCATCGCCATTGTTGTTATTGTTGTTGGCGCTGGCAGCGGCCAACTGCTGTAGGGCAGCAACTGTGGTAGCACTCTCGGCTCTAGTGGCCTGGCGATCCTCCATCATAAGTGCTAGCAATGCCTCCATTGACGGCGGGGGTGGTGGTGGTGGTTCCCGACGCGGCGGCATGCTGTTTAGTGAAACATGTGTAAGACTATGCAGCAAGACTTATTGTTTTTAGAACGCTAAAAATTCGAACAACCGAAAGAGTGTCTAAAAACCAAACGAAAAAGAGAAGTGATTTAATTAGGATAACGATTTTTAAGGGTTGAGACAATTTCCCAACAAGTTATCATACAGACAAACATCATACTCATAGCATCAAGTCCTACATAGCACAACACTCCAACAGACATCTACCACAACTACGCTCCTCAGAGCTACATCGGGGGGATTCGCCTTATAGGGTCGGCGTACATCTAACTGGCACTAGTCCACAACTAAGAGGCACTACGACTAGTCCTAAGTGATGTCGACGTCGAAGAGGAGATCCTTTGGGTCCTCCTCCTCAACGGAGTCGTCGTCCTCCTGCAGACTCTGTTCGCTCATGTCCATGCCCTCTGCATCGGACAGGACATCGTCGTCAACAAGGAGATCCTCGTTCTCCCTGCGGAGCTCGTAGTTCTCCTCCTCTAACTCCTCGAGTGTGGAGTCTCGAGTGGCCAAGTCCCCCCTAGCGGTCTTCAGGCGCTCACGCAGAATTGCATTCGCCTCCTGGAGGGATCCCACCTTGGTGGTGAGATGGGTACGGTCCCGGCGAGTGGTCCGTAGCTGTCTCTCCAAGGCTCGGGATCACGCAGCAGCTGTCTCGAGATCGAGCATCGTCTTCCCCAGATGGGTACAGACAAGACGGCACTCTGTAGCGATGTTGCGTTGTAGGATGCTCATATCATCGAGACGACGCTGGGTGCGGTAAAGCAGAACCTCCATGTCATCCTGATGCGCACCGAGCCCGCGAAGTCCTGAGACACGGCAATGGGTGTGCCGGTCTCGTCCCTCCTCCCGAGGAACTCGTAGCTGGACCCCACGAACTGGTAGTCTCGTACGTGAGCCAGACGCGCTATGGCCTCCTGGATCACGCGTACTGCTCCCTCCTGCCAGGAGCGCTCGACGGTGGCGAAGAAGAAAGCCTCCGTGGTAGGAGTAGTAAGTGGAGGGCATATCATACACTCCACCAACCACTCCCCCTCTATGGGATTCACGGTGATCATCCCTCCCCGCAGCTCGGGAATGGGATGGTCGAGAAGCTCAGTCATCGCGACGAGTCTTCGCTCGAAGCGAAATGGGAAGTCCCTGGCCAGTCCCAACTGGCATGCCTCCGTGTAAACAACGTCCATCTACACAAAAATTTAAGTGAGATTTAGCTAGACCAAAGTGTGCAAAATTTTAGAGTCGAACATGATATAACTTAATATAAGTAGAGTTCGAGAAAATAGGGAAGATAGGTATAAGAATCTTTTAAAGCTTAGTCACTTAAGTATATCATTATATATATATATATATATATATATATATATATATATATATATGTATAGAGTACTAGTTGACGTCCATGCTAACTAAGGGCTCCTAGGGTCAGGATAACTCTGATACCAACTTTGTAGAGGCCCCAAACCGGAAGGTCCAGAACCCCTCATATGCATACATTCATGATCCCAAGAAATTCAGTCGTGAACAACATACGAAGTGGTACACAGATACATTATCCATTGCACGAATAACAACATTCTTAAAAGCCAATGGTCACATGACCAAGTCTTTATTAGCTGTCACGTCGGACAGGCAAAGTCTCACAACTCACAAACACAGCGGAAAGAAAACACACATAGATAGCCCATGTTACGCCATCACCGACAGGCTGCTGACCGGGAGCCGGGCCTAGTTCGCATAGTCGTTAGAGTAGTACCCTTCCTCGTATTCTTCCTCCAAAGGAGTCTCCTCAAAGTCTGGCCAAGTAAATAGCCAGGGGCGAAACCAATATGAGTACTTTTGAATGTACTCAGCAAGTCATCCTTCATACACTTACAAAATGCATCATGCTTATATGGTGGATAGGTAGGCTATAAATAGGGCTCACTACCTATGGTGTACATCTAAGATGACATCATAATTGCATTTATTTTATCTGTATCTTCGTTGAAGAAGATACTTCAGAAGAAAATAATATAAGTTTTTCTTTCTCTTGTAGTTATCGCATGTACAAGGAGTTTTATAAAAGAAGTACCTCTCAGGGACAAGGCTTTGTTCAAAAACACATTTTGAAAACTTGACACAATACTAGCTACATGGCCTTTCAACTGCCCATATCCGAGGGGTCGGCTATTCTGAATAGTTTTACTCTGCATGGCCTTTCAACTGCCCATATCCGAGGGGTCAGCTATTCTGAATAGTTTTACTCTGCAGAGGTGTACACATTCCACTAGATCCAATCATCTGCCATGAACCGCCCATGGATCGACACAGCGATATGCAAGCATCTGAAGAATGATCCTAACTGTCCACTCTGACACAAGCTAGTATATGCTCATTCCTTAAGTTGGGGTGTTGTCCCCGGCACCAGGTCCCACCCTGCCTTGTCAGGAGACCCAACTGTCGCTTCCGAGGGGTAACTCAATCCCTCACTTTGTATGTCCCGTTACTCCCTCCTGGCGACACTTCGGTTCAGAGAATCATCCTCTCTAGGGCATCTTGGAATGAAACACACACTAACAAGCTCAAGCATCTAGATAGGCCACGTACCCATGTTGGGGTAGAGTGGCAGTACTTCTTGGTTGTCCAGCAAATACTAGGTTATGTGCCTTTTGTAAAACATTTGAAAACAACTCTTTAGCTCCCCCGGTGAACAAGGTCCCGCCTTTCCACCGTGGACTTTTCATAGAACCCTTTTGTTTGCAAAAGCACATTTTAAAAGTGTCCACTTAGGGACTCAATATTATTATCTTAGGCGGTATTTATATACCTTATGGTGGCTAAAGTCTTGGTAACACCAAGTTGACTAATGGAAAAGTGATAATATACTATATAATAGTAATAGTAGTATTCACTCAATAAAAATAGTTTTTGGTAATCAAGTTTTTGAAAACTTCAGAAGTAGGAAGAATAGCAAGCTTTAAGGATGGCTTGCCTTGGAGGAAACGAGGGTCTTGCTCGTGATCACATCAGGAGTGGTAGTAATAACCTCCTGCTCCAACTACCTCTTCTTCGGTTTCTATCGTCGCAAAATAAAAGTAATAACACCAAATCAGAACCAAACTAAGCAATAAATTTCACTCAACTATAACATACAACAAGCAATGAACACACAAAAATAACACACAAGTTCACCAAACAAATCTACACAAGCATACACTCAAAAAGAATAATATTCATTATTATTACTACACTACTATGGTTGAAAATAAATCATTTCTTAACCAAATGAGATGGAACCAGTGGGTGATCCACTAAGTTTTCCATGTCATTTAATAGGTATTTAGCCTCTGGTCCAACTTGTGGAAACAAAATAATTTCCTATCAAAAAATACTACTAGCTATCCTAGTGAAAAACAATACTATGGACATTAAATAATTAAACCTACACATGCATCTCTAAGGAACAACATGCATTCAAAGAGAGATGAAAACAAGTAATAACCAGTACCAAAATGGTACTGGATCCATGTGAAAACACTCATAAAAGCTTGGACGAAAATTTAGCTAAGCATTTCCATACACATGATTAAATAGAAATAAAACTAGATATTAATCCTATGCTCATACTAGTTTCAAACAAATCCTAAACATGCATAAACTCTCTACCATGCTTTATCTATGATAAGACAACATAATAACACTAAATACCACATCTAAACATGCTAGAAAGAAGAATAACACTAGCAAGCAATTATTTACAAATCAAATCTACTCATTTTATTTCTAACAGAAAAGTACAAAAATTTAGATCTGTTGCCAAAATAAATCTAGAGCCCTAAAAATCACACAAATATAGGATATCATAGATATATCCAATATATAACAGATACAACTGGATTCACCTAGAAAATTTTGTAAAATAAATCCTAAAAATCACAGAACAGGCTACTGGACTTTTACCAAAATGAATGTCATTTTCAAATGGTCGCTCACCTTGAGGTGAGGTCAAGTTCTACTGGTATACCTAGTCAAGGGCTACTCCAGGAACTTTAGTTTGCACATTTTAACCATTCCAATAAAAAGTTATTTCATTTTTTCCTTAACAGACAGTGCTCAGTTCAACATTTTTCATTCATTCATACAAGGCTCAAATCCAGTTTTGCAAGTTTCATCCGTTCAAGAATTCCTTCATACACCTCAGGTAATTTTGGTTCATTTTATTTTTGAGTTTAACATTTTTTTACACGATTAAAGCAAAACAACAGATCCAGTTCATTTTAGAAATGGAAAAAGAAAACTGCCGCGGGCTGAGCAGCACACGGGCGCGCGGCCTATCAGCGCTTCGCAGCCCGCCTCGCTTCCGCGGCGCGCGCGAATAATGCGTACCGGTTCGCGGTTCAAACATGGCCGTAGATCTTTAGATCTACGGCGCACGGTCATCGCCTCTTTCTTCTCTCTTTTCTTTTCTCTCCGACGAGATCGCGCGCGGCCGACGGCGAGCTAGGAAGAAATAGCTCACCTAGGGGGATTGCAGAACGGTGGCGAGTGGTCGATGAGGCCGCAGAGGCTCGGGGCTGTGCAGGGGCGCGAAGATCATGGCTCGGGGTAGCTCCAATCAACGACGCCGTGCAGGTGTCCCGCGGGGAACGTCAGGCACGGTCTACGGAGGATGGGGAACACGATGAGAATGAGAGGGATGGCTGGGATGGCCCGAGGCACGAGTATTGCACCTCGACTATCCACGGTGGCCGCGGTGGTTCTCCGGCGATTCCGGCCAGCTAGTGGCTTCTCGCTCTTATTGCGGTGGCTGGGGAGAGTGAGTGAGTGAGTGTGCGTGCGGTAGTGAGGGCCGTAGCCCTTGGCATGGATATATAGGGGCGCGCGGCAGTGGTGCACGCTCGGGTGGCCACTGGCGTCAGTGAGACGTGCCCGTGTGCGTCCTGGCGAGCCCATGCCATGCTCTCGCCTCTTGGGGATGTCCAGGGGCAAGACTAGGGCTGGTCAATGGTCAAGGGGTCGAAGAAAAGGAAGAAAAACGGCGGGTTGGCACTGTGGCACGCAACAGGGGCGAGCCTGTCAGGCCGTGCCCATACCTATCCCTCCCGTTTCACCCTCTATTCTTCACTCTCTCCCTCCCTCTCCGATCAAAACAACTTGGTGGCTAAGGGTTGAAAAGGATGGGTGCTGACTAGGCTTCTAGAAGCTCATAACCGTGCAGCATTTGGTTCACTCAATAAAAAGTTATGATCATTTGAATTTGGTTTACAGAGTGGATTAGCCAAATGTTTTAGTTGTTTTCATGAACCAAAACTTATTCAAATTTTGTTTTCAAAGTATGGTTCTGTTAAGAAACATTTGTACTTTCATAAACAGCAAAAGAAACCAAATTTGAAATTCAAATGATCACTGAAAACAAGGTGGAAAAACAACTAGTTTGGGTTTTTCTCTGTTTTCTAAAAATCACTAAATCTGTCTTATTTTCATAACACAAAAACATCAAGCAATTGATTGTTTCTGTGATTCCAATTTTCAAACCAAGTTAACCAATTTGTAGTCCATATAATAGAGATCGCATCCATGCCAAGAAAACACAAAATGTGACTCTCTAGCATATAGATAACAAGGGTGAAAAACACCTAGTTGACTTAATTTTCAGAAATGTTTTTAAGAGAAATTCCTAAGGAAAACATTGGATTAATCTTATGCCAAATTGTTTCTTGATTCTAATCAAACCAAATATTACTTATAAGTTGATTTCAACATTGCCACAAGAATTTTGATGAACAACTTTGGAAACACCAGGTGGAAAACAATCCAGAAATATCCAGAAAACATCAGAAACAAAGTGAATGATTTTTGAATCAAATTTGTTTGCATTTCATAGATAACCATGGTTCAATACATAATGTTGGATTACAGAAGGGCATTAAAAAGTTTTTGTTGGCTCACAAAATGGTCTCCCTCATGTGTTACAAGTGTCCCAAATCTGGGGTGTGACAATAGGAGGCATGGGATTTCATGATTTGCATACTTTTAATCTTGCTATGTTGCTAAAAAAATGTTGGAGACTTGTCTAGAATCAATATTCACTTTGTGCAAAGGTACTTAGGGCTAAGTATTACCCTAATGGTGATTATTGAGGGTGGGGCCAATGAAGGGTTCTTATTTTACGTGACAGAGTATTGTTGCAAGATTACATACTTTTAAACGAGCCCATATATTAAGAGTTGGCTCGGGTGAGAAGATAAATATTTGGGAAGAACATTGGATCCCAAACAACCATAAACGAAAGATTATGACGCCTTATAATAATATTTTGTTACTTAATGATGATGAACTAATTATTTCTGAGCCAAAGTCATAGGATGCACAATTGATTCTTTCATTATGTTTCTCCACGGATGCAGAAAGAATTATCAGTATACCACTTAGTGAAGACCTTTCGGAAGACTTTGTTGCATGGCATAGAACAAAAACTTACACATTCTCGGTTCGCTCAGCATATCATGTGGAATGGGAACACCAGTTTGGTGACAAAGTAAGAAGAGTTGACGGTCAGGGATGCTCAAGTATTAATCCAGTTTGGGAAATATTGTGGAAACTTCAAGTCCCAGGTAAGATTAACATTTTCATTTAGAAATCTTTGCATGGGACTGTACCTGAGATGGCGGTTCTGGCTTCCCGTCACATTAAGGTACACCCAGAGTGCCCAATTTTCCAATTAGGAGTAGAATATGTCGGCCACCTTCTGTTCTCTTGAGCGAGGGCAAGGCATGTTTGAAATGAGCTGGGTTTATCGGAGTTTATAAAAATCGCTTTGACGGTGGATGGAACAGGTTCAGTTGTTCTTGAAAATATATTGTGTAGCACGCAAAAACAATCACCAAAAAGTGATAGACTTGGTTCACATGAGATTATTATAGTGGGTGCAGGTATATCTGGTGGCAAAGAAGGGGAAGGTAAATGGCGGTACGGTTGCAAATCCGTTAAGTTCAGCTTTTTTCCTTTAACGACTAACGAAATTTTTTGTATGGGTCAAGAACAGCTCGAAGGAGAAGAAGGTTGGTCGCTCAAAAACCCCGCATAGATCATACAAATTAAATGTTGATGCAACTTTTCACTTGGATGGTTTGGGTGCGGCAGGAACAGTTCTACGGAATCACCATGTAGAGGCAATAGCAGATTTAGCTTGACCCATGGATAACATTCTTGATGCAACAACGACAAAGGAATTATTTCTTCCAAAAGGTTTAGACTTAATTGAAATCTTGGGTTGTGCTTTCTTTATCCTTGAGTCAGATTCGCTGCAGCTAATCCAAGCATGTGATACGTCTCAAACGTATCTATAATTTCTGATGTTCCATATTGTTTTCACGCCATATGACACATGTTTTCTACACACTTCACATCATTTTTATGGATTTCCTGGGACTAACCTATTAACAAGATGCCATAGAGCCCGTTCCTGTTTTCTACTGTTTTTGGTTTCAGAAAAGTTGTTCTAGAAATATTCTCGGAATCGGACGAAACAAAATCCCAGGGTCTTAGAAATCTGTCACGTACACGGAGACCGGAGGGGACCCGGAGGGGGGCCCTCGGCCACCACACCATAGGGTGGCGTGCCCCCTTGGCCGTGCCACCAGGTGGTGTGGCCCCCTGGCCGCCCACCGACATCGCCCTTTCGCCTATTTAAGCTCCTCCTCGGGTTAACCCTGCCTAAAGACCCGAGCCCCCATCCACAAAATGTTCTGTAGCCACCGTCATCATCGGGAGGGTTCTGAAGCTCTCCCCGGCACCCTGCCGGAGGGGAATTTATCACCGAAGGGCTCTACATCACCATGCCTGCCTTCAGAGTGATGCGTGAGTAGTTCATCCTTGGACTACGGGTCCATAGCAGTAGCTAGATGGTTGTCTTCTCCTGTTTATGACATCATGTTTAGATCTTGTGAGCTGCCTAACATGATCAAGATCATCTGTTTGTAATGCTACATGTTGTGTTTGCTGGTATCCAATGAATATTGAATGCTATGTCAAGTGATTATCAATCTATCATGTTTATGTTATTTATGATCTTGCATGCTCTCTGTTACTAGTAGAGGCTCTGGCCAAGTTGATGCCTGTAACTCCAAGAGGGAGTATTTATGCTCGATAGTGGGTTCATGCCTCCTTTTCATCCATGCTCGAGTGACAGAAACGTGACGGATGGGGGATGTGTTGTTGCCATTAGGGAGAAAACAACAATGTTTTCATTGTTTACATTACACACTTTACTTAAGAAAATAATCTGTTGCTTGCAACTTAATACCCGAGGTTTGATTGGATTACGCTCAGAGGGTGGATAATTAGTCAAAGATCCAGTTGGATAACAATCTATGAATTATGTTGTAATGCCCGCATGAATCACATAGTAACCATCATTTCACGCATATGCACTTCAGTGCAGCTTTTATATATGTAGATTGCCCAGTTGTAACTTGTTTACCAAGCATGTTATCTATCTTTTATGGAGAGACACCACTAGTGAACTGTGGACCCCGATTCATTCTTTTACACTGATAATACAACCTACTGCAAGCACTGTTCTTTTCACTGCAAACACTGTTTTCCTTTCATTCACTGCCATCATTGTTCTCTTTTCATTTACTGCGAACAAGTACTGTTCTTCACACTATAATCTAATCCTTTGTGTAGCAAAACCGTTGAGATTGACAACCTCACTGTTTCGTTGGGGCAAAGTATTTTGGTTGTGTTGTGCAGATTCCACGTTGCTGCTGAGCCTGCTAGTGCGACCTGCCAATACCAGCTGTCAACAACCTTCAGAAGTGATTTCTTTCTCCTACTGGTCAATTCAACCTTGGTTTCTTTATGAGGGAAAACTCGCCGCTGTGCTCTTCATACCTTCCTCTTGGGGTCTCCCAACGAGCGTACATCTACGCGCATCAATCACTTTTTCTAGCGCCGTTGCCGGGGAGGAAGAGGATTTCTGCAAGGGGAGTCTCTCACCTCCAATCTCGTTACTTTGTTTTAGTTTTGCTTAGTTTATTTTATTTTGTCTTGTTTGCTTCTCTATATCAAAAACATAAAAATTAGTTCTTACTATAGTTGTTATGTTTGTTACCCTGTTTTTATTGTTCATCATGTTGCTCCCTAAGTTCACCCTGAAAGACTTATCAATAGGTAGTGGTTCTATAATTGGAAAGGATAACATTGAAGAATTCTTTAATCATGTTAGCAAGCATAAAGATTTTGAGGATAGATCCATAGTAGAACTTGCTAAAAATTATGAAACTGCTGCAGTTTCTTTAGTTCACATGTTAGAGGCTAGTTTTGTTAACCTTAACCCCATAATACAGCAAATGTTTCTTAACCTAAATGATGTTGAGGACACTGAAAGAGAGATTTTATTTTGGAAACTTTGCTTAAAGAATTTTGTGAGCTTGCTATAGAAGCTAGGAAAGTCTTTGATCGTTTTAAAATGCTAGGTTCATGTGTAGATGTTATTGGTGCTCTTGAAAAACTAGACAAAACTGAACCTAAGAAACGGGGAGGAAATCAAAATACCAATACCATTTAAATTAGTAGGAATGCATGAAGCTTTAGAGAAGAATTTTGATTGGATTGTTCCTAAAAACCCATTTGATGAGAGTACTGAACCCAATAGTGTTGAGAGAGGGACATCTGAAACCTCTATAGATAAAATACAATGCATTGTTGAGAAGGTTTCTGATCTCAATCTTCACTTGAAAATACATGATTCTTGTTTTCTGGGCCTAGCTAAAAGGAGCTAAAGAAAAAACCTTCTTGGGAGATAACCCATGTTTTTATTTTTGCAATGTTTTCTTCTGTTTTCTTTGAGTTAAGGTGTTGTTTAATTCTGTAGCGAATCCTTTGTATCTTTATTTTCTCGTATTTGTTGTGCTAAGTAAAGTCTCTAGTGAAAATTTGAAGTTAGATTTGGATTTCTGCGCAGAAAACAGTTTTTTGCTGTCCACTGTTAAATTCGTATAAAATTCCAAAAATGTCAAAATGACCTGAAATTTTTTGTGCTTAATCCTCAGCTATTTCCAAAACCTTTTCTAGTTTTAAGTTTTCTATTTGAGCAACGTAAGTGCCTCAAATTTTTTTGTCTTTACAAACTATTCTGGTTTTGACAGATTCTGCCTTTTTTACTTTGCATTCACTCTTTTACTGTGTTGAGTGGATTTCTTTGCTGTGACGCCCCGAGATCGGGCACTATGCAGATTTCAGCATTTCCGCCCAAATCCGCATAATAACCGATTCCAGGTTGCCACTTGTGATAACATTACAACAGTTCACGAATAATCCACAATAACAACAGAGGAGGGATATACAAGACGACTCAAACGAGTCAAGGATACAACTGATACAATACAAAGATCCAAATAACAGCGGAAGAAACAACATAGTGTCCGACTACGGACAAGATCCCAAATTGGACTAAGAGTCCTGAAGATAACCGATGGCGTCCAATCCCTGCCCAGGCCAAGCCGGAGGGATTCCCAAGCTAACGTCATCAGACTTCAAACCTGTTGACTGCAATTTGGAATATGCAGCCACGAAAGGGATTCGTGGGTCAGTACGGTTAAGTACTGGCAAGTGGATAAACCATACTCACAAGATACCAGCGTAACCAATCATCACAAGATACAAATACTTTGGGTTCAACGGAAAGGAAAGGATTATTGCAAAGAAGCGGCAGCGGGCTGCACTAACTAACTACAGAAACACGCTACAACATCCGTCTAAAAGAAAGGGATAAGATAGCGTATCATAACCAGCTACAACTACTCACCAAACAATACCCATCCAATGTTACCCCCTACTAAGGAATCAACCCAAGGAAACTCACACGGTTGATTAAGGTGACATTCATTTTGATGGTGGAAGTAACCTATATTACTAGTCAAGTTATCATCGTTAAGTGTAAGTTGTCTGAGTACTTGTTAGCCAGCACTTTCACCAAGTCATCCATAACCGCGAACAACACGGCTTCTCGAGAAGATTTAACCTTGCAGGGATGCACCAATTTGGCCGTACACGTAAGAATAACCCGCCAGATGGGGGATCAACCCACCAAGCGAGGTACTCAACACAACCCAACTCTTCTTCGCATCAAGCCCAAAGAACCACGTGCTGTGCGTGCGCAGCTAATCGAGCCCCCACGAAGAAAAGGGGGACCCTCATAGCACTGGAATACCACGCCGCCCTAAATGCCGACTACAAAATTTCCACCCTGGCGCCAAGGGCTCGCACCTGCATATGCATGCATCAAATGGAAAGCCCGAACTAAGTGTGGCGATTTGGACGAGATGCGAATGGAATCAGAATTGCGGGGGGCGCCCATACTCACTTCCCACATGCGGTTAGTGCACTCATCATGGATCAATGGACAAGACCCTTTTCCTAATTAGGGTTGACACTAGCAGGCCTCAAAATCACGCCGGGCCTCCTGCCGGTGCCTTATCATCAAATTATTATTACCCAAAACATTAATCATGTTGTGGATTGAATTGAAACTCAACTATCAAACTAAACATGTGATAAGACGGACAACAAGACTTGAGCGCAAACAACACTAAGAATGCAACTACGACACGAGGGCCAACAGGGTAAACAAACAACAATTAATAGGAAGTGGAAGGAAGGCTATATCATGGCTGCAAGGTAAACATATGATAGGATCGAGACACAAGCATCGAATCATAAGGCTAGCATAAGAACAACGGAAAGAATCGGTAACAAGTGATGAAAGGCAGCCATTTGGAAGCAAGTGAGTATACTTGCCTGGAATCCAGCAAGTAGAGGTACATCCGAAGAACTTGTCGTTGCTCACATCATCTCAACGTCCTATCCGCAAAGAAGCAACGAACTAGAACAAACACCGGATGCAACAATTACTTCTACGGCAAAAGATCCAGCATGATCAAGATATGGATGCATGACAAGTTTAAGGATGCATCAAAGATAAACTAGTTGACATGGTAAACATATTTAAATGGGTCCATATGCAATTTGGATTGCATATAGAAAAGCCCATGAATTAAGGTTGAATTAAATGATCTACGAATAACCATCATGTGAAAGTTGATTAGAATGATGCATGGATGATGAAAACTATAAGAAAACAACAATAGCTTCAATTTGATAGGTTGTTTACCAAGTTTGGAATTTTATTTATTAAGTTATAAAATTTGGCTTCTTAAGTGAGTTACACAAACATTTGTTGTTTTCACCCATTTTAATTGTTCAAAACAGATAACAAAATTCATATTTGGAAAGAACACAAATTTTTTGATGGAATACATATTTCATTTGTTTAATTTGGATTTTTGATGAGCAAGTTATTAAATTGACAATTTCAAATGCATTAATTAAGAAACAGTTGTTTTCAGCAATTTAAATTATTCAAAACAGAAAACAAAGTTGATATTTGGAAAGCTTATTCAATTTTGCATGGAAAACATATTTTACATGTTGGAATTGGATTTGAATTGCCCAAGTTATGAATTTTGCAATTTAAGAGGTTTAATTAAAGCATTGAATTATTGCACCACTTTTAATTAGGGAAAACAGTAAACAAAATGTATTGAAAAGGTTTAAAACATGTAGCAAATGTTTCACTGAACATTTTGAGCTATTAAACATAATTTTTGGGTTATTATTGAATTTATTATGCAATTTTTCATAGGCATTTCTATTCTGCCCCTTTTAGTAAACAGAGGGAAACATGTTCAAATTTAATTCAATTGTAACCAAATAAAATACCAATGTGTAGAGTTTGTTAAGACAAATTTTTAGAGCCCAAGTTTGCTCAAATTGGGTGAACCAAACTCAAGTTATGAAATTCCAAAGTTTCAACTTTTAATTGCATTTTCAGTAATTAATTATTTAGTGCAAAAATTATTATAGAAACATGTTGCAACTTTGACATTAACAGAAAGAGCACAAAATTTTGAATCCACAGAAACTTGAATCGTTGAATTTGGAGCAATATTCGATTTTATATGGATTTTACAAGTAAGGTTTCAGATCTGTTTTTTCTGGATTCGGGAAATAAAACAGAAAAAGGAGGCAAAAAAGGGGGGTGGCTTGCGCCTAAGGGGGATCGAACCCGGGGCTGCTGCATGCACGCACACAAGGCCTAGCCACTGGGCTACTGTGGTGTTCGTGTAGACATACGGATCCGTAACAAGATGAAGTGCAAACGATGGGGCTAACTGACGAACTGAATCTGCCCGCACGCGACAGAGGTGCGGTCGGAAGGAAACGGACGGGGAACGACATCACGGCTCGACGGCCGGCTAGCAGAGCAAGGGGAGGGGGTGCAGGGAGGTGTCTCGGAGAACGGGGGCTCACCGAGAGGGCTTGGGGCGACGCGTACGTGCCGGGGACGATGTAGGCGTGCGCTCGGGTCCTCACGGACAGACGTAGACGAGGAAGAAAATCGAAGCCCTCCGGCGTTCTGGGCAGCGGTGGCCTCCGGTTCTACCACGAGGACGACGAGGATCACGCGACGGTTCCATTCCCGCGCTCCGCGTGCCTCCTGGTGCTCCATGGCGGCGGCGCGGTGAAGAACGTCAGTATACGGCCATGGCTCTCGGTGGTTCAGAACAGAGAGAAACAAGGGAGATGAGAAGAAGAAGGGGAGGTGGCGGCGGAGAGGGAAGAGAGGGCCTAGGGTTAGAGTTTGGAGGGGAGGGGCTAGATAAAGGAGAGGAGAGGGGGACCATGGAGGTGTGGTTGTGCGTTGGCGGACAGAGACAGGAGGCACGCCTCCTGCGTGTGCTCCTGTACGGAGAAGAAGATCGCTTGGTGGGGGTGGGCTGGTTTAGGTGGGTGGGCTTCCTGGGCCGGTTGGGCTTCTCTCTCCTCCTCCTTAAAAACATTTGTTTTCTTCTCTTGATTTGTTTTAATATTTTTCCAGAAATTGTTTTAGGCACTAAGAAAACCAAAAATAAGTTTTAGAGCCACAAACTCAACTCAATTTTCATGAAAAATAGGATTGACAATTTTTTTAAAATGTTTGGTGAGTTTTATGATGCAGATGGCATGATGACATGATGCAAAAAAAAAAAACCAAACAAACAATTCCTATTTGGGGAAAACCCCGGCCGTTACAGACGACACCACTAACAAGGGATTGCGCCCTCGAAATCCACCCCCTAACCCGGGAGGGAGAAGAAGTTCGACTAACGATTCTTCATGCTTCCAGTTGATCTCCTCGACACCACTAACAAGGGCTTCTCGACACCACTAACAAGAGATTCTTGCTCGGAGTGACGACGATGTTCTTCCACCAGGAATCTTCCGATGATCGAACCTATTAGGTTAAGGGCTCAGAAAACGTCCACCCACGTAGGATCCTAAAACTTTGAAAGATAGATGAGAGAAGAGACTCCAAAACAAATAAGATGGGAGGGGAAATAGAATAGAGATAAGGAGAAAACAAGAATCCTATTGAGATGTTTCCAAAACAGTTTTTGCACAAATAGTTTTTTGACACTCTAAGAACACGGCCGTTAGCGAGGTTATCCTACAGACTTTGCGGACCCGTTGCTTCGATAACCATTCGTATCGAAACAATATCGGGAATCGGAAACCATGCTCTGATACCATTTGTGACGCCCCGAGATCGGGCACTATGCAGATTTCAGCATTTCCGCCCAAATCCTCATAATAACCGATTCCAGGTTGCCACTTGTGATAACATTACAACAGTTCACGAATAATCCACAATAACAACAGAGGAGGGATATACAAGACGACTCAAACGAGTCAAGGATACAACTGATACAATACAAAGATCCAAATAACAGCGGAAGAAACAACATAGTGTCCGACTACGGACAAGATCGCAAATTGGACTAAGAGTCCTGAAGATAACCGATGGCGTCCAATCCCTGCCCAGGCCAAGCCGGAGGGATTCCCAAGCTAACGTCGTCAGACTTCAAACCTGTTGACTGCAATTTGGAATATGCAGCCACGAAAGGGATTCGTGGGTCAGTACGGTTAAGTACTGGCAAGTGGATAAACCATACTCACAAGATACCAGCGTAACCAATCATCACAAGATACAAATACTTTGGGTTCAACGGAAAGGAAAGGATTATTGCAAAGAAGCGGCAGCGGGCTGCACTAACTAACTACAGAAACACGCTACAACATCCGTCTAAAAGAAAGGGATAAGATAGCGTATCAGAACCAGCTACAACTACTCACCAAACAATACCCATCCAATGTTACCCCCTACTAAGGAATCAACCCTAGGAAACTCACACGGTTGATTAAGGTGACATTCATTTTGATGGTGGAAGTAACCTATATTACTAGTCAAGTTATCATCGTTAAGTGTAAGTTGTCTGAGTACTTGTTAGCCAGCACTTTCACCAAGTCATCCATAACCGCGGACAACACGGCTTCTCGAGAAGATTTAACCCTGCAGGGATGCACCAATTTGTCCGTACACGTAAGAATAACCCGCCAGACGGGGGATCAACCCACCAAGCGAGGTACTCAACACAACCCAACTCTTCTTCGCATCAAGCCCAAAGAACCACGTGCTGTGCGTGCGCGGCTAATCGAGCCCCCACGAAGAAAAGGGGGACCCTCATAGCACTGGAATACCACGCCGCCCTAAATGCCGACTACAAAAGTTCCACCCTGGCGCCAAGGGCTCGCACCTGCATATGCATGCATCAAATGGAAAGCCCGAACTAAGTGTGGCGATTTGGACGAGATGCGAATCGAATCAGAATTGCGGGGGGCGCCCATACTCGCTTCCCACATGCGGTTAGTGCGCTCATCATGGATCAATGGACAAGACCCTTTTCCTAATTAGGGTCGACACTAGCAGGCCTCAAAACCACGCCGGGCCTCCTGCCGGTGCCTTATCATCAAATTATTATTACCCAAAACATTAATCATGTTGTTGATTGAATTGAAACTCAACTATCAAACTAAACAGGTGATAAGACGGACAACAAGACTTGAGCGCAAACAACACTAAGCATGCAACTACGACACGAGGGCCAACAGGGTAAACAAACAACAATTAATAGGAAGTGGAAGGAAGGCTATATCATGGCTGCAAGGTAAACATATGATAGGATCGAGACACAAGCATCGAATCATAAGGCTAGTATAAGAACAACGGAAAGAATCAGTAACAAGTGATGAAAGGCAGCCATTTGGCAGCAAGTGAGTATACTTGCCTGGAATCCAGCAAGTAGAGGTACATCCGAAGAACTTGTCGTTGCTCACATCATCTCAACGTCCTATCCGCAAAGAAGCAACGAACTAGAACAAACACCGGATGCAACAATTACTTCTACGGCAAAAGATCCAGCATGATCAAGATATGGATGCATGACAAGTTTAAGGATGCATCAAAGATAAACTAGTTGACATGGTAAACATATTTAAATGGGTCCATATGCAATTTGGATTGCATATAGAAAAGCCCATGAATTAAGGTTGAATTAAATGATCTACGAATAACCATCATGTGAAAGTTGATTAGAATGATGCATGGATGATGAAAACGATAAGAAAACAACAATAGCTTCAATTTGATATGTTGTTTACCAAGTTTGGAATTTTATTTATTAAGTTATGAAATTTGGCTTCTTAAGTGAGTTACACAAACATTTGTCGTTTTCACCCATTTTAATTGTTCAAAACAGATAACAAAATTCATATTTGGAAAGAACACAAAATTTTAGATGGAATACATATTTCATTTGTTGAATTTGGATTTTTGATGAGCAAGTTATTAAATTGACAATTTCAAATGCATTAATTAAGAAACAGTTGTTTTCAGCAATTTAAATTATTCAAAACAGAAAAAAAGTTGATATTTGGAAAGCTTATTCAATTTTGCATGGAAAACATATTTTACATGTTGGAATTGGATTTGAATTGCCCAAGTTATGAATTTTGCAATTTAAGAGGTTTAATTAAAGCATTGAATTATTGCACCACTTTTAATTAGGGAAAACAGTAAACAAAATGTATTGAAAAGGTTGAAAACATGTAGCAAATGTTTCACTGAACATTTTGAGCTATTAAACATAATTTTTGGGTTATTATTGAATTTATTATGCAATTTTTCATAGGCATTTCTATTCTGCCCCTTTTAGTAAACAGAGGGACACATGTTCAAATTTAATTCAATTGTAACCAAATAAAATACCAATGTGTAGAATTTGTTAAGACAAATTTTTAGAGCCCGAGTTTGCTCAAATTGGGTGAACCAAACTCAAGTTATGAAATTCCAAAGTTTCAACTTTTAATTGCATTTTCAGTAATTAATTATTTAGTGCAAAAATTATTATAGAAACATGTTGCAACTTTGACATTAACAGAAAGAGCACAAAATTTTTAATCCACAGAAACTTGAATCGTTGAATTTGGAGCAATATTCGATTTTATATGGATTTTACAAGTAAGGTTTCAGATCTGTTTTTTCTGGATTCGGGAAATAAAACAGAAAAAGGAGGCAAAAAACGGGGGTGGCTTGCGCCTAAGGGGGATCGAACCCGGGGCTGCTGCATGCGCGCACACAAGGCCTAGCCACTGGGCTACTGTGGTGTTCGTGTAGACATACGGATCCGTAACAAGATGAAGTGCAAACGGCGGGGCTAACTGACGAACTGAATCTGCCCGCACGCGACAGAGGTGCGGTCGGAAGGAAACGGACGGGGAACGACATCACGGCTCGACGGCCGGCTAGCAGAGCAAGGGGAGGGGGTGCAGGGAGGTGTCCCGGAGGACGGGGGCTCACCGAGGGGGCTTGGGGCGACGCGTACGTGCCGGGGCCGATGTAGGCGTGCGCTCGGGTCCTCACGGACGGATGTAGACGAGGAAGAAAATCGAAGCCCTCCGGCGTTCTGGGCAGCGGCGGCCTCCGGTTCTACCACGAGGATGACGAGGATCACGCGACGGTTCCATTCCCGCGCTCCGCGTGCCTCCTGGTGCTCCATGGCGGCGGCGCGGTGAAGAACGTCAGTATACGGCCATGGCTCTCGGTGGTTCAGAACAGAGAGAAACAAGGAGATGAGAAGAAGAAGGGAGGTGGCGGCGGAGAGGGAAGAGAGGGCCTAGGGTTAGGGTTTGGAGGGGAGGGGCTAGATAAAGGAGAGGAGAGGGGGACCATGGAGGTGTGGTTGTGCGTTGGCGGACAGAGACAGGAGGCACGCCTCCTGCGTGTGCTCCTGTACGGAGAAGAAGATCGCTTGGTGGGGGTGGGCTGGTTTAGGTGGGTGGGCTTCCTGGGCCGGTTGGGCTTCTCTCTCCTCCTCCTTAAAAACATTTTTTTTCTTCTCTTGATTTGTTTTAATATTTTTCCAGAAATTGTTTTAGGCACTAAGAAAAACCAAAAATAAGTTTTAGAGCCACAAACTCAACTCAATTTTCATGAAAAATAGGATTGACAATTTTTTTTAAATGTTTGGTGAGTTTTATGATGCAGATGGCATGATGACATGATGCAAAAAAAAAACCAAACAAACAATTCCTATTTGGGGAAAACCCCGGCCGTTACATTTGCTCCATAAAACATCAGTGGCTGTAGATAATGTTTCAAAAGTATT
Organism: Alopecurus myosuroides; assembly: GCA_028641055.1. Lineage (NCBI taxonomy): Eukaryota > Viridiplantae > Streptophyta > Magnoliopsida > Poales > Poaceae > Alopecurus > Alopecurus myosuroides. The sequence continues at coordinate 661,111,802 of CM054057.1, forward strand.
AATAATGCTTGTGTCCATGGAAAACATGTGAGTTTTTGATTATGCACTAACCCTCTAATGAGAATTACTTTGAGTTTGGTGTGAAGGATGTTTTCAAGGGTCAAGAGAAGAGGATGATATAATGTGATCAAGAATAGTGAAAAACCTAAGCTTGGGGATGCCCCCGTGGTTCATCCCAGAAAATTCTTAGAAGACTCAAGCGTCTAAGCTTGGGGATTCCCATGGAATCCCCTTCTTCATCAACAACTTATCAGGTCACTTCTAGTGAAACTATATTTTTATTCGGTCACATCATATGCACTTTACTTGGAGCGTCTGTTTTTTTTTCTTTTTTTTCCTTGCTGTAATAAACTTAGTTGGAACCCAGAATTCTTGTGTGGTAGAGATACACACTCCACTTTTGATATGAATAATCATATTCTTCATCATACTCGTATTCTTAGTTTTTCTTCTAGCTACTACAACTCCATTTTAGCTCCTGTTTTTCATGCATATCTTATTCAGAGTTGTTAGTTCTAGTAGAGTAGTATTACTCTTTTGTTTCATTGATATATTACTTGGAGAGTTTTTGTTTAAATAAAGTGATGGTGTTGGAAAGTAATAAAATATTTCATGCTTATAACGGTGCAAAAAGAAGCTTGTTTAGACTGTGGCTAGACTTTCTCATGTCATGTTGGATATTATTTTAATTCTATGCTTAGTAGTTATTATTGTAGCATGACTTGTCTCAAATGTCTGAGAGTGCTTAATGTGTCATTGAAAGAATCATGAGTTGTTTTTATCACATCGAAGCATAATATTGTGGTATTCTCCTCGAATGTTTTATTTGGTTGACTTGGCGCATGCTTACACCATGTTATGACTACAAACCAGTCACCTAGCCTCTATGCTCATTTAGTTTTTTGGCTTGTAATACCATTTATGCTTTGATTAATAATGTTTTTGTCGCTATGCATGACTATGGTCATTGCTGCTCTCTTAATTTGTCGCTCCCAGTCTTTTGCTAGCCTCCACTTGTACTGAGTATGAGCTCTACTCGTGCATCCAACTCCCAAAAACTAAAGTTTGCCAAATGTGTCCACCATACCTACCTACATGTGGTATTTAACCTCCACTCCAAAGTAAATTTCTCATGTGCTACCTTTAAAACCTTCAAAATTTTACCTGTTTTTATGCCCCTGTTTTAGCTCATGAGGACGTAAATAGAGAATATTTATTTCACTTGTTGATTGGACTTTACACACTTGGACTAGTAGCACATCCAAATTGATAGAAGAGCTGGCAACAGGGTGCCCAGCCCCAAACTTGGTTACTATAAATTCTCTTCACTCTCTTTCCCCTGATTTATTAGTTAAAACTTACTTGTGTAAACAAAAGAGAAGAGGGATGATCTACTGACCCCAGTAGCTTCATTCAATGGGAGCCGCTCTTGTAAAGTCTAGTTGACTTGTGATGTACTATATTGTTTGTTTACCATTCGTTGACATAATAATACACGTCTCTAAAAATTGTTTTCAATACCTCTGGTTCAACAAAATAAAAAGCTCTAGCACATGAGTTAATCCCTGCTCCCCTCTGCGAAGGGTATTTCTTTTAATTTTATGTTGAGTCTTCATCTTCTAAATTTATGCACAATTAAGAGAGCATAGTTGTCATTCTGAGTATAATGTGCATTAGTCCCAAAGATTATAATTGATTGATTCATAATATGTTATTACTTGCTCTCAAATTATTTGTTTTTAGTCACCACTTGAACTTTGAAGGTGTCCTGGCATTTATGTTTTTCTCTCACTTTTAAGGTCAAGAGGAATACCACTTTGCTATGCTTTCTTTATGCTCGAAACAAACGTATAACTTTAAATGCATTATTATTCATGATCTTTTATTTGTGTTACTTTTCATGTTGCAACTTGGTTTCTAAGTTTCATTGTTATAATTATATCTATCATGTCTATGTTTAGAGTACTCTGATCTCAGCTTACAAATGCTTTTACAAATATGATGATAACGATTATGTTGGTAGCATGTCACCTCAGGAATTATTTTGTTTTTTTTATCGTTTTACCTACTCAAGGACGAGTAGAGCTAAGCTTGGAAATGCTTGATACGTCTCAAACGTATCTATAATTTCTGATGTTCCATGTTGTTTTCATGCCATATACCACATGTTTTATATACACTTTACATCATTTTTATGGATTTCCTAGGACTAACCTATTAACAAGATGCCATAGAGCCAGTTCCTGTTTTCTGCTGTTTTTGGTTTCAGAAAAGTTGTTCTGGAAATATTCTCGGAATTGGACGGAAAAAAATCCCAGGGTCTTAGAAATCTATCACGTACACGGAGTCCGGAGGGGACCCGGAGGGGGGCCCTGGAGCCACCACACCATAGGGTTACCCCCCTTGGCCACACCACCAGGTGGTGTGCCCCCCTGGCCACCCACTGACGTCGCCTTTTTTTCTAATAAAGCTCCTCCTCGGGTTAACCCTAAAGACCCGAGCCTCCATCCACGAAAAGTTATGTAGCCGCCGTCATCGTCAAACGTAGTTCGGGAGGGTTCTGAAGCTCTCCCTGGCACCCTGTCGGGAGGAGAATTCATCACCGGATGGCTCTACATCACCATGCCTGCCTCCGGAGTGATGCGTGAGTAGTTCATCCTTAGACTATGGGTCCATAGCAGTAGCTAGATGGTTGTCTTCTCGTCTTTATGCCACCATGTTAAGGTCTTGTGAGCTGCCTAACATGATCAAGATCATTTGTTTGTAATGATATATGTTGTGTTTGCTGGGATCCGATGAATATTGAATGCTATGTCAAGTGATTATCAATCTATCATCTTTATGTTATTTATAATATTGCATGCTCTCCGTTACTAGTAGATGATCTGGCCAAGTTGATGCTTGTAACTCAAAGAGGGAGTATTTATGCTCGATAGTGGGTTCATGCCTCCTTTTCATCCATGTTCGAGTGACAAAGTGACGGATGGGGGGGGGGGGTGTTGTTGCCATTAGGGAGAAAACAACAATATTTTCATTGTTTACATTACACATTTACTTAAGGCAATAATCTGTTGCTTGCAACTTAATAGCCGAGGTTTGATTGGATTACGCTCATAGGGTGGATTATTAGTCATAGATATAGTTGGATAACAGTCTATGAATTATGTTGTAATGCCTGCATGAATCTGATACGTCATAAATGTATCCTTAATTTCTGATGTTCCATGTTGTTTTCTTATTGTTTCCCACATGTTTGCTATACACTTTATGTCATTTTTATCGATTTTCATGACTAACCTATTGACAAGATGCCACAGAGCTAGTTCCCTGTTTTTTTTGCTGTTTTTAGATTTAGAAAAGTTATTTTGGAAATATTTTCGGAATTGGAAAATTTGAAGCCCGGAAGTCTTAGATTTTCCAAAGGTTCCACGGAGTCCCGAAGAGACCCGGAGGGGGGGCCTCAGGGGGCCCACACCATAGGGCGGTGCACCCCCTTGGTCGCGCCAGGGGGTGGTGCGGGGCCCCCCAGGCCTCCACCGCCTATGCCCTTTTGCCTATTTAACCCCCCCGAGACATAAACCCTAGGAAGATATCACTTTCTCCCGAGAAACACCTGAGGCCGCCGTCACCGTCATCCCGAGATCAGGAGGGTTCTGGAGCTCTCCCCGGCACCCTTTTGCCTATTTAATCCCCCGAGATATAAACCCTAGGAAGATACCACTTTCTCCCGAGAAACACCTGAGGCCACTGTCATCGTCATCCCGAGATCAGGAGGGTTCTGGAGCTCTCCCCGGCACCCTGCCGGAGGGGGAAATCATCACCGGAGGGGTCTACACCACCATGACCTCCTCGGAAGTGATGTGTGAGTAGTTCCCTGGACTACGGGTCCATAGCAGTAGCTAGATGGTCATTCTCTCCACTTTGTACCTCATGTTTAGATCTTGTGATCTGCCTATCATGATCAAGATCATATTTATGTAATGCTACATGTTGTGTTTGCTGGGATCTTATGAATGTTGAATGCTATGTCTTCTGATCATCATTCTATCATGTTATCTTCGTCCTTATGTTATTTATGATCTTGCATTCTCTTCGTTATTAGTAGATGCTCTGGCCAAGTAGATGCTAGTAACTCCAAGAGGGACTATTTATGCTCGATAGTGGGTTCATGCCTCCTTTGCATTTGTGCTCGAGTGACAGAAACGTGACGGATGGAGGATGTGCTATTGCCATTAGGGATAAAACAACGATGCTTACCTAGTTTACATTGTTTACATTACACACTTTGCTTACGGCGATAATCTGTTGCTTGCAACTTAATACCCAAAGTTTGTTCGGATGATATTCGGAGGGTGGATTATTAGACATAGATGTAGTTGGATGATAGTCTATGTATTTTGTTGTAATGCCCGCATGAATCACGTAGTAATCTTTATGTCTTGCATATGCACTACGGTGCAACCTTCATTTCTGTCAATTGCCCAACTATAATTTGTTCACCACACATGTTATTTATCTTTCACGGAGTGACATCACTAGTGAACTATGGAACCTGGTCCATTTTCCTCATACTGATAAAACACCAACTGCTTTCATACTGCTCTCATATTGTTCCTACTATTTTCCACAACATATGGTTAACCTGTTTGTGTTCAGCAAAATCGGTGAGATTGACAACTTCACTGCTTCGTGGGGGCAAAGTGGTTTGATTGTGTTGTGTACGTTCCACGTAGCTGCTGAACCGGTAGTGCGCCCTACCATCTCAGCTGCATCAACTTTCAGAAGTGCTTCTTCCTCCTACTGGTCGATTCAACCTTGGTTTCTTTTCTGAGGGAAAACTTGCTGTTGCACTCTTCACACCTTGGGCTTGGGGTCTCCCAACGAGCGTGTGTCTACACCCTATCAGAATCACATAGTAATCATAATTTCACGCATATGCACTTCGGTGGAGTCTTTATATCTGTCAAAATTCTAGATGTAATTTTTTTACCTAGCATGTTATCTATCTTTTATGAAGAGGTGATGACCCACAAATATAGGGGATCGCAACAGTCTTCGAGGGAAGTAAAACCCAAATTTATTGATTCGACACAAGGGGAGCCAAAGAATATTTGTGAGCCTTAACTAGTGAGTTGTCAATTCACCTGCACCTGAAAGTACTTTTGTTCGCAATGGTTTATCAGTAGTAACAGTTTTATAGTAGCAGCAGTAGTAAAATAATAGCAGCAGCAGTGTTTGAAGTAAATAGCGGGATTAAATACTGTAGGCATAGGGATAGGTGAACGTGCGTTGCATGTATAAGATAGTTCATATAATAATCAAGACATGGGCATTGCAGATAAATAAGATAAAGAATCCAAGCACTAAGTAACCATAGGCATGTGTTCCGTAAATAGTCGTACGTGCTCGCAATGAGAACTTGCACAACATCTTTTGTCCTACCAGCCTGTTTCCAGCGGGGCCTTGATGGTGCAGATCTTGCACTCGTTGGGATACCCCAAGAGGAGGGTGTGATGAGCACATCGGTAGGAGTTTTCCCCTTAGTCAAGAACCAAGGTTATCAATCCAGTAGGAGAAAGAGGATCCTCGGAAGGTTGATGCCACCAACGGTGGTGATGGCGTCTCACCGGTGTCAGCAACAACGCGGAACCTGCACACAACACAACCAAAATAGTTTGTCCCAATGGTACAGTGAGGTTGTCAATCTAACCGGTCTTGCTGAAAACAAAGATTAGACGTATAGTGTGGAAATGGTGTATGCTTGCAGTAAGTAAAGAAAGCAGGAAATTGTAGAGGTTTGTTTAACAGTGTAGGAAAATGGACCGGGGTTCGTAGGTTCACTAGTGGTGTCTCTCCATAAAAGATAACATGCTGGGTGAACAAATTACAGCTGGGTAATTGACAAATAAAGGTTGCACTGATGTGCACATTCATGACATGAAGACTACCATGATATTTAGTGCGAGCATTACAACAATATACATAGACCGTAATCCAGCTGCATCTATGACTAATAATCCACCATCAGTTTATCATCCGAACCCCCTTAGGTATTAAGTTGCAAGCAACAGATAACTGCATTAAAGAAAGTGTGTAATGTAAGCAATGATTGTACACGCGGACACTATCACTGCTGTTTTCTCCCTAGTGGCAACAACACATCCTCCCCCTTCATGTTTCTGTCACTCGAGCAAGGAGAAGAGGAGGCATGAACCCACTATCGAGCATAAATACTCCCTCTTGGAGTCACTAGCAACTACTTGGCCAGAGAAACCACTAGCAACGGAAAGCATGCAAGATCACAAATAACATATGCAATAAAGACTATAATGAACTTGGCATAAGTTCAATATTCATCGGATCCTAGCAAACATAGCACATAGAGTTACATAAGATCAATCTCGATCATGTTAGGAAGCTCACGAGATCTAAACATGGAGGCATATGAGAAGGAGACAACCATCTAGCTACTTCTATGGACCCGTAGTCCAAGGATGAACTACTCACGCATCACTCCGGAGGCAGGCATGGTGATGGAGAAGCCTCCGGGGATGATTTTCTCTCCGGCAGGGCGCCGGGAGACAGCTTCAGAACCCCCCTGATTTAGGGTTGACGACAACGGTGGCTGCGGAACTTTTCGGGGATTTTTGATCAGGTCTTTAGGGTTTTCCATCCCGGGGGAACAAATAGGCGAAAAGGCAGAGGCGGTAGAGCCCTAGGGGCCCCACACCATCCCCTGGCGCGGCCAAGAGGGGGCGCGTCACCCCATGGTGTGGGCCCCCTGGTGCCCCTCTTCGTCTCCTCTTCGGTTTTCTGGTTGCTTCCGGGGAAAATAGGCACTTCGGGCTTTGTGAGGTCCAATTTTGTGAAAATTTCCAGACCAACTTTTCTGAAATAAAAAACATCAGAAAACAGGGAACTGACACTTGGCATCTTGTTAATAGGTTAGTCCCGGATAACGTGTAAAAATGCTATAAAGAAGGGAGAAAACATTTAGCAATTGGCATAATATTATCATGGAGCATCAGAAATTATAGATACGTTGGAGACGTATCAGCACTAGCAGGAAAATATTTCTGAAAGAAAACATTAACTAAACCAATAGGACTATCAATAGATCCCAGAGACAAATTATTAAACCAAGTTTTAGCTTCATCCCAGAGCATAAGCGGTATCACAAGTTAAAAAACTAAGTGGTCATGGAGGCTATTTGTGACAGGTTCATATTCATAGACATGGTGTGAGCATGCGCCAAGTCAACCAAATAAAACGTTCAAAAGAGAATACCATAAATTTATGCTTCCTTATGACAAGAACAACTCATGAATATTTCAATGGCATATTAAACACTCTCAACTATTTGAGGATATTCATGCTACTCAATATCCATCAGGATTTAAAACTAATATAACATTTAGTATGGCATGAAAAAGTTCTAGCCACAGTCTATACAAGCTTCTACTTGCACTGTTATAAATTCTACTTTAAGCAGGAGTTTCTTTTCCCAACAAGCACCATGCAAGATATGTTTTAACAAAAAATAATATTTATGATACAGCAAGCAAACATGAGAGTACTCACATAACACTACTAAAACTAACAGCTCTGATAAGAGATGCATGCAAAACAGGAGCTAAAGAAATGAAGCATCCAGACAAAGATTAAGAATACAAAGTATTCCCATGAAAAAGCGGAGCGTGTCACTCTCCAATAAAAGAATGCTTAGGTCCAACCAAGCTTATTGAAAAAATAAAAACAAACTGAAAGCAAAAATAAAAGACGCTCCAAGTAAAGCACATAAGATGTGACCGAATAAAAATATAGTTTCACTAGAAGTAACCTGATAATTTGTCGATGAAGAAGGGGATCCCTTGGGCATCCCCAAGCCTAGACGCTTGAGTCTTCTTGGAATTTTCTAGGATGTACCACCGGGGCATCCCCAAGCTTAGGCTTTTCACTCATCATATCATCCTCTTCTCTTGACCCTTGAAAACTTCCTTTGCACCAAACTTCTCACAATCTTCATTAGCAACGTTAATGCAATCGAAATAATAAATTCACATGGTTCAGTTTCAACACATGCCTAACACTCAAAAAACATTAGATACTGTAACAACAGATGCCTAACACTCAAAAGAACACCAAAAGAAAGAGATTAAGATGCAAATGCAATTATTGGCAGAAATCTATCAAAACGGGACAGCAGGTAAAGATGATTTGTTTCGGAAATCTTCTGTTCTCAAATAAAAAAGTGGTCAACTAAGAAAAGTTGCATATACAGCCCAGGATTATGCACAAAAAAACTCAGATCATTTTGAATTTTCTGTGATTTTATACGGAATAAAAAGTGGACAGCAGAAATTTGTTTCCTGCGCAGAAATCCGAAATATAGCCTCAACTTTCCACTAGAGGCTTTACTTGGCTCAACAAAAACACAAAAGAAAAGATACATTAGGGGTTCTAAGGAAATAGACAACACCCAGGTGCAAAGCACACAAAAGAAAACAAAGGAAAACTGGTTGAAAACAGAGAAATAAAACGGGTTGTCTCTAGGTACCGCTTTTCTTTAACGCCTTTCAGCTAGGCATAGGAAGAAACTCAAGTATTTTCAAGTCAAGAAGAATCAACATCTATACCAAGAACTCTCCTTTTACTCCTCTTACCCTTCTTCTTGGGTTTGGGGAATATGTGGCCACACCCTGGTACAAAGGCAAAATTTAACGTACCTTTCCCCACATCTATTACTGCCCCTAGGAGTTTCAGCAAGGACCTTCCAAGTGTAATTTGTCCTTCTCCTACACATTAAATAACAATATAATCAGTGGATACTGTCCTTCCCATGAGGTTTTTAAACACTCCCTCAGCTATCCCAATGGGCAAAACAGCGGTATTATTGATAAGGGGTATTTCATCTTCCCCTTCGGAAAGTTTCCAAAGATTCAAAGACTCGTAGATATTTCTAGGCATAAGACAAAATTCAGTCATAATATCGCAATGAGCATGAAAATTTTCACCATTTCGAACAACTTTTACTATAGGGATCCACATTGAAGGTTCAAAGTTTATTGGCACATAATCATAACAAGCACAAATCTGGTTATAGGCTTCTTCTAAAAAGGATATATTTGTTTCAAGAGTATTTAATCTAGCCTGAAAGCTCACAAGGGATGAATCAAATTTACTAGTTGAGCTAAAAGTTGCAATCAACTTTTTAATGGCATTGAGAGCTTGCTCCATATCACAACGTAGGAAGTCTCCTTCTACTGCAGAGTCTAAAGCATATCTATAGCAAAGAACAAGACCAAAGTAAAAACTACTAAGAAATAAATTCAGGTTCATCATGGGTTCAGTTTTACTATAAGAATAAAAAAAAATCCTAGACCAAGCTTCCTTGAAACTCTCCTCACTCCCTTGCTTGAAAGTGAAGATTGTTTCTTCCGGTGACATAGTGACAGGAACAAAACTAGACATAAAAGCAAGCAAATAAATAACACATATAAAGTAAACTAATTGTTTTTGTGTTTTCGATAAAGATAAGCAAAACAAGGTAAAAATAAAAAAAGACAATAAACAAAATAAAGAGGTTGAGAGTGAGAGACTCCCCTTGCCAGAAGACTTATTTTTCCCCGGCAACGGCGCCAGAAAGAGTCCTTGATGGTGCAGATCTTGCACTCGTTGGGATACCCCAAGAGGAGGGTGTGATGAGCACATCGGTAGGAGTTTTCCCCTTAGTTAAGAACCAAGGTTATCAATCCAGTAGGAGAAAAGAGGATCCTCGGAAGGTTGATGCCACTGACGGTGATGATGGCGCCTCACCGGTGTCAGCAACAACGCGGAACCTTCACACAACACAACCAAAATACTTTGTCCCAACGGTACAGTGAGGTTGTCAATCTCACCGTTCTTGCTGAAAACAAAGATTAGACATATAGTGTGGAAAATGGTGTATGCTTGCAGTAAGTAAAGAAAGCAGGAAATTGTAGAGGTTTGTTTAATAGTGTAGGAAAATGGAATGGGGTTCATAGGTTCACTAGTGGTGTCTCTCCATTAAAGATAGCATGGTGGGTTAATAAATTACAGCTGCGCAATTGACAAATAAAGGTTGCACCATAGTGCACATTCATGACATGAAGACTACTATGATATTTAGTGTGGGCATTACAACAATATACATGCATCTATGACTAATAATCCACCCTCAGGTTATCATCCGAACCCCCTTAGGTATTAAGTTGCAAGCAACAGATAACTACATTAAACAAAGTGTGTAATGTAAGAAATGATTGTACACACGCGCACTCACACCGCTGTTTTCTCCCTAGTTGCAACAACACATCCTCCCCCGTCACGTTTCTGTCACTCGAGCACAGGCGAAAAGGAGGCATAAACCCACTATCGAGCATAAATACTCCCTCTTGGAGTCAATAGCAACTACTTGGCCAGAGCCACCACTAGCAACGGAAAGCATGCAAGATCACAAATAGCATATGCAATATAGACAATAATCAACTTGGCATAAGTTCAATATTGATCGGATCCCAGCAAACACAACACATAGAATTACATAAGATCAATCTTGATCATGTTAGTAAACTCACGAGATCTAAACATGGAGGCATATGAGGAGGAGACAACCACCTAGCTACTGCTATGGACCCGTAGTCCAAGGATGAACTACTCATGCATCACTCTAGAGGCAGGCATGGTGATGGAGAAGCCTCCGATGATGATTTCCTCTCCGGCAGGGCGCCGGGAGATAGCTTCAGAACCCTTCTGATCTAGTGTTGACGACGGCGGCTGCGAAACATTTCAGGGATTTTATATTAGGTCTCTAGGGTTTTCCATCTGGGGGAATAAATAGGCAAAAGGGAAGAGGCGGTGGAGCCCTGAGGGCCCCACTTCGTGCTTTGTGGAGTCCAATTCCGAGAATATTTCCAGAACAACTTTTCTGAAATAAAAAAACAGCGGAAAACAGGGAACTGGCACTTGGCATCTTGTTAATAGGTTAGTCCCGGAAAACATGTAAACATGCTATAAAGAAGGGAGAAAACATCTAGCAATTGGCATGATATTATCATGGAGCATCAGAAATTATAGATACGTTGGACACGTATCAGCACTAGCAGGAAAATATTTCAATAGATCCCAGAGACAAATTATTAAACCAAGTTTTAGCTTCATCTTTTAATGAGAAAGGGAATATTTTAGCAACAAAGTAGCTACATTTCTTAAGATCATCAAGGAATAAACTACTCAAAGAGGAGAGCTCATTCATATGTTTCATAGCACTTTCATTTTCAGTACCACAAAAAGGGTCTTTCTCAACAATAGATATATAAGATAAATCAAGAGAGAAATCATAATCCTTATCCCTAATATTAATGGGATAAGTGGCAAACTTAGCATCAGGAGATAATTTATATTTAACAACACGACTTTCAATAAGACTTATAGCAGAATCTTTATCCTTCATAGCATGTATTTCATCAATAGGATCATCATTAAGTTCAATATAGGAATCATCAAAATCATCACTAGGATTCTCTCTAAGCTCAGGTGAAACAAAAGGAGTAACATGATTTTTATCAGGAGTTTCAGTGTTTGCAATATTTTTAGCTTTAGAAATAGTAGCATCTAAGAAAGGACCGAGAGAACCACTCTCATCAAGCACAGTAGAAGCATCATCAAAAGTATGAAAGTATTTTCAGATTCAGCAGAAGTAGCATGTGTAGCATGTGTATGTGGTGGTGTAAGCAGCTTACGCATAACAGACGGTGAATAAAGAGCAACATAGGTGTTCAAAGTTATACCTCTTCTTGTAGTGGATGGTAATATAGGAAAATTTCCATCATGAGTCTTACCCATGATGAATGGTTGGCAGTAGATAATAGTACTCTCCGGTGAGCTCGCAAATAAAGCTGTGCTCCCTGGCAACGGCGCCAGAAAATAGTCTTGATGACCCACAAGCATAGGGGATCGCAACAGTCTTCGAGGGAAGTAAAACCCAAATTTATTGATTTGACACAAGGGGAGCCAAAGAATATTTGTGAGCCTTAACAAGTGAGTTGTTAATTCACCTACACCTGAAAGTACTTTTGTTCGCAGTGGTTTATCAGTAGTAACAGTTTTATAATAGGAGAAGTAGTGAAATAATAGGAGCAGTGAGATGAAAACAACTGTCGGGGGGCTACCCCCGAGTAGGGTTAAGGCAGGTGGTAAAATGTAGATCAGGGTGCAATCTACCGAGTTGGTGGCTACCCGGGTACCCTCTACCCGGTAGTCTCTATTCGTTCATAAGTATTGAAGGCCAAGAGAACATATTGAGGAAGATTGTATTCGTCCGAATAGAGAAGTTATGGTCCGAGTAGATGGGCAGCGTTCCTACTCGGTCAAGAAGTCAATGGAGCCGTTCTGACAAGATCCCGCGTATCCCGTAGCCGTACAGGCGTGCAGTTCAACTTACGGAGCGCGTGATTATCCGCGCTACGGCGTGGCTACAGTGAGGTAGGCTCCTGTCAAGTCCTGTCACTGAAAGAGGGGACAGGACATGAGGTAGGGCCTACTCTGTGTGACTGACAGGGAGGACAGGTCCTGTCAGCCGGACGGCGCGGCGACTTCCCGCGCCCGCGTCAGCGAGAAGCTGGAGGCGTGCTCTGTTTCACAGAGGGCATGTCCCATCAGTTGTACTTTTCAGTCTTTGTTTATTCGGCTAGGCACCAGTATATAAGGTGCCCTGTCCCCTCCTGCGCGAGGGACGTTGCCCCAGATCGCATTTATTACAAGAGCCAGCACTAGAGCAAGAGAGAACAACAGAGTGGCTACTCGGCTGAGAGGCAAAGTTGTACTGTGGCTACTCGTAAATTATACATACAGAGAGATAGGCAGGAGTAGGCGTGTTTCCTCCACACGAGGGCCCCGAACCTGGGAAGTTCTTGTTGTTTGAAGTGATACCTGAGCGCGGCTACTCGCCGTGCGATCCCTCCCCGGATACCTACATCGTCCATCGGCCCCAAACTTAAGCCATCCCATGGCATCTATCTTCTCCACTCCACGACAGTTGGCGCCCACCGTGGGGCCATTAGCGGTGCTGGTTGGGGTTCATATTCGGACGGGACCGATTTCTGCTTCAGGAGAGCGCGTGGTGTGTGGCCTTGTCCACAGATTTGGCTCTTTCGATTTCGTCACCGATAACTGTCGCACCCGGACTTCTAGGGGATACTCACAGTCCGCTAAACAGTAGATAGAATGGCTTACGGGGCATACCGGCACCCGCATCTCAATATGAGCAGGCCAACACGTAAACGTGTGACAACCATTCCCTGCTATTCATCGTCTGCGCAAACCATCCCATAGAAATCCAGACACTTCCGTTGACGTACTTCAAAACATACACACATGGTACGTCAATGGCATTTGAACAAGTGATATCACAACAGATCTCTACGACACAAAAGATGGAAATAAGTTGCAAATAGCTCTCATTAGAGCAGAGATAGCAAATACAATCATCCAGAGGACACATGTCCCAACAATTCATCATTACATCACAGCGGAAGCATTCAATATGTCTGAGTACAGACAAGATCCAAATAGGCCTAAGAGGCCGGAAACGAAAAGACGGAGCCCATCCACGAAGTCTCGGATCCTGCCCGGGTCCGCTATCTACTCGTCAGCAGTCTCGTCATACTCCACGTAGTAGCCACCATGGGGATCCTCGGAAACGTCGTATGCGGAAACCACAGCCCCAAAGGGGTCAGTACATAAACGTACTGGCAAGCAAGACTCACAGTTCACCAAAGTGTAACCCGTCAACACCAAGCACAGATGCTTTGGGTTCAACGGAAGAAAGGGGATATAAAAGATGCGGCAGCTGGCTGCGCTAACCAACTACAGAAACACTACAACCTCCGGCTAACAGAAAAGAGATAAGATCGCGTATCGTAACCAACTATAACTAACTCCAAACAAACCCATCCTGGATCTCGCCCCTTATCCTAAGAAGCAATCCGAGGATAACTCCCACAGTTGGATTAATGTTGGTTCAGATTGTCGTGTCAATAAGCCTATTACTAGTCAAGTTGTTAATCATTGGGGGTAAGGTTGTTAATCATTAGGTTTAAGTTGTCCTGAGTACTTGTTAGCCAGTACTTTCACCAAGATTTATCCCTGCAGGGGTGCACCAATTTGGCCGTACACGTAAGAATATCCCGCCAGACGGGAATCAAACCCACCAAGCGAGGTACTCAACACAACTCAACTCTTCTTCGCATCAAGCCCAAAGCACCTTGGGCGCACGGCTAATCGAGCCCCGAAGAAAAGGGACCCTCATAGCACTCTAAGAACGTGTCCCCCTATATGCCGACTACAAAAGTTCCACCCTGGCCTGGGCTCGCAAAAACATGCATGCGGCAAATGGAAAACACGAACTAAATGAGGCGATTTGGACGAGATGCGAATCGAATCAAATTGAGGGGGGCGCCCATACTCGCTTCCCACATGCGGTTAGTGCGCTCATCATGGATCAGTAGACAAGACCATTTTCCTATTAGGGTCGACACTAGCAGGCCTCAAAACCACACAGGGCCTCCTGCCGGTGCCTTATCATCAAATTATTATTTAACAATAACATTAGCATGATTGATTGATTAAACATCGAGCCCCCAGAACATAATAGAAATAGTAACAGAAAGTAACGGGTAACAGACTCGAGCAAAACAACCCTAAGCATGCTAGTAGGACACGGGCAACAAGCAATGGTTATAGGTATGGAGGTGAGGCAATATCAGGGTTAAAGGATACATGTGATAGGTTCGTAACAGAAGCAACTAATCATATGGATAGCAGAAATAGACAACGGAAAGTATCGGTAACCAATGTTGAAAGGAACACAGTGGTTCATGTGAGTGAATACTTGCCTGCAAACCCAGTAGCTTGGTACTGAGCTAGATCCTTAGAAGGGGTGTCGTAAGTATCGTCGGTCTCAACGTCGTCGTATATCCGAGAAGAAGCAAACAAACAACGCAGAGAACAAACAATCAATATCATGGCATAGTGCACAAACATGGGATGATGCATGACCATTTAATTGATGCAACAAAATAAACTAGTTGACAAGATAACAACAGGATTAAATGGACCCACATGCAATTGGATTGCATATGAAAAGCCCATGAATTATGGTTGAATTAATTGTTCTACAACTAATCATCTTGTGGAAGTGAATTAGCATGATGCATGGATGAGGAAAACAACAAAATAACAACAATAGAACCATTTGGAAATAAGGTTTACCAAGTTTGGAAATTCATTCATTAAGTTAGGAAATTTTGGTTCCTTAAAGGTGTTACACAAGCATTTGTTGTTTTCACCACTTTTAATTGTTCAAAATAGATAACAAAGTTCATATTTGAAAAGAACACACAAGTTTAGGTGGATTACATGTTTCACTTGTTGAAAAAGGATTTCAAATAAATTATTTATGAATTAAACAAGTTTAAGCAAGAATTAAATGAATTTAATTCAAACATGAACTTATTTGAATTTTTATTTGTTCAAAGCATTGAAGCAAATTCATATTTGAAAATTTCATACTTTTATGGTTGGAAAACATATTTTATATGTTCAAAAATAAATTAATTTGACCAAGTTATGATTTTAACAATATTAAATGATTTAAACAAGGTTTAAATTATTTAACCAATTTTAATTATTCAAAACATGAAACAAATTTTATATTTGGAAAGGTGGTTTAATTTTGCATGGAAAACATATTTCATTTGTTGAAATTGGATTTAAAATGAGCAAGTTATTATTTTGGCAATTTTAAATGCAATAAACAAGAAATAGTTGTTTTCAGCAATTTAAATTATTCAAAACAGCAAACAAAATTGATATTTGGAAAGTACATGAAAAGTTGATTGGAAAACATATTTAGTTTGTGGAATTTGGAATTTTTATGCCCAAGTTATGATTTTTGCAAAATTAAGTGAATTAAACAAGATTTCAAATGTTTCACCAATTTAAAATATTCAAAACAGTAAAAAAAAATTATATTTGGATAGAACATTTAATTTGGGACAGAAAACATATTTAAAAAGTTAAAATTGGAGTTAAGGTGAATTAGTTATGCAATTTACAATTTTAGGGTGCAAATCTGCCATTTTTAATTCACTAGGGACTTTGAAAATAATTTTACAGGGGCTAGAAAAGAACTGCAGGGACCTAGCTGTGATTTCTGGAAGTTTTTGTATGAAAACAAATGGAAATAAAAAGATGGGTTTTATTGAGGGAGGGGGGATTCGAACCCTAGATCTGCTGCTGTGAGTTGGGTGCTGCTAACCAGTTGGGCTGAACTGAACTTGTGATAGGGAAAGGGGCAGTGGGGGTTTAAGGTTCAGAAACGGGGTTCTTTCCCTGAAACTGAAACTGCACACGACAGAGGAAGAAAAGGGGCAGCGATCGTCTGCTGCTGCTGCGATCTCGGTGGCGCCGGGGTGGCCGTGCTGCGGACGGAAGGAGAGGGGAGAGAGATGAGGGAGCGAGAGGGAGAGGAATAGAGGGGGGAAAGGGAGCGCTCACCTCGAGTGCTCGAGGCAGGAGGAGGTCGGGGCGGACAGGTGCTGCGGCAGGGAGCGGCCGGCGGGAAGAGGAGCATGGAGGCGGCGCTCCGGGACGTCCCCGCCCGCGCCGAGGTGATGAGGAGGGAGCCCGCGGTGGGGCGGCTCCATTCCCGGCCTCTCCCTGGCCGGAGGGGGCCCCGAGCGCCGGCGATCACCGGAGGGATATGGGGCTTCGGGTGAGTTTCAGTTACAGAGATGAAATTCAGAGAGGGGAGCAACAGAGAAGAAAGAGAGGGAGAAAAGAGAGAGTGGAGGCGGGGAGGAGGGAGCTAGGGTAGGGGAACCCTAGGGCACCGAGCTCCTGGAGTTATAGGAGGGAGGGAGAGAAGGATGGTCGTTTCCTGCTCCTCCTTGTCGACGTGTGCACTCTGGATGTGCAGCCGTACGCACGAGGAAGACAGAGTGGAGGGGGGGTATGGGCCTAGGGGTAGTTGGGCTGGGCTGCTGGCTGCTCTCTCTCCCTTTGCTCTTTTTATTAATTGTTTTGTTATATTTTTTTTGCTGATTTGAATAGGAGAGAAAAGAGAGGTTTTTGGGTTAGGAATTTTTAGGGAACTTTTTTGTAACCACTCCTTATTGGAAAATGCAACATGTGCAAGTTTGGGTTTCCAAATATTTCGAAATATTTTGATGGTTGCAAATTGGTTGAACTTTGAATGAAAAATGAGATTAAGTGATTTATTAAAAAAAACATTTAAATAGTTTGATCATTATAGTTTAATTGAAACAAAAGGATTAGCAATGTGTTGTAATTATCATTGATTCCAAAAGGTTGCTTTTTGGAAAGAATGTGATTTGAATTTGGAAGCAATTTGAATTAAGTTTGGATTAAGTGAATTATTAAAAGCCATAATTTTAATGGTTTGAACCTTATGGTTTGATGGAAACAATTGATTGATTTGTTTTGCAATTTTCATAATTTTCAACAGAGTTGCTGTTTTGGAAAGTAATTGAATTTGAAAAGGGTTTGGTTATTGGATGCATTTTTATAGAAACAAAACAACAGTTTTGAAATCACACTTTAATGGAAACAATTGATTGTTTTGATTTGAAACATTCATTTGGAAATTGTAACATCACAAGGATGAAACAAAAGGTTTGAAGTTTGGTTTGAAATTCAAATAGAAAACAAAGGAAAACAAAGGAAAACAGTTGGAAAACAAATGAAAACAGAGGAAAACAAAAGGAAACAAGCAAAACAAATGCAATGAACATGATGCCATGATGCAAAACATAAAATAACAGAGAGCAAAACATTCTAAAGGCTATTTTTCATACTTGGGATGTTACAATAACGCCGGAGATTTCGGCGGCAGGCCCGTGCCAGCAGGCGTCTCGGTGCTTTCCTTTTGTGCGCATCTGGTCTACGTCGCCACCACCGTCATCCGCGAGTTCCCGGAGGAGGTGCTCTTCGCGGAAGATCCTCCTGCTGTACTCGCTGCCCGCGGGAAGCCTTCTGGCTGCTCTGCGGACAACGTGGAGGTGATGATGACAGGCCCGGCTATCGATGCCGGGAAAGGCGCGGCCGCTACCGCGGGAGTCATCGCGGAACCGGCTGGCGCAAGAGTCCACAAACCCTACGACATGCCCCGGAACATTCCGGGTTACGTGGATGCTTCCACGTCCGCACTATACCAGTTGCTCGTGGTGGCGCCACCGAGCAGGTGGGCATGCCGCCTCCCACCGAGCTCGAGCTCATGACCTTGAGGGTGCAACTCGAGCAACAGCGTCAAGCGCTACTCGCGGAGTCCCAGGAGCTGGAGAAGGTTAGGCTTGAGCTTAACCAAGATCAAAACGAGTACAACAGAGCACACGACTTTACTCCTGTTTCAAGGCTGCCTAGCAAGCTAGGCGCTATCCGTTGCAACTTAGGCGCTGAGCTGGCTAGGGATGGTAGGGCTGCTACCCAATCTGCTAGTTTGAACATTGCTACTAGGCCCAAATATAGCACTCCTGCCAAAACTCTTAGGGCCGCAGAGGCAGTTGCTGCTGAGTTGCCGCATCTCACTGGCGACGCGCGCGCTAGGCAGCATGATAGGTTGAATGAGCTAGTGCTAGAGGCTGGCAGGCAGAACGAGGAGTACCGGAAAGCCAATCCGGGAGCTGGTGCTTCTCAGGTTGTGCACTCACATGTTGTCAGATCTGTGGATCAGGCCTCATCGCCGCTTCCTGGCAATGAGAGGGACCAGAGTGTGAACTCTGGGAAGAGCAAACAGATGCAGGTGTACGACCCGGCTGCCGCCGGAAAACAGCACGCTGTGGCGCGGCAGCCCGGTCAGAAACACAACTCTGCAGGAGCACGATATCAAGCCACTAAAGCTCACAACAAGGGGCAAGGAGGAAACCGCGCGGGAACATCGCGACATCATGCTGCCAACCCGGTCCAGCAGAGGGTACAGCAGCCAGCCGCTGTGCGGCCGCAAGCAGTTGTGGCAGAGGCCAACCCGGTGGCTCAACCCGGTCCTGTTCCGCAAGACCGCTATGATGATGGGTACTCGGCAATGGAGCTGGCCGGGTACGCTGACCCAAGAGACATCACTGATCGTTTGGGTGACCGCATGCTGGAGCCCAGCGATGCAAGATACAAGTTGGACCAGATTAACCGGTCAGCACAGATGGAGACGAGGGGACCTCCCGGCCCAGCTTGCTTTGGCAACCGCATCATGGGGGAGCCTTCTGTGAACAAGTTCCAGTTGGCTTGAGGGACCAAGTGCTATGATGGCAGCACCAAGCCGGAAGACTGGCTGAGTGACTACGTTACCGCTGTGCACATCGCAGGCGGCAACCAGAGATGGGTCGTGAGATACGTTCCCTAGATGCTGGAGGGCCATGCCCGGATCTGTTTGAACAACTTTCCCAAGGACAGTATTAACTGCTGGTTGGACTTCTCGGAAGCCTTCATCAGCAACTTCACCAGCACATACAAGAGGCCGAATAGGCCGCAGCAGCTTTCAGCTTGCAAGCCGCGAGAAGAGGAGACTGACCGAGAGTACCTTACTCGGTGGAGCAGACTGAGGAACACCTGCGAGGGCGTGAACGAGTCACAGGCAATCGCCTGGTTTGCTCAAGGCTGCAGGCATGGCAGCATGTTGTGGCAAAAGCTTCAGAGAGAGATGCTGAGTACGCTCGCCGAGACGATCAAGATAGCTGATATGTATGCACTCGGAGACCCTACTCAGCCTTTACTCGATGCATTCGAGCCGAGAAGGAAGCACCATGATGGCAGCAGACGCCAGGATTTCCGCAACAAGCGCAGAAGTGACCGACCTGATACTCGGTATGACGCCGAGGAGGTGAATGCTGTGAACCCAGACCCTGCGGCTGCTGGGAGTAGCCAAAGGCAAAAAACTGCTGGAGCCCAATACGGGCAGAACCAGAATCAGGGCCAAGGCATCAAGAAGCCATACACTTCTCCTCAGCAGGGTAGCGGCAACCCTGAAGCAGGAGATGCTCAGGGATTTATCTTTGAGAACATGAAGGATGGGCCATGCAGCTTCCATACTCGGCATCCGAGTAGGCCAGCCAACCACACGACCCGGCAATGCAGCTGGTGGGACCGCATCAAGAGTGAAGGTTTTGGTCAGCTGCCCCCTCCTCCTCCTCTGCCGCCTGCGAATGCCAATGTGCAGCCTATTCGGGCAGCTGCTCCCAGGCCTGCAGTGAATCCGAGAAGGGAGAACGTGAAGCAAGTGGCTCAGGGAGCCAACCGCAACTACAACTACGACAACCGCAATGACCGCAACCGCAACTACTACACCCGCAACAACAACAGGAACAACAACAACAACAACAACAATGGCAACAATGGTGGTGGAGACCGCAACCAGTACCAGGAACACCATGAGAGCTACAGGGTGTTCACCACCGAGCCAGACGACAAGTAGTCGCTGCACATGCGCGCGATGGAGGTAAATGCAGTGATCCCAGCTGTGCCTCACTACCTGCTCTGGTGCGAGCAGGAGATTACTTGGTCCAGAGCTTATGATCGCAAGGTGTTGCCCAATCCGGGTACATATGCTCTGGTGGTGGATCCCACATTCCTAGGGACCACGAAGAATGTCAGGTTCAGCAAAGTGTTGATTGATAACGGCAGCAGCATCAACATCATGTACCGAGATACCCTGGAGAAGCTCGGCCTTGCCGAGAACATGCTGCTACCCAGCAGGACTACTTTCCATGGTATTGTGCCGGGAGTGTCTTGCGCTCCAATCGGTCGCATCTGGGTTGATGTCCTATTCGGCACCAGGGAGAACTGCCGCACCGAGTGCCTGCAGTTCGAAGTGGTGGATCTTCAGAGCCCCTACCATGCTCTACTCGGTAGGCCTGCGCTCACCAAGTTCATGGCCTCAACCCATGCAGCCTACCTGAAGATGAAGCTACCTGGTCCCAATGGAGTCATCACCATCTCGGGTGATTACAAGCGCTCCTTGCAATGCGCGTCTGCTGGTTCTCTGCTGGCAGAGTCCATGGTCATTGCTGCCGAGAAGAAGAAGATACACGAGGTGGTTGCTATGGTGCAAGCAGCGCAAGTCGGTATGCCTGGCATGCCGGGTACTCAGTATGGAGCCGCCTTCCAGGCGTCCCAGGAGACAAAGAAGGTCCAGGTCGACCCTGAGTTCCCAGACCGTGTTGCCATCATTGGCGTCGGGTTGGGCGAGAAATAGGAAAGCGAGCTCATCCACTTCCTCCGTGAGAATCGGGATGTCTTCGCATGGTCTAATGAGGACTTGCCGGGTGTCCCAAGGGAGTAGTTTAAGCACTCTCTACGCGTGCGTCCCGATGCCAAGCCAGTTAAGCAGGCTATGCGCCGCTTTGGCGATGAGAGGAGGAAAGCTATCGGTGATCAGATCACCAAGTTGCTGATAAGCGGATTCATCATGCAGGTGCTGCATCCGGATTGGCTAGCCAACCCGGTTATGGTTGAGAAGAAGAAGGAGGACCCCAAGGCCGAGACTGCATGGCGCATGTGCGTGGACTACACCGACCTGAACAAGGCCTGCCCCAAGGATCCATTCCCGCTACCCCGCATAGATCAGGTGATCGATTCCACTACCGGGTGTGAACTTTTGTCTTTCATTGATGCCTACTCTGGTTTCCACCAGATACCTCTTAATCCGGCTGATCAAATAAAGACTGCTTTCATTACCCCGTACGGGGCTTATTGCTATCGTGTCATGTGCTTTGGGTTGCGGAATGCTGGGGCTACCTATCAGAGATGCATGCAGAAATGCTTGCATGATCAAATTGGCAAAAATGTGCAGGTGTACGTAGATGACATTGTCATCAAAACAAAAGAAACACATACTCTACTTAGTGATATTGAGGAAACTTTTGCTAACCTGCGCAAGTACAGGATGAAACTGAATCCGACTAAATGCACCTTTGGCGTCCCGGCTGGCAAGTTACTCGGCTTCTTGGTATCCAGTCGGGGTATTGAGACCAATCCTTCAAAGATAAAAGCTCTAGAGAGCATGTCTTTGCCGAGATCACTGAAGGATGTGCAAAAGTTTATTGGGTGCTTGGCTTCTCTTAGCCGCTTCCTGGGAAGAATGGGTGAGAAGGCCTTGCCTCTTTACCAGCTCATGAAGAAGAGTGATAAATTTGTCTGGACGTCGCAAGCCAATGTGGCATTCAGAGAACTCAAGACCATGCTGGGTAGCGCTCACATCCTGGCTAGCCCGCTACCCAAAGAGCCAATGTTGCTGTACATTGCGGCAACCAACCGGGTAGTCAGCATGGTGATAGTGGTGGAGAGAGATGAGGAAGGCAAGAGGGTGCAGCGTCCAGTATATTATCTCAGCGAGGTGCTATCCAGCTCCAAGCAAAACTACCTGCTTTACCAGAAGATGGCTTATGGCGTGTACCTGGGTGCCAAGAAGCTCAAGCACTATTTACAAGAGCATCCCATCACAGTGGTGAGTACTGCTCCCATCTCGGAGATCATGGGCAACAAGGAAGCAAGCGGCCGGGTAGCCAAGTGGGCAATCGAGCTAGCCGCGTATACTCCTCTGTACGCGAGAAGAGAAGCAATCAAGTCACAAACCCTGGCAGATTTCTTGGTGGATTGGGCCGAGATGCAATATGATCCTCCCTTGCCAGAAACCAACTACTGGAAGATGCATTTTGATGGCTCCAAAGTGAAGGAAGGCCTTGGTGCTGGCGTGGTGCTTATGTCACCCAAGCGAGATCAACTCAAGTACGTGCTGCAGATCCATTTCAAAGCATCTAACAATGTGGCCGAGTATGAGGCACTGGTACATGGCCTGAGGGTAGCCAAGGAGATTGGGGTGCAGCGTATCATCTGCTATGGCGACTCGGATCTGGTGATTCAGCAGGTATCCGGCACCTGGGATGCTTTAGATGCCAACATGGTGTCCTACCGGTTTCTGGTGCAAACCATGACTGGCTTCTTTGAAGGGTGTGAGTTTCATCATATACACCGAGCTGAGAATGAAGCAGCTGATGAGCTGTCCAAGTTAGGGTCTTCTCGGCAGTTCATCCCGGCTGGGATTGCCTTGGAGCATTTGAGAAAGCCATCCATCAAGCAATCCACCAACTCGGAATCTATCTTTGTTCCATCTCTGCCAGGAGAGGAAGCTGTTCCAATGGAGATTGACTGGGAGGCTGCAAAAGAGAACCCGGGGACTATCGTCTCCAACCCGGGGACTGGCACCTGCAACCCGGGGACTGCTCCATTCAACTCGGGGACTGTCGCATTCATTGAGGGGATCATTTCTCAGTACTCGGGGACTCGGGGACTCGCCCCCAACTCAGAAGAGGTCTTGGTAGCTGATCCAATGGAAGTGGACGAACCAGTGTTTCCCACCCGGGAGACACCGAGTTGGGCTCTGCCCATATTATCCTTTCTAACGGATGGCACATTGCCAAGTGATGAGGTCACAGCCAGGAAAATGCAGAGAAGATACAAGGGCTACACTATACTCAACAAGGTGCTGCACAGAAGGTGTTCTACTGGCGTGCTGCAACGCTGCGTTGAGCCAGAGGAAGGAGAAGAAATTCTTGTGGAAATACACCAAGGAGAATGCGGACATCACGCCTCTTCTTGGGCTCTGGTCAACAAGGCTTTTTGGCATGGCTTCTTTTGTCTCACTGCCTTGAAGCAAGATGAAGATATAGTGAGAAAGTGCAACGGCTGCCAGAGATTTGCAAGTAAGATTCATATGCCAGCTTCCGAGTTGAAGACCATTCCCATTATTTGGCCGTTTGCTGTTTGGTGTTTGGATATGGTGGGTCCATTCAAGCCAGCTAGAGGCAACATGACTCACATCTTGGTCATGGTGGACAAGTTCACCAAGTGGTTTGAGGTCAAGCCTATTCGGAAGTGTGATGGAGTCACAGCTGTGAGTTTCCTGAAGGATGTTATTCTGAGATACGGCTACCCGCACAGCATCATCACTGATAATGTCACAAACTTTGCTGAGGGTGCATTCGCAAGATTCTGCAGAGAGAAGCAGATCCGGCTAGATGTTGCATCTGTTGCGCATCCGGCCTCGAATGGGCAAGTTGAGAGAGAAAATGGCATGGTCCTATCTAGGATAAAGCCAAGGCTGATTGAGCCATTACAGCGAACCCCTGGTTGTTGGCTGGACGAGTTGCCGGCGGTGTTGTGGAGTCTAAGGACTACCCCTAACCGATCAACCGGATACACACCATTCTTCCTGGTATATGGAGCTGAGGCCGTGTTGCCCACTAACCTAGAGCATGACTCGCCCCGAGTAACCCTCTACACTGAGGCGGAGGCGAGAGAAGCTCGAGAAAATGACGTTGACCTGCTAGAAGAAGCAAGAGAGTTAACTCTGTCACGTTCAGCTGTTTATCAGCAAAACTTGAGTCCTTATCACAGTCGGAAAGTAAACCCAAGGGTTTTCCGAGAAGGAGACATGGTCCTTAGGCTCGTGCAGCGCACGGCCGGGATGCACAAGCTGTCCCCTCCGTGGGAAGGGCCTTTCATTGTGAGCAAGGCTCTGCACAATGATGCCTACTATCTAGTTGACGCACAGGCACCCCAGAAGAATAGGCCAGATAAATCTGGAGAGGAATCTAAGCGCCCCTGGAATGTAGCTCTACTCCGCCGTTTTCATTCATGAGCAAAAAGTTGTATGTATCTCCTCAACCGAGTTAAAATTCTAGTCTGCACTCCGAATTCAAACTCGGGGACTGCCCTTGTCCAAATTGGCTATGTGTGGTTCTACTCTGTTTTCCTTTGTCTACTCAGTTGCTTTACTTAGAATTTCATAAGCATATCTAGTAACGTGTTTAAACCCAAGGGCCAACTCTTCGACTCTGCTGTTATCCGCAACCCGGTTTCATGGCAAGCAAGAGAACAAGCCAAAGGTCAATGAGCACACGAAAGATTGCTAAGGAAAAGAAAAGTGCTTCAACCGAGTAGGGTGTTCTTTACTGTTGTCTCTCTTTTCGGTTAAGTGGTGGGCAGCGTTACCATGCAATTTTCTAGGTGGCTAAGTATTTGAAACTCAAACTTTGAAATCTTGTGACTCGACTACCAAAAAAGCCACAAGTGGCAGGTAAGAGCTAAGACAAAGAGAATGAGTGGATAAAAAATGCAACTCGGGGACTTGCATAGAAACGCAACCCGGCATTAAGCTAGAGTTGCTAAACTGTTAAACAAATAAAACTGAGTACCAAATGAAATAATTGTACCGATTACATATGCACCCGGCGTCCCGGGGATCTGATAAAAGTTTGGAGATAAGACTTGTAGGAATTACACAACAGTAGAAGCAGTGTTGTCCGCGTCGGTGTTGGCAGAGGCAGCTGGATCGGAAGTTGCTGTAGCCGCGGAGATAGGATCCGTTGCAGAGTTGGAGGATGGAGTAGATTGAGTGCCGGGCAGAGGGTAAAGACCGTCCGTCGCAGCCCTAGTCGCGCCCAACTCAGGAGCTAGGTCTTGGATCACCATCTCGGTGGTGATGGTGGCCTCCTGCGCGGCGGGCTGCGGCTGCTTGGCCTCTGGGTTGGCTGCCAACCTAGAGCCCTCAACATTGCCTTGCTACTCGTTCCCCCCCGTCCCCTTGGCCTTCGCCTCTCGGATCCCGCCTCCTCGGCGCCCTCCTCGAACTCGGCCAAGACTTCGCTAGCAATGTCATCATCCTCATCATCATCCTCGTCATCATCCTCTTCTCCGACATTCGTGTCAGGCTCGGTGGGGCCGTCGATGAAGACGCTGGTGTCGGCGTAGGAGGCGAGCTCATAGGCCAGCTCTTTCCGGCGAGCGACGCAATCAGAATCATCGGTCCACTTGGAGTCCTGGCGGCGAGTACTAATCATGTTGAGATCCAAGTTCTCGCATAAGGATAGAATGAAGTGCAGCAGCTCGTCAGCTCCTGCCCGAGCTGCGGAGGCACGCCATTTCTTGAGCTCCACCTTAACCTCATCCAGGTGATCGGCAATTTCGCGGAAGGTTTCCGGGACGTCCTTCTCGGGCCAGAAGAGCTTGTGCAACTTGATACCAGTAGACACCATGGAGGTGCCCAGGCCCTTAAGGGAGCGGATTTGTGTCTTGATGTTAAGGAGATGGTCGTTGATGCTGGATGTGTTGTCAATATTCAGACCAGATGCAGCTCTGGCCTGTCTTGCCTTGTCCAAAGCGGGCACACCAGCGGAACGGAGTTCCGGGAAGATATCTTCATAAGGAACTAAGTTGAGTCAGAAACAGTGACCGAGAAGAAGTGAAATCGGGTAAAAGAGAGCGGACCATGTATATGGGAAAAGAGAGCGGAGACTTATGACTCCTGAGGGCAAGTGATCTTGTTATTTGTTAATTTGAAAATCACATTTAAGAATTCATCATAAGAATATAATCTACTTGGCAATCAAATTTTCTTCTTTATTTTAATTTTTTGGGACATTTTGTTGAATACTTAGCTCTCTAATACAAATATAAGCACGTTGTCCAACAATTAGCCAGGAAAGACCCTGGTCGTAACAATGGAGATGGAACAAAAAAAACATACATGCTACCAAATACTGAGTATATGATTGGTCTCGCAGTCAGACAGTAACAAATATAATCAAGCCTCATACCGGATTTCATGCTACCCATACATTGTATAGGACGAGGTGACCTACAAAAAATAGTAGATCGACTTGGTTAGGGTATTTGAC
Source organism: Alopecurus myosuroides (assembly GCA_028641055.1). NCBI lineage: Eukaryota > Viridiplantae > Streptophyta > Magnoliopsida > Poales > Poaceae > Alopecurus > Alopecurus myosuroides. The sequence continues at coordinate 661,138,567 of CM054057.1, forward strand.
GATGGAAACCATCAAAGAGGAACTTCTGCCTGAGATCCTAGTGAAGCTGCCTTCAAGGGACGTCACCCGATCCAGATTCGTCTGCGGGCTATGGGCTAGGGCGCATCATCGTCAGCGACCCAACCTTCCGCAATCTCCACGGCAAGTCCGCCCATGTCATCTCGGCTTTGGCGCCACGGAGACCTTGATCATCACAGAGAGCCGTGATGACTTCAAAGGTCTCGAGATGATCGTCATCAACGCCTCCTTGGCGAAGCCTACCGATCCGCCAAGAGTGTAAGGCCCTGCCAACGCCTACTAGGGATTTATACTATTCGCGCTCGGCACCAGAGGACCGGTTGTACATGTGCAACCCTATCACGAGCCAGAAGCTGAAGATCGTGCCACCCGCGGAGATCGGGCGTATGTATGAGTGTTCCTACTTCATGGGGTTCAACCTGTCCACATGTCAGTACCAGTTATTCTGGCTCTCCTTCTCGACCGGACCGGTGGTCCAGGACAACTACCTGGACGTGTACACCTTAGGGGACGGCAACAATGTCTTCGGAGCCCATACACGCTCCCGCGTTGCATGATGTACTCAACGCCTCGGGTGCTCGTTGAAGGCAGGTTGTATCTCGCGGTGAGGAGACACACTGATAATAATGATGGGGCTCATGGTAGGATACTAGTGACCGACGCGGCGAGCGGGGCACATTGTATGTATTGGTGGAAGCAAAATGATGCCCCATTAGAGGGCTCGGGTACATGTTAATATAGCGATGGAATAGTGTAACATCCCAGTGTTTGGGAGGTTATAAGTATCTAAATATAATATGTGCATTTGCAAAGCATGCATCTAAAAATACGAGAAATTTTGGCGCGAAAGTTTAAACGAAGCAAAGTAACCAATGTTTCACTTAACATGATGAATTAGGTTTAGATCATATAGTAAAGAGTACATTTGGAGTGATCTTTATAACAAGTATCTTAAGAAAACAAATCACCTGATAAGACAAACCGTAGTTGGTTATGACCAACACAAACTCTCAACAACCTTAACCTCAAGTCTATCAGAGACTTGGGATAAATCACTAGGTAATTAGAACTCAAAGAGGGGTGAGTATCCAAAACACATAGATGATGATCACACTTTCACAAGATAGTAATGGACAAGTGAACCATCTCATAAGAAGAGACATTATGTCCTCTAATCATGAACTCTTTAAGATATCAACCATTCACACAACATCTTTCTAAATTATCTAATAACTATTAAGTAAACCTTCACAAATAAATAACAAAGATTCCATAGAACACAAGTGATACAAACAAGTGTTAACCCAAACCCCACAAGTTGGAAATAACTTAATTAACATTAATAACATATTTATGGAATATGTACATATCTCATCAACAAGAAAGGAAGCATTTAAAAGATGAAACAAACCTTCTTAAACTAGTGCTAAACCCTGATCATTACATGTGATCTTCCCAAAGCTCTCTGTCTACATTATGCATGAAAAAGATAATAAAGAGAAGAATATAATGTAACAACATGAAATCTGAGAAAACAACTACCAACTCTCAATTAAATCATTAAATCCCAATAACCTTCATATGCTCATTGTCTCAATCAGCTTATAGAGTGAGCATATGAAATCTCAACACATCAATGAACCATGTGATCAACTTATTATCTTAAGTCCTCATTCCACAAACACTCCACATTTTTATTCAAATCAACATTCAACAACTAAAGTATCTATGGATACCACTAATGAATAACAACAAGTTATAACCCCTATTTGAGGAACTGAATTGACAGCTAAGTAAAACCAATTATATATGAAATAAGTACATATCTCAGGGAAAATAAAACGAGAAGTATATTGAAGGAGAATAAAAACTTAACCAACACTTAATCTAGATCTTTCTACCTTGTCTAGACCATCCTATTACTTTGTCTAGATTACATTATTTTCTTGTTTCCCAGTCTTCTCTAAGTCAATCTACAAGAGAAGCAACCACAAGAACAGAGGAACTACCACAAGAAGATATTCAGAAGGATTATTTAAAGTATTCTAGCAGTGCTACTCCAATCTATTATAAGAGTATTTGGAAACTCTTATATCTTCATCTGATCTTATAAAGTACTCAAGAAATAGTGTGATATTGTTAATGTTAGTGTTATATAGAAGTAGTTTGGTAACAAGTATGTACACCTTGTTAACAAATCACCTATGTATACTCAAACAACTGAGTTTCATACGCAGACAAACAGAAGGTTTAATAACCTAGTACATCTCATCCAATTGTATATGATTAGTAATTTGGAGGCAAGTCTGGCCCACTTGTTAACAAATTCTTCTTATATGCATATGGAAATTTGATGTCATAAAATACACCTATATTCATTTATAATCATCTAAGAGAAATCTTGCTTGGTGTTATGGTTTGTCTTTACTACAAGGGTGAGACAGTTGAAGATGAATCCTAGAGCTGGTCTTACTTGCTAGTGAACAAGACAATATCTGAAGACAAGTGGCAACTAGAGACAAGAACATCAGGCAACAGAAGACTACACGAATAAACACTACCTCACAAAGGGAGCATAATTAATTATCAAGTGAATCATTAGGAAATATTAGAGAAACTATAATCCCTATTCCTTGTCAATCTGATCAGAGATGAGGAACACCTAATAATCTTTTAAATGGAAACCATTCTAAAGTAGAAATAATAACAAGTCAATGCACCAAAAATGTCTTGTGATATGTTGAGGTAGATGGTAAAAAGGACCTTGTTTTCCATATCCTTCTCATCCATAAGACAAATGTATAATAAGAAAAATCATCTATACATAAACATGCAACTGATTACATGTTATAAAACCAATAGGGCTTAATAGCCATACTTGAAACCTGTGTGGAAAACAAACCAACAAGATTCCAAAGCCACACATGTTTCCATTTAATCAAGTACGAAAAACAGGAACCATGGCTTACACACACTTGATTAAAAATGTCAAACAAACTTGCTAAGAGTTTCAATTAGGAAAATAACAAAGCCACATAAAAGAAAACAAGTCCTTTCATTAATCAAAATCATCTGGCATGATTGGGACTAATAATCAATAGTTGGTGATTAATAAATAAAAACATTACTAAGTACTTTTATAAGTTGTTTTGTATAATCCTTGTATCAAAACTATCCCATTTCAAACACACAACTTGGGTAACAACATGATGGTTGTGTGTGTTCATGTTATAATATGTATTGAGGACATTTTAAATCCATTTAAGAGTTTAAACTGAGAGAAATAACAAAATCACTTAAAATGGAACACCCTAAGAGAAAATACAAATATTGTTCAATTTCACCAAACCAAAACTTGGTGAGGTTGGAAATTTGATAAGGAATTCAAATCTGATTTTTAGTAATTTTTATCTTTACAAGAAAGCCCTAAAAACAATGTTTTCTTCTCAGTTTTTAAGGCAGAAGGACCAATTTGTAAATCTCAAGAATTTCAGGATATTATTGAAAATAGGTGTTTCTTTTCCTTTCTTCTTCCTCTGCCAGAAGGCAGAGGAGAAGCGTCACCGTGGCAATGTCAATGCCACCTTCTGCCTACGTCCCTGCTTGCGGGGATAAGGCCGGGAGGGGCCGTGTGCTTCCTCTCCTCTTCTCACTCGCTCATATCCTTCTCCCTCGCGCTCTCTCTGTCTCTGTAATCGAGCTCAAACCCGAAAACCTAACTCGCGGTCACCGCCGCTGCACCGCCGTCTCCGGTCTCCTCATTTCAAATTGAGGCGACCACGAGGTTCGTTGTCCTTTGTTGCACCTCCTCAACAACTCACGGAAGACGGGATGGCCTAGGCGTGTGGATCGACCACCTCTTCTTCACCATGGCTGCCGCCGGAAATTTCTCGTTGGCGCCGCTGTCGACCTCGCCTTGCTTCCCCGTCGGTACCATCGCACTCCCACGGTCACAGTGAGCCTCCACAACCCCTCCCCTCGCTCTCCCGTGCATCCTAGCTCGTTGTCGCCGTGTTACCGTCACCACCGACACGCGAGCTGGCCGCTGGCGATGCTCCGGTGACCTCTTCGTCACAATTCCACCACCCAAAGACTCGTCATGCTTCCCTCTATCTTCCCATCGGGATTAATTCGTGTGATTCCAACGAAATCGTCGGATTGCAACTCAAATGAAGAAATCCTCTCCACTGCTGAGACGATCATGGCGTTATTGTGACATCGTGAGTATTTTTCTTTTTTCTTTTGATTTATTTTTTAATTAAAATGAAACTGACAGGTGGGTCCCACCTGTCAATTTAAAATAGGGCAGAAAACAATTAAAACTTATTAAACCAATAACTTTAATTTTGTTTATCAGAAAATATGAAAACAAATATGGAAATGTTTAGAAAAATATAATCTAATTTTTAATCAACTTTTCAAAAATGTTTCATAAAGTTTAAAATTAAACATCTTCTTTAATTAAATTAAATCATTTAAAATTGAGAAAAATAATAAATAATTCAAAAATTCAAAAAATACAAGTTATATACCAAAATGCTCCAAATGAAAAAAATGCAACTCGTCTATGATGTTTTCATAGTCATTTTACCGAGTTTTCATGTGTGCAATATTTTGCCTAGTCATTTAATTCATTTAAAATCAATAAATTAATAATCTATTCAAATATTTCCAGAATGCGTAAAATGTTATATCAACTTAAAGAGAAAAGCATTTTCAATTCAAATATGTCAAACATAAAACATTTTTTTTAACTTATAAACATGTTTATAAAGGTATAAAGGAATTCTATAATATTCCATTATAACCAGAAACAATTACCACAACAATATTTTCCTTATTGATAAACCCTAGTGTTCTCACATCTACTAAACCTATAATCACAAGTCATTAGCAAGTTATATGATGATAGAGTTAGTTGTATTATTTTCTCATTTTCAATTAAACTTTGTGTCATTAGCTCTACACTTTTGAACATAAAACAAAATGTGTTTGTTATCTTCTCAATAGTTGTTTTCCATGTGTTGTTGTCTTATTACATAACCATGTGATAACACTGCTACCTAAACATGATAACCATTGTTTATTAAATAAAAGTGAAACACATATAAGTTTAAAAGAAGTGAATAACAACATCACCACAAGTAATGAAACAACTCACCTAAAACCTATGTGATCTTAGTATCATATCGGTCATAACTTACACTTGTGAGCTGGGGTGTTTTCCAGGGTATTTTGCGATACATCTCATTACTATGCATTACATCATATTGGATGTGTTTTCTATAGTCCTTACCGGGACTACTTTGCTATCTTTCAGATTTCGGGATTTCTCTACGCGACCCTCGAACCCGAAGACATGGATTATTATAGTTATTTCAAGCTCAGGAAAGTTCATCACTTGCTCATATCCTTTGCAGTATTTCATAACGAACTATTTGCAAAAAACCATATCGTATTACCACATGTTCTCAAAAGAATTCATGATCCTATTTTTATAATAATATGACTAATTGAATGACTACCTGAGTGGTAGTGTTCTGTTTGGTGGGCGGATGGGACCATGGTAAGATGAATAGGTCAAAGGAAGGTTCCATCTGCATGGGAAAGTTTTACCTAGGAATTAATCACAAATGCCGCCAGGATTCTTGCACCGTAAATACCGCGTTAAACATGGGTCTTGTATGGGGAGAGTAAGCCAGTTGTGATATTTTCCCGTTCGCATGTCAACGGAATGCCAGAGACGTACGCTGTAGGTCTTGCGGGACTACATGCACATGGGTGGGATCCCTTCATTCCCACGGACTCTGGGGGATATGAGTGTCTGCCAAGGGCGCCTAGATATCTATCGTGAGGGGTAGAATCAGGGGTTCAACCTGCTGGCAGAAATGGTGGGCATGCATTGTGCGGAGGAGAATGGTTTGGCTTGGATTAATAACCGAGCCCCACACCTGAGTGGGAGTGGACATGAATGTACACCTGGTTATGCAACATGGTCTTGATCGCCCATGGGTAAAGTAACGCACCTATGCAGAGTGTAAAAGGATGTGGCATGTTGCCCCCTGTTCCAGGAAGGAGCTGCGAACGCCGCAGGAAAGGCAACTCCATGAAGTTCTAATCCTGTGAAGATCTGGCGGGCATAGTCTTCCAAACTAAAAGCAACCTCTTGAAGAAGGATTTTCAAAACCTTGTATTAGCTTATGATTCTTTCGATTCTAAAGCTGTAGTTAGTGCATCAAACTACCCACTGTATATCATTAACTTGTTGAGTAACGCTCGTTACTCATTCGTTCCCATTTGACCCCCTGCTTAGAGTTGAAGCCTTATGGAAGTCGTCGTCGTGAAGCCATCGCTACCTCATGAAGCTAGGTGGAGTGATATATTACTTAGTCGGTAAAGCATCGTCATCAACAACGCTGGTGGAGGAGAAGCTATCAAGGTGAAGGTGGAGACCATTCTTGGACTTAGTTGTTACAAGCCATAGATTAGGGCTGACATCAGCCGTAATGGATTAGTTTTGAGCTAGAGTTCTTCTCCAGCTTGGAGCTTCGAATGGCTTCTTCTGATGTTTCATTTGCATGAGATCTTCTTTGATTCTTCAAGGAGATTCTCAAGATTTTATAATGAACGTTTGTATTCTATAGCTTTGCTTGGATCTGCTATGTTTCTGTTGTACCACTCTGGGGGATGTGATATTCACGGATAAGTCCTTCTGTGAGTATTATGTCAACGACTTGCGCACTACACATGCAGTGGTGCGCTGAGTCACCACATATGGTATCAGCGCGAAGCGACCTTTGGTTTAAAACCTTTTAGGAGATCTGTAGGTTGGTAAATACTATAGGAAGCCATGTTATGTAAACCACACTTCCTACAACTTTGATGATCATCCACTTAAGAATGAAACGAGCATACTTATATAGAATATTCTTACTCAACTTGAGTAAATTTACTTATCTAATTTCTTTATACCTAGGTAAGAATAGTTAGAAGTCTAGCATGTATTAGTTTCATTGGGAAACGGAGTTCTGCCATAGTCAGAGACGATTAAGTCCTAGTGATGATTACCCATTCTATGAATAAATAGGACGAAGTATAACATGGTACATAGTACGTATAAGAATCGTCAAGAAGGGATGTTTGAGAATCATAAAGAGTCATTAAACCATTGTAGCTATGGGATATGTACCATATCCTTAGTTATCAAGTCTAGAGGTGAATCATTATAGTATAGTATAGATATAGGAGAAGGCATAAACATTGATGGAAGCTACATTACTACTCCTAAGGCGTGATCAACAACATGAAGAATCAACAGATGCCAAGAGAAGCTTATCATAATCAAGATGTAGTATTTCAATTGACATAGTACTTACTCCTATATGGAACCAAGTTAGACCACAACTACTATAGGATCATTTTGTCTTGGTTTATTCCATTGCACTAAGGCATGCAAATGGAGTACTTACCTGGGCAAAGAGTGGTTGTGTAGAATAGGATTACAAGGTAATATATACCTACTTGTAGTATATAGAATTTAAGAGCCTTGGTACTTGAGCTATTTTACTCTAAGTACTACGAATTTACGGGCTTTTGATGCATGAGTGATATATAAATGCATTTCGGATTTATTGGATCTTATTTGGATCTTTGATTGACTAGATCTGTACATGAAGTTGGAACTTGATGTGCAAATGCATGTGCAAACACCGAGTTCTTTCTTGATGTTATTGGTCTAGAGGGTATAGGATTAGTATGAGAGAGGTCTGAAATATCAGCAGTTTGAAGCCACCACAAAAGCTCTGGAAGACCAGGAAGTCAAGAAGGCAGAAGTCGATAAAGCCACTGATGGGAATGGACCACATTCACATCTTGTTTGTATTTGTGGAGATACTTCATCAACACATGGTGAGCTACCACAAGTGATGCCAAAAAAATAACATGAGTAGTTATATCCTAGAAGGAAACATGTAGAAGTTCGATAAATAAGCTTATAGAGTCGTCCCGTAGGAGTTTTGACCCAAAGAAATAGAAGGACCATAGGAAGTCACCAATGGAATAGGTTATAGTCACCTGTAGGAAAAAAGTTAAAGCTCGAGGTAACTCGAAGATATTTCCACTAAATAGATGAATCTAAATCAATGTACACTACGTTGCACGAGTTTCTTTGAGAAATATTTTTCTTGAGACCATTAGAAAGGTATAGTAACAAAACAGAGTTGTCATAACAACATGCATAGTATTATATCATCCTGCAAGATAGTGGAAGTTGAACAATCAAGACAAGAGGCTACACCTTCCAAGGACAACTCAAGAAAACAACTGCGAAGAATCAACGATCTACAGAAGTTCTCTCTACCAATCTTTACGTGAGAGAGGTTGAACTTCGAGACGAAGTTCTTGTTAAGGGGGAGATACTGTAACATCCCAGTGTTTGGGAGGTTATAAGGATCTAAATATAATATGTGCATTTGCAAAGCATGCATCTAAAAATACGGGAATTTTTTTCGTGAAAGTTTAAATGGAGCAAAGTGACCAATGTTTCACTTGACATGATGAATTAGGTTTGGATCATATAGTCGAGAGTACATTTGGAGTGATCTTTATAACAAGTATCTTAAGAAAACAAATCACCTGATAAGACAAATCATAGTTGGTTATGACCAACACAAACTCTCAACAACCTTAACCTCAAGTCTATCAGAGACTTGTGATAAATCACTAGGTATTCAGAATTCAAAGAGGGGTGAGTATCCAAAACACATAGCTGATGATCACACTTTCACAAGATAGTAATGGACAAGTGAACCATCTCATCAGAAGAGACATTATGTCCTCTAATCATGAACTCTTTAAGATATCAACCATTCACACACCATCTTTCTAAATTATCTAATAACTATTAAGTAAACCTTCACAAATAAATAACAAAGGTTCAATAGAACACAAGTGATACAAACAAGTGTTAACCTAAACCCCACAAGTGGAAAATAACTTAATTAACATTAATAACATATTTATGGAATATGTACATATCCCATCAACAAGAAAGGAAGCATTTAAAAGATGAACCAAACCTTCTTAAACTAGTGCTAAACCCTAATCATTACATATGATCTTCCCAAAGCTCTCTGTCTGCATTATGCATGACAAAGATAATAAAGAAAAGAATATAATGTAACAACATGACATCTGAGAAAATAACTACCAACTCTAACTTAAATCATTAAATCCCAATAACCTTCATATGCTCATTGTCTCAATCAGCTTATACCAGTGAGCATATGAAATCTCAACACATCAATGAACCATGTGATCAACTTATTATCTTAAGTCCTCATTCCACAAACACTCCATATTTTTATTCAAATCAACATTCAACAACTAAAGTGTCGAGAAATCGTGGTAGAATTCATAGACGGGGGTGCCATGAGGCTACCGACAGAGATGTGGGGGGACGTGGTCGTATGAAGAACAATGACACTAGGGTTTTACCCAGGTTCGGTACGTCGCAACTAGGCGGCGTTCCTACTCCTGCAATCTCACTAAATCAAGGCTGAAGCCTGAAGTATACAAAGTACAATGTGAGTTAGATTTAGCTACTCGTCAAGGAAAAACCTCTCGGAGAGTTAGCCTCTAGGTTCCTTCTCTCTCTTACCTCCCGCTCGGATTTATATAATAGCTGGGTTAGGGCTTACAGAATAGGAAACCTAGAAGACTACGGTATGTTCTTACTTGAAAGGCAAGAATCCGCCTTCTTCTCCAAGCCGTGCCACGTGTGCCGTGGTCCGGGTTCCTTTAGAATCCGGCTTTCGCGCGTCAGCTTACTGGGCCGCCTAATGGACCATAACCCATTACCATTCAGGCCACCCTGGTAATCCGGCACTTTAGGACACCATCTGATATACCCCTAATTGGTATATATACGACAGTAGCCCCCAAGAAGCATTAAGACTTCAATTCGCCGTCTTTCATCAAATTTGCATTCTTTCCGAGAAATATTGGCTTTTCGTCTTGATTCTTCTTTTCCTTCAAATCATGCTATAACGCGAAACTCGGATTCTGGAAAATCCGACTTTTTCTTCCACGAACCTTCATGGAGAAGGAACTTCCTACGTCAGCGATAAAATCATGCTGACGTCAGGGACGTTTGGGCTGCGAGTGTGAAACCCTGAAACGTATCTCTGACAGATTCTCGCGGGAAACGAGGAGATAGCAATAATCACTTGTCGATTCATTTCCCGAATTTTTCGGCGAGTGACACGCGTTGAGCATCCAATGGTCAAAAGAGCTGTTAGCACGCATCGTAAAGGGTTTCCGGCTATAAATAGCCCACTTCATCCCCTCCGGCAATCCTTCCGCTCTCTTCTCACCTTCCAGCTCAAGCTCCATAGCCCCCGAGCCTCAGTCCAGTGAGAACATAGCAGAGCCCGTGCTCGCGCAAGCACCGTTCCCGGCGTCAGAGAGCTTGAGGTCCTCGTCGAGCCGCCAAAGTATGGACTCGCCACACGCATCTCAGGAACACTCCGTCGTCGCGGACATCGACGACATCATCAACACGATGGATCTGTTGGTGGATTCGCCGAGCCGCGCCACCGTCGACGTGCCGGAGAAATCTTCCAGCAGCCAGGCCCGCGAGGATCTACATCTCGCGGCCGATAACCTGGCCGCGTCTTCCTCTGCGCCGCCTCCGCCTCTCGCCCCCGAAACGGCGGAGGAAAAAATCACCCTCGTCGAAGAGGAGCTCGCCGCAGCGGCCGCTGTCGCCGGAGTCGAAGACGAGGGCGAATCTGCCAGCAGCTGGAGCCGGTGCAATATTTCTTCCTCCCTTCTTCCGACAATGGAGAAGGAGGGGTTGATAGAGAAAGGGAAATGGCGGTGCGAGGAGGAAGAGTCCGAGGCCTTACCTAGGGCCGGAGAGCGGGTTCTTCTCACTTCTCATATCTCACGAGGTCTGGGATTTCCTCCATCCGCCTTCTTCCTCCAGGTACTCAATCATTACAATATCCAGCCTCACAACTTGCCACCTAATTCCATTCTCTACTTAGCCGGGTTCCAGGCGCTCTTCGAAGGGTGTCTAGGTTTAGCCCCTAGGTTACATTTCTGGATGTACTGTTTCGGAGTTAAGCGAAACCCCTTAGAGGGTGCACTCCCGACTTGCGGAACCATTTCTTTTACCCTGCGTAGATTCAGGGAAGATTGGTTCCCCAAGATCAAAACTTTGGAATCCGTCAAATTCTGGGCGGGTTCCTTTTTCTATCATCAAGACATCCCATTTCCTGGAAAGGAAACCAGGGTTCCACCATTTATCAATGCTGCCGCTACTCCCCAAGAAAATTGGGTGACTGAAGCAGTGCAAACCCTGCCGCCAGATCTTCTTAGAATTAAGCGGCGCATCGCCAAACTCGTCACTTCCGATCCACCTCTTACCGGCATGGATACAGTTCTATGCTGGTTAGAGAGGCGAATTCAGCCTTTGGCTGACCACGGTCTCCGGCTCTTATGCGACTACACAGGAACTGCGGACGACGGACAAATCCTTGACGGCGAAGGACTTGCGGAAGCGCGTGAATCAGTTGGCCGCAGCACGCGACCAATATGAGGAAAGCCGGCCGATGTACACGGCGACTAACCCGGCTCTAAAGGTACGTCTTTTACATTTTGGGTTTCATGTTATTTTCTTTCTCGGATAATTGTCTTAACCCGGACTTTGTCTTTTTTGACAGATCTTTGATCTTCCTGAGTCGGACCTTGCAACTGATGCCGAGTTGGACGCGTTGCGTGCCAACTTCGCAGGTGGACGGAAACGCAAGAAGATTTCCGCCTCCCAGGAAGTAATCGATCTTGACGGTGTCCCCGTCGCTACCTCCAGGTTTGACATCCGGGTTTTCTATTTTGGTTGGAACTTTTCTTCCTTTGTCTCGGATTTTTAATTCTCCGGTACTTCTCTTTTTAGCTTGGCTCCCTCATCCTTGAAACCTAAAAAGCTAAAAAGGTTTAAGTTTGTGGCCAAAAGAGGTCCACATCCTTCTCCTGCAACTGCCCCAGATACTCCAGTTGCAGCTACAGAAGAACACGCTGCTGCTACGAACAAGGAAACCCAGCAGACCAGCCATCCTATTGTGCCGGAAACGGACATGAGGGAAAGGGCGGCCCCGGAAATGGGAGGTCCTTCTCGGACAGCTGAGGAGGATCCCATTCCCACCTTTGATAAGTATTTCAAGGTTATCCATGAAGGCCTTAACAATGTCGGGACTCCTTTTGCAGAGTTTGCAAAATAGTTCACCAAAAACTTGTCACGTTTACAACGGATGAGCCAGGTAATATCTCTAGCCCCCAAGCAATAAGCCAAATGCATGTTTTTTTTCACTTTTATGCTTGTTTTTTACTTAAGCATTTTTTGTCTCTTTTCCGTGTTTCAGCAAACCGCTGAAAACATTAACCTGGAAGTTCTCAACAAACTTACCATCAAGAATAAGGAGGTGAAAAACCTTCTCTCTATTCTTGATGTTAAGGAGGCAGAACTAGCATCCACTCAGCATCAGCTGAAGGAAACAGCAGGTAAGAAATTTCTCTGCTTCCAGTTGTATAATTTTTTCTAAGTATTTTTCCGAGTTTTCTAACTCGTCTTTTTACTTGCTTTTCAGCTTCTTTGGCGAAAGCCAAACAAATTGCTGAAGATGTCGGCAATGCCGAAAACCTGCGCCGGGAAAACCTGGATCTTCACAAGCAAAATGTGAAGTTACAGCAGGACCTGGAGGCCAGCCAACTAGCTGTTGGCATCGCCGAGTCCAAGGCCTCCGACCAAGCTGCGAAGGATAAGGCCACCATCCGGGATCTGTAAAATGCCTTGAACCAGCGCTTGGAGGAGGGCACCGAGATGGACAAAATTCTCGGTAAGTATTTTATCTTTACCAGATTTTTCATGTTTGCAATCTTTCTCTGTATTCTCTAACACTTTTGTGTTTTATTGAAACAGGAGATAACCCCCAGCTTACTCGGATTGAGAAAATCCGAGCTTTTGGCAAGGTGTTCACCGCAATCAAGGCTGTGGGGATGTTGTTGGTCAACAAATGCCTTCCCGCCAGGACTGGGGAGTTCTCGGAAGTTGAAAAACTTTCGGGAGCTATCGTGGAGGTGGCGGAGTCCAGGGAGAACATCCTACGCTCCGCGGCGCGTGGTGGTGCGGGAATGGCTCTAGGGCTCATGCGCATGCACTACCCTGACGCCAAATCTTAGCGCGTGGCGTCCGGCATCCCGCAAGGATACACGGAGGCGCAGCGGTCCAGCATCTTTGAAGACATCAAAGGTCACGCCACCAAGATCGCCACCATGGTCAACGTCTCCACCTTCTACCCGGAGGAAACTATTCCGGAAATTCCCGAGGAATCCAGCAGTGAAGACGACTCGGATGCCTGAAGGGATGCCTTGTCCTTGGTAGAAGATAGGAAATAGAAGCATTATTGGTCTTAGAATGTAAACTTATTGTAATGCTTTCTATTCTTTTGTATAAACAAGTGCTCCTATTTTGCAGCAATATTTATTAAGTCTTTTGCAACTTTTCCGGGTTTTTATTCCTTTATCTTCTAAGTTCTCTGGTTTATATGCTTTAACTATCCTTAGTGTTTGAAATGGCTCGATAGTATTTTAATCTTCATGCAAAGCTAGTGGGTATAACCAATCAGTCGAAACTCGGAAACATGGACCATACTAAAGGCATTTTTACTTACTAGCTTCAGCGACCCAGCACAAAACCAATCAGATAATACTTAGAGAAAAGCAAGGAATTTTTTGAATGAAACTCAGGCACGCAGGCACAATCTGGGTTTCCTTAGGTCATTTTTAGGCTGAAAATCAGTCGGTTTTTTAACACCGAGCACGCAGGCACAATTCAGGTTAACATTGAGTATTTTGAAAGATCATTGGGAAATAGATAAGACGGAATTATGCTTTAAACTATAATAAACATGTAAAAAACATAGATGTATGAATTCCGACAACTTTATTGCATGATCTCAAAGATGTTTACATAGAAATTGAACTAAGTATAGAAGTGACGTAACTGCTGGATGCTCCGGGGTCTTTTGGTCTCCCCTAGTTCGTCATCTATCTTTCTCCTTCTTTTGCGATTCGTCTTTTCGGGACCATCTTCCGTGTCTCGAATATCTACAAGATAGTATGATCCATTTTTCATAGCTTTGCTGATGATGAATGGTCCTTCCCAAACTGGGGCTAATTTGTGCTTTCTTTGTTGTACCAATCTTAGCACTAGGTCACCTTCTTTAAAAGAACGATGCCTGATTTTCCGACTATGGTAACGTCGTAAACCTTGCTGATAAATGGCAGATCTTTGAAGCACAAGTTCTCGTTCTTCCTCTAGGAGATCGACGGCATCCTGTCGTGCGCTTTTGGCATACGATTCATCGAAAGCCTGCACTCTTGGGCTATCATGGATCATGTCCGTTGGAAGGACTGCTTACGCGCCGTAAACTAGGAAAAACGGGGTTTGCCCTATTGACCTGTTTGGCATCGTTCGAATACTCCAAAGCACAGAGGGTAACTCTTCCACCCATGCTCCAGCTGCTCTATGAAGAGGAGATTCGAGTCTTGGGCGTATTCCTTGCAGGATTGAACTGTTCATTCTTTCAACCTGTCCATTGGATTGTGGGTGTGCCACAGATGCAAGATCTAGGCGTAGTCCCGTTTGTCGGCAATATTTTGCCAACTTTCCAATAGAGAAACTTTTCCCTTTGTCAGTTATTATGCTGTGTGGAACGCCGTATCTCATGACTACATCAATTATGAAATTTCTGGCTGTTACACCGTCAAGCTTTTTGATGGTTTTGCCTCCACCCACTTGGTATACTTATCCACCGCAACGAGTAGATGTGTAAGTCCACCTCTTGCAGTTTTGAATGGTCCCATCATATCTAGCCCCCAGACCGCAAACGACCATGTAATAGGGATAGTTTTGAGTGCTTGGACATGTGTTGACTATGTGTTCGGCGTCTGTCTTGGCTGTTAGCCAGAAAAACCTGCACAGAATGCTTTTTTGACTATGCTTTTTGCTTGAGCATGATGTCCGCAATCTCCAGCATGGATTTCTTGCAGAATTTCTCGTCCTTCTTCTGGCGAAATACATCGCAGAAAAATTACGGTAGTGCTGCGTTTATACAGGCAACCACTGATTACCATGTATCCTTTGCATCGACGTTTTATTTGTCTTTGCAAGACCTCGTATGCTCCATCTGAATAGTTCTGATTTACTAAGAAGTTTACATATGGAATTGTCCAATCCGGGTTAACAAGCAAGACCTCGATTGACTCGGAAACGAGAGTATAATTGGCATCTCCACCTTTTATGGATGGTTCATGCAGATGCTGGACAAACACACCTGGTGGTAGGGTTTTCACTCTTCCCGAACCCATGTGGGCTAGTGCGTCCGCGTTCCAGTTTTCTTCCCTTTTGACGTGAAGTACTTCAAATCCTAGGAAGCAAATAGTGAACTCGTCCACCGTTCTCCGATATTCGGCCATGAGGGGGCTTTTGGCGTCCCATGTTTGGTTGAGCTGATGTTGTACCAAATCTGAGTCACCATAGCATAAGATGCATTTGACACCTATTTCTTTTGCAATGTGCAAGCCATGAAGCAAAGCTTCGTATTCTGCCACATTATTGTTGGCGTTGAAGTGTATTTGTAGTACATACTCTATTGTATCTCCCTTGGGGGATTTTAGGACTACACCAGCTCCAACGCCTTCCTTCATCTTGGATCCATCAAAGTGGATAACCCAGTATTCCGGCTCCGGCATTGGTGTGTTGTCCATTGCTTCTGTCCAATAAGCGACAAAATCTGCCAACACCTGGGATTTTATTGCCGTCCGGGGTTGGTACTTAATGTCAAACGCAGCCAATTTGATGCCCCATTTGGCTACTCGGCCTGTTGCGTCCGCATTGTTGATGATATCCCCTAGTGGTGCTTTGCATACCACTGTTATGGAATGTCCTTGGAAGTAATGATGGAGTTTTCGATATGCGAAAAATATGCCATATGCCAGTTTTTGATAGTGTGGGTATCTTTGCTTGGACTCGGAAAAAACTTCACTTATATAATAAACCGGATGTTGATCTGCTATGCTTTGCTCGTCTTTCCGCCTTTCCACAACTATCACTGCGCTGATAACCTTGTTTGTTGCTGTGAGGTACAATAACATGGGTTCTTCGTCTTTTGGTGATGCCAAAATTGGAGCTTTCATCAAGGTTTCTTTTAACTGGGTTAATGCCGTGTCTGCCTCTTTTGTCCACACAAATTTGTCGGATTTCTTCAACAATTTGTATAACGGCAGAGCTTTGTCTCCTAGCCGTCTTATAAACCTGCTGACGGCAGCTGCAGAACCCGTCAATCTTTGTACATCTTTTAAGCACGTAGGGCTTGAGATGTTTAGGATTGCCTTGATCTTTTCCGGGTTTACTTCTATTCCTCTGTGAGAAACGATGAAACCCAGAAGTTTTCCCGAGGGAACCCTGAATACGCACTTTAATGGATTTAACTTCATTTTGTAAGTGCGTAAATTTTCGAAGGTTTCTCGCAAATCTTCAAGAAGCGTGTCCTTTTCCTTGGAAACGACGGCAATTTCGTCCATGTAAATGTGAACATTTTTGCCAATCTGACTATGCAAACATCGTTGCATGCAACGCTGGTAGGTTGCACCTCCGTTCTTCAGGCCAAAAGGCATGGTTATGTAGTAGTATGTTCCATACAGGGTTATGAAGGAGGTTTTGATTCGGTCGTCTTCCTTCATGCCAGTGTAATCTATGCACATACTAAGAATAGTACTATCTTTCTTCGGGACTAATACTGGGTTTGCAGACCGTTCAGTATGTATAACTTCCCGGATAAAATCAGCTGCCAATAGCCGGATAATTTCTTTGCCAATAGCCTTCCGTCTTCTTCCATCAAATCGACGGAGACCTTGTTTGACGGGTTTAGATCCTGGAATTACCTTGAGTTGGTGCTCAGCAAGTTCCCTGGGTACGTCTGGCATGTCCGATGGACACCATGCAAAAATGTCCCAGTTCTCACGGAGGAACTTGATGAGTTCGCTTTCCTATTTGTCGGGCATCCCAGTTCCTACTACGACAAATTTTGTCGGTTCTTTGGGATCTAGGATAACCTGTCTTGTATTCTCGGAAGCTTTGAAGCTATCTGCCGGCTTCCGGCTTTCTTTTCCTGCTGGCATTTCTGTCGCCGATACTTCTTTTGCCAGCTCCTTCAGTTCTTCCTTTGCTATCACTTTTTCTGCGAAAAAGGGTGTTTTCTTTTTCCAGCTCCAGCCATCGACTCCTTTATGGTGATTACTCCTCCTTTTGGCCTGGCATCTTCAGCTTGTTATAGATATAACAAGATCTTGCCATGAACTTGGCGAAAGCTGGACGTCCGAGTATTGTGTGATACACGGTTTCGAATGGCACAACCTCGAAGGATACTTTTTCCTGACGGAAATGTTGTTTCTCTCCGAAGGTTACATCTAGGGAAATTTCTCCTAGGGATCGTGCTTGCCTGCCAGGGACGATGCTGTGAAAACGTATGTTGCTATGATTGAGCTGGGTCTCGGAGATTCGCAGATGCTTCAATATCTCCAGGTACATTATGTTAATGCTGAATCCTTCATCCATCAGCACTCTTTTTAGCCTAGTGTGTTGAACAATAGGACTTACAACTAGAGCTTGTGTGCCGGGTTCTGGGATATTTCCGGGATGATCCGACTGATCCCAGGTAATTGGTGTATTTGGGTACTTCAAGAATTTTGGGGTTGGTGGGACAGGGTGTTTGGGAAGTGTTCTCTTATGTTCTTTGCCACCTTTGCTGATGGAGTTGCTAGGAAAGTTAGGTTGCACTCTCCGTCAACTCTCGGAAACTTAGGCTCGCCTTTTTGCTATTGTTCCTGGATTTTTTCATCAGTGTCCGATTAATTGTCTTTTTTTTCAGCTTCTGGCTTTTGCTTGGAGAATTTCCTCTTCGAACTCTTCCCTTTGCTTCCGGATCCTGCACTGACTTTCATGTTCTTGTTGAGCCGGCATTGTGCGTTCGTATGGGTGGGTTTCCCAAATTTCCAATGGTGGATACAGTTTTCCGACTTTATTCTTTCTCACTCTTACTTTGTGTAGGCGATCGGTTCTGTGCTTCGTCCTTTCCATTTGCTCCCATTTTCTCTTCCAAAGGCTATGTTAACTTCTTTGGGTTTTTGCTGTGCTTCTGGAGTTGCTTTATTCTCAGGACGACGAGTCTTTTTGGCTTGAATCAAAGTGTCAATATTTCCACCTCTTGCTCTGATGTCATCTTCGGCCGATGCGTGCTCATTTGCGGTTGTAAGCATAGATCTAAGATCTTTGTGCTTTTTGGAACCGATCATGAACGGTACGAGTCCGGGTTTTAAGCCATTGACGAAAGCATGCATTGCTTGTACATCAGTTACTCCAGAGCAGTTGTTTTTCATTGCAGTCCACCTTGAGATAAAGTCCACGTATGGTTCATCTTCAAACTAGGTGCAGCTGTTTAACTGGTTGATGTTGTTGGGGCGCTTGTAGGTTCCCCAAAAATGCTGAGTAAAGCTCTAGCCATATCATCCCAGCTATCTACAGTTCTTGACGGAAGCCCGTTGATCCAATCTCTGGCTCCATCCAGTAACCGAAGGGGGAGGAATTTTACTGCCTCTAGGTCTGTCCCATTGTCAATCTGGACGGCTGTGTAATAGTCTAAGAGCCAGGTATCCGGGTTTGTACTGTCGGTATATTTTTGATATGTTGGACCAACTTTGACGAAGCCAGAATGTAGAGTTATTCTTCGGATCCTGTCAGTGAAACACTTAGGTCCAAAGTATAGGTCATCTCTTTCCGCTCTATCAATGTGTGCGGAGTATCTACCGGCTGAATGGATAGAAGGGGATATGCTCCTTTCTTTTCCATTGTTGCGCGAACGCGCTTTTCCGGGGTTGTCTCTATTTCCTCCGTTATCTTGCCCTTTGGGATAAGGTGGAGTTCTACTCCCGTGTCTTTCCTTATTCCTGGGGGGCGTACGGGATCTCTCATGCCTATGAGGAATGTCATATCTTCCGGCTTTTTCAACAGGGCGTCTCGGAGGGGGCATTGCTTTTCCGTCGTTCTGCTTTTGTTCTTCCCGATCTCGGGGATTAATTCCATCTTTCGGCATATGGGATCCAGTTCTGGACGCTGCATCCTTGTTATTGGGCTTTTTCTTGTCCTCTCTCGGATCTGCTTTCTTCTCTTTCGAATTGCTTGAATCTCTAGGTTCTTCAGGTCCTGGTGCTCCAGCGGCGCATGTAGCTGTTTTGCATAGGGCCGAGTCGTCATGCAACTTCCCTGATCTTGCTTTCCCTCGCTGTTGCTGTTGTAGTGCCTTTCCTAAGAAAGCATACACCCCTTGAAGTTTTTCGCCATTATAGTACATACCGTTGTTGAGGATGGCGAATGCGGCCTCCGCGTTTTCTGATGCGGTTTTGTATATAGGTTCGCCCCTGGCATCTGTGCCGTTTACTTGCTTTTGCCAGGCCGGGTTTTGAAACCGTTCCTTTGGCGGTAGTACTTCCGGTCGTACGATTCCGGGTAACCGTGTAGGTTCAATGCGAGATCTATTCCTTCTCTCGTACTCCTCTATTTCTTCCTGCTTTAACTTAATGTCAACTTGGGTTTTTTGGAGATGTTCCCGAGTTCTGAATAGATGTTGTTGTTGCCTTTGGAGAGCTTGTCTCCTGGCTTCCACCACTTCAGGGGGTTCGTGGGGTCCCACTGGTGTTTCAAGTAGATCTTTTGTTCGTCTTGTTCTGACATTGGCGGAACAGAGATTTCCTTCGTTTTCTTCTCCGCAGGCTTCACTCCACTTCCGCCTCTTGCTTCCGGGTTTTCGTTGGCTGGATCAGCCAGTTTTTTCTTCCGGAGTTTGTATTGGAGTTTTTTGGACGCTTTGTGTTTTTTCTTGGAAGAGGGAGGTTTCTTCCCAGGTTCTTCCTCTGTCAATTCCTTGACATCTAGGTATGTTGGAGTGGTTTCCCCCTCCTCTGTTTCCTCACCTGGCAGAGGTGTTCTAGGGCTTTCCTGACTTTCGGCATCCGTGTTTTCAGCCGGTTTTGCCATTAGTACTTCGTGGAACCCCTCTTGAAAGGATTTGACCTTTCTTTCGAAAGCGTCTTCATCTTCGGAATCGAACTCATATGATCCGGGTTCTGATTCCAATCTCGCCTCGATAGCGGCTAACACGAAGTCAGTTTCCGAGTTCGTCGTCATATTGACGAATGTATGATCTTCCACCTCTTTCGTGGGATTGTTGTTTTCTACCTCTTCCACGGGATTGTTTTCATCCGTGTTTTCGGCGATCTCGGATTGCACCATACCGATAAAGTGCGATTCAGCAGGGTATCGGCGATCTGAGCAAAATCCGGCGTCATAGTCTTCTTCGACTGGGTTTAGGGCGGGTGGGATAAATTTTCTTCCACCACAGAATCCCATTGCCTCTGCAGTTAATCCGATAAAGATGTTTGTAGATCCAATCGGTAAAACGCAGGCACTTACCAGATGATTCTGTGCTGGCATGTACGATCCGTTGTCGAGGAAGCGCCCGACGTCGTTGTCGAATTCCAGACTTCCGACAGTTATTGTACTGCCAATTCCGCCGAGTATCCTCGATCGAAACATAACGCCTGACGTCGCTGGCCCCACGGTGGGCGCCAACTGTCGAGACATCATGGTAGAATTCATAGACGGGGGTGCCATGAGACTACCGATAGAGATGTGGGGGGACGTGGTCGTATGACGAACAATGACACCAGGGTTTTACCCAAGTTCAGTACGTCGCAACTAGCGGTGTTCCTACTCCTGCAATCTCACTAAATCAGGGCTGAAGCCTGAAGTATACAAAGTACAATGTGAGTTAGGTTTAGCTACTCGTCAAGGATCAACCTCTCGGCGATTTAGCCTCTAGCTTCCTTCTCTCTCTTACCTCCCGCCCGGCTTTATATAATAGCCGGGTTAGGGCTTACAGAATAGGAAACCTAGAAGACTACGGTATGTTCTAACTTGGAAGGCAAGAATCCGCCTTCTACTCCAAGTCGTACCACGTGGGCCGTGGTCCGGATTCTTCTAGAATTCGGCTTCCGCGCGTCAGCTTACTGGGCCGCCTAATGGACCGTAACCCATTACCATTCAGGCCACCCTGGTAATCCGGCACTTTAGGACACCATATGATATACCCTATATCCGACATAAAGTATCTATGGATACCACTAATGAATAACAACAAGTTATAATCCCTATTTGAGGAATTGAATTGATAGCTAAGTAAAACCAATCATATATGAAATAATTACATATCTCAGGGAAAATAAAATGAGAAGTATATTGAAGGAGAATAAAAACTTAACCAACACTTAATCTAGATCTTTCTACCTTGTCTAGACCATCCTATTACTTTGTCTAGATTATATTATTTTCTTGTTTCCCAATCTTCTCTCAGTCAATCTACAAGACAAGCAACCACAAGAACAGAGGAACTACCACAAGAAGATATTCAGAAGGATTCTTTAAAGTATTCTAGCAGTGCTACTCCAATCTATTATAAGAGTATTTGTAAACTCTTATATCTTCATCTGATCTTATAAAGTACTCAAGAAATAGTGTGATATTGTTCATGTTAGTGTTATATAGAAGTAGTTTGGTAACAAGCATGTACACCTTGTTAACAAATCACCTCTGTATACTCAAACAATTGAGTTTCATACACAAACAAACAGAAGGTTGAATAACCTAGTACATCTCATCCAATTGTATATGATTAGTAATTCGGAGGCAAGTCTGGCCCACTTGTTAACAAATTCTTCTTATGTGCATATGGAAACTTGATGTCATAAAATACACCTATATTCATTTATAATCATCTAAGAGAAATCTTGCTTGGTGTTATGGTTTGTCTTCACCACAAGGGTGAGACAGTTGAAGATGAATCCCAGAGCTGATCTTACTTGCTAGTGAACAAGACAATATCTGAAGACAAGTGGCAACTAGAGACAAGAACATCAGGCAACAGAAGACCAAAAGAATCAACACTACCTCAGAAAGGGAGCATAAAAAATTATCCAGTGAATCATTAGGAAATATTAGAGAACCTATAATCCCTATTCCTTCTCAGTCTCATCAGAGATGAGGAACACCTAATAATCTTTTAAACGGAAACAATTCTCAAGTAATAAATAATAGCAAGTCAATGCACCCAAATGTCTTGTGATATGTTGAGGTAGATGGTAACAAGCACCTTGTTTTCCATATCCTTCTCATCCATAAGACAAATGTATAATAGCAAAAAAAAATCATCTATACATAAACATGCAACTGATTACATGTTATAAAACCAACAGGGCATAATAGCCACACATGTTTCCATTTAATCAAGTACTAAAAACAGCAACCATGGATTACACACACTTACTTAAAAATGTCAAACAAACTTGCTAAGAGTTTCAATTAGGAAAATAACAAAGCATAAAAGAAAACAAGTCCTTTCATTAATCAAAATCATCTGGCATGATTGGGACTAATAATCAATAGTTGGTGATTTTTCTATAATAACTAAAAACATTACTAAGTAGTTTTATAAGATGTTTTCTATAAGCCTTGTATCAAAACTATACCATTTCAAACACACCACTTGGGTAACAACTTGATGGTTGTGTGTGTTCGTGTTATAATATGTATTGAGAACATTTTAAATCCATTTAAGAGTTTAAATTGAGAGAAATAACAAAATCACTTAAAATGGAACACCCTAAGAGAAAATACAAATATTGTTCAATTTCACCAAACCAAAACTTGGTGAGGTTGGAAATTTGATAAGGAATTCAAAACTGATTTTTAATGATTTTTATCTTTACAAGAGTGTTTTCTTCTTAGTTTTTAAGGTAGAAGGACCAATTTGTAAATCTCAAGAATTTCAGTGGGTTATTGAAAATCGGCGTATCTTTTCTTTTCTTCATCCTCTGCCTTCTGGCAATGTCAATGCCACCTCCTGCCCGCGTCCCTGCTCGCGAGGATAAGGCCGGGAGGGGCCGTGCGCTTCCTCTCCTCTCCTCACTCGCTCTTATCCTCCTCCCTCGTGCTCTCTCTGTCTCTGTAACTGAGCTCAAACCCGAAACCCTAACTCGCGGTCACCGCCGCCGCGCCGTCGTCTCTGGTCTCCTCATTTCAAATTGAGGCGACTACGAGGTTCGCCGTCCTTCGCTACGCCTCCTCAACAACTCACGGAAGCTGGCATGGCCTAGGTGTGTGGATTTACCACCTCTTCTTCACCATGACCGCTGTCGGAAATTGCTCGCCGGCACCGCTGTCGACCTCGCCTTGCTTCCCCATCGGTCCCATTGCACTCCCACGGTCACAGTGAGCCTCCACAACCCCTCTCATCGCTCTCCCATGCATCCTAGCTCGATGTCGCCGTGTTACCGTCACCACCATCGCACGAGCTCGCCACCAGCGATGCTCCGGCGACCTCTTGGTCACCATTCCACGACCCAAAGACTCGTCATGCTTCCCTCTATCTTCCCATCGGGATTAATTCGTGTGATTCCAACGAAATCGTCAGATTGCAACTCAACTTAGGAAATCCTCTCCACTACGGACACGATCATGATGTCATCGTGCCGTCGTGAGTATTTTTATTTTTCTTTTGATTTATTTTTTAATTAAAATGAAACTGACATGTGGGTCCCACCTGTCAATTTAAAATAGGGCAGAAAACAATTAAAACTTATTAAATCAATAAATTTAATTCTGTTTATCATAAAAGTATGAAACAAATATGGAAATGTTTAGAAAAATATAATATAAATGTTTATAAACTTTTCAAAAATGTTTAATAAAGTTTAAAATTAAACATCTTCTTTAATTAAATTAAATCATTTAAAATTGAGAAAAATAATAAATAATTCAAAAATTCAGAAAAATACAAGTTATATACCAAAATTCTCCAAATGAAAAATGCAAATCATCTATGATGTTTTCATAGTCATTTGACCAGGTTTTCATGTGTGCAATATTTTGCCTAGTCATTTAATTCATTTAAAATCAATAAATTAATAATTTATTCAAATATTTCCATAATGCATAAAATGTTATATCAAATTACAGGGAAAAGGATTTCCAATTCAAATATGTCAAACATAAAACATTCTGTTAAATTTATAAACTTGTTTCTAAAGGTATAATGGAATTCTATAATATTCCACTATAACCACAAACAATTACCACAACACAATATTTTCCTTATTGATAAACCCTAGTGTTCTCACACCTACTAAACCTGTCATCACAAGTCATTAGAAAGTTATATTATGATAGAGTTAGTTGTATTAGTTCCTCATTTTCAATTAAACTCTGTGTCATTAGCTCTACACTTTTGAACATAAAACAAAATGTGTCTGTTATCTTTTCAATAGCTGTTTTCCATGTGTTGTTGTCTTATTACATAATCATGTGATAACACTGCTACCTTAACATGATAACCATTGTTTATTAAATAAAAGTGAAACACATATAAGTCTAAAATAAGTGAATAACAACATCACCACAAGTAATGAAACAACTCACCTAAAACCTATGTGATCTTAGTATCGTATCGGTCATAGCTTACACTTGAGAGCTGGGGTGTTTTCCAGGGTAATTTGCGATACATCTCATTACTATGCATTACATCATTTTGCCTGTGTTTTCTGTAGTCCTTACCGGGACTACTTTGCTATCTTTCTGATCTCGGGATTTCTCTATGCGACCCTCGAACCCGAAGACATGGATTATTATTGTTATTTCAGTAT
Organism: Alopecurus myosuroides; assembly: GCA_028641055.1. Taxonomy (NCBI): domain Eukaryota; kingdom Viridiplantae; phylum Streptophyta; class Magnoliopsida; order Poales; family Poaceae; genus Alopecurus; species Alopecurus myosuroides. The sequence goes on from CM054057.1 coordinate 661,163,455, forward strand.
CAGGCAAGTTCATCACTTGCTCATATCCTTTGCAGTATTTCATAACGAACTATTTGCAAAAACCATATCGTATTACCACCTGTTCTCAAAAGAATGCATGATCCTATTTTTATAATAATATGACTAATTGAATGACTACCCGAGTGGTAGTGTTCTTTTTGGTGGGCGGATGGGACCATGGTAAGATGAATAGGTCAAAGGATGGTTCCATCTGCATGGGAAAGTATTACCTAGGAATTAATCATAAATGCCGTCAGGATTCTTGCGTTGTAAATACGCGTTAACCATAGGTCTTGTATGGGGCGAGTAAGTCGGATGTGATCTTTTCCCGTTCGCATGTCAACGGGCTGCCAGAGACGTACGCTGTAGGTCTTGCGGGACTACATGCACATGGGTGGGATCCCTTGATTCTCACGGACTCTAGAGGCTATGAGTGTCTGCCAGGGGCGCCTAGATATCTATCGCGAGGGGTAGAATTAGGGGTTCAACCTTCTGGCAGAAATGGGTGGGCATGCGTTGTGCGGAGAAGAATGGTTTGGCTTGGATCAACAACCGGGCCCCATACCTGAGTGGGAGTGGACAGGAATGTACACCTGGTTATGCAACATGGTCTTGATCTCCCATGGGTAAAGTAACGCACCTCTGCAGAGTGTAAAAGGATGTGACATGTTACCCCCTGTTCCGGGAAGGAGTTGAGAATGCCGCAGGAAAGGCAACTCCATGAAGTTCTAATCCTGTGAAGATCTGGCGGGCATAGTCTTCCAAATTAAAAGCAACCTCTTGAAGAAAGATTTTCAAAACCTTGTATTAGCTTATGACTCTTTCGAGTCTAAAGCTGTAGTTAGTGCATCAAACTCCCCACTGTATATCATGAACTTGTTGAGTAACGCTCGTTACTCATTTGCTCCCGTTTGACCCCCTGCTTAGAGTTGAAGCCTTATGGAAGTCATCATCGTGAAGCCATCGCTACCTCATGAAGCTAGGTGGGGTGATATATTACTTAGTCGGTAAAGCATCCGCATCAACAACGCTGGTGGAGGAGAAGCTATCAAGGTGAAGGTGGAGACCATTCTTGGACTTAGCTGTTACAAGCCATAGATTAGGGCTGACATCTGCCGTAGTGGATTAGTTTTGAGCTAGAGTTCTTCTCCAGCTTGGAGCTTCGAATGGCTTCTTCGGATGTTTCATTTGCATGAGATCTTCTTTGATTCTTCAAGGATATTCTCAAGATTTTGTAACGAAAGTTTGTATTATATAGCTTTGCTTGGACCTGCTATGTTTCTGTTTTACCACTTTGAGCAATGTGATATTCACGGATAAGTCATTCTGTGAGTATTATGTCAACGAATTGCGCACTACACATGCAGTGGTGTGCTGAGTCACCATAAATAGCCCCATCCGCGGCGAATAAAAAGGGGTAATGATCCGTTTGGAGTACAACTCTGAACCTATATTCACATACCGTACAACTTATGTTTGACACCCCCTTCATCTAATCTTGAGAGAGATTTTGATTATGCTTAAACTCATGTAACTTCACATTCAAGGTCTTTGGAAAACCATCAGCTATTTGATCCTTGCTAGATATGAACTTGATGTTAAGTTATTTGTTGAAATAAAAAATTGGGTAGGAGTCTAGAAGGTTGGAAAGACAACAACTCATCTTTTGTGGGGATATACATTCTGATTCAGAATTCTCTCAATGGTTCCACTCTTTACCACATGATGTACCTGTTGCATGATGCTTGCATGGAAGAATTGACTAAGATCTTGAGGAGGTTTTTGTGGCAAGGTACCGCTGATAAGAAGAAGTAATACATGGTTAAGTGGAATATTATAAACACGACAAAAAAAGCAAAGGTGGTCTTGTCATAAAAATTCTGAAGCTTTTTAACGTCAGTATAGTATCAAAATGGTGGTGGAGGCTGGAACATGAAGAGGGATTGTGGAAAATCATTGTGAAATAAAGTACAACATAACTCATGGGATTTGGAGGGTCACCACGAAACAGAATAATTCTAGTGTGGAAGTATTTTCTCAGGATTAAACACATCTACATGCAGGGAAGAAGCATGGTGATTGGTAAGGATAATGAAACTAATTTTTGGCATGACAGTTGGTGTGGACCTGCCCCCTTTTGTGAACAGTTCCCACAATTGTATGACATATGTACAAACCAGGTCTGTTCAGACATGGAGATGAGTGATAGGAAATGACAAATCAACTTTAGAAGATGGCTGGATGTCCCTATCCAACAACAAGCAGCCGCGTTGAGGAATAGCTTTACCGTGACCATTGGGGAAGATACTGATAGAACGAAACAGAAACTCATAAAATCAGGAAAATTTTCTGTTAAATCACTCTATACAAAGATTTCCTCTTTGGAAAGCTAAAATTTCTCTAAAAGTTATAATATGGTTGTGGCTAATTTGGCATAATGCAATCACTAGTAAAGATAATATGAAACAATAAAATAGGTGGGAGATTTATCTTGTAGACTTTTCTAGGAAATGAAACGATTTATCATCTTTTTTTGTTGTTGCCCTGGGGATTTTATATGTAGGGGGTGCGATTAGTACCTCTGTTGGGTCTAATACCTGACCTACTTGTTTTACCCGATATTTTTGATGGATTGCTCGTTTCCTTACGATTGGCACTAATATTCACATTGTCGGAATTACTGCCTTTTGCTGGGCAATTTGTAAGACTAGAAATCACGCATGCTTTGAGAAACAATTATCTCGGCGCCGGTGGAGCTTATATGTTAGATGTGTGTTTTCCTTCGTTACTAGTCAGGAATTCAATGTGAAGGAGCTTGTCAGAACATTGAAGATGGCACATCAAGAATTTAGGAAGTAGTGATTTGTGCTCATGCTAGAGCTCAGGCGGCGTCTGATCAAGATGACGCTGACGATGTTGGGATCTTCGATGCAATGGAAGAATGAAAGCAAAGATAATAAAATGCAAAAAATGAAAGTTAAAGCCTTATCTACTAAAAAAGCTTTTGATGTGAATAGTTTGAAGGGATGTGAAGCTCAAATCCTGCGTTCTGTTGGCTTTGTGTTGGATCTGGTGGTTGCCAGATAAACCTTGGATGTGATAAGCACTTGTTGTTTGCGTGCTAGATGGTGGTATTTTGTTAACTTCTATGTTCATGATTGCTCCTAATCTCCTAGGCTAAAGCCTGAGTAGCTGGTGATATCTTGTAGTAGATCACCATAGTTTTTCATCTTGGTTCCCCTTTGTTTTTAGTTCCTCTGTACTTTTGGTTCCAACTCCGTTATGTTATCCTCTGATAGTGAAACCCGGCTTCTGGAGAAGTCGTATGAAAAAAAAAAGAGTTGTTTTACTAAAACTTATTCTAAATGCAGGTTATCCAAACAACATTTTACATAAACAACCTTTGCCTTGCCTAACACTATGCAAAATGCTGTACTTGTACGGTTGTACTACCTATATATACGCCCGTGCGTAAACATACATAACCCTTCTTCTTATTGACCAAACTAAACCATAATTAATCCCGCCGAGTATGTAGTATGCTTACTACGCGTGCCTGCAGGCTACATAGAGCAACAACACTTAGAGCCATAGACCTATAATCACATAGCTGCATCACAACGTCTGGTGCTCGATCAGTTGTGGACATCATGAGCCCGCTGGTCCATTGCCTCCGGGAGCTCGTCGGGGTTCGCGCAGCAGCGGCTGGCAACGCGGGGCGCGCCCCCTATCCCGCAGCAGCAGTTCACGCACACACCGTCCTCCGTCTCCTCACTGGCCGCCTCTGCACCAACACATAGCCTAAGCTCAGAAACGCCATATTTATACAAAGCGCAGCACGAGGAGTTCAAAAGTAAGCACTACGGGCGCGCTCACGAGTTCGGGCAGCTGCGCCGCCGGCGGCGAGGAAAGCAGCAGCGAGCAGGAGAGTAAGTAGGACCAGACCCTTCGTGGACGCCATGCCTGCTCTCCTGTGATCCTGTCAACCGTTATGTGTCTATACTGTGTACGGTTATAGCTGGTTAGAAGTGCAAGTGGCTCGTGTGAATTTATAGGCGGCCGATCGAGTCCGGCCAATGGAGGCTTGGACTATATTCAGCTTGGAGGAGCTAGCTAGGTTGAGAGGCTGCAAGTAAAGGCTGGCTCTGATCCGCGGGGATGGAGGATTATTCCACGCGCGCGCGCGCGCCTATGTACGTCGACGTAGGCCCCGCACGTACGTGTGGCTGGACGTGAGCGTTAGTGACTTGGGAAAATGCATGGACGGCATGCAGTAACGGTCTCATTCCTGCATGCAACTTGCAAGCTCTACCTCTGGATAAGGTTTCCGCTCGCCACAAGAAACAATCTTTTTTTTTCTTTTTTTTTTTACGGGGCACAAGCTAGAAACAATCTTTAGTGGGAGTAGCCTACTCCACAGCATGGAAAAAAACTAGCACGCTATTTCGGCGCTAATAGAAAGATATAGCATATTTGGAGGGTCCACGCTAAATTTTAACACTTTTGCTCGTTATTGCGCTATTCTTAAAATAGCATGATATATCACGCTTAAATGGTGTAAAATTATAGCTCGCTATTATTTTTATAGCCTCTTGGGCCAAATACTCGAGTTTTCCACCTTAGCAAGAAGAAAAAGTTGCTTCATATTTTTCGTGGCAATGAAAACAATCATGAAGATGACATCTCTAGATTAAGAATTCTAAATAAGTAATTTATAATGTGTTATTGCCCCATGGGATGCTGATGTTTGGATCTAACCAACTAGAGAACAATGTTTTATGTGGATATACATATATTGTTCTGACATTTTTGGACTATGTCATTTATTCTTGTTCAAATCCTTCAATTTTTTTAGATATATTTGTTAATTTTTTCAAAACGCTATTTTGATATAGCACGCTATTATCACGTTATAACTTGTATAGCATCTGGAGGAGGCTGCCGCTATTTCTCATAGCACGCTATTTTTTTCCTTGCTCCATAGGCGTTGCCTCTATTTCCCTGCACAACCTCCTCCACCAGCTTGAACAACCGGCCACTCTAAGTATGATTTTTCATCTCTCTTTTTTGTCTGGTTTGTGCAACCATTTCTATGTGTGAAATCCTTTGTATGTGAATTTATGAAATTGTTATTTGACATTGGCAGGTTAATTTTGGCGTTTCCATTGTAATCTGTCATATACATGGAGTTGCAATTAATTTTATATATTTATGCCATAGTTATAAAATATGGAGTGAATTTCACTTTTTACCCCACAATTGCACATTTGTGACACCTATTACCCTATTTACACTAGTGCAGAACAGGGCATTTGCCCCGGTTGGTAAGGGCCTAATGCCCCGGCTGCCCAACCGGGTTCCGCAAACCCGGACTAAAGGCCCCCCTTATGCACCGGTGGGGTTACCAACCGGGGTAAAAGGCATGCCCCACGTGAGCTCTACGCAGCGTGCAGGCACCCACCCTTTTACCCCGGTTGGTAACACCAACCGGGGCTAAAGGTTCCCTGTCGCGGCAGAGTTTTGGGTGTTTCTCTACCGCGGCAGAGCTTTGGCATGTTTCTTTTGGGGCTGTTTTTCTGTGTTGTTTTTTTTCGGTGACGCTGTTAATAATATATTTTTTGCATAATCATCATAAAAATCATTGCATGCATTGATATCATCAAAATATAATTACAATGATCTCAATTAGATTATTACATCCGAATAGAGTTATACACATTGAGATCATTACATGCAGATCATTGTTCATACTTAACAATGCAATCTTCCATTTTGAGATACGACCTCCTTCAGCATAAAACCCGCAAATTCCTCTTGAAGTGCTTGTAAGCAGTCTGCCGGTAGGAGCTGCCTCTGGAGATCGTAGAGCCTTATATTTACTCTTCTTCCTAACCGCTCATTCATGATTATCGTTATGTTCTCCATGACATAGAAGCCACATAAATTTGTTCCATGTGGCTGCTGAGGGCACTTTACGAGAAATATAATTGAGTCAAATAGTGATCAAGGAATTAAAGAAAGATGCGTGAATGTAGCAAGTACTACTTACGACGAGTGTGTCAAATCTCATATTCAATTTCGTTAAACCGGGTTGTTGCTTCCTAAATCGGTTCCAAGCCCTGTCCGGGAAACAAAAATTATGGGTCATCGTACGATAATGATTGAACAAAAGGGGACGGTGTAGTGAGACAACGATTGAACTTACTTTATGAGCATTGAAATAATGGGCTGGTACTTCTCTTGGCCTTTACCCAAAGAGTCCATGAGATCAACTATTCCGCTGTCAACGTGAATGTCGAAAAGAATCCAGTGAAAACTGCACATGCGATTAACTCATCAATTACACTTAATTAACACCGACTTAGCAAAATAGAAATGTGAAGGAATATGCATAAGACAGTAACACTCACTTATGTCTGTAAGGAAATAGTATTTCACTACAGTGAAATTAATTCCTCAAAAACATAACTATGTTATCCTCCGTATCTTGAGCGTGTTGCTTTAAAATGATATCATTGACGATATATGGGTCAATGAGCCCAATGCCACCGTTTCCATTACATTCCAGAATCTTCATCCTGCATAATATATATCGTGCAGTGAGGATATAATATTTATAAGAAGCAATGATCGAACTAGCTGAGGTAGATACTTACAGACAATAGGTGCTGATGATCATTTGTCGAGGGCGTCTAGATTATAGAAGAAAAAAAGATCGTCAAAATCAATAAACATAATGTCATCGCGGAAGTAATTATGTTCTCTAATTTTCAGGATGATTTGGTTTAGCCCCTCGTTTGCGGTTTGGATATACCACGTATGCAGTTGGTGCTTCAATGTTGTCATAGAGCTGAGATGACCAGGTTTGACGAGAGACTTCCCACACTCATATTTCCATGCCAATTCAGCCTTTTCGAAGTTGTCGGATTGGCCTAGGAGTTGGTCAAGTGTTATACCACAGTCTCTGGCAAACTTCTCAGCTGCTTCCCGATCAACTTGAGCATGTACAGTGTCCGACACCTTGAGCGGGGGGGGGGGGGTTGTTTTGACTGCTTCCCGAGCTGGGGAATTGTTCTCCCCGCCTTCTTGGCTTTGGAATAACTCTTCGTTACTCCGCGATCATAGTCAGATGGCAGATTCATCTTAACTTGGGACGGCATCTCCAGCATATTCTGGAAGTGCTTCTTTACAGCGGATCTATTGGTTCCTTTGGCGGCTTCGGGGTTCTCTTTCCCCACGAAGCCATCTGACGTTTCATGTCCGCAGTCACCCATTCGTCTAACTCCTGGTCAGTCTTATGGTAAGGCAACACTTCTGGCAGCTTCTTGGCTTTCTTCTTCGTAGGAGGTTTCTTCTCCAGGGAAGACTTAGAGGCAGCAGCCTTCCGCTTAGAGGACTTAGTGGGCGGCGGAGTCGGCTCAGGCATCGGAGATCGAGCCGGACTCGGGCTGCTGACGTGCATGGCGTCGATGTGTGCTGGCGATGATCGAGCTGGGCTGTGTCTCAGAGAAGTAGGTGGCGGTGATGGCGGCGGTGGACTGCGTCTCGGAGAAGGTGGTGGTGGTGGCGGCGGTGAACTGCGTCTCGGAGAAGTAGCTGCTTGTGTTGGCGGTGGACTGCGTCTAGGAGAAGGTGGCGGTGGTGGCGGCGGTGGACTGCGTGGGGGAAACACTATGCCACTCTTTTTCCGTTGAATGATTGAATTGACGGCTTCTCCAAGTGTCTCTACCCCGTCACCTCCGGGGATGTCAAGCCGCAATATCCTCCAATCCGGCTGAACATCATCAACGCCGACACGAGCATAGCCAGGTGTAACCGGACGGCCATGCGAGGTCGCTCCCTCTACACAAGGTAAAGCGTAGCCGTCCGCCACCTTGATGGATATGTTTGAGACCGACACGTATAGCGCATAGCTTGTCTTCTCCTTGATTGGATCCACGGCCTCCGTCTGTGGAGGGGCATCAACAAGCAGAACTGCAGCGGAAGCCGGTACCTCCGTTGAAGCCATGCTGCTCCGGCGTTGAGATGGTTCAGTTTCCTCGAATGTACTAGTGTCTTGTGTCTAGGAAGGCCGGCTAGTAAGCTCATTAATCTATAGTTGCTGCTTCATCACTACGGCTTCCAAGGCACCAACCCGTTCTACGACCGCTGCCTCCTTCTTTATCTTTCCTCTCGCTCGGCTTCTATATGGAAAGAGACAATCTTCTGGTTTGAAGCCAAAGCACCACGGATATCGTCCTTTGCCTCGTGTCCAGCCGCCATGTTTTGCATTCCCGAGGGCCTTTGTAAGCTCGTCATTCTCTTGATCTGGCTTGAACTCTCCCGCTTTAACCTCCTTGAACACTTTCTCAAGTGCCGCAAAGGGGACCTTTATTTTTTCACTCATAATAAGGTGCCCTTGTTCGTCAAACATCGCCCCATGCCCAAGCAACCAATTCCTTGACCTCCGCGGAAAATCCTGAGTACCTGGAATGATCCCCTTCTCTCGCAGCTCTGCCTCGAGTGCGTCAAACTTAGGCACTGCAACTCTGTAGCCACCTGAACCCATCTTATGGTGATATACCTTCCTCTTGGCATTTGCGGCATTCTTGGCTGACCTTAGCTTCCCCTTTTCTGATTGCTTGTACGCTAGAAATGCTGGCCAGTGTACCTTCTGCTTCTCAAGCGGACCCTCGAATTTTGGGACTTCTTTTTTCTTCTGATATTCCTTCCATAATCTTTTCTTGTAAGCATTGAAAGCCTCAGCCATCTTCTTCAGAGCCTAGTGCTTCACAACGTCGCGCATTTCCTGTTGTGCCGTCTCGTCCTCTTCATCATCACATTCTGGAAGCCTGAAATGGATCATCAGCTTGTCGAACATGAGTTGTTTGGACCGGTCTGCGACAAAAGAAACTGCCATTCGTCCAGGATCGTCTTCGTCCTTTGCTGGCTCATTCCATTCTTCAATACTTATAGGGATCATGTCCCTAAAAATAACTCCACATTGGTTTATAAACTTAGTTGCTGTCTTGATGGGCCAAGCAGGTTCGCCGGTTCGATAGACTTGATCGATTAACAGATGCACTTTCGAGCTCATCTCTTGAGCCGGGCCTCGTTTCGACCTCTTGCTAGACGATGTCGATGCAGCCTTCACTAAGGCTTGTTCATCACTTGTTTTCTCCGGTTCTGCATTTGTTCCTTGCAATTGCTCGTCTTCCTCCATTCCCTGACCTGATTCATTCAGGTACTGTGAGCCGTCGTCTTGATCACCTCCACCGTCATTGGGTCCACCGGGGAGTGTACCTTCTTCTATTATCGCGAACGCCTGTTCTTCACCCTCTCTTCCGTCCATAGCTCAACTAATACAAATGGAAGATAAAATACTTTAGTAAGTTATTAATTCTCTTGAAAAAATAATATTCCACTAAACAATCATCACAACAGTACACTTTAGTAAGAAGTATGACTATCAGATTAGATCGAGTCTTGCCGAGTAAAGTTGCGACTCGAACGGGACATAACAGATGTAGCATCCCAGATTATCCATACACATATCACTTTCTCTTCTTCTTGAAGAAGAAGAGGAAGTGATCTGCAATATTTTCACACATGATTGGATAATCTGGAACACTGTTATGCACCGTTCGAGTCACAAGTTTACTAGGAAAGAGTGGATCTGATCTGCTAGTTATACTCCTGCCTAGACCTGTAGTACTCTGACGCGTAGTGTTCGTCTCGGTTCCCCTCGGTTCCCTCTAGATATATAGCTAATTTCCCTAAAAAAAATACTCCCTCCGTATCGAAATATAAGATGTTTTAGCTAGCATTTCCTAGACAATATGTACCTAGACATGTTTTAGTGTAAGATGCATATGAATCTACACACTAAAACATGTCTAGATACATTATATCTACAAAATGCTAAAACATCTTATATTTTGATACGGAGGGAGTACTATCTAAAAATTCAATATCATATCTTTATTTGAACAAGTCATATCTAAAAATTCCTAAGTATACTAAGTATATCTAAAACTTCCTAAGTATACTAAAAAATCCTAAGTATATCTAAAAATTCCTAAGTATTCAAAAAATTCCTAAGTATACTAAAAATTCCTAAGTATACAAAAAACTCCTAAGTATACTAAAAATTCCTAAGTATATCTAAAAATTCCTAAGTATACTAAAAATTTCTAAGTATTTTGATACGGCGGTGCACTACGTTGAGCAGTACCTCGAGGGAGCGGAGGCGAGTCGAACGGCAACGAGGACAACGACGAGGACGCCGCCGGCGAGCTATAAGGCGCGGGCGCGGGCTCGGGGGCGAGGGGAAGGGCACGGTGGCGCGGGCTCGGGGGCGAGGAGAAAGGCGCGGGGCGGTGGAGCTCTCTCCGGCGGCACGGAAATCCGGCAGCATGACGGCGTCGGAGAGGATTTCGGCCCCGGGGATTTAGCGAAATCTGCATCTTCTGAGGGTTTGCCCCGGGCAGTTGCTCCTCCCGGGGTTATATACTTGGAGGGCTTTTGCCCCGGTTGGTAACACGAACCGGGGCAAAAGGGGGCCTTTTGCCCCAGTTGGTATTACCAACCGGGGCAAAAGGGGGGTGTGGGCCCTCGCTTGCCAGCCCATCTCCCCCCTTTTGCCTCGGTTGGTAATACGAACCGGGCAAAAGCCCGAAATTTCCTTTTTTAGCTTCATGCCGCCATTTTCCCCCCTGCCCCGTTTAAATACATTTTCAAAATGTTTTTTCAATTACATTTCAAATGATTTCTAATTAGAAGAAAGTTTCAATATGAAATGTGTTTAAAATTGGACAAAGATTTCAAACACATTTTCTGTTTAAAAAATTAATTATTCCAACTATTTAAACTAGTAACAATTTTTGAAATTTCAAACATTATTTAAAACCTAGTTTACGAATGGTTTTGAATTTGAAGAAACTTTCAATATGGAAAGTGTTTAAAATTGCGTAAAGATTCCAAATACAAAATCCGTTTAAAAAATAATTATGAAAAGTGAGGCGCGGGAGTCGTGCCTCGTGGCGTGGGAGTCCTGCCGCGTGGCGCGGGAGTTGTGACGCGTGGCCATGAGCGCGCGGTATAAACTGCCGCGCCTCGAGCGTCTTCTCCTCTCCACGCACCGTCGCGCCGCCACCATGCCTCCGAGGAGGAACAACACCACCGGCTTCCGCGGCATCCGAGCACGGCAGAACGGAATGTTCACCGCGCATATCCGCTGCGGGGACGACCGCATCCCCCTCGGCTCCTTTGCGACGGCGGCGGAGGCCGCCCGCGCCTGGGACGCGGCGGCCTGGCGCCTCAACCGCTCGCGGTCGCTGATGAATTTCAACGACTGCCACACCCTCTGGGAAGCGGAGGGCAGGGCGCCGACGCCACAGATCGTCACTGCCGCCGACCACCGCCACCTCAGGCACCGCGCGTTTCAGGGCCTAGTCGACTCCAGGGACGACCACGTGGTCCGCGAGTATTACCGGAACAGTCCGGGGGAGGAGAGCCCCGACGAGGAGCTTTGGTAGACCCGCGCGGCTGAGCGGGCGGAGCGGCCCCTCGAACGCCACCTCGCGTTAAATGCCGCTCGGGAGGCGAGGACAAAGGCGCTGCAAGAGCTCCGTCGGGCCGACCACGCCGGCGAAGTCTGGGCCTCCGACGATCCGAGGTGGGGGCCTATCTCGGACATAGATCATGCACCTCCGACGACGAGGAGGAGTTCACCGATGAATTCGCCAACGACGACGACCAGGAGGAGGTCACCGACGAGTTCCCCGACGACGACGAGGAGTAGTGTTTTTCTGTTTTCTGTTTTTAATAAAAGAATTTGTTGTATTCCGGGAAACTGCGGCACGCTAGCGCGTCTATTTTCTGTTTTCCGTGTGATTCTTCCTGATTGGTGGGATTCAGACGCCAGAAAGAAACACACCCCTCATCCAACGACTCACGTTAGGGGGGGGTACATTTTGATAGATAAACAAGGCATAGTACATAATGGCAAGATTGGATCTAAACCTAAACGGAGAGCATAGATCTAAATAAACAAGGCAGTACATAATGGCAAGATTGCATCTGATCTACTAGTCATACTCCTGCCTAGGCCTATAATACTCTGACTCGTAGTCGTCGTAGTCGCCGCCGCCGTCGTCACTATTGTCGGACGGTGCTCTGGACTCCCTCAAAGGATCACAACCCCAGGACTGGGCGTGAGGGTAGCGCAGGCGGGGGTTATCACCGGCCCTGATGTAGTTCATGACGCTCTGAAGAGTCTGTCCGCCGCCCCACCACAGCTAACGACCGGCCTCGTTGAAGTTCTAAGGAGGCGGGCCGTTCTCCTCGTACCTGGCGAGCGCACTCTCACGCCGATTAATGAAGAAGGCGTCCCAAGTAGGGCGGTAGTCGGGATTCCAACTGGGATTCCTCCGCTGCTCCGGCGTGAGCTCGTGGTAGTAGTGGTTCGTGATGGCCGTCCGACGCGCCACACCTTGAGGAACAGGAGGGACCGGCACTCCTCCGGTGCTCAGCATCCAGCCGGCGGGGATGCTGTAGCCGGGCGGGCAGGGGTAGTTCGAGGCGGAAAGTGTCTCCGCTTGCAGGAAGGTTAGAGTGGGTACGGTAGAAGCCATGGGAGAGTGGTGAGTTTATATGTGTTTATGCCAATGGTGGCAATGCATGCATACATATATATATAGTGAGAAGAAACATACCCCTTTAGTCCCGGCCCGTTTTACCAACCGGGACTAAAGGGTTACGGTTTCGTTGGGACCAATCACAAAGAATCGCACGGTGCTTCTTTCAAGCGCTTGTGAGTCGTTGGATCAGAGGTGTGTTTCTTTCGAACTCTTGTCAGTCGTTCGATCAGGGGTACGGTGTGTTTGTTTCGAGCGTTTGTTAGCCGTTGGATCAGGGGTGTTTCTTTCGAGCGCTTCTTAACCATTGGATCAAAACCCTAGCACAACACTTTGTGAGCCAGAGGACCCTATATATAGCCCACCTCTCGGAGTCCCTTCATACATCATTCAGTTCATCCACCGAATACAAATCATTCGGATTCGCCAGCATACGTCCTACCGTGCATTTGATATGCATATATGAACTCCAGGAGCCACGGCAGGGCTATATGCTGGCGATACCGATTGTTTTGTTCTACATCCCCCATTCAAGGTTTGACAAAAGGTTTGATATATCATTCAGTTCATCGACCGACTACAAATCATCCGGATTCGCCATCATACGTCCGACCTTGCTTTCGATATGCATATATGCACTCATGAGCCACGGTCGGGCTGTATGATGGCGACACCGTTTGTTTTGTTCTATATATCTAAAAATCCTCCAGTTCACACGCCCGACATGTGGAAAACAGAGGTGGACTAATCCAACTACATGAACCATGCAGGTTTGATACATTATTACACAATAGTCTAGCAATATTACATGTTTGTTTTCTGCGAGCTCAGATGGAATTATGCTCTCGGGCATTTCATCGAACACCGCTTATGCATATGAGGGAAAAACAAGTGAGCACACCACACCAAAAAAGTGAGTGGCATAACGTTGGCATGGTACTGTTTATAAAAATAGAAAAATTAGATTTAATGAAAAAAGAATTCTATTAATTTTCATTTTCCATCTATTTGGTTAGTTTTTCTTAATAAAAATTGAAATTATTAACTAAAGAGCAATATAGAAACAACTTTTCATCTAGGTGGGGCTCATTTGCCCCGGTCGGAGCCACAAACCGGGGCAGAAGACACCCCCCCCCCACGACGCGGTCGCACGCCCCCTGCTCGTCGAGGGCCTTTACCCCCGGTTGGAGCCACCAACCGGGGCAAATGACCCCCCCACCACGCGCCCTGCTCGCCCCGGCCCCACCTCTGCAGTCTTTTGCATCGGGTGGTGGCCGAGCCGGGGCGAAAGGGGTGCTCGCGGGTGAGCAAAAGCCCCATTTTCCACTAGTGTTAGTAAAACAAAATCAGATGTACACCACGTATAAAAAACATTACATGGTTCTATGCATGTTTCGTTAGAATAGACCGATATGTTAGGACCATGTGGTGCATTAAAATATGTAAAGATCGGAGGACGATGTCAACGATAATGTTCATTATTCTCTACAACATCTATTCAATTTTCCGTGGTTGTCCTGATATTTTTTTAGCCTCAGTCATCACCTGACACCATACCCCATCCAAAATTCATAAAAAAGGTTCAAAACTTAATAAAATGGGTAATCGAGACGAGTTTTTACTAGATGGGACAATTAGTGTCACAAATGCACAGTTAGAGGGTAAAAGGTGGAATCCACATGATTTATAAAATCCAGAGAGTACATTTTCCCTAATGTATGGAAACAAAATTGTGACATATATAGTTAGCATTTTTAACAATGATGATGTGCATATTAGATGGATAAAGGAAAATCTTCCAAAATTGTTTGAGATGCATGTGCATCTAATGTTTTTCTTGACATGTGTATCGAGGAAGTGCAAGCCCATACACATTATCGAGGTTGTTTGAACCTAGTTGAGTATTGCCAATTTGATTAAAAAAAATCAATGAATACACAACAAAATTAAGAGCGCAAACAACTCAAAAATAGGTGGAGTCACTTCAAAAATACTATAGTATAAGGAAGTAACTAAATCAACATGCATCGGGTTTAGAAAGAGCCTATTTCACCAATACCATTGAAGCTAACGATTATTGGTGGCAACTCGATATACAAGTATCTCTACTTTCATAAAATTTCTAGTCATGTTGAGATATTTTATTTTGCAGAGATGCCCATACACTCAAGTTTCAGGCCGCTCCATTGTGCTATATTAGCTTCCAGTTTGTTATTTTCTTTGAACCTTATGATTTGATGAACCTATAAACTTGTATTAATTGTTATGATCAACCTAGTTGTTACGATAAACCATTTTTTTGTATCAGTTTGTGTTGTTGCTAGCAACATTGTGCCGTCAACTTGTGTGGTGTGAGAAAATATTTTCTCTCAGCTTGTGTGGTGGTATCAATTTGTGTTGCTCGTATAAACCTCTGTTTTCTTTCAGCCTGTGTGTGCCTGTGTGGTGAATCTCTAATTTTTCATGTGTTCTATTGATTTGAACCTCGTGGGGTATATATAGTGTACAAGACTAGTGAGAGAAGAAGCCAATAGACTTGGATAAGATGATCTCTAAATCCTAGTCTAACACGTACATGTATTATAACCGTCACTAATCATGTTGTTTGTGTGGCGGATGAATATCTCATTATTAAATATGAAATAAATGAAGAATATGAGATGTGCACATTTGGGGTTGCTTCCTATGCGCAACAATTTGAGATTTTGCCGTATGGACCGAGATACCTACATATAAACTTCTAGAAGAATTCAGGGATTGTCACTGGTAGAAAATAGCCCTTCCATACGCCCCCATTAGTCCCCAAAATAATCGAACCGCGACCAAAGGGGTCTTTAGTCGCGGTTCGGGAGGAGACCCGCGACCAACTGTCTGGGCCCAGCGCGCTCGGTCCACAGCTGGCGGACGGGAGGGGCTTTAGTCGCGGTTGGCCTGGCCAACCGGGACTAAAGGTCCTCAGGCTGGCCCGAAGGCCTTTAGTCGCGGTTGGCCAGGCCAACCGGGACTAAAGGCTCATCCCTATATAGGACTCAACCCACTGTACTTATCCACATTTGGTGCCACTTCTATGCTTTTGGTTCACAAGGGGGTGGTGGGTTTGCTTTTGGTTCCTCCTATGCACACAAGGTGTTCGATGAAATGCTCGAGAGCATGAAACACACATGATATGAAGTGTCCGAGCCACACTTGAGCTTTGTCATTTATTTTTCCTCCGCGATCGCGGTTAGCAACTTGAACCTTTCATGATTTGTATTATTTCTAGCTAGTTAGTTTAACAAATGCATGACGTTTAATTATATACTTTATATAATAATAATGCAGATGAATCGGCAATGGATGTACGGTAACCGACTCTCCGGCGAGTTCACTACGGGTTTGAAAGATTTCCTCGTAGTGGCAAATGCGAACAAGCACCGAGGTTTTATTATCTGTCCATATGCTGAATGTAAGAATCAGAAGGGTTACTCCTCCTCAAGAGTCGTTCACATGCACCTGCTTCGGCACGGTTCATGCCAAGCTATAATTGTTGGGTCAAGCATGAAGAAAGAGGGGTTATAATGGAAGAAGATGAAGAATGGGATGATATCGATGTCAACTATCATGAGCCTTTCGGTGAAACTTTCATGGTGGATGATGCTGAAGGTGGGGAAGGGTTTGGTGAAGGTGAAGAAGAGGCACATGATGAGCCCGCTGATGATCTTGGTCGGACCATTGCTGATGCACGGAGACGCTGCGAAACTGACAAGGAGAGGGAGAATTTGGATCGCATGCTAGAGGATCACACGAAGTCGCTGTACCCAGGATGCGATAATAGTCTGAAAAAGATGGGCTGCACACTGGATTTGCTGAAGTGGAAGGCACGGGAAGGTGTAGCTGACTCATCATTTGAAAATTTGCTGAAAATGTTAAAGAATATGTTTCCGAAAAATAACGAGTTTCCCGCCAGTACGTCCGAAGCAAAGAAGGTTGTCTGCCCTCTAGGTTTAGAGGTTCTGAAGATACATGCATGCATTAACGACTGCATCCTCTACCGCGGTGAATACGAGAATTTGAATGAATGCCCTGTATGCACTGCATTGCGTTATAAGATCAGAGGCGATGACCTTGGTGACGATGTTGAGGGCGAGAAAGCCAGGAAGAGGGTTCCCGCCAAGGTGATGTGGTATGCTCCTATAATACCACGGTTGAAACGTCTGTTCAGGAACAAAGAGCATGCCAAGTTGTTGCGATGGCACAAAGAGGACCGTAAGTCCGACGGGGAGTTGAGACACCCCGCTGATGGAACGCAATGGAGAAAGATCGACAGAGAGTTCAAAGATTTTGCAGCTGACGCAAGGAACACAAGAATATTTTACGCTTGGACAACCCGGGGAAGCCTGAATCATGGATTAGAAAGGCCCACATGGAGACTTTGGGCAGTTGGTTGCGAAAACATTTAATGAATGACAATGATGTTGGAGATCAGCTGTACATGTTGGCCAAGACACCATCTTCGACTATAACGACTTTCCAAGGGTATGAGATTAATGGGAATACATTTTACACCATCTCCCAAGATAAAAAGAGC
Organism: Alopecurus myosuroides; assembly: GCA_028641055.1. NCBI lineage: Eukaryota > Viridiplantae > Streptophyta > Magnoliopsida > Poales > Poaceae > Alopecurus > Alopecurus myosuroides. Next base: position 661,180,639 of record CM054057.1, read on the forward strand.
ACCAACCAAAACAGTGGTGTCCGCTTTGATGCAGCAACCGAGAATGGGCAAAAGGTCACATATTATGGTTACATAGAGGAGATATGGGAACTTGACTATGGACCCTCCTTTAAGGTCCCTTTGTTCCGGTGCAAATGGTTCAAGCTAACAGGAGGTGGGGTAAAGGTGGACGAGCAATACGGAATGACAATGGTGGATTTCAACAATCTTGGTTACCTTGACGAACCATTCGTCCTAGCCAAAGATGTCGCTCAGGTTTTCTATTTGAAGGACATGAGTAGCAAACCGAGGAAACGGAAAGATAAGAAAACGATCAGTACGATGATCCAAAGCGCCACATTGTTCTTTCAGGGAAAAGAAACATCGTGGGAGTGGAGGACAAGACAGACATGTCAGAAGATTATAATATGTTTGGTGAAATTCCGCCCTTCAAAGTGAACTGTCGTGGGATAATCACGGCAGACGTTACCGGGGGTAACTGATCTTGGGGCAAGACGACACAGGCGTTTGGGAGAGGGTTTAGCTCAGAGGAAAACATGGTGGAAACCGATCTGGTAGCCGGCAATCAAAGTCGCCGAGTCTCCGATCTTGATACAATAACTCAACTCTGGGATTACACTGGATGCTCGATATCAAGCGATATTGCTAGGGTTCTTAGATCTCTGCCTAAACTAGACCTGGGGGTCGGTTTATAAAGCACCCGTACCCCCTGGCTTATTCTCCAAGGCGCACCCTGGATCCTACCCGGACACGGCGCACAAACCCTAACTTTCTTCTACCATAGCCCACAATCCGGGTTACTGGGCCTACAAGCTTGGGCCTTTACAGGTTTCCTTATCCTTAGCCGGATCTTGCACAGCGTCCTTTGGGCCGGGTTACTCCTTGGAGTTTGGCCTACCGGGTTACCATCCCCTCATCAGTAGTCCCCAGAATAGCCTGGGCTTCACGGATCCTCCTTGAAGCGCTTGCTATTCCCTGCAGATATATCAAACACATAGGCATGTGGAGGCCGAGTTAAGGTGCTTTGACAAGTGGCTAGGCCTAACTCCATGGTGGCCATATAGTAACCCGGCTTTCCCCAAACTCTTTGGTTTAACTTTCCAGGTCCAAACCCTAATAAAAATGCCAAAATCCCATACTCGATAACCGACCCTGATATCACGGAGTGGATTTCCTTCTTTCTCTCGTCCAGATGCTTTGCCCAATACTTGGCGCATATCTTGCAGAATCCACGCGGATAACCATCACCCCACGATTTCCGGCTTCTGGCTGTCGAGATAGAACCACCCTCGCCTTATAAATAGTACTCAGAGGGTAACCTCAAACCCATCACTACGCCTCAGCTTCCCCTTTCCTTCATTGCTCCGTACACCCTCGCAGCGCCACCGCAAGGAGCTTGCGCTCGCCATCGAAGCCAAGTCGCCGCCGGCCGCGCTCGCCCTCGAACCATCCCGTGCCGCCGTCGCGCTAGACTGCCGCACCTTCATTCTCCGCGCCAAGAGCCGCAAAGGGGCATTCGAGCCACGCCTCTCGCCGCCGTCGCGCTAGACTCCAATCCCTCCGGTAAGCCTCTTGCAGCCGTTTTAATTTTGCCCCGCAATTTTTCAATTCATCCAGGATCGGATCTAGGTCAACCCGTGAATCATTTTTCCGATTGCATCAAATTAGATTGATTTGATGCTTGCCAACTCCTTTAACCACCTGCTAGATAGTTACAACTCATCCTCCTACCATTACTAATCACCAAATCTCCTGTAAAATCGCTCGCAAACTTTCCCATCTAGATCCGTTCCTCCTTAATTTTCAGCTCATCGCGTTAACACCCGGAAAACCCTCCTTTTCCAGCTATTTTGCTTGCAGTATACACATGGGCAACCATCCATCTTCCCCAAATGCTTTTCCATACGTAAGTGACCAATAATTTCCACAATTGTACTTAACACCCGGATACCTTGTAACCTCCACCTCACAGCGTGATACCCGGATAATTTTTAGCTTCATACTTTCTTGATACCTTATACTCGGATAATCCAACACTCCCGGGTCTTATTTCCTATGCCTCTTTCTCTTGTGCTTTGCAGGTTGATCCCATGGCTCCCAAACGACAAGGAAAACAGCCGACTCAGGCGAGGACTACACAAACCATATCTGCCAACTGGGGGCGTTCCACAGCTACGAAGGCCAAGTTGGACGAGCTAGCCGAATTAGGAATTCTCCCTTCTCAGAAGGACATTCACTGGAGGGGCCGGGAGACCCGGCCCACGCCCGCTGATAACGAGGTAATCTGCTTCGTAGAACACGTGACCCGGGGATTTCGTCCTCCGGGTCACCCTTTCTTCAGGGAGGTCTTGAGTCATTATGGCCTCCGGGTATTCGACATAGGGCCTAACTCTATGTTGAATATTACCCACTTCATCGTTCTATCTGAGTCGTACTTGTGCATACCGCCAAGCCTGACTCTCTTTATCGAACTATTCCAGTGCAAGCCGTGCCGCGAAAGTGGTGACGGAGCACTTCTTACTTGCGGCGGGGTATCCGTCCAACGCCGCAAGAATTCACCGATGCCAACTCTCAATTTAAACTCCCACGTCAAACATTGGCAGCTGTCTTTCTTTTACTGCCACGATACCTCCCCAGACGGCGAAGAGAAATTGCCGGGTTACTCGGAAAACCTCCTCGAACCCTCCGAGTCTTTCAATGCCTTCGCGCCAGACTCAGACAGGGAGGCGATCCTTCCCTCATTAGCCAAGATAGCCATCCTCTCAGCCCAAGGCCTCCTCGGGCTAAATTTAGTAAAAACATGGGTTGATTTTCGGATCCAACCCAACTCCATTCGCACCAAACTGATGTGCGAGTATTCGGGGCATACCACAGATGCACTCCGATACTCCACCAAGAGCTTTGCGACCGGTGATACCAACAAAACCATCAAGGGATTCTTAACAGAGAAGCTAGAGGTGATAAAGGGCATCACCGGGTTACCCCCGTTTACTCGGGAAAACCCGGCTCTAGCGGTAATACCCGATATTCATAACTTATTTCCACATTTTGACTTGATACAGCTTCTAACCCTTGATCTCATTCTTTTGTCTTAGGCTGATGACCCTTTCTGGAGAGTTGAACCCTTCCCCCCTTCCAGAGACCCGGAAGAAGAGGACGAGCCGGCTGATGAGAGTGAAGGTATTTGCACAGAATTTGTATATCCTTACTTGTATTATTTTCCTCCCGTTTACCTTTTTTCCAACGAACACACACCCGGTTCGCAGGGCTGGAGGACGGAGGTGAGACCAACGAGGATGACCCGGAGGCAACCGAGTCTGACCAAGAGGCAACAGTCGGAGCCAAGAGGAAGGCCAGGGGAGCAGTGTCCAAGGTTCCTTTTTCCTCATTATCCTCTGAACCCTACTCCTTTGGCGCCATGCGACGACTTAACCATCAATTATCAATTCACGTGCTTGAAGGATTCTTTCCCAGCCAAGCGCAGAGTAACTCGGAGCTCCCCGGGTGAAGATCCCCTTAACCCGGGCATCTCTACCCCTCGGTCCCTCGTGCCAGCGCTCCTCCGTCTCGTCCTTCCGACTCTCCTCAACGCCACCCTTCTCCTAACCACCCTCGTGCCGGGCAATTCCGGGTTCCGCTAGTGGTCCCTGTGACAACCTCATCTGCTTCCAGCGGCGAGCTCCCGCCGGACTACACCGTGAATGCTGGGTAAGTTTTTGTTACATGATTTCCTTTTACGTCTGACCAATTTCCACTCAAGCCACCGTCATAACTAATAACTGCCTTTTCTCATCTTTCTTTCAGCACTCAAGTCACCGTCAGTGACTCGGAAAACATAGAAACAGATGACCGTCGGGTGGAGAAGCCGACTGATAACGCAGACGCCGCGTGGCGGTGATACGACGAATAACCAAGAACAAGGCCCTCCGAAATCCGCTTCCCGAGCCGCCGGATCTCCTTCCTCATCGGAGCCGGTAGACGAGGAGATCGAGGTTCTAGATACAAGGATGGGTTCTCCCAACCCGGGTACTCAAACTGTCCGGGTCTCGACTCCAAGGGCGGGAGAGCCCCCACCAGGTGACCAAGCTGCCGGCTCTTCCGGTACTCGATCCGAAGAACGTTTGCCCAGATGCTGGAAACCCTGCGCACTTTAAGGGCTAATGAAGAAAACATCTTGGGAGCTTTAATAGCCAAGCACGAGGTAAATCCGACTAATGTTGCTTGTGCCCTTGTCCAGTCCCCAAGTTCCGAGTGAATTGATTCATAATTCGCTTGGGACTTTATTATACAAGCGCCTGATAACTTGCTCCTCTACCCGACTGATCCTTGTTTGCATGCATGCAGTCTTTCGTGACTCAATCTGAGGAGAAACTGGCAGACGCCACCAAGCTCATCGAAAAGGAGGTAGCTTTGCGTGAAGCAGCCGAAGCTGAGGCCAGGAGGAATAGGCTGATAATGAGGAAATATAGGAAAAGGGCTCACAAAGCCGAAGATGATCTAACAAGCCTTTCCGTCCAAATATCAGACACATATCGTGCTTTACTTGGTACATTTCCTCTTCCGGATTCACCCTTTTGATAGATAACAAAGGTTTTCCCGACTTACGTTTCCATTCCTTCAGGCCCGGACGAAACCATGCCGGAAGAGGATGACATCGCCAAGCTGAAAACCATGAAGAGTGTTCTCCGGCAGCTATGTGCCGGAACCAAATGGATCCTGGAAGAGTTACGGTGGCCGGGTAGAGGGCATGTTGATCTGAAGAGGATGCTGGATGCCTTCTCCACTATTCCTGAGTGGATTTGGCACTGGAAACGCTCGTCTTGCCGGGTTGGAATGACCCGGGGGCTTGCACTCGCCAAGGCTTATTTCCCCAAGCTCGAACTAGCGAAGCTCATGGGCGGCTTCCCAGAGTTCAAGCTTGATGGGTCCAAGTTCTCAGTGAAGGATTTTCAGGCCGTCCAGAAGGAGGTCCGTTACCCGGCCAGCGTGATCGCTGATGAACTGGACGTTAATATCCTTGTTCCAGCATATGATACTGCTGGTGTAGCAATTAAGTCGGATCTTCCCGAGCCGTATGATATGCTGGCTCGGTGGAAGGAGGAAGCTGCTGCGTTGAGGGCGGAGGCTGCAAAGAAGCAAGCTGAAGCCGGTTCTGCCCCTGCTACCTCGACACCAGTCGTCCCACCTCCTGCACGGGCTGGTACCGCTGATCCGGGTGCTGCTGCTACCACCAATGATGGCAAGGGCAAGGCCAAGATGAATGCCGAGTGATATCTGATCTCTAATGCCTCTTCTTGTGCACCGGTCGGTCAACATGCTGTTTAAACAATTATATTTTGGGTGGTGCGCCCGTGCACCTTTGATATCTTTTCGCCGAGGTTTTGTAATGCACGCTAAGGTCTTGATATACTCTATGCCTCTTCCGGCCTTTTTAAGTTTATCCATTATTGAGCTCATCTGTTCTCGATATCCGGCTTTCTTTACTGTTCCTTTTGTGAAAACTCAATTTCCGGGTCTCATGGGTATTGACAAGCGGATTTGCTTCTAAGTCCCCAAGTCCCCAAGACTCGGATTTTTGGGTTTTTGGAATTCTACAAATAAGCAATTTTTTCTCTTTTCAAGATTTCAAGTCACCCGGACCCGGATCTCCAAGTCTTAAGACACTTGATCTTGAAAGGGGAACGACCTGCCTGCTGCTAAATTCACAAAGATCCCTGAGTTGTTTCACATAGGATTTGAAGTTATGCTTAATAATCGTTGAGTTTCCAGCTGTTTAGCCTTGTACTCTGCATAACTTGTGGTTTAGATGACCCTTTTGACTATCTTGTACTGTAAGCCGGCTTTCGCGTGGATACCATGTTGTTACATCCATACGAAAACGTAGCCACTCAAGCCCCGTCGGGTTTCATGACTGACTGTAATCGTAAGCGAACAAATCATGCCACTTTAATGCGAGTCACATCGAGCTTAAGTAAGAATAGCCAAGGAATTTGGACTTCTTTGTCCGGTTATAAGATTGTAGCCGTACTCGTTTGCAAGTAACCGGCCCTTATAACTCATAGGCATCATGGCCGGGTCTTTGAGTTTGTAACTGTGCTATTCAAGCGACCAGCCCCCAAGACCTAGATATACGCATCATATTGAGAGTACATAACCTGACAATAACCATCTCTTTTCTTGATAATCACCTCTTTACTTGATATGAAAAATCTAGTTCAGCAAGCCGCCTCATTAAAAACCCGTCCAGTCCCCAAAGGTACCCTGGATAGGAAAAGAGTACGTCTGAAAACCTGCTGCCTATTACATCGTTCAATGCCAATACAATTTTTGCTAAGTATAATATGGACGTAGATGAGCCACGTTCCACGGTCTGTCTCTTTCTTGCATAGATGATGTGGTGTGAGCAGTGTCATTAACTGTGGTCGACTCTTCCCTTGCATCTATCAAGTAATATGACCCATTATGCAAATTCCGGCTTATGATAAACGGTCCTTCCCAGGGTGGTGATAACTTGTGCTTTCCCTCGTTCGACTGTACCAGGCGCAGAACTAGGTCTCCTTCCTGGAAGACCCGGGTTTTCACGTGCCGGCTATGATACCTTCGTAGATCCTGCTGATGGCTGATCTTTCCAGGGCTTGTTCCCTTTGCTCTTCTAACATATCCACGGCATCTTGCCGGGTCTTTCATTCTCCACTTCAACGTATGCTGATACTCGTGGTGACTCATGAATAATATCACTCGGTAGTACTGCCTCCGCGCCATAGACCATGAAGAAGGGTGTCATCTGAGTAGATCTATTAGGCGTAGTATTGATGCCCCAAACCACAGAAGGGAGCTCTTCGACCCATGCGCCAGCTGCCCTGATACAGGGGAATCGTAGTCTTGGTTTTAACCCGCGTAGCAATTCTTGATTTGCCCTCTCCACTTGTCCGTTGGCCTGCGGATGAGCCACTGACGCGACGTCAAGTCGGATTCCATTGTTGCCACAGAACTTCTCCATCTCACCAACGGACATGTGGTTCCATTGTCGGTAATTATGCTGTGGGGATACCCGAACCGGTAGATAATCCTCTTCAGGAACTTGACTGTTGTGGCTGATTCGCAATTAGTAACTGGCATAACCTCAACCCACTTGGTAAACTTATCAATAGCCACCAAAAGATGTGTCTTCTTGCATGGTGACATATGAAAGGGGCCAACCATGTCCATACCCCAGACAGCGAACGGCCAAGTTAACGGGATGGTCCGTAACTCCATAGCCGGCACATGGGTTTGGCGAGCGTACCTTTGACATCCGTCACACCTTGCTACCAATCGCTCCGCATCTGCTAGAGCCATGAGCCAGAAAAATCCGTGTCGATAAGCTTTAGCCACGAGAGATCTTGTGGATGCGTGATGTCCACAGTCGCCTTCATGTATTTCCTTGAGAATCTGTCGGCCTTCTTCTGGCGCTACGCAGCGCAAAAAGACCCCTGCTGCGCTTCTCTTATATAGTTCCCCGTTGATGATAGAATATTCCTTTGCTCGCCTCAAAATTTGCCTTGCTAATACCTCCTGATGTGGTAACTCGCCTCGCGATAGGTAGGCCAAAAACGGTTCTGTCCATTCGGGAACAGTGCGTACAGTAGCCACAAGTCCTGAATCCGGGTCTTGATTTGCCAATTCCTCCTCTGACTCGGTTTTAACTGATGGTCGCCATAATTCGTCCAGGAAAACGTTAGGTGGAACCGGCTCTCTGCGCGAGCCGAGTCTAGCGAGCGCGGCGGCTGCCTCATTCTTTCTTCTGTCTATATGTTCCACCTCATACCCAGAAAAACATCCTGCAACCCTATCAACTTCCCTGCGATATGCTGCCATAGTTGCGTCCTTTCTATCCCAAGTTCCTGATACCTGCTGTACCACAAGGTCCGAATCTCCGAAACACCGTATCCTCTTGACGTTCATCTCCTTAGCTGCCCTTAGGCCGTGCAATAGGGCCTCATACTCGGCCACGTTGTTGGAACAGTCGAAGTGAATTTGTAGTACGTAACTTAATTTATCTCCTTTGGGTGACGTTAGCACTACCCCAGCTCCTGATCCCTCGTATTGCTTAGATCCATCGAAGTGCATGATCCATGATTCGGAATTTGGAACCGTCGTAGTCATGCCTGTATGTGTCCAGACGTTAAAGAAATCAATTAAAGCTTGGGACTTGATTGCTGACCTGGGTTCGTAGTTGATGTGATAATCCCCCATCTCTATTGCCCACTTGGCTATTCTTCCCGTCGCGTCCGAGTTTCTGATGATATCCGACATTGGTATTGAACTAACCACTGTTATGGGATGTTCTTGGAAATACGGCTTCAACTTCCGGCTGGCCATAAAGACCCCGAACACCAACTTTTGCCAATGTGGATAGCGCTGCTTTGCTTCTGATAATACCTCGCTGACGTAATAAACCGGCCTTTGAACCGGGTAACCTTTCCCATCCTCTTTGCGCTCCACAACAACTACTGCGCTGACGGCTCGGGGGCCAGCTGCCACGTATAGCAACATAGGCTCTTTAGGACCCGGTGCCGCTAGTACTGGTGCTTCAGATAACTGCTTCTTTAGTGCCTCAAACGCCTCATCCGCCTCTTGATCCCACACGAATTTATCTGATTTCCGCAAGAGCCGGTACAAGGGTATTGCCTTTTCTCCGAGTCTGGATATGAATCGGCTCAAGGCTGCTACGCAGCCCGTGAGCTTTTGAACATGCTTCAAATTTTCCGGTTTTTTCAGACTCTGGATGGCCTTGATTTTATCCGGGTTTGCCTCGATTCCTCTCTCGGAAACTATAAAGCCGAGTAATTTCCCAGCTGGAACTCCGAACACGCACTTTGTCGGGTTAAGCTTCATCTGGTACCTCCTCAAGTTTTTGAACGTCTCCTTTAGATCATCGATAAATGTCTCCGCCTTCCTGGTCTTGATGACCACATCATCCACATAGGCATGGACGTTGCGTCCGATTTGGTCCTCGAAGCACTTTTGAATACACCGTTGGTAAGTTGCACCGGCGTTCTTCAATCCAAACGTCATAGTTTTATAACAGAAGGCCCCAAAAGGGGTTATGAACGATGTTTTCTGCCAGTCCTCCCTCTTGAGCTTAATCTGATGATACCCGGAATATGCGTCCAGGAAGCATAGTAGATCGCTTCCAGCTACTGCATCTATGATCTGATCTATCCTTGGTAGCGCGAACGGATCCTTTGGGCAATGTGTGTTGAGACTCGTAAAATCAATGCACATCCTGCACTCATTGGTATTTTTCATCACTAGAACCGGGTTCGCCAACCAATCCGGGTGAAATACTTCCATGATAAAGCCGGCTGCCAATAGCCGAGCGATCTCTTCGCCTATAGCCTTCCTTCTTTCCTCATTCATTTTCCTCAAACCCTGCTTCACGGGCCTGGACTTAGGATCCACATGCAAACTGTGCTCGGCCAGCTCTGTAGGGATACCCGGCATGTCGCTAGGTGTCCAGGCGAACACATCTGCATTTGAACGAATAAACTCCACAAGTGCTTTCTCCTGCTCTTCTCCCAAGTTAGACCCTATGGTAAACTGCTTAGTGGAATCGCCTTCGATAAAATCTATCTTCTTGGTGTCTTGTGCTGCCTTGAATTTTGCTCTCTCATCCTCGGTATTCGGCTTTTTCAAGGCTGTTCTATCATCCGGATTTACTTGAGACCGGTAATATTCGAGTTCCTCCTTTCTGCATGCCTGCTCAGCCATAACCGAATCTCCTTCGTCACACTCGGCTGCTATATCCCGGCTCCCATGTATGGTGATGGTCCGTTTAGGACCCGGGATCTTCAACTGCAAATACACGTAGCACGGCCTAGCCATGAATTTGGCGTAAGCCGGTCTTCCGAACAGCGCGTGATAAGGACTGCGCAATTTGACCACCTCGAACGTGAGCCACTCCACTCGATAATTATCCGTCGATTCTCCAAAAGCAACCTCCAAAGTGATCTTTCCCTCGGGGCTCGCCGAGTGACCTGGCACGATCCCATGAAAGATTGTCGAACTTTTCTGTAGCTGGGACTCTTTGAGACTCATCCGTAAGAAGGTTTCCCAATAAAGGATGTTGATGCTACTTCCACCGTCCATCAGGACCCTCTTCAGTTCGTAACCATTAACCTGTGGAGCGACCACCAACGCCAAGACTCCTGGACGCTCTACTTTTTCCGGATGATCTCTTCTACTCCACGTTACCTCTTGTTCTGCCCATCTAAGGTATCCAGGCGCGGCCGACGAAACCGAGTTTGCCGCTTGCTTTAATGTCTCTTTGTCCCTGCTAGAAGTTCCTGTAGTATGCACATGATACTGTACTTTTAAATTAGGCGTTCGTACCATACCGACGAAGATGTTGATCCGGCCGACCGTCACCATAGATCCGGACTCGAGATGATCCGACTCTGGCCCCCAGCCAGAATCGTCCACCATCTTTTCTCCTTTGTGGTCGACGTAGATTTCGCCGACGACGAGATTCTCCATGCTCTTCCGAGCTTCTCCCGTGATGTAAACACCTTTGGACGCAGGCCCCACGGTGGGCACCAACTGTCGTGGGATAATCACGGCAGACGTTACCGGGGGTAACTGATCTTGGGGCAAGACGACACAGGCGTTTGGGAGAGGGTTTAGCTCAGAGGAAAACATGGTGGAAACCGATCTGGTAGCCGGCAATCAAAGTCGCCGAGTCTCCGATCTTGATACAATAACTCAACTCTGGGATTACACTGGATGCTCGATATCAAGCGATATTGCTAGGGTTCTTAGATCTCTGCCTAAACTAGACCTGGGGGTCGGTTTATAAAGCACCCGTACCCCCTGGCTTATTCTCCAAGGCGCACCCTGGATCCTACCCGGACACGGCGCACAAACCCTAACTTTCTTCTACCATAGCCCACAATCCGGGTTACTGGGCCTACAAGCTTGGGCCTTTACAGGTTTCCTTATCCTTAGCCGGATCTTGCACAGCGTCCTTTGGGCCGGGTTACTCCTTGGAGTTTGGCCTACCGGGTTACCATCCCCCCATCATGAACACTGACCCAAGCATTAAGTTAAATGATGAGGATGCTCCATGGATACGGCACAATCGTAAGAAAGCAGGGACACAAGGGAAGAATTGATGTGTAATAATTTATTGTATCAAACTTTGTTGAATGGATCATGTGAATTATATTATCTATGATGTGTTTAAGACTAACTCCTTTGCAAAATATTTGAGAAAACGAGTGGAAAACATGGAAAACAGAAGGTTTACTTAAATGTCTCAAAACCTTGTGAGATAAAATATCTAATTTCATAACTTTTATTAAAAACAGAAAACATACGCGCTAGCGCGCCGCAGTGTCGCCGGAATACAAATTCTTTTATTAAAAACAGAAAATAGACGAACACTACTCCTCGTCGTCGTCGTCGGGGAACTCGTCAGTGACCTCCTCCGGGTCATCGTCGTCGTCGAACTCGTCGGTGACCTCCTCGTCGTCGTCGGAGGTGCATGATGGTATGTCCGAGATAGGCCCCCACCTCGGATCGTCGGAGGCCCAGACTTCGCCGGCGTGGTTGGCCTGACGAAGCTCTTGCAACGCCTTCGTCCTCGCCTCCCGAGCGGCATCTAACGCGAGGTGGCGTTCGAGGCGGCGCTCCGCCCGCTTAGCCGCGCGGGTCTGCCAGAGCTCCTCGTCGGCGCTCTCCTCCCCCAGGTTGTTCCGGTAATACTCGCGGACAACGAGGTCGTCCCTGGCGTCGACTAGGCCCTGAAACGCGCGGTGGCGGAGGTGGAGGTGGTCGGCGGCAGTGACGATCTGCGGCTTCGGCGCCCTGGCCTCCGCTTCCCAGACGGTGTGGCAGTCGTTGAAGTTCATCAGCGACCGCGCGCGGTTGAGGCGCCAGGCCGCCGCGTCCCAGGCGCGGGCGGCCTCCGCCGCCGTCACAAAGGAGCCGAGGGGGATGCGGTCGTCCCCCCAGCGGATATCTGCGCTGAACATTCCGTTCTGTCGTGCTCGGACGCCGCGGAAGCCGGTGGTGCTGTTCCTCCTCGGAGGCATGGTGGAAGCGCGACGGTGCGTGGAGAGGAGTGGGCGCGTGAAGAGGAGTGGGCGCGTGGAGAGGAGAAGACGCGCTCGAGGCGCGGCAGTTTATAACGCGCCCTCCTGGCCACGCGTCACAACTCCCGCGCCACGCGTCACAACTCCCGCGCCACGCGCCACCCTAACACAACCAAGCAAATAGTTGCACATTACTACCCACTCCGAGCTCAAAGTGAACATTGACCCAAGCATGGATTGATGTGTTAAAGCGGGGGTGTAGAACAAAACAATCGGTATCACCATCATACCAAATGCACGGCAGGACGTATGATGGCGAATCCGGATGTTTTGTATTTGCTCGATGAACTGAATATATGATGTATCAAACCTTAAAGGGGGATGTAGATCAAAACAATCGGTATCGCCATCATACAGCCCCACCATGGCTACTAGGTGCATATATGCATACCAAATGCACGGCAGGACGTATGATGGCGAATCCGGATGTTTTGTATTTGGTCGATGAACTGACCGGTGTATGAAGGTGGGCTATATATAGGGTTCTCTGGGTCACAAAATGTTGTGCTAGGGTTTTGATCCAACGGTTAAGAAACACCTTGATCCAACGGCTCACAACAGCTCGAAAGAAACACACCGTAGCCCTGATCGAACGACTCACAACAGCTTGAAAGAAACACACCCTGGATCCAACGACTCACAAGCGCTTGAAAGAAACACACGATCCGTGTGATTCTATCTGATTGGTCCAACGAAACACGAACCATTTAGTCTCGGTTGGTGTCCTCAACCGGGACTAAAGGGATATGTTTTCTTCTCGCTATATATATGTATGCATTGCCACACCATTGGCATAAACACATACAAACTCACCACTCTCTCATGGCTTCTACCGTACCCACTCTAACATTCATCCAGGCGGAGGCACTTTCCGCCTCAAACTACCCCTGCCCGCCCGGCTACAGCGTTCCCGCCGGTTGGATGCTGAGCGCCGGAGGAGTGCCGGTATCTCCTCTTCCTCAAGGTGTGGCGCGTCGGGCGGCCATCACGAACCACTACTACCACGAGCTCACGCCGGAGCAGCGGAGGAATCCCAGTTGGAATCCTGACTACCGCCCTACTTGGGACGCTTTCTTCATTAATCGGCGTGAGAGTGCGCTCGCCAGGTACGAGGAGAACGGCCCGCCTCCTTCGAACTTCAACGAGGCCGGTCGTCGGTTGTGGTGCGGCGGCAGACGGACTCTTCAGAGCGTCATGAACTACATCAGGGCTGGCGATCACCCCCGCCTGCGCTACCCTCACGCCTAGTCCTGGAGTCGTGACCCTCCGAGGGAGTGCAGAGCACCGTCCGACGATAGTGACGACGACGGCGGCGACTACGACGACTACGAGTCGGAGTACTATAGGCCTAGGCAGGAGTATGACTAGCAGATATCAGATCCACAGTCTTAAAATGAAGTAGTTTTATCTTTTTCTGAATTTTCTGATATATTATTTGTATTTGTAAGATTTTAAAATCAAGTAGTTTTATTTTTTCTGAATTTTCTGATATATTATTTGTATTTGTAAGATTTTAAAATGAATTAGTTTTATTTTTCTGAATTTTCTGATATATTATTTCTATTTGTAAGATTTTAAAATGAATTAGTTTTATATTTCTGAATTTTCTGATAATTATTTGTATTTGTAAGATTTTAAAATGAATTATTTTTATTTTTCTGATATATTATTTGTATTTGTAAGATTTTGAAATGTAGTTTTATTTTTCTGAATTTTCTGATATATTATTTGTATTTGTAAGATTTTAAAATGAATTAGTTTTATTTTTCCGAATTTTCTGATATATTATTTGTATTTGTAAGATTTTAAAATAAATTAGTTTTATATTTCTGAATTTTCTGATATATTATTTGTATTTGTAAGATTTTAAAATGAATTAGTTTTATTTTTTCGAATTTTCTGATATATTATTTGTATTTGTAAGATTTTAAAAAGAAAAGTATTTAAAAAACCATCTTTAGTCGCGGTTCGTGTCACCAACCGCGACTAAAGGCTATTTCCGCGCGGGAACGAAAACGCCGCGAAAAAACCTTTAGTCGCGGTTCGTGACACCAACCGCGACTAAAGGTACCCCTTAAGTCCCGGTTCGGGACACCAACCTTTAGTCGCGGTTGGTGTCCCCAACCGGGACTAAAGGCCTTCCCTATATAAAGTTTCGTGCGCCGCCCTCGTCTTCCTGACACCAAACGCATCGAGGAACAGATCGAGCTCGTCTTCTCCGCGCCGCCCTCGTCTTCTCCGCGCCGCCCCCGTCTCCTGCTACGGCGCTGCTCCGGCCCCGCCCTGCTTTCACCGCGCCGCCTCGTCTCCGGTAGGTGCCCCCCCGCTGCTACGAACGACGAACTCCGGTGCCCCCGCGCTGCTACGAACTCCGGTGAACTCCGGTGCCCCCACGCTGCTACGAACTCCGGTGAACTCCGGTGCCCCCACGCTGCTACGAACGACGGTGACGACTGGGACCACGAAACTGGTGAGGACGGCGACCACCGCGCGCCGGTGAGGACGACGGCGACCACCCGTCCAGCGACAGAACGTGACGTCACGCTGGCGTTTTTTTTTACACAACGCGGTGGCTGCTGGCGCAGACGGGCGTGGGCTGCTGGCACAGTTGGGCTGGGCTGCTGCCGGTTTTTTTTTCAGCACTCGTTTTTTTCTAAGTCAAAAAAAAGTCAAAAAAATTTGAATTAAATTCATTAAAATAATGAAAATAAGTTTTAATTCAATAAATTCAGAATATTAAGTGTAATATACCAAAATGACCCGGAAAGCAAATGCAACCTAGCTATGGGGTTCTCCAAGTCATTTGAGCAACTAATCTTGGACACACCTCTAAAGTATGGTTTTCCCCCTCCGGTGGTCATCGTTCTTCCACCCAAAACCCTAGCAATCTGTTTTCCCTCCTACGACAATATTTGCTAAGTCTCATTTCTACTAAAAAATCACCGTCAATACTAGTACTATTAAGTTGCAAAATTATTAGTATCAATATTTGCTTCTCCTCTATACCGTACCCTTAATCTTATTTTTTAATTCCTTTATACTTAATTAATTTTTACTACATGCATGTCTTCAGGAGTGACATATGGCGGACGATAGAGACTTGGCGCTTAGGGATCCGGAGGCTGAAGGTTATATAATGGGCATCATAAACAACAAGATTCCTTATGTGTCGGGCCCAGAAGATGAGCAAGAAGAGGATGTAGTCTCTTCTTTTCTGAACCTTGACGGTGAAGGAACGGACATTGTCGATGATCAAGAAGGTGAAGGAACGGACATTGTCGACGGAGGTCAACCGTCGACAAACGACGATCTCGAATTGCAAGTACCAACCACCTCCGGCGAGGTATATATATACATTGATCCTCTCGTGATACAAACTTACTGAAATGTGAATACATATGCATTAACGAGCGCGACTCTCTTTCTTATTTTAGCCCTCGGCCGGATCGAGTACGACAAAGCGTGGCAAATCCAAGGCGATGAAACAAGGAGAAACATATACCATCGAATTAGTCGGTGAAACCGGCAAGCCCCTACAACACACCACAAAGTTTATGAACCAATGCGGAGTCGTTGTTAGAGACAATGTCCCGATCACCGCCCAGGAATGGAAGGAGCCAAATAAGGCACGTCTTGGTTTCAGTTTTGTCGACAAGAGAACGAAAAAAGATTACTGGAGAAAGCTTATGGAACATTTCATTATACCTCCGGAATACAACAAAGTCGATGAATTCGGTAACGAGGTTCCGGGTAGACGTGAGAGGAGGAGGCTAGTCAAAGAGTTCCCTCTTCAGAAGATGGACGAAGCATTCCGGAACTTCAAGAAAAATTTAACCCGTGAATATGTCAACAAGGGAAAGACTCCGGATTTCAAAGGACAACATGAGAAACTGAAAGATGATTGGCCAGAATTTGTGAGGCAAAAGAAATCGGAGCATTTCAAGGAAATATCGAAAAAAAATATGGCTAATGCGGATAAGAAACAATACCATCATGTTATGGGGCCAGGAGGATAACGCCTTTCGGCGCCTAAGTGGAGGAAGATGGAGGAGGGCGCGAGGAATCCGTCTAGGTACAAAGGGATGGGACGAAAGAGCCAAATGCTGGTGGTACGGGCATGGGGGATCGCTAGACCCGGAGACAGGGGCGTGTGTTCATCGGCAGAAAAAGTTTGCTCCCACCCAAGCCCTTATTGACGCAATGACCGAAGCTCAACAGGGCTTGATCACGTTTAACAGAGAGAAAGACGCACTGACAAAAACCCTCGGGAATCCTGAACACGGAGGACATGTACGAGGCAAAGGCAGAATGCCGTGGAAAGTAGGGTTTTCCCAGGATAATGACCCGTACTGTTACAGAAGCCGTAAGAGAAAGACGGACCGGGATACAGATCTTTTGGCAAAGGTTGTATCGGAACTTAGTGAGTTGAAGCAGACGGTGCATGGACTTGTGAAAGAAAGATCGGCGCCTGCAGGGCCGCATGAAGATCATGCAGCAGATCTCGGAAGCCAGCAGCAGCGGAGAAGCAGCGTGGCTTCCACGGAGGCCCCGCCTGCAGGTGCTAATGCACCGATGATGATGGAGATTCGTGCATCGGAGCCGCACTACCCCGTGGATGATGTAAAGGAGATGAAAGAATGTGATCTGCATTATCCCGTGGGGAACATTTCGACGATGATGATGGAGATTCGTGCATCGGAGCCGCACTACCGGCGGTGCTTTACCCTATACACCTGGAGCACTCCACCACAACAACCCCATTCCATATGGCTATGCTCGTGTCACGGTGGAAGACATAGTCCAAGTGTTTGAGGACCTGGAGATTGACATAGCTACACCCGAAGGGGAGAGATGACTTGGAGATGTCAAGCGCCAGTTCATTCTATGGAAAAAGAAGTACATAGTGTTTCCAGGCGAGGCGCCAAGGCTACCAAGTCCACCCCCCTCCGATGGTGGTGGTGGTGGTGGTAGTGGCGGAGGTGGTGGTGGTGGTGGTGGTTCACCTACACCTCCTTCACGCCATTCGACGACGTCCCCCGATCCACAATCTCCGGCGGGTAAGCAGGCGCCGCCCCCCAATCCTCCTCCGGTGGGTAAGCAGCCGCCACCCCCATTCCTCCTCCGGTGAAGAAGCAGAAGCAGGCGGACAGTAAGGAAACCCACTCCTGGAATATTAACCCGGAGCCTTATGTACCTAAGACCACACGGGTACCGGAGCCATCACTGAAGCCTATCCCCCCAAGGCCTTGGGAACTGAGTGAAGCTGAAACCAAATTGGCCGCGCATGCTGATTATGAGAAATGGAAGGCCCATCGGAAGGCTAGAAAGGAGCCTAAGCCCAAGGAAGTATACACTCCGAAGGCAAAGAAGTGGGCTACGGGTTTTTTGACGCAACCGTCCCAAGCCGAGCTGAATATGCCTGACGACTATGGAAGTGAACTTCGTAGGCAAGCAGAAATATTGAAGGAGGAGAAAGAAGAAAGGAAAAAAAAGCGGGAAACAAGTTGACCAGCTCGGGATGCAAAAGAAACAATCGATCCCCCCGCTCATAGTGAAAGACGGTCCGGAACAGGACCCCGAGGTCATAGCAGCTGCGGCAGCAATTGGATTAACTGTAGCGAGTGCAATGAAAAATGCGTCCGAGATGAATTTGACTCTTCGTGCCTCATTAGGGCTGGACGATGCGCCAGTAGGTGAGGTAGCATTACAATATGTGTCGAATGGGCCTCTCGTCGAGCCTACGCAGGAAAAGAGTCTACCACCACAAATTCGAAATCTGCTACGTTGGTACAATAATTTCATATCATGGGCCGCCAACGAATATGTTTATGCGGATGTTACAGAGCAGCATCACACCAAACGGTACTCTGTAACAGTTCATATGAGTGAATTGTTCCAGCTGTTCAATCTGCGCGAGCTCGACAAATCTATCCTGAGTTGCTACGTTCTGTAAGTGATTTATTTCTACCTCATCTCGTTCTTCATTGCCTGCACTATATATATTGTCCTAACTATATTGTTGCGTACGCTATTATGCAGATTGAAGATTTGGGAATGCAAAATAAGAAACATCCATGATGTTGGGTTCATTGACCCACAAATCATTAATGGACATGTGTTACAAAATCACCCCGAAGACGTGGAGAAAGACTTGTACAACTTTCTTACAAAGTATCAACTCAAAAGTCATATTCTATTTCCTTACCATTTTGGGTGAGTGTTTCTCTCTTGTGCCCAATCTCTTTTGTTTACTCCATGCATGGTATGTCTAACCGATAAGTTATGCATGACTGTGCATGTAACGTGTCCGCAGGTTCCACTGGCTTCTGCTAAAAATTGAACTTCACACCTCCACAGTTTTTATCATGGACTCTATGAATTCGGATTCAAAGCTTTGGGCCGACATGAGAAAAATGCTGCAAAAGTAATTATTTTCAATCATTTGCGCTCTATATCGATCGGTCTCTTTTGTTCATTTCCTAATATGCAGTAGCTAATAACTCACTTGTTCATTTAATTTTCTTTGCCCTGTAGAGTTTGGAGACGGTTCTCAGGAGAAATTGTCGGTGAATTCAAACATCAGCTAGAATTTAGAAACTTAGTTAATGTGGATAAGCAGCCACCGGGGACCAATCTATGTGGATACTATGTTTGTGAGAACATCCGGAGAGAAACCTCTGAGAGGAAGATGGAGGATAGCGTGCGGAAGGCGACGGATAACTTGCGGAGGAAGCTTAGTCCAGAAGCTCGCTTCCGACCAATAAAAGAGGAATTAGCAGGATTTTTCCTTAGGCATGTCATCGATCCTAAAGGAGAACACTATACGTCCGACGACGACCAATTCAAGAGGAATTAGCAGGATTTTTCCTTATGCATCTCCGAGATTGAAACTTGTTCGAAGTTGTGTATGGTCATCCATCGTAATTGTGTATGTAAACTTGTTCGAAGTTGTATATGGTCACCCGAGATTGAATATATATTATATATTCCTATTGTATTCTTCTTGTTTGAAATTTCACATGCATGTATATAGTAGCGTAGAATATATATGTGTACTGAAACTTCATCAAAATTAAAATAAAACACAAAATAAAATATTAAAAAAATAAAACAAAACAAATTAAAAAGAAACCAGGTTTAGGGAGGCTAAAACCCTAAACCTGCGGAGGAGGCCTTTAGTCCCGGTTAGCCACGAGAACCGGGACTAAACCTCATCCGCCCCGACGGACTCCTGACGCCCACGTGGACGGGGCTTTAGTCCCGGTTCGTAAGAGTCGCGACTAAAGGGGGGCCTTTAGTCGCGCATATTTAGTCCCGGTTGCACGGCCGGGATTAATGACCTTTGCGAACCGGGACTAAACGCCTATTTTCTACTAGTGTGTGTTTAAGATCACTAACTTCAAGTGTACATATATATGTACTACTACGTGCATACGTGATACATCACCTTCTTATTGACCAAAGTAAACCTTAACTGATTCCGTACGTGCATACATACCATACAGAGCTAGCAACACACCTAGAGTGCGACGCACTCACATGTGTAGCTGCATACAGCATCTGTAGTGCTCGATCAATTGTGGTTGTGGACCTCCGCCCGGTACATCGGCTCCGGGATCTCGTCGGCGTTAGCGCAGCAGCGGCAGCCACCCTGGCGGCTCCCGCAGCAGCCACGCCGGCATCCGCTGCCGTGGGCGTCGGCGCCGCTGACGCCGCCACGGCGGTAGCCCCGTGGCACGCCGATTTCGCCATCCACCTTCTTGGCCTCTGCATCAACAAGAAAGGCAGAAATTAAACGGGTAGAAGCAGCTGCAGGAGTTCCAAATTAAGCAGTACGTGCGCGCTCACGAGTTCGGCCGGCTACGCCGCCAGCGACGAGGAAAGCAGCAGCGAGCAGCAGAACAAGTACGGCGAGGAGACCCTTCGTGGAGGCCATGCCTGGTCCTCTCGATCGGCCGTTATGTATCTACGTGCTCGCTTCGACGAGTAGGGCTGTCCACGTTTGTAGCTAGCTAGAAGAAGATCGAAGTGGCTCGTGTGAATCTATCGGCGGCCGAGACGCGCGATCGAGGCCGGCGAATGGAGTCTTGGATTAGATTTAGTTCGGAGGAGCTAGGTGTCAGCATGAGTAAGTTGAGAGGCTGCAAGCTGGCTCTGATCCGCGTGATGCCGATGGCAAATTCCACGTGCGTGTACGTGGAGGTAGGCCCCTCGCGCGTACGTGGACGTGAGCGTTAGCGACTTGGGAAAATGCATGGACTGCATGCAGTAACGGTCACATCCCTGTATGCAAGTTGTAAGCTAGCATTATTATCTGCAGTTTTGGTGGGTTTTTTTCTGGCCGTGTGCATCTTTAATGTCTTAATTAGCTCTTACCGTTACGTTGTTGCAGAGGCTAGATGTAATTGATATCTGCTTGATATTAATATATTATCTTTATAGAAAAAAAATCGAGTAAAGACTTTCAACTGGAAGAAGAAGACATGTTGTACAAGCATGCACTTTTTTTTGTACAATGGAGCGCCCCCGAAGGGACCGAACCTTCTAGATTATCAGCGCTGGATGTACAAGAATTTACAAGGAACCCCATAAGAAAGAGAAATTACACGTAGGTCCCTAGCATTTGTAAGGAAGACCTCAACAAGAAATTGAGAAAAGCGATCAGGTCCACCTTCTTCTCCAGCGTAGAGCAGAGAGAGGCGCGCGCTGCAGCCATGGACAGCAACGGGGACGAAACCACTTGTTCCTGCCCTGGCGATATCCTCAGCAACACGACTCTTCGAGGGCCTCCCATGGGAGGTTGAAATCTTGCTGGATGCTCTCTGCGGCAATGAAGGCCACCTCATGGCTATGAAAATCAGCTGAACCCTGTTGTTCGCTGATGAATTGCTCCGAGGGTAGGTTCTAGAACTCCGAAACCACTCCCAACTAGCAGCAGCCCACCCATCATATCCATCCTGAATCGCCACCATGGCAGACGAGGAGAGGATAATAGGAGCAGGCCGAAGATAATCGGAAGCAGTGAAGGCCGATACACATCGTGGCGATGAAACCAACTCACCATCAACCCCAAAACTCCTGCCACGGATCGGGGGAGGCAAGCGAAGAAGATGTCGATGAATACAGACCTGAGGGGCGGAATTTATTAGGCAGCGGCCGATTCCCACCTTCCCCTTCCTCCTCCATGGAGCAGAGGGAAAAGCAGACCTCCACCAAGCCGACGGAGATCCCGCAACAACGCCGGTGTCGCTGCCTTCACGGGCCTTATTTGTGGAGATGTCCACCGCTTCGTCCGCCACGAGCATCACTGGGTGCCACTCCAGCTCTGCGGCAACGAAACCAAGCTTCGGGGGACCTTGGCCATGGCCGCTGACGGCTAAGGTGCTACTCCTCTTCGCCACCAGGGGCCACAAACAAAGGAAAACAACTAACCTAGACCTATATCTACAACCGGCGCTCTCTCCTCGCCATCTCCCTCCGGCAGCGCCGGCGAGATCGGCTCGGATCCAGCCCGGGTCAACGCCTACACGAGAGACTCTCAAAGCGGTGGGGGGGAAGCATGCACATTTACTCTAGGGTTTTGGCGATATGGCTGTGCCTACTTGGCTAAGAACCATTTCCATATCTTTATCCTTGTTCCCAAACTAATCTCGGTGAAAAAGAAAGTTGGGTTGAGACCCTATTTGTATCCATCTACGGAGCACTCAGGTGGAAAATAATGAACTTATACAACTGGTAGACTAAGCCAAATCTGGTTGGACTCATTTATTAGTGGATCCTGCCATAGTGGCATGCTCGCGGTCAAAACTATCTTATGATCGTCTATTCTTGACAAAATCCATGCTACTTGTGAAGATCAGGTTGCAGGTTCAGCTGATTCTCTTTCTGTTCTTCCACAACTACTACTTGGTTCCTTATTCAGCCTTTGTATGGCCGTCTTCCTTTCCTGTCTATCTTGGCAAGGTAGTTCTGCTTCTGATGCCCGAGGAGCAGGCTGAGATAGAAGAGTAGTATCTGAGTTCGAGATGTCTGAGGTCCTCTTCTTCGAAAAGAGATCATTGCTAGCATCTTCGATCGAGTCCGTAGTCAAACTTATCTTCATCCACCTTTCATGGACGCACATGGGCAAACAGTGATGTCCGAAGCAAGAGATGGAAGCTTGGGTTGAGGAGGTTGTCAATGAGTCAACAAGGTAGCCTAACCACCATATAAGCCCCATACGAGCTACTAGCTAGATGCAGTCGAATGTCCACCAAAACTAGTCCGTCTATCTTCGGAAACTATTTGTGCTCGCCGCTAAAAGCCATCCAGTTTCTTTCCTTCATTCTAAGAAATATTGGGTCCGCTAAACCACCATCTCCAACCCACATGCGTTATGGACCCGTTACTTGAACTTTTGCACGGTCTAGTATTCATGGACAAATTGATTAGTATTCATCAAAATGATTTCATAAAAAAAAATCATGGATGGTATCTTATCCTTGCATGAGATCGTGCACTATACTAATGTGAAAAAAGGGTGGGCATTTTCCTTAAGTTGGACTTCGAGAAGGCCTACGACAAAGTAAATTGGGATTTCCTTATTTATTCTCTTAGAGCCAAAGGGTTCTCGGAGTGTTGGTGCAACAGGGTGAGGCAAATCCTTCATAATGGTACTGTTTCTGTGAAAATCAACAATTGTGTGGGTCCTTACTTTCAGAGTGCTAAGGGGGTTAGGCAGGGTGACCCCTTTTCCCCCTTCTTGTTCAACTGTGCGGCCGAGTGTCTTACAAAAATGGTGACGACTGCTCAGGCCAATGGTTTGTTAGATGGTTTAGCCCCTGATCTTATTGAGGGGGGGTTGGCTATCTTACAGTATGCCGATGATACAGTCCTATGCATTTCTCATGATGAGGAGAAAGCCATTAACCTCAAACAGTTGCTTTATCTTTTCGAGCTTATGTCTGGGTTAAAAATTAATTACCAGAAAAGCGAGTTGTTTATGGTTGGGGGAGATAATGATGTGGCTCAATTCTATTCCAATTTATGTGGTTGCAAAGTGGGTACTTTGCCAATGCTTTATCTTGGGGTCCCTGATAGTTTTAATAATCTTCGGTGTGATGACCTGGAGTTTATTAATTCCAAGTTTGTGAAGAAGCTTGATGCTTGGGTTTGTGAAACAGCTTACTCGGGTGGAAGGATCATTTTGGTTGATTCCACTTTATCTAATCTTCCATCTTATGTCATGTCGATGTTCCTCCTTAATAAGACGTTCATTGAGAGGATTGATAAACACCGAAGACGTTTCTTTTGGCATGGTAAAAAGAAGAAGAAAGGTTATTTCATGCTCAAGTGGTCTAAAGTTTGTCATTCAAAAACAAAGGGTGGGTTGGGTATTAAGAATCTCCGGTGGCAAAATATTAGTCTTCTTACCAAATGGTGGTGGAAACTCGAGAAGTATGATGGTATTTGGAAAAAAATTGTGAGGAAAAGATACCTCAATGATACATCTGTGACTAATGTCAGGGCCAAGTTTTCTGATTCTCCTTGTTGGAAAGCCTTGTTAAAAGTAAAGGATGTTTATATGGAAGGAAAGAAGGTGTCCCTTGGGTGTGGCAATCTTACTAGATTTTGTCTTGATGGCATCGGTAATTCCCCTCCCCTTTGTGATAGGTTCCCTTAGTTATTTTCTATTAGCCATTGTCAAAATTGTACTATCCAGGAGGCTATCAACCGTGATTTGGTGCTTCCTTTTAGGAGAAACCTTCATGGTGTTCTACTAGACCAGTGGAATGAGATCACAAATTATATTAGAGGACTGAACTTGTCCTCGTCTCCTGATGTAGTTTCCTGGGGCTTGAATGCTAATGGGTTGTTTTCAACTAAATCTGTTTACAAGCATCTTGAAGTTGGCCTTACTGGAGCTAATAATAAGTTCATTTGGGAGGCCAAGATCCCTTTGAAAGTGAAAATTTTCCTTTGGCAGCTTTGTCGTAATGCTTTGGTTACTCGCGATAATATGAAAAAAAAAAAGAAATTGGCCGGGAAACCCAGTTTGCTTCTTCTGTCGACATGATGAGTCGGCTGAGCACTTTTTTCTCTTGTCATGTTGCTCACTGTGTTTGGGGTATTGTGGGTCGAACGTTTGGAACTAATACGTCCTAATTCTCTCTGGCAATCCTTAGCCTAGTTTCATGCTCACCTTCCGGGGGTGAGCAGTTTTATATGGTGGGCCTTGCTGCCGTTTGCTGGAGAATTTGGAAGACTCGCAACCATGTTACCTTTGAAAATCACAAACTTCTGTCTCCTTTTGAAGCGGTTTACACAACGGCTGCCTTGTTATATTGGGCAGGTTTGCAGAAGGAAGACGACAAGGAGATCTTGACTTCCCAGGCGACAAAGATGATGCAGATTACGACTGATCTCTACTCTCAAGATAACTCTGGATCACGGGTGGGAGTGGCTGCAAGGACTACTCTGATGATCTCTGGTGCTTGATCGCGAGCTAGGGAGTCTTGCCTAGTGGTTGACGTTGCGTTCGTGTGGTTGCTGTGTGTCTGCAGCGGTTGTTCTGGTGGTGTGTTTGTTGTTTGAACCTTGTACTTTGGGTTTGTTTTCTGGTGTTGTGTGTTTGGATATTGGTGGTTGTAGGTTTTTGTCCCATAGAGGACCTCTTGGGGTCAAAGGGTTCTCAGTGGGTTCCTACAGCTGCTCCAACTCGCTTTCTCCCCTCTTCTCTGCCTTCGGGCGTTAAACGTTGTATTTCCGTTTTTAATATAATGGAAAGGGGTGTGGCCCGGTTGGAAAAAGTCATGACCGCTACACGGTCCTTCTCTATGGCTCTGTGAGCCCATAGCTTCACCACATCAATGTTTAACGCCCCAAGGAACAACGGTGATCACCATGCTCCCCGAAACTGCATTTCCAGCCAAACCTCTAAGATGCCGGGCACTGCAAATATCATCCAGCTGAACTGTCCATGTGAACTGAATTCCCAGGATACCAAGGATCCTTTTAGTGTGCTAAGGCAAAGTGGGTGGCTCTTTCCTAATTGGCACAACCGGATGGGCATTCATCAGTGTCAACCACATGATGCAACACTTGATGCCAGGTGACCATTTTAGTTCCCGCATGTTGCTAGATGTATGATACTTTTTTTTATGTTGTTGGTGTGCAGAGTGCTTGATGTAGGAGCAAGTGGCCTCCAAGATTGAAGAGGAACTTTGTTCTGCATAGTTCCATCTTTGCTCCTTGTTTAGAGTTATTTCGAAGAGCTTCTAGGCCCCGGAGACCATGGTACTCGACAAGTGTGTGCGGGATGGGGAGAGATGGACGGAGCCAGGATTTAGATATAGGGGGGACGAGCCATTGAAGTTCGCAAGTGAAATACTTCTATCGTTTATCAAGATACCAAGCCATCATATGACGTAGGTATTTAATAAAACAGACACAAAACCACCGTTTAAGATTTCAGACGTAGATCTACTACTATTGTCAACACTTGGATATGAAATTTCAACGGCACGCCAGATTGGAGGTTTAAACAATTGGCTTGAAAAACAATTTATTATATTCATCTTTTTAGGAACTAGTATATCCATTTTCTTCATTTGTTACTAAACAAGTATTGGAAAAAATAAACTAGAGGGAATCGATCAGGTAAGCAGGTACATGGGTAAGCAGGTACATGGGTAAGCACGTACATGCGTGCTGTCAGTACATGATTGATAATTCAGTGGTGATTTCATGGGACGGACCCATGTCACAAACGATACGGCGTCCGGGTAACGAAGATCACCGGCGTTGCCATATCCACCGCTACTCGCCGGACATGTGCCATATAAGTTTGGCGGTTTTCGAGCGAGAGCGGCATTAGGGTAGCCATATCGATTGTATTGTGATGCGTGAGAGGCGAGAGGAGACAGACGATTTCTGGCCTAGGAAGTCAGTTTGATGGGTTGTTGCCTATTGATTTTTGGGCCTGGGTGCATAAGACAGACTTCCGCTAGCTTTGGGCTTAAATACTAAGAGTAATACATAGTTATTAGCAGCTGCCTATTAGCATGTATGTACCAGTATTATACGATTAGTATCTGCTGCAATATGTTGGTGGGGGGGGGGGGGGGGGGAACGAACCATTGAGGGGGTCCGACCCTTGCTAGCCCCCCTGCCTCCGCCCCGGGAATAGGGAGAGGGCATGGCTACCCTCAGAAGGTTTTCAACTTTGCCGATCCTCCAAAGTCGCCCGGTTCTACATGCAACTCGGCAGAGATGACCTCTACATACTGGTAAACCGAGTTAAAGCCACAACTGAAGGGTGTGCTTCCTTGTCCATTCAGAGTGAAGACATGCTCCTGGCATGTGCAGCTGCAGGACTTTGCCGGTGAGCTCGTCTTCAACCTTTAGCCTGAACGAGTTCACAAAGGCTCAGGCCCAATGTCGTCCTCGTTTTCAAGCAGGCTGAGTACTCCATGATGAAGGTCTGAAGATGTACGACAGGATGGGCTCCAACCGCAAGGATTATAAGTTGTCTTGATTGCTAACGTGTTCTGCTGATAACCAGGGGTTTAGAAACCTCTGGTGTTAGTAGTTATGTCTTCTGCTGAGTTGTAATGTTTCAAACTATTAGTTACCTTATGAGGGGTATGTAGAAACTATCTTGTGATGATTTAGAACTTGTCTTGTGATGCACTAGTATGGCAAAACTGCGCCAAGTATCTTATAAAGGAACAATTTTGCCATTACCTTTGTCAAAATTGGCGAAATATCACCACGATTCATCAAAATGACAGAAATGTAACAAAGGCATTCATCGCTGGTAGAAAGACCAAGCGTCCAAGCATGCCATGCTGTTGCAAAAATGGTGACAGCTGTGTAGTAGTAATTTACAAGAGACTCTGAAGCTAGAAAAAAAAGTAATAGCACAAGCAGCAGCAGAATAAAGGAAAAGCGATTGGGCATGCAAGAAAGCAGCCTGAGGTTGAGAGCATGTGCAGCGTTCCGGTACTAGGATGATGATTACTCTGATTCTCCTTCCTTGAACACCTTTGCCCAGTTCTCGACGCTGTCGATTACTTCGCCGGTCTTCTTCAGGTAGCGAACCTTGGTGCCGTCCTCGAGGATTTTATGCCCAACCCTACTCGTCACATTCTTCTCCTTTGAGTAGAGCATCATGTTCGAGCTGTGAATGGGGCCTTCAATCTGACCAAAGGATATTCCAAGTCCCGTCAGTTGATAATAATTATGGCACTGAAACTATGTTATTGCAAGGATATATGCGACTGATCAAGGGAAGAGGGAAAGAAGTTTTAATAGAAATTTTACTGACCATGACAATTTCACCCGGTTCATCATCTGTTCCTTTCTTGTGCTTCGACTTCAAGTTCAAGTCCTTCACTATCACAGTGCTGTTGTGCTTGTAAAGCCGTACGACTTCACCAACTTTACCTTTCTCACGCCCTGCAATGACCTGTACCGTATCGCCGACCCTAACATGCATCTTGTGCAGCATAGGAAGACTGTTTGGCTTGCACTTCTTCCTGTCCCATCGCTGAAGCTGCAATGGAAAAGGATTTGTTTGTCATTCAGCACTAGCTAATAAAAGTGTGAGATGTTAAACCCAGATTGGCACTCACCCTATTTTCAATTGGGCTTGTCTTGACCATAAATCTGACCTGCATATCAAATTTATGTATATCTTGTTAGAGTTTCATATAAAAAAAAATACAATGATTCACCTCAAAGAAAATAAAAAAGGACACACTTATCAGTTATATCGCCAAACTCACACAGAGGTCATGAAATTCCATATAAGAAACTGTAGGGTCGTGCCTTACTTAATAGTATGAGATTATTTTCTTTCCTTTTTACGACAATATGTTGGTAAGATTTATGACGCAAGTAACAAAGCTCTGTCGGTATCACTTCACTTAGCAGCGATTATCCGGTCTCACTATTTTCTCTTCACCCTTTTGGGGTAGCTATATTCAGTAGGATTTATTCCCTCCTTTTCATGATCGTTAGGAATTAGCTACGAGCGAAAGTATCCGATGAAGAGAGCAAAGAACGCTATGTTCAAGAGGTAAAAAAAAGTATTAATTGATGCTATGCTTATAGCATGGGATTTCCTACAATATAATAAACAAATAAAACTGAATTCCTACAGCATGCAGCTAGCGTGCCAATCATTTGCTATAAGACATCACCTGGGTGAAGTGAGCTAGCTGTTAACTTCCACCATTTGTGACTGACAGAATTTAACACACCATTTGTTATACTAGTATGTTTCCCGCACTCAGCAGGTTAGAAAAAAAAAACCAGGAGACACGGCGTTTATAGTGCCCTTGGCATATTTGGCACAACAACAAAAATTGCAGTTCTGAATAAACTGATACTTAATCTACGTTGCAGTACACGCCCAATTCACAATACATACTCCTGAGAGTTGGAACATTCTCAACTCACATCCATCCATCCTCGCATAAATTTTGACAGAAGCCATGTCGGAAGTGTGGCTAGTATTACAGTCAATAAAAAATAGTGCGGATAGTGGAGAGGCCTTTGAACGGAGCAGCGAGCAACGCAGACATCACATTGCAGTACAGGTCGTCAGTTGCCACGCTACTAAATTTATATGGAGCTCTGGAATTCTAAACCGCAATGCAAGGTATGTAGTAGGGCGTCCGGACTCCGGAGATTTAGGGGGGGGGGGGGGGGGGGGGGGAGAGAGGGGGCGGAGGCGGCAGGAATCGGTTACCCCGGACGGCGCGGCGGAGTAGGTGGCGAGCGGGTTGCCCCAGAAGGCGCTGGTGCTCGCCGTTGCTCCTGGCGCCGAGATGGAGAGCGCCCCCATGGCCCCCTGCAGCGCCGCCATTCCAGCCATCCTCTCTGTCCCTCACTCACTCGGAGTCACCGCAGAGAAGAAGCAGCAGCTAGCGGATAACGAAACGCTCTGTGTTCCCGGAAAGGATAACGGCGGGCGGAAGCGCCTTGTGCTAGTTATAGATGGGCTTCTGCTCTTAGCGGGCCGTCCCTCTGGTCGAGCCATATGGGCCTAGAGGGTACTTGCGCTATCCGAGCCGGCCCATCCTCCGCTCGTCTGCTTCCTCGTGGGCGTGGCGTCAGCCGTCGGCGTCAGGAGATGGAGGCGGGCGAAAGCCACGCGCCGCGCGAGCCGCCCGGTTGCTTCCAGCTCTCGCCCGCCGCCGACGCGCGCAAGCCACGCGACAGTTGCTGCCCAGGCAAGCAGCAAAACCGAACCCTCCCCCATTTTATTTTTTTAGTAGTATCGCCGGAAATGATTCCCCCCCACCATTTTGGGGCGTAGTAATCGCGTCAGCTTGGGCGGTGGCGGTGGCGGTGGGTGGGTGGATAGGTGTCGGCGATGCGTATCGGCCTCGCCGCTTTTGCGAATCCCAATCTACGGACAGAAGGTGACGTGCCACCTCCGATATTCCCCTGTACTACTTCTATGATCTCTAATCATGGCGCCACGAGGCATTTCAGTTCACCGAACGTTCCGAGCCTACCCCAACTGCCTCGTTTCTCCGCGACGAATCATAGGATATATGCATCAGCCAAGTACGGCCATGGATATATAACATATTAACATGTTCCATGTGTTTGGGGGCAGTTCATCTAGGCCAGTGCGT
The DNA here is from genome assembly GCA_028641055.1 of Alopecurus myosuroides. NCBI lineage: Eukaryota > Viridiplantae > Streptophyta > Magnoliopsida > Poales > Poaceae > Alopecurus > Alopecurus myosuroides. The sequence goes on from CM054057.1 coordinate 661,210,403, forward strand.
GCAGCTAGCTGCTTGTTCCACTGGATCACTATCACGGAATCCATCGTGTCCCTTTCGCGTAACCACCATTCGAGCTGTTAAATCCTTTCCTGAATTTGGTCCTGCCGTGCAAGCAAGCCACTCTGTTTCCCCCACGGGACAAGCGTGAGTGTGACTCGCTACATACACACAGGTGTCTGGACTCATGACGGCCGTGGCAAGTTGAGTCCCCAATCTTCCATAAGATTATTGCCTCTTTGCCTGGTTGCCTTTTCTTTAATCCGTCCCTTCCGAAACAACAACTGCCGATTATGGCACATGTTGTGATCAGCATGTAAACCGACAACGTTTATTTTGTCTCCGTATAAGCAGTGCTCCTGCCTAACTAGATGGATAAACACTCTACAATATGGCCCTATTTTACATATGGATAATGGCCGCAGTTTTCTTTCTCATCGTTATCGCCTACCACCGTGGCAACGATAAATTACGAATAAATATCTCGCAGGGATCACCGTATTTGCCACTTGTAGTAACATGGCATCGTCGTCGCCAGGTGGGCAGTTGTGTAAGAACTCTGCACAATTCTCAAACTGGGAAGTAGGCTTCGCTGCGCAGTTATAATCCACGAACCCTGGAGTTGCTGGGAAGACCTCTAAACCAGTCTGAAATTCTTGCGCACAAGCAAGGCTTGCTTTTGCTTCACTCATAGTACGACACTTGGAGCTGGACATCTCTTGCTGATCAAAGCTCCAGTTGACAGAGATATTGCACCCTGTGGTGTGGCCTCCAAAAGAGTTACAGTTACTTTTTGGCAGAAACGCACGGTGATGGGCTTCCAGGACCAGGTGAGGCTCATCCTTCAGTTGCCCCCCACACTCACCAACTCACCGAGGATTATATATACATCTTGTGTTCCTGTCTGGTACTCATCCATGGGATAAAGACATTAGTAGTGCTTATTACTCCTTCAAACTGAAGGAAACTCCATGGGTGTCTTCTTGACACTGGTTCTTATCCTTGTCAGCTTTGCTGCTTGTGCTCAAGCCATAAGGAGAGAAGACTTCCCTCCTGGTTTTACCTTCGGCACGGCCTCTTCAGCTTACCAGGTCTAGTATTGAAAAAACATTCTTCTTCTCTCTGGTTTCTGCCGGTGTGCTTTTAGTTTGTTGCCTGATGGTTGTTTCTGGTCGATACCGTTACCAGTATGAGGGTGCTGTCGATGAGGGTCAACGTGGACCAACAATATGGGACACCCTCACGAAACGACCTGGTACGGTAGTGACGATCTTTTGCAAAAAGTATTCTATTCTGACGTGTCAGTTTTATCCAAATTCTGACTGAATGTCGTCTTTGCTACAGGGCGGGTGGTAGATTTCAGCAATGCAGATGTTGCTGTCGATCACTACCATCGTTACAAGGTGATTTGGTTCATTCGTTTATTAGGCTATGTAAGCTGGAATTTGAACTCTACCTTAATCGCTGGTGTTAGGTTTGCGAATTCCCATGGAATCCAATCTTCTAGATTATGGCCTGTTCATTCAGTGATACGTTTAATGATGGCAAATTAAATAGAGATTATGTTATTAACATGTAATAAAGTTCCTTTGATACCTGCATTGCTGACAGCTGATGATTGCTTTGCCTGTCTGTTGTTGATGAACTTCTAGTAAATTATACAAGCTTAAAGGACATGTGTATTCTCCTGTTAGTTTCATTTTTTTAATCATCAATGTGTTATCTAATTAGCATTAGAGGCATTAGGTTTCTAGTTTCATCTTGTCCTCTCCATTTTAATTCTGTAGACAATTGAGACACTAACTATACCAAATTGCAAATCCACTTATCAAGCACGTTTTCCCAAAATTAAGGCAACAGGGAGTCTACTTATAAGGTTGTTCCGAATGAGATGCCATTTCGTATCGGCAATAAGGCTGTCTGAAATAGAGTACTGTCACATTTTTGCAGTAAACAATTCTCATAAGACTAGGTTGATAGTAAATATGAAGTCACCAATAGATTACCTAGATCTGACAAACCTAACCCTGACTGGCAGGAAGATGTGGACTTGATGAAGGACATTGGCGTGGATGCATACCGGTTCTCGATCTCATGGGCACGCATCTTCCCAAGTATGTATGTAATAAATTATGCTCACTTGTATTTATATTTTTAACTGTCCTCCCTAAATGTATAGAGGATTTGCTTGCCAGATGGAACAGGCAAACCTAATGAAGAAGGATTGAGTTACTATAACAGCCTCATAGATGTTCTATTAGAGAAAGGTATTCTGATTTCTACATTTCAGTATCTGCACAATGCAAAGTTGCAAACTGCTGCCAACTCCCATTTATATGATTGCCCTACTTTAGTGTTTGTATATGTGTCGGTCAGGTATCCAACCATATGTAACACTCTTCCACTGGGACCTTCCGCAAGCATTGGAAGACAAATACGGTGGCTGGTTAGACGCGCAAATTGTGTATGGAAGACTCTTAAATGATCTATGTAGCATATACATTATTTATTTTCAAGAAAATTGGTTTCATTGATCCTGACAGCTAAATTATGCAGGGAGGATTTTGTTCACTATGCCTCCACTTGCTTCAAGGAATTCGGAGATAGAGTGAAGCACTGGATAACTGTTAATGAGCCCCATAACTTTGCAATTGATGGTTATGATTTTGGCATCCAAGCACCTGGGAGGTGTTCCATTATGTTTGGGTTGTTCTGTAAGGACGGTAGTTCATCAACTGAACCATATATTGTAGCTCACAACATACTCTTGGCTCATGCTGGTGCATTTCATGCTTACAAGCAACATTTTAAGGTAATACATTTGTAAATCTGTCTTTAAGTAATGTTTCTCTTAAGAGGATGATAAGCAACAAACAAAATAAATGCGTACCTTTATGTGCGAATTGCAGAAAGAACAAGGAGGCCTCATTGGGATTGCACTTGATTCCAAGTGGTATGAACCATTGTCAGATGTTGATGAAGACAGAGAAGCGGCGGCACGGGCAATGGACTTTGAGCTTGGATGGTGAGGCGTTAAATACCAAGTTGATATGTACACATAAGTTGAGTCCATATGTAATTGCAGTGGGTAACCATTTTCCTGTATTAATTTTTTTCCGAACGTGAATACAGGTTCTTGGATCCCTTAATGTTTGGCCACTACCCCGCATCTATGCAGAAACTTGTAGGCAACAGGCTGCCTCAGTTTTCAAATCAGGAGTCACAGTTAGTATCTGGTTCACTGGATTTTGTAGGCATAAACCACTACACGACATTATATGCTAGGAACGACAGAATGCGGGCCAGGAAACTTGTAATGAATGATGCTTCGACCGATTCTGCTGTCATCCCAACAGGTCAGTCTTGATAAATGAAGATATCATAAACTTCCCAATCAATTGTCGGTATTACTGATATCCTCACTGCATCCTCTTTGCAGCTTACAGGCATGGAAAGAGAATAGGAGATACGGTAATATTTGCACAATTTCTTCTATTGCATCAAACTTATTCTCTACGTTTGTTTTGCATCTATTTAATTACATGTTTTGTTTAAAATATTTATTTATGGACTTTCAGGCAGCATCAAGTTGGCTGCACATAGTTCCCTGGGGCATGTTCAATCTGATGAAACATGTTAAAGAGAAGTACGGAAATCCACCTGTGCTCATTACTGAGAACGGTACGTGGCTGAAGATTGTACTGTTCAGTGTTCACAGCCGATTAGATTATTTTCGTTAAGAAACTCGATGATGTTTGATAAGTTGTTAATGGCAGGTATGGATGATGCAAACAACCGGTTTTCAAGACTAGAAACTGTCCTGCAAGATGATAAAAGGATACAGTACCACAACGACTATATGTCTAGCCTCCTAGATGCTATAAGGTGAGGTTTCATTTCTTTGTGCATAAGAATACCAGAGGTGAACGACCAACACCGCAGATGATCCATGGGGGTACCTGTAGAATCACATTTCCAGCTTGTACCTAAGTACTCTGCAACCTGAATTACTGCAGGAAGGAAGGTTGCAATGTCCATGGTTACTTCATATGGTCACTGCTTGATAACTGGGAGTGGAACTCAGGGTACACAGTGCGGTTCGGCCTTTACTACATTGACTACAACAACAACCTGACAAGGATACCCAAAGCATCAGTCGAGTGGTTCAGTCAGGTTCTAAGCCAGAAGACTGCAGTCATGTAGATAACAATACAGTGTTTCGTCACTCGCCATTTTAAGTGTGCATAATTACCATTTACACAGTCTTACATATCTTAGGAGCAAAATTGTAACTCCAGGATTCCATACACGACCGTCAACTATGCTGTTGAATGGAGTCGGTGTTGTCGTACTTGTACATTGATGTTACAGAAATAGAAGAGAACTACAGCTTTCAAACAACCCATTTTCATCCACTTATGCTGATGTATGTTTGATGCTGCTTCTGGTTTTTCCCTAAAGTTGAATTGACAGCGAGATGCTCCAAGAACCTATTGCAGTTTGAGCTATATGGAGCATGATGCTGCCCAGAATAAGTGAAGCCAAAGATGTGTCTTCGAACAAGAAGGTTGACATGCAAACTCTGCACGTCTCCGTGCCTATCCTCCACCCTGCAGTCCTGCTCTTTCCTTTAGGCATTCTCCTGGGCTTTTTTTACCCAAGTATATTACAGTTTTTTTTTCATCAATTATGGATGCAACTGGCCCCGGCGCACACTCTGCCCCACATGCTCTTTCCAGAGGCATATTACAACTCGTTTTTAAATCAACCTCATTTGCAGCAAGGCTTTGACCCAGGTATTTAAAATTAGTTTTTTTTTTAATTATCTTGGGATTGCATCTGGGATTTGGCCCAAGTATTTTACTTGCCTAAAGTATCGTGCAACATGCTGTCTGGTACTCATTCCTTGAATAAATACACTAGTAGTAGCACTTCGAAGTTCAAACTGAAGCAACACACCATGGGTGTCTTGGCACTGGTTCTTCATATCCTTGTTAGCATTGCTGCTTGTGCTGAAGCCATAACGAGAGCAGACTTCCCTCCTGGTTTTACATTTGGAACAGCTTCTTCGGCTTACCAGGTCCAGTGTTACAAAAACATTTTCTCTCTGGTTTGAGTTTGTTATCTGATAGTTGTTTATGGTCAATATGCATGTTTACCAGTATGAGGGTGCTGTAGATGATGGTCAACGTGGTCCCACAATATGGGATACTCTCGCGAGGCAACATGGTGATGATTTGCTGCAAAGGAAGTACTCTAATATGATGTTTTATTCAAGTTATGAATGGATGCCATCTTTTCTGCAGGGCGGGTGATAGATTTCAGCAATGCAGATGTTGCTGTTGATCACTACCATCGGTACAAGGTGAATTAATCAATGAATATCTATTTTGTTTATGTGATTTACTTCATTCGTCATCCTCATTATGTTACATAAGCTTTCTGAAATAAGTATTTCCTGCATTTTTTCAATCAATTATTCTTCTTAGACCATGTTTGTAATGAAATAAGATCATCCACACCTACAAATTCTCTATACCTGAAGAACCCCAACTCTGATGTGCAGGAAGATGTGGACTTGATGAAGGACATTGGGATGGACGCGTATCGGTTCTCTATATCATGGTCACGCATCTTCCCAAGTATGTCTGGATAAATTCTGTTCAGTTATAGTTTTATTCTTAACTCTGCCTGCTAAACATATAGATGATTTTCTTGCCAGATGGAACAGGCAAACCTAATGAAGAAGGATTGAGTTACTATAACAGCCTCATAGATGGTCTATTAGATAAAGGTTTTCTGTTTTCTACATTTCAGTGTCTGTACAATGAAAACTTCTGCCTACTTCCATCCTTTTATGATTTTCCTTCCTTAGTGTTTCTACATTTGTACATCAGGTATAGAACCATACGTAACACTCTTCCACTGGGACCTTCCCCAGGCGCTGGAAGACAAATATGGTGGCTGGTTAAACTCGCAAATTGTGTATGGAAGACTACCGCATGATATTATTTTGAATGTAGCTGTCGTTACACGATCTATGTACCATGGTTTTTTATTTTCCAAGAGACTTGGTTTCACTGATCCGGGGCCTAATCTGCGCAGGGAGGATTTTGTTCACTATGCCTCTACCTGCTTCAAGCAATTCGGAGACAGAGTGAAGCACTGGATCACTGTTAATGAGCCCCATAACTTTGCAATTAATGGTTATGATTATGGCATCGAAGCACCTGGGAGGTGTTCCCTTATATTTGGTTTGTTCTGTAAGGACGGTAGTTCATCAACTGAACCATATATTGTAGCTCACAACCTACTACTAGCTCATGCTGGTGCCTTTTACACTTACAAGCAACATTTCAAGGTAATCCATTGCAAACACATCCTTAATTAGTCCTTTTAAAAATTGTTATAAGCACTGATGAAAAGATACGAACACTTGGATGTACTAAGTGCAGAAAGAACAAGGAGGATTAATTGGAATCGCACTTGATTCCAAATGGTATGAGCCATTGTCAGATGTGGATGAAGACAGGAAGGCGGCAGCACGAGCAATGGACTTTGAGCTTGGATGGTGAGACATTTTTCCTGTAGACAAACATTTTTCCTGTGCCAACTTGATATGGCACCATAAATTAAATTCTTCTGTAACTTCAGTAGACAACCATTTTTCCTGTACTAAGAATTGTGAAATTTTGGCAAAACAGGTTCTTGGATCCATTGATGTTTGGCCACTACCCGGCTTCTATGCAGGAACTTGTGGGCAACAGGCTGCCTCAGTTTTCGAATCACGAATCACTGCTAGTATCCGGCTCACTGGATTTCGTAGGCATAAACCACTACACGACACTCTATGCTAGGAACGACAGGATGCGGATCAGGAAACTGGTGATGAATGATGCTTCTGCCGACGCTGCTGTCATCCCAACTGGTGAGCCTTGATATAACGAAGATATTGTAAACCTATAATACATTGTCAGCATCGCTAACTTCCTCACTGCATGCTCTATGCAGCTTACAGACATGGAAAGAAAATAGGAGAAACGGTATTATTCAGTTATTCTTCCACCCTGCTTCAGGCTTGCTCCATTCTTTTGCTTCGTACCGATTTACTTGTTATGTTTGAATGAAAAAAAACAAATTATCTTTCTATCATCGAGTTTCAGGCAGCATCGAGTTGGCTGCACATAGTTCCCTGGGGCATGTTCAAGCTGATGAAACACGTCAAGGAGAAGTATGGGAATCCACCCGTGTTCATTACAGAGAACGGTAGGTCAGCTGAAGATCGCACTGTTGGTTGGCAGGCAGTAAGATTTATTTTTTCTTCTTCGGTAATCAAACGATAGCTAAGAAGAAGTTGCTCATGGCAGGTGTGGACGATGCGAACAACCTGTTTTCGAAAATAGAAGACGCCCTGCAAGACGATAGAAGGATACAGTACCACAACGACTACATGTCTAGCCTCCTGGACGCTATAAGGTGATGCTTCATTTCACCGCACATTTACACCGTGTATCATCGATGCGTACCACTGTAATTGCCCTTTCAACTCGGTATACTCAAGTGCTCTGCGAAACCTGAACTGCGACAGGAAGGAAGGGTGCGACGTGCGCGGCTACTTCGCGTGGTCGCTGCTGGACAACTGGGAGTGGAACTCGGGGTACACGGTGCGGTTCGGGCTCTACTACGTCGACTACAAGAACAACCTGACGAGGATACCCAAGGCATCCGCCAAATGGTTCGGTCAGGTTCTAGCGCAGAAGAGCGCCGTCCTGTAGCGGATAGGTAGATAGCAGCGCAGTGCCTCTTCAGTTAACAGCTGTGGCGTGTTACTTGCACAAGCTGTCTCGGAGTCTTGGAGTGCTAGATAACAGTGTGGTGATTCTTCAGCTGACACCTTGTCCATGTTGCACACATCTCAGGAGCAAAAATGTAACTCGAGAATCTCCTACTAGCTAGCAACTTTGACGGCGCGCGCTGTGAGCGTGTGGCCTTTTTATCCTGGTGTATGTTGAGGCTGCTTTTGTGTGTCTCCTCAAAGGTGAATCGACGGCGAGATGCCTTGCTCGAGGAAGAGTACTCATGATGATGTGCAGCGGAACAGATGAAGACAAATCCTGGAAAGAGGAAGCGATGTGGGCATGTATGTGGCTTTCGGAACGAGCCTCGAAGGCATTTTGGGTGGGGTTGGCCCTGGCCGGGTCAGGCAACTTCGGGGATTCCAAGTTGAGGCCGGTCAGCATGCACGGTCCCCCTCTTTCTCCTCCGCCTGAAATGAAATTCCCGTCTCATCACTCCCTGCAGATTCATTCCCGCTCCAAGCTTTGCGCTCGCGAGTAAAACGCTCAGGTGCCTGCCTGGGGCTGGGGATGATGTCCGTCCATGCCTCCCGATGGAACTTCACCCCAAGCTTTACGTTACAACATGTCCAACTTCTTTTTTCTTTTACGCTACGGAGAAAATCCCTACACGTACAGCTTTTGAGCACCATGCGCCACGCTGCAGCCACAGGACCTGTCTGTCTGTCTGCAGCAGCAACAACAAGAAAAAAAAAATTGCGAAAGCGCAGACGTTTTCTCCAACGAAGATCACGCTTTCCAAACGGAGCCTGGTCTCTGCGTAGTTTTTCCCTGTTCTGTTTTGCTGGTAACTTGGATACGAGTTAGTTAGAGTACCAACATGGCGCCTTGCGCTGGGCGTTTAGCAGCGGGTATACTGGGCCGGTAAGCGATTGCGTAAACAGAAATTGATAATTGGCAGGGGGCGAAGAAAACACATGGAAAATGTGGAGACGAGGCATGGGCGTAGCCAGGCTAATTCAAGGGTATGCGTTGCATACCCAATATATTTGGCAAACTGCATGTTTATAGGTATGCGTACTAGCACCATTTTATGACGATTCCTACTCCTGGCTCCTTGTTGGGCGAGTTACAGATCTTCTTTGGGCCAACAACCCTATATGCAACACGGCATGTCTCACTCATTCTAGTAGCTAGTGATGATCGTGTTCAAACTAATAAAAACCAAGAACCGGGACATCTAGCTGGTCAGCCGAAGCCATACACCGATAGATGTCTGATCTTATACATGCATCAGGCAACGCACTGCGTGTCGGCCGCCCCTCTATATGCCTCTCTTCTTGATTTATTCAAAATTTACATTTCCTTTATCGTTTCTACTAATTTGCGCCGCAAAGAATAATAATTTTTGCTATGTTATGGATTTTTATATCTTATTAGACGTATTTTTTTTTAATTTTGCATACCCAATTTTAAAATCCTAGCTCCGCCAATGAGACGAGGTGACGGATAATGAGATGACAGGGCGCAGGTACGAGTGAACTGTCGTCACGCATGCACTCATGGACGCTCTGTGTGGATGTGGGCAAAGAGGAAGGAAACCCCGCAGAAAAAAAGGTGTCCGTACGTGCGAAAAGCCATCTCTTCTCGTCTGATCCGGGGAAGGAAGCGACGAAACCGTACTACACGAGATGTGGACGAGATTCCCGAGTCCAAGCATGGTGAATTCGCAGCTTTGCTCGTGCGTGCGCAGATTTTCCGTGTGGGTTTCGGTTGGTTTCCGTTCCGAGTCCTGGCCGAAGCTACCGCGGAAACTTTGCATAAAAAGTCGGTGGCATTTCTTGGCTCACGCCAAGGTGAACAGCAAAGTCAGAGAGGAAACTTCTTGTGGATAATGTAATAACTCGGTCTAGTGTGAACCGAGCAGATAGCAAGAGATGTAAACTTAATGTTTCTTTTCCTAGTCAGGTCACAAACTGGAGTTGCAGAGCTTTCTTAACCTGCCTTGCTGTCCTATAACCCAAAGTAATCTTTTTCGATGAGGCGCATACGACATCAGCCTAGCTAGAGATAACCTCTGCCGAGCTAGTTATACACGGTGATACTCCACTAACCACTCACCACCCACACAAGCAGCTATGCTTTGTTTTCAAGAGACATTCAGTGAGGATGTGCATATTATCCCAACCGCCCCTCTTTCTAAAGATCTTTTTTTCAAGCTTTTTCTATAATCGTCATGCACAAATATTTCCATGACATCCTGGGCAGATCTTCATAGGATATCTATGATACTGATATTAACAAGATGCATCATTTTTTTTTCTTCTAAAATCTCATCTCGAGAGAACCTATAGGCAGGGCCGAACTGGCAAAAAATCTTGGACCATGTACCAAAGTCTAATATGGGCCTATGTCTATTGAAAAAAAATGAGAATTAATTATTAACTGCAATAACGAATAGGTCATAGTGTCTTACATAGTAGCAATTGAATATAAGGACGTGTTTGTTTCAGTGATTTCATACCGTCATTCAATACCGCCGTTACCTCAAACCGTTATTCGTGTTTGTTTCGGATCGGACATAATTAGGTGCCCTGTAATCGAGTTCTGTCGCTGATGTCGTCTGATACCGGCCACCCCCCACCGCAATCAAGTTACGTTACCGGCCCAGCTTTGCCAGCTTCTCCTACTGGACCCTCCTCCGCGATCTGCTACTCGACTCAGCTCGCTACCCTCGATTTCCTCCGCCTCAACCGAGCAAGCTCTTCGCCGTTGGCGGCATCAATCTCCGCCGCCTATCCCCAAGATCCATTGCCATGCACAAAATTAAATCCCCGGCATCAGTCCTTCGAGCTCGTCGACCGGCGACCCGACGTTTCTTCCACCTCCTCCTCCTCGTCGGGGGTAACAAGGAAGGGCTCGCAGCAGCGCTCGAATCCCACGCGTAGTGGGTGCTTCACGGAAGCGCGAGGTCGTCGGGGATCGGGGGAAGCTGGAGCCACCGTCGGTGCAGAGGGTCGCACACCGTGAGCTCCATGAATATGGGGGACTCCTCGGAGGCGCCGTCCTCGGGGGTACGGTCGAGAAATCGGCGGCGAGGGAGACGACGCCGGCGGTAGGTGCGGGCACGGAGGGGTGGGGCGCGGACGAGGTCGACCAGGGTGCTTGGCCGGTGACCTGCTTGACCTGGAGAGCCCGACAGCCCGAAGCTCTCTCCCTCAACAATCAACAACCTCTTCGGCTCTTCCTCGCCACGGAGCTTTCCCCACCTCGTCTCTAAAGCAGCCAAAAGATGCATTACCGTTACCAGCTGAAACCAAACAAAAAACGATTTGTGCAGTCTGGATCTAGAGGTATTAGTACCGTAGGTACATAAACTTGCACGGTGGGAGCAGTTTAGTACATAAAATTGCAAAGGGTGCCGGATTGGTACATGAACTTGCACATCATGAGCAAACAGGTACAGATTAGCCTTAAACTGCCAACTGGACAGCCACGTCGGCATGTAATTTTCTGAAAACCCCCTGAAAAGATTCCTGAGCGCCAAAGACAACTTGACCATGCCCCTTTCACACCGCCATGCGCCCACGCCGTCCACTGCCCGGCCAAGGCGCCACCACTCTCGTCCGCATGGGCCACCTCCCAAAGCAGCTCGCCTTCGTGCTCGCCCGAGTCATGCAGGCATGGGTCCATCTGCAGCGCCTAAAGCATGTGGGATGGACAGACACTCGTTTGCAGCGCCCGGTTGGCCTTAGCAGTGGTGCTGCTTGCTCTCCGGCGAGGCGGCCGCGCCGTACACGGCGACATGCTGAGTATCCCGGCGCTTCCAGAAGTCACATGTTGAGGCGCACACTCGAAGCGGTGCCGCCGGAGCACGAGCCAGAGTTGGACGGCGCGAGACGAAGGTCGCTGCCGAGCACTCTCACTTTCTCCTCCGCGAACCTCTCCGGTCTGAGCACTTCCAGCTCAGACCAGACGGCTGGGTTGTGCGCGATGGCCCACATGTTCACCATGGCCGTGGTACCCGCCGGCATGAGGTGGCCATCTCCGCCCTCCACTGCTCCGGCTCGACGCGTCGTCCCTATCAAGCCCAAGCGGGGGGTCCCTACAGCTCGGCAGCGTCCCATCGGTCCGGCGGCGCAACGCGGAGACTCAAACTGAGCTTTCGCATGCTTCTCGACGCGGCACCCCATGGCGACGCTGGAGACTGCACCGCCAGACGTGTAAGCGATACAGCTCAATCATCAGCTCGCGTCCACCGGTTCCTCCGCCCGAATCACGTGACTTGGCCCGGAGGAGTGGATTGCCGCCGGCAATACAGTACTGTGCACTGCATAAGCGCCACTGCTTTCGTGTGACGCGCGCCACGCTGGACAACGCACGCTGCCGCGCCCAGAATTCGCCTTTCTCTCATGGTGCGCCGTCGTGCCGCTGTAGTTGCCAAGGCGCACCTTGTCGACGCGCACGTACATGTAGTGCATCCGCTCCACCTTGTACCATGTTGTGCAGCGCGGCTCGGCGTGCACTAGGGTGCCGGAAGTTCTGTTCTGCATGAACTGAACAACATTGTAAACTTGCAGATAACTAATGACAATTTCTGAGTTTCATGCCAAATGATAGCTTAAGCTGCAATTGTCATTTCATCTAGCAATCTGCATAAGGGTTAAGGAACAATTGAAATCAAGGCTTAATCATTGCTCTGCAACGCGGTCTCAATACTCTAGACGCAGGACCAGAACCTGGAGTACTCCAGCTCCATCACGTTCCGTATGTCCACGACCACGTGAATCCCATTGCCCGATGGAAGAGCAGGCCGCACGTCGCATTCTTGATAGGCGACGGGCTAAGGCGGCGCTGGTGAGGAGATTCCGCGCCGTGTCCACCACTGCGTCGCCGGGGCGGAGCAGGATGAAGCGGGTCTTGGCGAAGACCTCAATACCGTGCGTTTAGGCCATGAACCTGACGGCGGCAACGAGGCATGCTAACAGGGGGTTTTCTAGAAAATTCCACTCCACGCTGGCAGTCCATGTGTCGTCATTAGCACTAATATGTACCGGTTTGCTCCAACCCAGCAAGTTCATGCACCAATCCACCACCCTTTGCAAGTTTATGTACTAAACTGCACCCACCGTGCAAGTTCATGTACCTACGGTGCTAATATCTCCTGGATCTATTAGTAATCTGTTACCAATTGCGTTTGCGTTACCGCTGGCTGAAACAAACCCAACAAGCCACCTACGCCTAGGCCGGCCGACGCGGCACACACGACGTCCCAGCCGAAGGGAAGCGAAGCGAGCGAGGGAGCACCCAGGAAGCTGCCCCTCCCAGCCCACGGCCAACTCACCCCTACGCCCCAGCCTGTCCGACCACCGGAAGCATCAGCACCACACACGTGACCCCCATCCCACCGTCCCGCGCGCTCCGCGTGACCCGCACCTTCCCTGCAACCCACCGTCGCCTCCTCCTTCCTATTTATTCCCTCCCCTCCACACTCTCCACATCCACCATCGATCACAACTCAACTCAACTCAAGCCACCAATAAACAGCGGCGAGGCAACCATCACTCACATCGACCATGGCATCGCAGCAGCAGCAGCAGCAATCTCAGTCGCAGGTGGGGTTCGAGGACTACCTGCCGGTGATGGCGGAGCGGCTGGGCGAGGAGGGCCTCATGGAGGAGCTGGCGGCCGGGTTCCGTCTGCTCATGGACCCGGCCTGCGGCCTCATCACCTTCGCCAGCCTCCGCCGCAACGCGCCGCTGCTGGGCCTGGGCGCCATGTCCGACGCCGACCTCCGCGCCATGCTCGCCGAGGGCGACTTCGACGGCGACGGCGCGCTCACCGAGATGGAGTTTTGTGTGCTGATGGTCAGGCTCAGCCCCGACCTCATGGACGAGCCCAGGCGGTGGCTCGACGACGCCGTCGCGCAGGCATCCCAGTTCCTCTTCACCAGCTAGCTAGTAGAGTTTAGCTGCGGTAGCAGAGTTTTTCTTTTCTTCCTCCTTGTTCTGTCCGTTGTTCATAGAGTCGTCAAGGATTAATTCAAGATGGCACGCACTGCCGATTGGTTCATGGAATTCCACTTGGCTACTACTCATGTACTGGTCTCCGATCACAAACAGAATCGAAATTCGCTCGTCATTGCCGCCGCTTAATTCTCACGGGAACATGAAGAATCCGTAGGCATCCGCTCCTCTGTTTTCATCACCACACGCGACATCATTGCCGCTTAATTTCTCCGCTACTACTCACTAACAGAATCGAAATCCGCTCAACACACGCGGTCATCGACGAACGATCATTCGGTACAACCGATGGATCGTTTCTTCAAGGTGAACCTGGTGTTATTCTTAAAAAAAAAAACGATCGATCGGTGGCACGCACGCTAGAAAAGAAACCAGGATACATACATTGCCCCTCCCGAACTAATCGACATAAGCTTGTGCGTTTTCATCACGAGATCGATGTACAGTTCTGCGACCATCGATCAGTACAGTACAGTGGCACAATAGAAAAAAGAGGACCGAATTTCCTCCATCCGTGGATCATATTCATTCTCACACAAGAACCACAGTGCCGGATGACAAAAGAAAAGATCGCCCGTTGGGTCAAATGCTTTCGTGCGTACGTCATCCCTGAGATTTGGATCCACATCGAGTTGCAGAACACGAGGAGGACTCGCGGGGCTGCACTGCACGGGTACTCAAGCAGCCTACAGTACGGCCCGGTGGTGCCGATGTCAACAAACGAAACCACCGTACCAACAACGCTCGGCCGCCGTCTGGGAAACTCGTGACCCAGAGCGCACGGACGTACGCCCGATTCAACACCGTCGCGGATGTCGACGTCTTGTGGTGAGTGCCTCGTTCAGTGTGTTTACCCGGTCTGAGCTCTGAAAAAAATCCAGAAACGAAAGCAAACGAAAGCCCGTCGATGTCACCGTTGCTCGCAGCAGCGAGAAGCAGCCGTGCCGGCCTCGCCTTTTCCCCCGCGCCTTTGCCTGGACGCTGACCGGCTCTCCGCGTGACGAAACGAATTGGGATTGAGGCGAAGCAAGCGTACTAGGAAAGCGTATGATGTCGGCCCGGGGGAGCTTCCTTGGGGAGAGAAAGGTGGCCGGAAGCTTCAAAAGCAGCGTGGGAAAGCAGAGCAGCCGGGCCACGAAAGCGACGCTGCCGCCGCGCGCACGAGGCTGCCCCGGGCCCGGAAAAGGAAAGAGAAGCCGACGTCCACGTCCTGCCCTGCCCCGGCCCCGCTTTTGGATTCTCGGGGTTTGGACGTCGACACTGCCTGTGCCGCCCCTATCCAGTCCAAGCAGCTTTGCACCCGGTCGAATCCGCGAGCTTCGCGCCCAGTTTCCCCATGGACTTTTGCCCGTTGCTGCCGTCTCCCGCGTTACTTTTTTTGTTGGTACGCGCCGCCGGCCAGCGAGCGGACTCCTACGTGCACGAGACGGCTCGATTGATCCGGTGCCGGGGCTGCGTCAACGCGCCTGATCTGATCGCGTCTGGCGCCGACGGGCATGCACGTACTACTCGGGACATCAAATCGATGATGGGATGTGCATGAACCGGGAAATTTCATCATATCTTTCTCGTACCAGTAGGTAGGTGCCTGGTTCGATGAACGGGGCTGCTGGGTGCTGTTGCCCTTGCAATCAATCCGCCGGACGTCCCACGGCTCAGCGACCAATCACTCCGTCCATCGGCCTCGAAATGATTAGAAGCAAATAATGCAACGCAACGGAAACGCACGATTGTTCCGTGCGATTTCGGTCCATCTGTTGGGTACGCGCGCAAATTAAACAAGATTCTTTGTGAGGAGTGCCGCGCGTGAACTGTGTCCAGGTCACTCAAGCCCCAGCTGTATACTAGAGCCTCCCGGGCCCGGGCCTTCCTCTCCAGTCTCCACCCTCTACGCGCACTTGTTTATGCCTCGCCATTTGCAGCATGGCAGCTAGCGCTGATCTCTGACACGCATTCAAACCATTAGTAGTGTATATTAAACCGGGGCGATTCGCACTGAGCTGTACGATATCGTATACTTACCGCGCGATCGATCGAGCGGGCTAGTTGCATATCGCATCGATCCTTCGTCTCTTGCCACGCCAAGATTCTCTCAACATCTTGTCCCCGTGTCGGCCGAGGCCACTGCCCCCGCCGGCTCGCGTGGTTCCGTGTACGCCGAGGAGGGGTCACGGCCCAAATTATAATTAAGCCATTTCGCATAATTTCCATCAGCATGACAGACAGTAGCAGTTCTGACCTCTTGCCTCTTGATCTCGATGTCCTCATAGCATCTCCACGGGCACAACAAACAACCCCAATAGCCCATTAGCAGACCGAACTCAAAAAACCACACATATTGGCGCCCCAAAGCAGACCAACAAATTTATGTCCGACACTCTTAATCTACCCGTCAAACTTGGCACCATGTCTGGAGCGTCGGATCAGCCAACCCGATAGAAGGGCCCACTCGACATAGACACACAAAAGACAGAAAATATTTTGTTCGCATATAACAGTAGATCATTCGGTTGCACATGTCATGTTTTTACTATATATATAAAACGAAATCTAAAACACGACGTCCGCCTAAGCTCTAATCGTCGTTCTCGTCCGATGGAGGCGTCGGCGGAGCACCAGGCTTTTGATCTGGCGTCGGCGGCGATGGCCATCTGGAATACGGCTGCGCAGGAGCCGTGGGTTATGCCCATGACCGTGCAAACAACCGCGGGTTTGCACCGCGCAAGGCTTCCTCCCATGAGGGCCAAGGCTCCTACCGATCTACAGCTGTGTCTGGCGCCGGCCGCGGCTCCTGATGAGGCCCGTCCCTCGCCATGTCAACCTCCTCCATCGCTCTTCCGGCAGCGGATCCTCGGCGATTTTTTTGTCAGCCAGCAGCACGACATTCTTCTCCGGTGACGAAGGGACGGACCTTGGACCTTGCGAGTAAGGACACCCCGTCTTAGGCCCAAGGCTAAAGCCCAAGGAGAAAGGCCCCTGGAGTATTCTGGAAGGCCCACTTGAAGCCTGCCCGTAGTGCCTTGCGGGCTAAGTTAGGAAACTTGTGACCGACATAGGGTTAGAGTTCAAGTCCTCTCCGGGTAGGGTTTGAGACCTGGCCGCTTATATAAGGACAGGAGAACCACCGAGGGAGGACTAAGCAATACCGCACCACCAATGCCTTGAGCTCGAGATTGTACTCTCGACTTGAGCAATCATCTTTGTAACCGATCTATTCGATAATACAGATCGACAGAGGCAGGAGTAAGGGTTTTACCTCTATGAGGGCCCCGAACCTGGGTAAATTGTGCCCCTGTCTAGCCGACGATCGTCACCAGCGCTCATGGGTTCTCCTATTCGAAACCCTATGGGTTCACCTGAGGGATTTGCCGAGTTACAGATTCGACATCCGGCGGCGCTATTGCGTGGATGATGATGGGCGAGTTGTGCCAAAGTGAGGCCGATGGTGTGCTTAAAAAGGGACCGATGGGATGGGACACGCCATCTCCTGAGGCGACGCAACATAGAAGGCGAGGTAACGACGCCACTTCCCCAAGACGCCCACGTTCCAACGCGTGGCGTAGACTGGGGAGCCTCCACTTCCCCACGACGCCCACGATCTCTATAAAATCTCCTCTCGCCGAAGAGGGGATCATCTCTGCTCCTTCCTTCCACCTCTCATCATCCAAATCTTAGCGATGGTTAGAGCTCCAAGAGGCGGTCCCGGCGGTCGTGGAGGGCGAGGAGGCCGTGGTGGTTGCGGCGGTCGAGACGGTGCGACTGACGACGAAGGACTTGCCCTCCCCGAGTTCTTCGCCCACCTCTTCGAACCATTGGACAACCTCCTAAGACTGCCCAATAGAATCGTTTCCCTATTTGCAGTCAACGAGACAGAGTATTTCACGTTGCAGCTAGAAGAGTGTCCCTAGCGCATGGATATTGTCATTGTTAGGCACGGGGGCGAGCTGTTCCTCGGGAACGGCCGGGCGGCGTTCACCCGCATGCACCCGCCGCAGCAAGGCTAGATGCTCACCTTCCGTTATGACGGGGCTTACTGCGCATTAAGATGTTTGATGACACCATGCTCCGGCACGAATGCTTCCATGACGGCAAGGCCCAGCATGAAGTGGCCGAGAGCAGTGACGGCGATGATAGAGACGAGGAGGAGGAGTAGTTAGGGAGCCTATTGTAATTTTTGTTCAAAAATTTCATTGAAAATCAAATCTTTTGCATATAGATGTTGTTAAAGTTTCAACTGTTTGATCGGGTCGCCAATTTGGGTTCCACGCATAGGGGGTCGCCGGTGTGGGCAACATCTAAAAGCATCTCCAGCCGTCCCCCCAGCTCGCCCCTCAGCGCGTTTGGGACCACAATTTTCGCCCGTTTTAGTGCCGGATAGGCCAAATTTCGCCCAGCCACGCCCCTAGAGCCCCCAGGTCCAATTTTTTGCGCCAGCAAATCCAGGCCAAACCCGGGGCGCTGGGGGGCTCTTGGGGCTGTGGGGAGAAACAGCCAATCACGTCCCTCCATGTGCTCTTTTTTCTATCCCACACCAAATGTTTGTGAGATAGCTTTTTACTTGAAATGGGCAACGGCTGAAAAGTTGTACTCGCCGAGACTCCAAATAACGCCGACAAATACGATTTGCACCAGTTTTTTGCCAAGTTTCGGGAGCTGGGGGCTTCCACGGCTGGTGATGGTCTAACATATCCGCGGATATACTTCCGGCTTCCCTGGAGATGCTCTCATTTCACTGCAACAGTACAATGTGTAAGTTGCACACGTAGGCTTGCTCCCTTGCGAGTGAACAGACGCTACTGCAAACTGGGCACTGAGTCAGATGCGTGCGCGCTGCAGGTTGAAGGTACGGTGGAGATGAGCTGTCCACCCACCTGAGGCGCAGCTGTGTGTGCACTGACATTGACATTTTTATAGTACCAATGGAGCTTCTCGGGTTCTTCTTCTCCCCGACCGTGTGCTTCCATCGCCACTTCATCGATCACTGTATTTGACTAAGCACCGGATCACGAGTCCGATCTACCTCCAGCTAGAAAATAACGTATGCTAAGCATGGATGACGATCACTGCTAGCTTGCATATCCATGTTCTCGCTAGATTAGTGGACTAGTATACTCCACTTGCCAGTGTGCACTGAGCAGTATAGTAAGGGCATCTTCAGTCGTTGCGCCCCCAGGGCTCAAAACGCCGCCGTTTTGGGTCCGCCACGGCGCCAAACGGCGCTAATCTGGAACCTGGAGGAAGTCTTCCCAGTCCCTCCCCAAGCCCAAGATTCGGCCCAAAAAAACAAGATTTGAAACTAGACGCATTTTATATTACAGGGTCGTTCGAAAAGAGGCTGACAACGACAATTTGAAGGAACCCTCCCGGGTCGCCTGAGGCGACTCCGGAGGCGCCGCCACCACCGTCCTAGGAGGAACCCTCCCACCGGCCCGTTCATCTCGCCGCCGCCGGAGGAGGCCGCGGCTGGCGGACGGCGGCGGCGGGGCGTCTTCAGTTTTTCTTTTCTACCTTCTCCGCCCGGTGTCTGCTAATCCTCCATGCTTGCAAGTCGTCTTCAGATCTGTCCGCCTCCGCTCTGGGTTGCCGGCCGGTCTCCCGCTTTAGTCAGTTTGCCACTGCTCTGAGTCGCCGGTTACCGATCTGGTGGTCCTCTTCTAGATCTCGGCCGGATCGCGTCGGACAGGAGGCATTGAAGTTTTCCCTGGCTTCATGGGGAAAATTCCAGCATCATGGCATGTGACCAACGCTACAGGCTTGCATGCTGGGTTAGATGAATGTCCATATTGGATCAATCGACTCACGCACGTGAGCCGGGCTGAGCATATGCGGGTGTCAAGGCTGCTGGCTTACATGCCAGGCTAGATGCATGTCCATCTACAGATCAGTCGAGTCATGCGTGTGCAACAGTGCAGGCCGGGGCTGACAATATGCAGGTGGAGGTGACCGGTGGCAGGCCGCGCCGCCCCTAGTTTTCATCGGTACCATCGTCAAGTCGACACGACGATGAGGACCTGATTACTTTGGTGCTGCCGGAGGTGGGTATGCCATGGTGGTTGCACTCGGAAGGCAAGAGTAATTTCTCTATGATGCATGATGAGTTCAAGACCGCTTGTGATGGCGAAAGTGCAGAAAGACAACAACCCGGTGATAAGCTTTGGCTAGCCATTTTCATTATGCGCTGCAAGCAACTATTTCTGGGTGAAGCAATAAAGTAATGGAGGAAGAGCAATTGATACTTCACAACCAACGTACAGATTTGGTTTCGCCTGTGTGGCGATGTCCACATTGAAACCGTCCATCCAGCGATTGTGGGCCTATCAATCAGCGCTTTGCAACGGTGTTCTCGGCAAGTGGGGGCGGTATGCACAGGATGACTTCGTTTTTGGTGACACTCTTCGAGTGCCGATTTTGATCTTCAGGGTGAAAACTCTTGGTCTGGCCTTCATTGGTTGTGCCGGACAATGTTCTTGTTGAAGGCATTGTGTGAAGATTTCTCGGATTTTCTCCAGGGTGAAAACCCATGATCAGACCTTGGTGTTTAGATCAGGCAACGACGGCGCTTATGCATTGTTTACTTCCTGAAGGCGTTGCTATTGGAGAGCTTTTTTCGTGGTCAGGGTGCTGCCATTGGTGGTGTTTGTTTACTACTACTGCAAGTTGCTGATTGATTTGGCGGGCGTCAAGTTTTTTCTTTTCTTTTTCTTTTTAGCTGTGTGCATTCTTAATGTCTTGATCTTCTTGACATTATGTTGTTGCAGAGTCTGGGTGTAATTGATATTTTCTTGATATTAATATATTCTCCTTATAAAAAAAAGACGCATTTTATTGAATTTAGGCAAAATTCGTACAATTTCGACGCGAATTTAAACTAAAACATCGAGAAGTAAACTAAAACTATGCGACGACTATCCTACGCATCGTCGTCCTCCTCGCGGTCCCCCTTCGCCACCATGGCGAGCCGGTTGGAGGGACCAGCTTCGCCGTCATCCTTCGCCGCGGCGAGCCGGTGCCGCTCCGCCCGGCCTTGCACCCGCAGCCGGTGCAGCTGCGCCTGCTCGGAGAGCTGGCGGTTGCGCCGCTCGCTCCGCGGCCTCGTACTGCGCGATGATGGCCTGCTGCTCGGTCGATGCAGCGTTTTCGGCCAGCTACCGGCGCACCTCACGCTCCGCCTCTTCCCTCTGGTGTGTCTCCAGAGACGCCCGAACGGCGGCAGCCTCCGCCGCCGCCGCCGCCTGCTCGAGGCCGCCGAGGACCTGGCGGTACGCCCCCTCATTCTGCGCTCGATGGAGTACAAGGCGGCGTGCTGCTCCGGCCATATTGGCTGCCGCCTCCGCTCCCTCCTCCAGCGCCGGGCAGCCTGCCGGGCAGCCTGCGCCGCCTCCTGCTCGGGCGCCAGCTCTGCCTGGACAGGCGGCTGCTCGGGCGCCACTGCTCCCTACGCCGGCTGCTGCTCCGGCGCCACTTCCTGCTGTCCCTCGTCGTCGCTCTCGGGCCACGCATTCCAGAGGCGATCCATCGTTGCTAGGCGCGGCGAGGGGGCGAGGAGGAGGAGGCTAGAATCGGGGAACGCCGAGGAGAGGAGGAGGCGAGAATGGGCGGACGGCGAGGGGCGAGCACCCTTTTTATAGCCTGGCGGGCCAGTCGCTGCGCCGCGTGTGTCACCGCTGCCCCCCCATTAATCCGGCAGTCTTTGACTGGGGCGCATGCACTGGCCGGCCGCCACGCCATTACTCCGGCAGCCTTTGACGGCGCGGGCGCCGAGAAGAAGGTCACGGGTGGTGGATTCTGTTCCCGCGCTTTTTCGGCGCGTCACTTACAGAGCTGCCCGCGCGTGCTGCCGCGCAGTTTCGCCCCCCAGGCCGAACCCAGCGGGCTGGGTTTGGGCTGGGTGCCGCGGCGCGAAATAGCGCCGGCTCCTGGGGGGCCGAGTGGTGAGGAAACGACGCTATTCGCCGCTTCCGGCGCTAAAAAGGCCGCCTGGGGTGATCTGGGGACGACTGGAGATGCCCTAATACCATCCTGTGGAAAAATATTGTGCATATGCACGCGCGCGCGGGGCATCTTCAGATTTGAACCGGTGACGATCACGTACGACCTTCATCGCTCTAGCAGTAGCAAGAGAACTTGCCTGCCTGTCTCCTGCTCAGTGCGCAGTGGCACACGGCACGCCACTACCTTGCCGTGCAACTTCGATCGGTTCGAAATTATCAAGGTCGATCATGTGTGGAGAGCGGATCTGATTCCAGGCCGATCAAGCTGTGTTTAATTAGGCTGGGGCGACTGACAGCAGTAATGCTAGCCTGTACCTTCTGTTCTTATCCTCGGCGAACAAGAATCGTCTGATGCTCAGCGAGCGTTACCCACACACTTGTCCATAAACAACACGAAATATCCAGAAATAGCTTCCCTTTGTCGCTCCAAGACTGGCCAGCTGCTTGACCCGGCTACTACGATCGAAAAGGGTCAGGAAACTTAAACGAACCAGAGATTGGGGATACGTAAGACGAGACTTCTTCAGGCTCCTTCTGTTGATGTTCTGGGTCGATGGCCGTGAGCCGTGAAACCGACCGACCGACCGGCCGTGCCGCACGGGAAATTGCTTTGCGACTGCGCTGAAGTTGCATGCCCGTGTACGTGCGCCGGCACCGGCGGCAGCGTTCCGACCTGTTCAGATTCCGACTTCCACGGCAGGAAACTGCGTTTAAAGTTGCAACGCAACGCAACGCACAGTCTGCGTCTTTTCTTTCCCGAGTTAAGACAGAGAGTTTGTCCGCGCGTACGCAAGACGTGACAAAGACCCGATTACGCCGCCCCGAGAGTTTTCCGTGCAGTGAGGGCAAAAAAGAGATTTGCCTTCTCTTAATTAAAAGATGATCTCTTAACAATAATTGTCTCGCCACTTTTTTAGCAAATCTGAAAAAGGCTAAAAGATGATCCATTGTACATCATGTTTTTTAGTCTTATCTAACAAATTAAGATAAGACATCTTATCAACCATTGTACATGCCCTGAGTGAGTGGGTCGTGACCGTCGGATGGGTTGTAAACTTGTAATGGTTACTGACTTGAGGTGGGTGGGCTTACCCGTGCGAGCTTTTGCCACCTAGACCGTTCGAGCTACTACCTCCAATCCGTAGTACTAGAACCCCCGACACTAATTCCTGATCAGATGCCGATGCATGACGGTCTGGTTCGACCCTAGGGTATATAGAGATGAAAAAGAAAAGTTCACAAAAAAAATGGAAAGGTAAGTTACAATGGCTCCATAAACTATGATGGTGAGTCCGATCCATAAGCGTGGAGCGGGAACATAGTCGAATTAGTTGTACATACTCCATAATCACATATGCAAAAAAGTAAAGTAGACACATAAAATATGTGTAACTGATCTTTATTAGTCGATTGGGGTGTCGCTCCATTCAATAGTTGGCTATATAAACGAGAGAGGGGTAGATGGAGAGTAAGGGAAAACACAAAGGTTCACCTATTTGGTCCGATTAGGTCCTCGTGGACCAGTTTGGATTAAAAAAAACATCCTAACGCCCCCTTCCCGCCCCCCCTCCGAACGGATCGAGGGGGGCCGGCCGAGTTTCCCCTGAACATGGCCTAAGTTTGGTCTACGTTTTGGGTGGTCTGCGGACACGCTAAGCGTTCTCTCTGACCCACGTGGCAGCGACAGAGCAACGGCTGGTATGCCTCGTCGCGTCATTTTTAATGGGACCGCCCCTAGACCCCATCTGCATCTCTCCACACTCCATTCGCTCGTGCTCCCCAAACCCTAGCAGCCAAACCGTCGATGCTCCCTCGCCGGCGATCATGGCCCCCTCCATGTCGCACGCCGGCTGTCGGAAATATACCAATTAGGAGTATATTCGGCATTGGGACGAAGACCGGATTACCAGGGTGGCCCACATGCAATGGAACGGAGTCCATTGGGCGGCCCAGTAACCTGACACGCAGGAAGCCGGATTCTAGAAGAACCCGGACCACGGCACAATATGGTGCGACTTGGAGAAGAAGCCGGATTCCTTACTTTTCAAGTTAGATACTTTCCGTAATTTTCTAGGTTTCCTTCCTATAAGCCCTAGTATGGCTATCTATATAAAGCCGGACGGGAGCAAAAGAAAGAACATCTGACAAGATCACAAGTTAGCTAGAAGCCAACTCGCTGGGAACTTTATCCTCGCTGAGTTAGCGAAACCATACTCATATTTGTACTCTGTATACTTCAGACTTCAGCCCCGATTTAGTGAGATTGCATGAGTAGGAACGCCGCCAAAGTTGCGACGTACCAAACCTGGGTAAAACCGTGTTATTATTTCCAGTTCTTCCACGTCCTCCTCCGCGGTTCTACCAGTATCCTTATGGCACCCCGTCCATGATCCTAACTACGAAGTCTCGACAGTTGGCGCCCATCGTGGGGCAAGCGGCGTTGGGAGTTACGTTCCGAGCAGGAATACTCGATTAAATCAGCAGCACAATCACTGTCGGAAGCCTGGAATTTGACGGAAACGTCTGACGCTTCCTCGACAACGGATCTTATATGCCGGAACGGAATCATCTGGTAAATGGCTACATTTTACCGATTGGATCTGCTAATGTTTTTATCGTTTTGACAGCATAAGCAATGGGATTCCGTGGTGGAAGTTATTTCATCCCACCCGCCCTATGTGCAATAGATGAAGGCTTCAATGCCAGATTCTGCTCAGATTTTCCCTACTCATACATAGGGGCAGATCAAGACTCCATAGATGCATATTGCCAAAACGCATCTAGATTTGTCGCCTCTCTGGAGACGCCTGCAGCGAGATCGCACTTTATTGGCATGGTGCAGTCAGAGATCACCGAAAACACGGAAGGCGTAAATCACGTGGAAAGGGCAGAAAATCATGATCCCACAGAAAAAGTGGAAGATCCGACATCCGCCGATCAAGCGACGAACTCGAAAGGTGAGTCTATATTAGCTACTATAGAAGCAAAGCTGGACTCGGAAACCGGATCTGCACACACAGATTCCAAAGATGAAGATGAAGACGCTTTCAAAAGAAAGGTCAAATCCATGCAGGGGAGATTCTATGAAGTACTCATGGAAAAACCTACTGGAAATTCTGATGCCGAAGAGGAAGATGAAGACCCCGCAACCCCTCCGCCAGCTGGAGAAGGAGAAGGTGGTGAAAAAAACCTGTCTTATCCTGACGTAGATGAGTTAACGGAGGACGAACCACCCAAAAAAACCCATCTTCTAAAATGAAGAAAAAGTATGCTAAAAAGTTTTTTACCAAAACCCAGAAAAAAAAAGTGTCTAACCAAAACTTGGAAGTCGGAAGCGGCAGCGGAGAAGGAAAAGGCTGAAATCCCTGTTCCCCAGATGTCGGAGCAGGAGGAGATTGATCTAATCCAAACCCGGTTGCGTGTAATGAGCCACCGGAAGTGCTGGAAGCCATGAGACAAGCAATAATGCGGCAGCAGCAACATCTATTTCGAACTCGGGAAAACCTCCTCAAAACCCAAGCTGGTATCAAAATACAGTAGGAAGAAATAGAGGAATACAAACAAAGGAATAGATCTAGAATTAAACCTATGAGGTTAATCGGAATTTCAAAGCCAGAAGAACTGCCAGCAAGAAAGCGGTTTGAAAACCCATCTTGGCAAAGGCATGTTAACAGCACAAATGCTAAGGGCGAACGCATCTACAAAACTGCAGCCAAAAACGCAGAAGCCGTATTCTCCATCCTTAACGATGATCTGTACTCCAACGACGAAAAGCTGCAGGGAGTGTATGCTTTCCTAGGAAAAACATTACAACAGCAACAGCGAGGACATGCATGTTCAGGCAAGCTACATGATGATTCATCCTTGTGCAAAACTGCCACGTTCGCCACTGGAGCATCTGACCTAGGCGAACCCGGAGATTCAGGTGATTCGAAGGAAAAGAAAGGAGATCCCAAAAAGGACAAGAAAATTCCAGATAACAAGGATGCATCGTCCAGAACAGGGTCCCATCCGCCGCAGGGCGGAAATAATGCAAAACCCCGTGACAACAAGGAACGTGAGGAGAAAAACTGGAATGACGAAAAAACAATGCCGCCTTCGAGATACCCGGCTGATAAAGCCGGAAGATATGACAATCCTCACAGGCGTGAGAGATCCCGAAACCCTCCAAGGAACAAAGAAAGGCCAAGGAGTAGAACTCTGCCTTATTGCAAAGGAAGGGATGCTGAAAGAAATAGGGATGATCCCAGAAGAGCACGTTCACGCAACAATGGACCAGAACGGAGTAGATCCCCTTCCGTCCATTCAGCTGGAAGATATTTTGCACACGTCGATAAGACGGAAAGAGACGATTTGTACTTCGGACCAAAGTGTTTCACTGACAGGATCCGGAGAATCAGTCTGCACTCTAGCTTTGCCAAAATCGGTCTAACTTACCAAAAGAATACCGGAAGTACAAACCCGGATACATGGCTCTCAGATTACTATATTGCCATCCAAATCAACAAAGGGACATATCTAGAAGATGCGAAGATTTTGCCCCTAATGCTGCTGGATGGAGCCAGAGATTGGATTAACGGGTGAGTATTTCATCCTTGGACTACAGGTCCATAGAAGTAGCTAGATGGTTGTCTTCTCCACTTTGTACCTCATGTTTAGATCTCGTGAGCTACCCTACATGATCGAGATCATCTTTATGTAATGCCACATGATGTGTTTGTTGGGATCTGATGAATGTTGAATGATATGTCTTCTGATTATCAATCTATCATGTTATCTTCATGCATATGTTATTTGTGATCTTGCATGCTCTCCGTTATTAATAGATGCTCTGGCCAAGTAGATGCTAGTAACTCCAAGAGGGGGTATTTATGCTCGATAGTGGGTTCATGCCTCCTTTGCATCTGTGCTCGGGTGACAGAAACGTGGCGGATGGAGGATGTGTTGTTGCCATTAGGGAGGAAAAAAAATGGTGTTTACCTAGTTTACATTATTCACATTACACACTTTGCTTATTGCGATAATCTGTTGCTTGCAACTTAATACACAATGTTTGTTCGGATGATATTCGGAGGGTGGATTATTAGACATAGATGCAGTTGGATGACGGTTTATGTATTTTGTTGTAATGCCCGCATGAATCACATATTAATCTTTATGTCTTGCATATGCACTACGATGCAGCCTTCATTTCTGTCAATTGCCTAGCTGTAATTTGTTCACCACATATGTTATTTATCTTTCACGGAGAGACACCACTAGTGAACTATGGACCCGGTCCATTTTCTCATAATGATAATACACACACTGTTTCCACTGCTTTTCATACTTTTACTACTGTTTTCATACTATTCTCCTACTGTTTTCCAGACCATACATTTAACCTCTTTGTGTTTAGCAAAATCGGTGAGATTGATGCTGCTATGGATGGCGACCGTTGCGGGAGGAAGTCTTCTTATGTATGTTTGTTTTGTTCCCCGGCAACGGCGCTAGAAATTCTTTGCTACGCCTTGATGGTGCCTTGACGGGGAGACTTCTTGATGATGATGAATTTTAAGTCCCCGACAACGGCGCCAGAAATTATTTATGCTTGTGATGGCGTGTTGGGAACCCCAAGAGGAGGGTGTGATGAGTACAGCGGTAAGAATTTCCCTCAGTTAAGAACAAAGGTTATCAATCCAGTAGGAGAAAGAGGATCTTCGCAAGGTTGATGCCACTGACGGTGGTGATGGCACCTCACCGGTGTCAGCAATATTGCGGAACCTGCACAGAACACAACCAAAATACTTTGTCCCAACGGTACAGTGAGGTTGTCAATCTCACCGGTCTTGCTGAAAACAAAGATTAGACGTATAGTGTGAAAAATTGTGTATGCTTGCAGTAAGTAAAGAAACGAGGGAATTGTAGTGGTTTGTTTAACAGTGTAGGAAAAATGGACCGGGGTTCATAGGTTCACTAGTGGTGTCGCTCCATAAAAGATAGCATGCTGGGTGAACAAATTACAGCTGGGCAATTGACAAATAGAGGTTGCACCGTAGTGCACATTCATGACATGATGACTACTATGATATTTAGTGCGGGCATTACAACAATATACATAGACCGTAATCCAACTGCATCTATGGCTGATAATCCACCCTTAGGTTATCATCCAAACCCCCTTAGGTATTAAGTTGCAAGCAACAGATAATCGCATTAAGCAATATGTGTAATGTAAGCAATGATTGTGCACGCGGGCACTCAAACCGCTGTTTTCTCCCTAGTGGCAACAACACATCCTCCCCCGTCACATTTCTGTCACTCGAGCACAGGTGAAAAGGAGGCATGAACCCAACTATCGATCATAAATACTCCCTCTTGGAGTCACTAGCAACTACTTGTTCATAGCAACCACTAGCAACGGAAAGCATGCAAGATCACAAATAACATATGCAATAAAGACTATAATCAACTTGGCATAAGTTCAATAGTCATCAGATCCCAGCAAACACAGCACATAGAATTACATAAGAACAATCTCGATCATGTTAGGCAGCTCACGAGATCTAAACATTGAGGCATAGGAGGAGAAGACAACCATCTAGCTACTGCTATGGACCCGTAGTCCAAGGATGAACTACTCACGCATCACTCCGGAGGCAGGCATGGTGATGAAGAGACCTTCGGTGATAATCTCCTCTCCGGCAGGGTGCCGGGGGACAGCTTCAGAACCCCCCTTATCTAGGGTTGACGATGACGGTGGATGCGGAACTTTTCGGGGATTTTTTATCAGGTACCTAGGGTTTTCCTTCGGAGGGGAATAAATAGGCGAAAGGGCGACATCGGTGGGACACCAGGGGGCCGCGCCTGGCTATGGTGAGGGCCCCCTGGTGCCCGTCTTCGACTCCTCTTCGGACTTCTGGATCCTTCCGGGGAAAATAGGAACTTCGGGACTCGTGGGGTCCAATTCCGAGAATATTTCCAGAACAACTTTTCTGAAATAAAAAACAGCAGAAAATAGGGAACTGGCAATTGGCATCTCGTTAATAGGTTAGTCCCGGAAAACGTGTAAAAATGCTATAAAGAAGGGAGAAAACATGTAGCAATTGGCAAAATATCAACATGGAACATCAAAAATTATAGATACGTTGGATACGTATCAAGCATCCCCAAGCTTAGTTCCAACTCGTCCTCGAGTAGGTAAACGATAAAACAAAATAATTTCTGAGGTGACATGGTACCACACAATCTTGATCATAATATGTAAAGCAGAGCATGTAAACTAGGATAAAATGAACTAAAGCTGTGATCTATATTTGATATCAACAAGTAATGCATAAACAAATAAGAAGAAAGAAGCAAAACTTTTAATGAATCGATACTAAAAGACTATCAACCGTGCAAAGTTTATTAGAGATGATTTAGGATTTCAAGAACAACAATATCATGCACGTCAAACAATCGATAGAACACCTGTTAGGATCAAGTCAAGCTTTCCACACGATGCA
The DNA here is from genome assembly GCA_028641055.1 of Alopecurus myosuroides. Taxonomy (NCBI): domain Eukaryota; kingdom Viridiplantae; phylum Streptophyta; class Magnoliopsida; order Poales; family Poaceae; genus Alopecurus; species Alopecurus myosuroides. The sequence goes on from CM054057.1 coordinate 661,239,700, forward strand.
ATGCTTGAATCTTAAAATATTTGCGCACTAAAAACAAGCAAGTGTTCTGCGTTGGTCCCTGGCACAGGGATGTTATGGCAAAGAGAACATTATGGGGGGGTTTGGAGGGTCAATGGAAGAAAGGCTCACAAAGCTGAAAGTGGTCATTAGACAAGAGAAAGTCTTACAACCGAAGCTATGTAAGTAGTAGGGACTGCCACACAACGAATGCACATAGAGCTATAAGTGTATGAAATCTCTCCAATGGAACTAGTGGGGGTGCATCCAACTTGCTTGCCCACGAAGACCTAGAGCTCATTTGAGGAGGCTCATCATTGGAATATACAAGCCAAGTTCTATAATGTAAAGTTCCGCACATAGTTATGAATGGATGATAATATGAAAACTTTCTCCAACCTGAAGCATTGGTGCTAAACATGAAGCACAAGTGTGGTATAAAGGATAGTGACGCGCCCCCTCTCTCTTTATTCTCTCTTTGGCCCTTTTTTCGGGGGGGGGGGGGCTTTTTCATTTTTTTAATTTTATATATCCTCACCGGTAGGGGCAACATCCTATATTACAATGAATCATCACACTTTTAGTACTCATAACTCATAATGGAATATCTATGATGTATCCAACTGCATGCTCCTACCAGTGTAGCAGTATGCATAAATAACCATGAAGCTCATCATCAAGTAACATAACAGAGGTGGATGTTGTGCATCAATATATCTCGGAATGGCTATGGAAATGCCATGATAAGTGGTATGGTGGCTGTTTTGAGGAAAAATATATGGGCTTATGTGTAGGATAACAAAGTCCTCCTACGGGATTTGGATGCACTAGTGAAGTTTGCACCAACTCTCAATATGAGAAAGGGCAATACATAATACTGAAGAGGCTAGCAAATATGGATGGTGGAAGTGCCAGGAACCGCAACATAGACTCATGAGTTAAAAGGTTGCAGAAGGCAAATCATCTTGACAAGGCACAATGAAAATCACTCAAAGAGGGTCCGTGGCAGTGACAAGTCACTGTTAGCTACCCCGACCGTAGCGCGTAACAAAAGGTCGATCAGAAATGTATCACTCGTAGAAATCATATACCATTGTTTCTATCAGCTGGTAATTTAAGTGTGGCACAGTTTCAAGTTTCTTAGACCAACCATTAAAAGTTTATACTTACTATTCCTTCCTGTTTATCTATTAAGCAAATTAATATTTCAAAACAAGAGCAGTGATTCAAGTGAAGCAATTTAGTGATCTACAAGACCATGCGGATTTTTCCACTATACCAACTACCACATAAGAATTTCTATTCTCAACCAAGCACATATATGAGACAAAAAAAATCTCTCTAAGCATATAACAATGAAAACTGGAGAGTACTAACAGCTCTAAATAAGAGATGAATGCAAAACATGAGCTAAATAAGTGCATCAGCCAGACAAAGATTAAGAATACAAAGTATTCCCATGAAAAAGCGGAGCGTGTCACTCTCCAATAAAATAATGCTGGGTCCAACCAAGATTGTTGCAAAAATAAAAACAAACTGAAAGCAAAAGTAAAAGACGCTCCAAGTAAAGCACATAAGATGTGACCGAATAAAAATATAGGTTCACTAGAAGTGACCTGATAATTTGTTGATGAAGAAGGGGATGCCATGGGTATCCCCAAGCTTAGACGCTTGAGTCTTCTTGGAATTTGCTGGGAAGTTGATACGTCTCAAACGTATCTATAATTTCTGATGTTCCATGGATATATTATGCCAATTGCTACATGTTTTCCATATGTTTTCCTACGTTTTCTTATGTTTTCCGGGACTAACCTATTAACAAGATGCCACAGAGCCAGTTCCCTGTTTTCTGTTGTTTTTAGTTTCAGAAAATTTGTTCTGGAAATATTCTCGGAATTGGAAAAATTCGAAAACCAGAAGTCCTAAAAGTCCCGGAAGCATCCAGAAGTCCCGAAGAGCCCCGGAGGGGGGCCACAGGGTGGCCACACCATAGGGTGGCACCACCACCCCTGGCCTCGCCACCTAGGGGTGTGGGCCCCCTGGCCACCCCCCGGCATCGCCCTTTCGCCCATATATACTCCCCGAGGCATAAACCCTAGAACAATAGGCCTTTTCTACAAAATAAATCCATAGCTCCGCCGCCACCACCGACAAGTTACGGGGGGACAGATCTCTGTTCTGGCACCCTGCCGAGACGGGGAAGTGCCCCGGGAAGCCATCTCCATAGACTCTACCGCCATCTCCATCGCCGTTGTTGTCTCCTATGGTGAGGAGTGAGTAGTTCTCCCCCGGGGCTGAGGGCTCTACCGGTAGCTATGTGGTTCATCTCTCTCTCCCATGGTGTGATCTTTATGTGATCATGAGCTTTGTAATCTAGTTGAATAAGTAGATTGATCTTCATCTGTTATGCTACTCAAGTGGTTTTGTTATCTCCGTAAACACTTTGATCATGGGGTAAAGGTGACAGTCTGTGCACCGTGTGGTTTAGCACGATATTTATATCTTGTGTTGGAAGATGAACCTATGAAATTGTTGGCGTTTGTTTACTAATATATGGCGCTCGTAGTGACATTGGGTGCCCTAGAGAGGGAATATAGACTTTAGAAGTGCTCTTAAAGCCCTACGCAATGATTAGTGTTCGTTATTCGATCGGAGAGTGGTTCGGAGTAGCATAGTGAAGAGATGATATTTATGCATTCAATTATGTGAGCACTGTTGAGAGTGTCCACTGGTGAAAGTAGGATACCTAGGACTTATTTCCAAGCATTCAAACACCATTTTCCGCCTATTCTTCTACATGTTTGCTTGCTGCCATTTTTATTTCAGATTGCTATTATCACTTATTATCATCCATATTACTTGCATTTTACTCTCACTTCGCCGAACTAGTGCATCTATATACCTGACAAGTATATTGGGTGTGTTGGGGACACAAGAGACTTCTTGTATCTTAATTGCAGGGTTGCTTGAGAGGGATATCTTTGACCTCTACCTCCCTGAGTTCGATAAACCTTGGGTGATCCACTTAAGGGAAACTTGCTGCTGTTCTACAAACCTCTACACTTGGAGGCCCAACACTGTCTACAAGAATAGAAGCGTTCGTATACATCAAGCTCTTTTCTGGCGCTGTTGCCGGGGAGGTAAGGTAAAAGGTTCTCACATCCTCGGGTGTGAGTGCTCGAAGTTATTTCCTTTAGATTCTGCAATTATATCTTTTTGTTTCTTGTTTTTATTTTCACTAGTTAGGCCTATTTTTACTCGCTTCTTGTTTTTATTTTCACTAGTAGTCTTAATGGAAAACCACAAAAATATGAGAGAGCTTTATAATATTTATCTTGACACTCTGTTCAAGATATCGGCCGATTTATCGCTTATCGGTGTCTAGCCGATAAGATAAATCCGGTGATATTTCGGCTGACATTCCGATATTTCGGCCGATTTTCCGATATTTCTGTCGATATTCCGATAAATCGGCCGATTTACCACTTATCGGGGGTCGGCCGATAAATTCCCGATAAGCGATATCTTGAACATTGATCTTGAGTTAGGACATGAAGAGTTTGAAGAGAAAATTAAAAAACCGATGGAGCTTTATTTGCATGCTAATAGCAATGTTATTAGTATGAATGCTTTGAACACTATTATTTCTAATGCTATGGAAAATTCTAAGCTTGGGAAAGTTAGTTTTGATGAATATGATATTTTTAGTCCCCCAAGTTTTAAGGAGGAAATTTTCTTTGATGATACCTTGCCTCCAATATATGATGATTATAATGATTGTGGTATTCTAGTTCCACCTGTTTACAATGATAAATATGATATTTTCAGTCCACCTACTATTGAGGAGAAAATTAATTATGATTGCGAAATGCCTCCTATATTTAATGATTATGGTGATGATAATAATAATGATAGCTATTTTGTTGAATTTGCTCCCACTATTATTAATAAGAATGAATATGCTTATGTGGAGAGTAATTATTCTTTTATGCATGTGGCTCATGATAAGAATGTTTTATGTGATAGCTATATTGTTAATTTTATTCATGATGCTACTGAAAGTTATTATGATAGAGGGAAACATGGTTTTATGCATCTCAACAATATTAAGTTTCACCTCTTTATGTTGAAAATTTTGAAGTTGCACTTGTTTTGCTTTCCTATGCTAGTCACTTTGTGTTTCGTTGACTTGTTTTTCTACAAGATTCTTTTTCATAGGAAGTGGGTTGTAATTAAATGTTTTTTATATTTGCTTCTTGATTCTCTTTTATTGTGTTTCAACTCTTATTCTTATGTGAGCATCTTTTAAAAATCATTGTGCCTAGCTGAAAGGAATTAAAGAAAAGCGCTACCTGGAGACAACCCGTTTTATTTCGCTGTTTTCAACCCGTTTTCTTTCGTTTTCTTTGGTGTTATTTGCACCTAGGTGTTGTCTATTTCCTTATCAACCCCTATTTATATTTTATTTTGTGTTTTTGTAGAGCCAAGTAAAGCCTCTAGTGGGAAGCTGAGACTATATTTCAGATTTCTGCGCAGGAAACAGATTTCTGTTGTCCACTGTTAATTCCGTTAAAAATCACAGAAAATTCGAAATTAATTGAGTGTTTTTGTGCTTAATCCTGAGTTATATACACAACATTTCTTAGAAGACCACTTTTTGATGTAAGCAAAGTAATATTTTTGAAAAAATCGATCTTTACCTGCTGTCATGTTTTGACAGATTTCTACCATTTATCACATTTGCATCTTAATCTCTTTCTTTTGGTGTTCTTTTGAGAAAAAGAGTTTTGAAAGAAGTTGTGACAGTATCTTGGTGTGAAGGAAGTTTTGAAAGAGTTTTGAAACTGAACCATGTGACTTTATTATATCAATTGCACTAACGTTGCTAATGAAGATTTTCAGAATTTTGGTGTGAAGGAAGTTTTCAATGGTCAAGAGAAGAGGATGATATGATGTGATCAAGAAGAGTGAAAATCCTAAGCATGGGGATGCCTCGGTGGCACATCCAAGCAAATTCCAAGAGGACTTGTCGAGACATCATAGTAGAGTTCATAGACGGGGGTGCCATGAGTCTACGGGTAGAGAAGTGGGGGGACGTGGTAGTACGACAACCAGGAACACCAAATTTACCCAGGTTCGGTACGGCGCAACTAGGCGACGTTCCTACTCCTGCAATCTCAATAAATCAGGGCTGAAGCCTAAAGTATACAAAGTACAATGTGAGTAGGATTTCGCTAACTCGGCGAGGATCAACTTCTCTGCGAGTTAGCTTCTAGCTAAAAATCTGTGTTCTTATCTCCCGTACGGCTTTATATAAATAGCCGGGTTAGGGCTTACAGAAAGGAAACTTAGAAGACTACGGAAAGTATCTAACTTGGAAAGCAAGAATCCTCCTTGTACTCCAAGCCGCACCACTTTGGGTCGTGGTCCGGGTTCTTCTAGAATCCGGCTTCTGTGCGTCAGCTTACTGGGCCGCCTAATGGACTGTGATCCATTACCAACAGGCCACCCTGGTAATCCGGCTCTTAGGAAAATACCGGATATACCCCTAATCGGTATATATCCGACAGTAGCCCGCAGGAAGGATTGAGACTTCATCCTGCCATCTTTCATCAATTCGCATTCTGCTCCTAGAAATGTTGGCGCTTTGTCTCGATTCTTCTTTTTCCCAAAACTTCATAATGCATAACTCGGATTCCGTCAAAATCCGGCTTTTTCTTCCACGAACTTTCGTGGAGAAGGAATTTCTTGATGTATAATCCAAAACTCGGATTTACCAGAATCCGGCCTTTCTTCCACGAGCCTTCGTGGAGAAGGAACTTAGTGACGTCAGCGATAAGATCGTGCTGACCTCACGGACGTTTGGGTTCAGTCAAAACCCTGCAACGTATCTCCTGACATATTCTTCTGGGAATCGAGGAGATAGCACTTATCACTTTATCTCTTCGTTTCCCGGAAATCTCGGACGTGACACGCGTCAAGGATCCAACGGCTAAAATAGCCGTTCTAGCCAATCTCAACGCATTCCCGGCTATAAATAGCCGCCTTGGGTCCTCCAGATTTCCTTCCGCTTCCACTTCACCTTCAAGCCCCCAGTTCCATAGCACAGAGCTCGAGCTTGATCTTGCGAGAGTAAGCAGAGAACAAGTGCCTTCTCCGGAAAGAACCATCAGAGGATCCGGATCTACACCGCGCAGCCCGAAAATGACCACCGGAGGATCACCCCGCGCTACATAAAAGAGCTACGTCGCCCACAACATAGACAGCATCATCAACGATATTGACCCGCTGTTGGATTCTCCCGGCCGCGCCATCGAGAGCGCGCCGGAGGTAAACGCTGGTGTTTCGGCCCGCGGGGATCTTCCTCCCGTGGCCGAAGACATACCGTCGTCGTCTGCCGCGCCTACTCCGCCCCTCGCCACCGAGCCTGCGGAAGAAAACCTTGCTCGCGGAAGTGAGGAGCTCGCCGTCCGGGCGCCACCGGAGCCGAAGAAGATGCGGAAGAAAATTCCGGGAATTGGAGCCACTGCAATGTGGTTCCATCCCTTCTTCCGTCAATGGAAAAGTAAGGGTATGTTATCAAGGACAAATGGCGGTACGAGGAGGACGACTCCGAGCCAGTGCCGAAAGCCGGAGAAAGGGTTCTCCTCGCCTCTCACATAAATAGAGGTATGGGTTTCCCATGCCTTTTTCGTCCAAGTCCTTGACCACTACAACATCCAACCACACAACCTTCCACCAAACTATATTCTCTACCTTGCCGGGTTTCAAGCCCTTTTTGAAGGATACTTAGGAATAGAACCTAGGTTAGACTTCTGGCAATATTGTTTCGGAGTTAAGCGAAACCCTTCTAAGGGCGCTCTTCCCACTTGCGGGACCATCTCCTTCACCCTCTGTAGGTTTAGGGAGGACTAGTTCCCCAAGATAAAAACCTCGGAATCCGTCAAATTTTGGACGGGTTCCTTCTTCTATCATGAAGATGTCCCGTTTCCTGGAAAGGAGACGGGAATTCCACCTTTCGATAATTCTGCTGCTACTCCCCAAGATAATTGGGCTGTAGAAGCGGTCCAGACTCTGCCATCAGATCTGATGAGGATGAAGCGGCGCATAGCCAAGCTTGTATCCGCCACTCCTCCTCTCACCGGCACAGACACAATTTTGTGCTGGCTCGGAAGGCGTATTCAGCCATTAGCCTATCGCGGAAAACAGCTAATGTGCGAATATTCGGACCCGGAGGACACGATGAGGACGACGGACAAGGGTTTCCTGAAGAAGGACTTCAAGAAACGGCTGAATCAATTGGTCTCTACTCGAGACCAGTATGAAGGAAGCCGAGAAATGTATCATGCTGGGCATCCATCTCCAAAGGTAGATTTTTTCCCTCTTTAGGAAAATTTCTCGTTTTTCATTTTCCTCGGATATTTTTGTCTTACCCGGACCTCTGTCCTTTTCGACAGATTACAACTCTTCCTGATTCAGAGCTTTCCTCTGATGCTGAGTTGGATGCTCTGCCTGCCAACTTTGCCGGTGGACGGAAGCGTAAGAAGCCTTCCACCACTCATGAGGTCATCAACCTTGACGGCGTTCCCGTCGCAACATCCAGGTAAGAATTTCCCGGGTTTTTCCTTATGCTTATAATTGCATGTACTTTTATTTCTTTCTCGGATTCTTATTTCTCGGAATTTCTTTCCTTTCCCTTCTTTTCCAGCCTTGCTCCTACCACCCTAAAGGCAAAGATGCGCAATCAAATTATCTACATATTGCGGACGCCATCAACGGCGGCTCGAAACTCATCTGGAAAATTCCTTCCGTGGAAAGATGCGCAATCAAATTATCTACAGTCTCCAAAAAGAATCGGCGAATTCCGACGGTTAGATCTCCGTGGATGACCCGAACACCGAAGCCCTGTCAGAATCTGACGGAACTCCGCGCGACTTCGGTAAAACAATTCTCACAGTCGACTCGGAAATCAATTCGACAATCAAACCGTTGAACAGCTGCGGAATACAATCCCGCACCACTCCGTCTTTTTTGAGTCAATTCCAACGGTTAGATCTCCGTCAGCGGCTCGCGCACTGCGACACGTTTTGGATCTCTGCGAGTCCGCGAATTCAAGTCGCAGATCCGTTTTCGTCAATCTGCGAGTCGACACAAAGGTCAATCAACAAAACATGGCGACTCGCCATAATAGTGCCCGGGGGCTCGACATCAACATTGCCCTCCGTGTACACACAACAAACATCGCGACTCCGCCGCGTCGACTCGGTCCGCCGCGTCGAGTCCTTCCGATGAACATCGCGACTCCGCCGCGTCAACTCGGTCCGCCGCGTCGAGTCCTTCGGGCAAACATGGGTCCGCCGTGTCGAGTCCTTCGGACAAACATCACGACTCCTCCGCGTCGACTCGGTCCGCCGCGTCGAGTCCTTCGAGCAAACATCGCGACTCCGCCGCGTCAACTCGGTCCGCCGCGTCGAGTCCTTCGGGCAAACATGGGTCCGCCGTGTCGAGTCCTTCGGGCAAACATCGCGACTCCGCCGCGTCGACTCGGTCCGCCGCGTCGAGTCCTTCCGATGAACATCGCGACTCCGCGTCAACTCGGTCCGCCGCGTCGAGTCCTTCGGGCAAACATGGGTCCGCGGTGTCGAGTCCTTCGGACAAACATCACGACTCCGCCGCGTCGACTCGGTCCGCCGCGTCGAGTCCTTCGAGCAAACATCGCGACTCCGCCGCGTCGACTCGGTCCGCCGCGTCGAGTCCTTCGGACAAACATCACGACTCCTCCGCGTCGACTCGGTCCGCCGCGTCGAGTCCTTCGAGCAAACATCGCGACTCCGCCGCGTCAACTCGGTCCGCCGCGTCGGTCCTTCGGGCAAACATGGGTCCGCCGTGTCGAGTCCTTCGGGCAAACATCGCGACTCCGCCGCGTCGACTCGGTCCGCCGCGTCGAGTCCTTCCGATGAACATCGCGACTCCGCCGCGTCAACTCGGTCCGCCGCGTCGAGTCCTTCGGGCAAACATGGGTCCGCCGTGTCGAGTCCTTCGGACAAACATCACGACTCCGCCGCGTCGACTCGGTCCGCCGCGTCGAGTCCTTCGAGCAAACATCGCGACTCCGCCGCGTCGACTCGGTCCGCCGCGTCGAGTCCTTCGGACAAACATCACGACTCCGCCGCGTCGACTCGATCCGCCGTGTCGAGTCCTTCGGATAAACATCGCGACTCCGCCGCAACGACTCGGTCCGCCGCGTCGAAGTCCTTCGGGCAAACATCGCGACTCCGCCGCGTCGACTCGGTCCGCCGCATCGAGTCCTTCGGACAAATATCGCGACTCCACCTCGTCGACTTTGTCCGCCTCGTCGGGTCCTTCCGAGAAACATCGCGACTCCGCCGCACAACTCCGCTACATCGAATTCTCTCGACTAAGCTTCTCGGGGCTGTCCTTCGCCGCAGCCACACTCGTTGCTCGGGGCTACGCTGCAAAGTAGACGCACTCGAGAATTCGCCGCAGCCGCACTCGACACTCGGGGGCTGAGGCGCGAAACAGCCGCACTCGACACACGAGTTCGGTTCATCGATTCCGGCAATATCACTCAGCACCGCCTCGCCGACCACGACAGTGTCATACAAAGATAAGAACCACAACGTCGGCTGCAACTTCGACAGTCGACACATATCCTCCGCTCGGAGTCGACAATCGACACAATCCTCCGCTCGGAGTCGATAATCGACACAATCCTCCGCTCGGAGTCGACACATATCCTTCGCTCGGAGTCGACGCATATCCTACTCCGGGAGTCGACGCATGTCCTCCTCCGCGAGCCAACAGAAGACAAGCACACGGGGTTAGCTTCAGAACAACTTGAGCCTATGCCCGACTCTGCGAGTCGAACATAGCCTCGGGGGCTACTCCCATCGGGAGCACTGCCGTGCACCCGATAGATTGAAGAAGCGACGTTACAAGATCTTTGAGTCTATGCCCGATTACAAATAATCGCACATAGACTCGGGGACTACTCCCATCGGGAGCGCTGGCCGCGCAACCGACGAGCGCTACACGCGCACTCAACATACTACCACGTCGTAAGCATCTAACACGTTGGACGCGTATCTGAGGAGCTCTGTCAGATATCTTCGTCCAGGTCCTTATTGTGGTCGTACAAACCGCATATTAATTCGGATGAAGAAAAGTAAAACATCAAACTTGTCCGTCTCGACGAGACACATACGACAGCGCGGGCCAATTCGCGAAATCAGAACATCTTGAAGACTTTTCGGCTCCATCTTCTTGTGTGGACTCGGTGGCTGAGCGTCCGCGTCAACTACACGACTTCCACGTCGTCGTGCGACTCCGCCACGTCCTCGTCGACTAAACGACTTCCGCGTCGACTCCGTCCGCCGTGTCGAGTACTCCTCCACCGCGTCGACTCCGACATGTCTAGTCTCTGACACTTCTCGCCACGTCCCATCGGGAGGCAGAACAAGTGCTCAGTGCACCACGACATCACGCGACTGTCAGCCATCAGGCTTATGTCTCTTCGGAATCTTCAAACAAAAAGACACTTGCCACGCAGCGGGGAGAAGATTGTGAGTATGCGGCTCCCGCAAAAACCACGACTCCACACTACGATGTACAGACACATCACTCGAAACAAAAAGACATCACTTGTTACGCGTCCAAAAGAAAATCAAGACGCGAAATATCTTTCGCATAAGGTCCCTAACACGAAATTTCTTTCGTATGGGCACATCGAAGACGCGAAATCTCTTTCGCATAAGCTCCCTAACACGAAATTTCTTTCGTATGGGCATATCAAGACGCGAAATATCTTTCGCATAAGGTCCCTAACACGAAATTTCTTTCGTATGGGCATATCAAGACGCGAAATCTCTTTCGCATAAGCTCCCTAACACGAAATTTCTTTCGTATGGGCATATCAAGACGCGAAATCTCTTTCGCATAAGCTCCCTAACACGAAATTTCTTTCGTATGGGCATATCAAGACGCGAAATATCTTTCGCATAAGGTCCCTAACACGAAATTTCTTTCGTATGGGCACATCGAAGACGCGAAATCTCTTTCGCATAAGCTCCCTCACACGAAATTTCTTTCGTATGGGCATATCAAGACGCGAAATATCTTTCGCATAAACACCCTAACACGAAATCTCTTTCGTATGGGCATAATCAAGACGCGAAATTTCTTTCGCATAAGCACCCTGACACGAAATCTCTTTCGTATGGACGCGAAATTTCTTTCGCACAGTCACCCTGACACGAAATCTCTTTCGCATGGACACGAAATCTCTTTCGTATGGGAACATCATGACGTGAAATCTCTTTCACAGGAAAAAATACCCTACACACGAAAACTCTTTCGTATGGGCACAACATCCCAAACATGAAAACTCTTTCATATGGGTATAAAACTCCTAACACGAAAACTCTTTCGTATGGATAAAACTACTCGAGTAGGCAGAACCTGCTATTCATTCACATGATGTTTGCACATCATAAACCTGGATTGTTCAGCCGCACATCCGGATGCCGTATTCTTTCGAGTACGAAGGTAAGACCCAAGGATCTCTCTTTTGGGCCTGGAATCGCACTCAAGCTGCGTCCTCCGGTAAACTTTCCGTGTCAACAACACGAAGAAAAATCCTAGCGGACGCGCCGGGTACCCCTTTAGGTTGAGTTCGACTCGGTAAGACCTCCACGGCCCAGTCGCAACGATCACCTCGCCGAATTCGAGTCGGAGGTCTCGAACTCGTGTAGGCCAGAACCGTGTTTGCCCTAGATGCAATTAATTGGCCCTGATCTTTCGGGAGAGCCAAGCGACTGAGCCACATCCTTCTACGAAAACAGCCAACACAAGGCACATTTAACACTCGATGCTCGAGTACAGAAGCGCTTCACGCACAGAATATACACCCTCAAAAACAGGCGATTGAATGACCAATCGAAGAAATCAAGAACGGACTTTGAGTGCTTACCCGACTATTCTCAGTCGAATAAACACTCGGGGGCTACTGACGAAGATATGGATCCTGGACCCTGCGGGTAAGGACACCCCGTCTCAGGTCCAAGGTTAAGGCCCAAGAAGAGGAGCCCTTGGAGTATTCTAGAAGGCCCACGTGAAGCCCACCCGCAAGACTTGCGGGTCAAGACAAGAACTCCTATACGCAATCTACTAGGACTCATGTAACCCCCTCCTGGCTGCATATATAAAGCGAGGAGGGAGGAGAGAAAAAGGGGAGACGAATCTAGGGAACCAATATAGAGAGAGGAAGATACAAGCCACAACTAGACTAGGCAATACACGGGATACCCCGTACGCCTCACCATGGCATCGCCATTGTAAACAGCTCAACTATCTCGTCATAATACAGATCAGACAAGCAGGAGTAAGGGTTTTACCTCTACGAGGGCCCCGAACCTGGGTAAATCTTTCTCCTTGTTAGCCGTCGAGGTCACCAGCGCGTACATCGTTCCTCTACTCGAAACCCTACCGGCTCATCCGAGGGATTTGTAGAATCAGAGATTCGACACCCGGAAGAAGCATAAGGCAGTTGTTAGCAGAGGAGTGCAGCCGTCTCCCGCTGCAGCCCCCGACACCCCGGTTGCCACAGGAGGAGAGAACCTGGCTGCAAGGGAGGAAGAATACCCTTTGCAGTCCAGCCAGCCCATTGCGTCCGAGACGGACGCGAGGGAAAGGGCGGTGCCGGAAACGGGAGGTCCTTCTCGTGCTCCAGAGGAGGAACCTATCCCAACATTCGACAAAGATTTCAAGGTAAAGGAAGAGTCGTTTGACGAACACGGGTATATCCATCCGTGGGCGACAAAACACTTTGCTCCAGCTCCCTTAATCCGTCCTTGGCTGCAAGGCGGGCTTATTGTTAGGAATAACTTCGTATTTTCACCTCGGCAGGTCATCCAGGACGGCCTTTGCCACGTCGGGGTTCTTTTTGCATACTATGCAAAAGAGTTCAACGAAAATCTGGCAAACTTGACAAAAATGAGCCAGGTAATATCTCTAGCCCCCAAGCATTATGCCAAATGTATACATTTTTTTTTTGACTTAATGCTTTTATTGTGACCTTGCTTGTTTCCTGACTTTAGCGTTGTGTCTCTTTTCCATGTTTTAGCAAACTGCTGAAAACATTAACATGGAAGTTTTTAGGAAACTTACAATCAAGAATAAGGAGGTGAAAACTCTCATTAGCATTCTTGATGAAAAGGATGCAGAGCTGGCCTCCGTTCAGCAAAAGCTGGATGACTCAGCAGGTAATTTGGTCTCTCTGTTGTTGTTTAGATTTTTTTCTAAGTATTTTTCCGAGTTTTAACTCTTCATTTTACTTGCTTTTCAGCTTCTTTGGCGAAAGCCAAACAAATTGCTGAAGATGCTGGCAATGCTGAGAACCTCCGCAAGGAAAACATGGAACTTCACAAGATCAATGTGAAGCTCCAGAAGGACCTGGAGGCTAACCAACTGGTTGTCGGCATTGCCGAGTCCAAGGCCTCTAGCCAGGCCGAGAAGGACCAGGCCACCATCAGAGACTTGTAGAATGCCCTAAACCAACGCCTTGAGGAAGGAACAGAGATGGACATGATTCTCAGTAAGTTCTTGAGCTTTTACCGGATTTTCCCCTTTTCCTCCTCTATTTTATTTAAATTTCTTTTGTTGGTTTAAACAGAAGGGAACCCCTTGCTTACCCGGATTGATCGACTCCGGGCTTTCGGGAGAGTCTTCGCCGTGTTGAAGTCCGCGGGGATGTTACTTATCAATAAGTACATTCCCGACAAAGCAGGAGAACTCTCGGAAGTTAGCAAGCTTCCGGAGGCGATCGAGGAGGTGGCGAACCGCAAAGATTCATGGTTCTGTTCCGCGGCTCACGGTGGTGCGCTCATGGCCCTTGGGCTCAAGCGTATGCATTATACCACCGCCAAGTCTTGGCGCGTGGCGCCAGGTATCCCTCAAGGATAGACGGACGCTTAGCGGGCCAACATCTTCGACTCCGTCAAAGGCCACGCCACCAAAATAGCACAAATTGTGAACATCTCCACCTTCTACCCCGAGGAGGAAATTCCGACAACTCCCGAGGAGTCTAGCAGCGAGGAGGAGGACTCGGATCCCGAAGAAGCTGCTCGAGTCCTGGGTAGAAGATAGGAAAAATAGAAGCATTACTATTCTTACAATATAATATTCATTGTAATGCTAAATATCCTTTGTAAAAACAAGTACTCCGCTTTTGCAATTTTAATTTATAAGTCTTTGCAAGTTTTCCGGGTTATAATTCCTTTGCCTTCCAAGTTCTCTGGTTTATATGCTTTAACTGTCCTTAGTGTTTGAAATGGCTCAATAGTACTTAATCTTCACGCCAAGTGACTGGGTTTAACCGATCAATTAAAACTCGGAAACATGGATTGTACTAAGGCATTTTTACTTACTAATTTCAGTGACCCAACACATAAACAATCAGATAATACTTAGAGAAAAGTAAGGAATTTTGAAATTGTATGAAACTCAGGCACGCAGGCACAGTCTGGGTTTCCTTAAGCCTCCTTAGGATGAAAAGCATTCAGTTTTATAACTCTGAGCACGCAGGCACAATTCGGGTTAACATTGAGTATTTTGAAAGATCATTGGGAAATAGATAAGACGGACTTATGTTTTGTACTATAATAAACATGTAAAACATAAATGCATGAATTCCGACAACTTTATTTCATGATCTCAAAGATGTTTACAGAGAAATTGAACTAAGTGTAGAAGGGACGTAACTGCTGGATGCTCCAGGGTCTCTTTGTTTCTCCTAATTCAAAATCTATCTTTCTCTTTCTTTTGCGATTCGGACGCTTGGGATCATCTTCCGTGTCTCGAATATCTACAAGATAATAAGATCCATTTTTCATAGCTTTGCTAATGACAAATGGTCCCTCCCAGACTGGGGCTAACTTGTGCTTTCTTTCCTGCACCAATCTTAGCACTAAGTCACCTTCGTTGAAAGAACGATGTCTGATTTTACGACTATGGTAGTGTCGCAATGCTTGCTGAATAATGGTGGATCTTTGAAGCACATTGTCTCGTTCTTCTTCTAAAAGATCGACGACATCCTCTTGTGCGCTTTCGGCATCCGAGTCATCGTAAGCCTGCACTCTTGGGCTATCATTGAGCATGTCCATTGGAAGCATTGCTTCTGCGCCATAAACCAGAAAAAACGGGGTTTCCCTGTTGATCTATTTGGATTCGTTCGAATACTCCAAAGAACGGAAGGCAATTCTTCTACCCATGCCCCAGCTGCTCTATGAAGAGGAGATTCTAGTCTTGGGCGTATTCCATGCAGGATTGAGCTATTCATTCTTTCAACCTGCCCATTGGATTGTGGGTGTGCCACAGATGCAAGATCTAGGCGTATTCCCATTTGTCGGCAATATCTTGCCAACTCTCCAATTGATAAATTTGTCCCGTTGTCGGTGATTATGCTGTGTGGAATGCCGTATCTCATGACTACGTCAATGATGAAATTTCTGGCAGTCACACCGTCAAGTTTTTTGATGGTTTAGCCTGCACCCACTTGGTATACTTATCCACTGCAACGAGTAGATGTGCAAGTACGCCTCTTGCAGTTTTGAATGGTCCCATCATATCTATCCCCCAGATCGCGAACGGCCATGTTATAGGGATAGTTTTGAGTGCTTGAGCTGGCATATTCGTCTGCTTGGCGTAATACTGTCATCCGGAACATGTGTTTACTATGTGTTCGGCGTCTGCCTTGGCTGTAAGCCAGAAAAACCCTGCACGGAATGCTTTTTTGACTATGCTTTTTGATTGAGCATGATGTCCGCAATCTCCTGCGTGGATTTCTTGCAGATTTCTCGGCTTTCTTCTCGCGAAATACATCGCTGAAATATTCCGATAGTGCTGCGCTTATACGGGCAGCCATTAATTACCGTGTATCCGTTGCATCGGCGCTATATCTGTCTTTGCAAGACCTCGTCTGCTCCATCCGGGAACTTCTGATCAACTAAGAAGTTTAAGTATGGAATCGTCCAATCCGGATTAACGAGCAGAACTTCAATTGACTCGGAAACGAGAGGATAATCAAGAACTCCACCTTTGATCGATGGTTTGTGCAAGTGTTGGACAAACACACCAGGTGGTAGGGTTTTCACTCTTTCTGACCCCATGCGGGCTAAGGCATCCGCGTTCCAATTTTCTTCCCTTTTGATATGAAGTACTTCAAATCCGAGGAAGCAAATTGCAAACTCGTCCACTGTTCTTCGATATTCGGCCATTATGTGGCTTTTAGCATCCCATGTTTGATTTAGCTGATGCTGCACCAAATCCGAGTCACCGTAACAAAGTATATGTTTGATGCCAATTTATTTTGCAATATGCACGCCATGAAGCGATGCTTCGTATTCTGCCACGTTGTTACTGGCGTTGAAGTGTATCTGTAATACGTACTCCATAATGTCACCTTTTGGGGATTTTAGCACTACACTAGCTCAGTGCCTTCCTTCATCTTGGATCCATCAAAATGCATGACCTAGTATTCCGACTCCGGCATTGGTGTGTTCTCCATTGCTTCTGTCCAATCAGCGACAAAATCTGCCAACACCTGGGATTTAATTGCCGTCCGGGGTTGGTACTTAATATCGAACGTAGCTAGCTCAATGCCCCATTTGGCTACTCAGCCTGTTGCGCCCGCATTGTTAATGATATCCCCTAGTGGTGCTTTGCTTACCACTGTTATGGAATGTCCTTGGAAATAATGGCGGAGTTCTCTAGATGCGAAAAACACGCCATTTGCTAGCTTTTGATAATGTGGGTACCTTTGCTTTGACTCGGAGAATACTTCGCTAACATAGTATACTGGATGCTGATCTGGTATACTTTGTTCTTCTTTCCGCCTTTGCACAATTATCACATCACTGATAACTCTGTTAGTTGATGTAAGATACAGTAACATGGGTTCTTCGTCTTTTGGGGATGCCAAAATTGGAGCTTTCATCAAGGTTTCTCTTAGCTGGGTTAATGTTTTGTCCGCCTCTTCTGTCCATTCAAATTTGTCGGATTTCTTCAATAATTTGTATAATGGCAGAGTTTTATCTCCTAGCCGTCTTATAAACCTGCTAACTGCGGCTGCAGAACCCGTTAATCTTTGTACATCTTTTAAACACGTAGGCTTTGTGATGTTCAAGATTTCGTTGATATTTTCTGGGTTTACTTCTATTCCTCTATGAGAAACGATAAAACCCAGAAGCTTTCCTGAGGGAACCCCGAATACGCACTTTAAAGGATTCAACTTCATTTTGTAAGTGCGCAAATTTTCTAAGGTTTCTCATAGATCTTCAAGGAGTGTATCCTTTTCCTTGGAAACTACGGCAATGTCATCCACGTAAACATGGACATTTTTGCCGATTTGACTATGCAAGCAACGTTGCATGCAACGCTGGTATGTAGCACCGGCGTTCTTCAGGCCAAAAGGCATGGTTATGTAATAGTATGTTCCATACGGGGTTATGAAGGAAGTTTTGATTTGATCTTCCTCCTTCATACGTATTTGATGGTACCAGGAATAAGCATCCAAAAATCATAAAAGCTCGGAGTCAGCAGTGGCATCTATTATTTGATCAATTCGCGGTAACACGAACCTATCTTTTGGACACAATTTGTTCAAGCCGGTGTAATCTATACACATCCTAAGAATAATATTGTTTTTCTTCGGGACTAATATTGGGTTCGCAGACCAATCAGTATGTATAACTTCCCGGATAAAATCAGCTGCTAAAAGCTGGATAATTTCCTTGCCTATAACCTTCCGTCTTCTTCCATAAAAATGACGGAGACTTTGTTTGACGGGTTTTGAACCTGGAATTACCTTCAATTGATGCTCGGCAAGTTCTCTGGGTACTCCCCGCATGTCCGCAGGACACCAGGCAAAAATATCCCAGTTCTCACGGAGGAACCCGATGAGCGTGCTTTCCTATTTGTCGGTCATCCCTGTCCCCACTACGACAAACTTTGTCGGATCTTTGGGGTATAGGATAACTTGTCTTGTATTCTCGAAACTTTTGAAACTATCTGCCGACTTCCGGCTTTCTTGTAACATCCCTGATTTTTGGAGAAATTCAAAATTCACAAAAATTTATAACTTTTGTTTTCCATTAAAGCTAGCCACGAAAAATAAATAAAACTCAAACACAATGGAAATAATATATGTAATTGGGAAAATGAGAAACAATAATTCAAGTATGGTGTGTGTCTAAATTTTAGTTAACCATATCTTCAATTAATTTTTTTCCATTCTAAATATAACATTAAATGGCTATTAGTGAATTAATCATAATTTGAAAATATAAGATTTTAATATGTTTAAAACAACACATCAATGCTTCCATTTGAAAGGATTTATTTTTACAAAAATTTAGAAACAAATTTGAGGTAATTTGAAATTTATAATCAAAAGTTATGATTGTTTTATTAAAAATAGAAAAGGGAAAAAGGGGACAAAACAACAAAAAAATGCGCGCAGCCTAACTGGGCCGAGCTCACTCTTTACTCTGCCCCTCTCTCCTCTATCGCTCGCACGCGCAGCACACTCTAGCCCACCATCAGCCTAGCGCATGCGGCCCATCTCCTCTTTCCTTCTCCCACCGACACGTGGAGCCCGCGATGACGCGCACGCTGACGTCAGGCCGTCTCCTTCCTCGCGTGCAAGAAAAGGACTCCGAGTCCGGAATTTTTTTCCCTCGCCCGATTCCGTGCGAAACAAGTCACGAATCAAAGCCCCGAGGACCCCTTTTAAGTAGCCACGGATCCCCTCTCTATTTCCCCTGTCTCGTTTCTGCAAATCGTGCCGCCAGGCCGCAGGGATTGCTCGCCGGAGATTGACCCCTACCGCCGCCTCCTTCTTCCGTTTCCGGCGATAGAACCGGCTCTCGCCGCCCCTTCTCGACCTCCTTTTTTTCCCCTTATCCTTGCGCATCTACTAGTCGTTGATTTTGGTTTGTTCATGCAGTACATCGTCGTCCTCGAGCTCGCCGGAGTTCAAGTGTCACGGCCGCCTCGGGGGGTGCTTGCCGCCACAGCCCCCGACCACACTAACCCGTTCCGCGCACACCACTGGATTCGCCGAGTCGAGACGAGCCCGCAGGTGGCCACCCCGCATCCCTACGGCCACGGGATTGGTGACGCCATCCACCACCGTAACCGGCACCGTCGTCGCCCGTCACCAGCCATGGTGTCATCGAGGTGAACAACCCCGGATCTAATCTCCTCCGCCCGATCGGCATCGAAGGGCCAGAAACAAATCGCGAAGAGGTACGGCCTCCATCCGTTGGATCTGGATCCAACGTCCAGATCTATCCCACTTATCCACGTCAGCAGCCACGCCAGCGCCACGCAACAGCCCACTCAGCGCTAGCAACCAATCAAAGCACGCCACGTGGCACTACCATCTGGATAATGTTTCGTAAATAGAATTAAAATTGTAACTTTTGCAGAAACACCCCTACCACTTAGAATCATCATAACTTTTTAACCGTTGATCCAAATTTAGCAAACTTGGACTTTTTGAAAAGCCCTGAACACGTAGAATAGTTTAGCACTGTCCAAATTCAAATTTGACAAACTTAAATTGGTTCAAATTTAAATATTCTTGTTTGGTCATTTTTGGCATAGTTTAAATTCTATAAATTTAAATTTTGTAAACAAAATATTTTTGTAAACCCTAGGCCGTGTACTAACAGTCCCCAATGCCCAAAATCATATATGTATAAGTGTAAAGATGTTTCCTTAGAGTTTTGTGCTCATTTACTATTTTTGACTTAGTTTATTTTATGTAATTATTTTCAATATGTTTTCTCTAGCAAAATTGTGCTAAGGACTAACCTTAGACCAGAGAGACCAAAACCAAAGCCCTTCGAATATTTCTAAGTTATTTTTGCTAGTTGACCCTATTAGTTGAAAACCACTAAGTCTGGATTAGTGAAAAGCCATGGAGTGGATGCTACGATTGTCAACACGAAGATTTTCAACATGAAGCAAGAAGACAAATGAAGGACTTAGCCAATAAAGAAGACTTCAGAAGCATCTCCAAAGAAGTAGAAGCACTTAGAAGAAAATCAAGAAGACAAGAAGACCAGCCACATCTCTCTTTTTCTCTAAGTCTTTTCTCCCCTTCTTTTATGTTCTCTTAGACTTTGTGATATGGCTAAGTTAGGTTTGACCAGCCACTAGTTTGTATCAAAACCATAAGTGTTAGAAGATTCAATGAAGTCACCACACCAAGGAGGAAACTACAAAGGAGCCTGAAGAATTTTCAAGACCAATCATGTGAAGACTTAGGGTTTGTTTTCCAAGACTTAGAATTTAAGATGATTAGTGTCAAGTTTGTTTCTACCAAGACTTAGAATTTGTTTTCCAAGTGTGATGAAAGATTTTGACCAAGACATCAACAAGAAGACTTTCATCAAGAAGAACAATGTCAACAAGGAGCCAACTCCAGAAGAATAATCTCCCAGAAAATGAAGAAGAAGAAGAGAAGATTTTACAAGTCCTTTCTTAAGAAAATCTAACAATCTCTACTACCTCTCTTATTCTATATGACTAAGTTCCTATAATTAATAAGGAGGACTACACACAAGGCCATTGAAGAAACATGCAAAAATACATAGATATCAGAAGCAACTCAAGGAAGCAAAAGAAGACTTGGAGAAAACAAGGCAGAAATTGATTTGATCTTTGTGTGATCTTTTGATAAAAAAAAACTAACCCTTGGTCACAAAGGGAAAACCACTAACAAGAATTTCTTAGTTCTCTTTGTGTGTATTGAAATAACAATTTTTCCTTTTGCATATTAGAGAAAAGGTGATAATCCTTAGTGAAACTTTTGTTCAATAAGTTTGGAATCCTCAAGACACAATCCTTAGCCATTTGCCATACACTAAACCCAAATAAAATAATTCCTTTGTAGAATAAATTGTTGTGTTAAATTTGTTGGTTGTTATACTTTGTTATTTTGCTTGTGATTGTCTGTTTATTGTTGTTTACTTGTGTTGTTTAGATTGTACGGAGAGAACGTTCCATTTTGTGAAGAGAAGGTGATTGTTCTTCACCAACTTCAAAGGCAAGTAACACAACATCAAATCTCCCATATTTTTACTATGCATTACTAGTGTTTTTGAGTAGTATGCATGATAGGAATTTTTACTAAGTTATTATTATGCTATGCAAAATCCCAAGTAGTGTGTAGCAATCCCTTAGACTTTATTATGGAGACTTAGTACTTAGTAGATGCTTAGCATTGTTACAAATTTGTTTTACTCAATGTTGTGAAAAATTCTAAGTACAAACTTCAATGAACCACCTGGGTGGATTTGGTTGTATGGTTGATGAGAGTTGAGTGTCGCCCCGAGGGGTGTTCACTTGTGAATTGCCACCCAGGAACAAAGAGATTCCTAAGTCCCTCTAAGTTTAGTAGCTTTCCGTGCAGCCCTTTGACATATGGGCTCTGTCTTGATCAACTAAGTTGTGAGAGTTCAGCCCTTGCTTGACATGAAGATGTAGCAGAATTATAGGTGGAACGGGTCTTGCTGGATGGGTTGAATTCTTGCTTCTGAAAGATCTCGTCTCAATTCTCTCCTTTCCATGATGCAGTCCGCGTGTATGGATGTTTGGGTTAATTGAAGACAAAGGGTGAAAGTGCACAACCTCTGTAGAGTTAGAAACTATGATCATAGCCGTGTTCCCGGTAATGGACAAATTCGAGCAGCTGGACAAGGATGGATAGAAGGATCTCCTCATCTTTTCTGAATGAATTAAAACATGGTAGAAACATTTTTCTAGAGCACATGGTGTGTGTACCCCTCTGTGCTACCTTTTCAAACTCATGGTGTGTCTACCCATGATGATTTTCAAACTTCATGGTGTGTCTACCCATGATGCCTTTACCAAACTACATGGTGTGTCTACCCATGTTGGTTTTCAAAGATTTTTCAATGATTTATCAAATATAGGACAAAACTGGCTTTAAACTTAGCCAAAACTCCACTCAGCCAAATATGCATGTAGTATTAGTCTTGCCATTTTATATTCACCATAGTGTTACTTGCCAATATATTAAATTGTATTGACTCCCTTGTGGCTGCATATTCCATATTGCAGATGAATCTGAAGACGAGTGAGGTTTCATTCAGGATCTCGAGTCTATCGCCAACATGTTTTTCCTGTGGCACATGAAGAAGATGGGCTCAATGTTGTACTATGTTTTCCGCTGTAATTCTGTTTTCTGCTAGTCTTCTAAGACTATGTAAGTTGTAATACTATTTTGTAAAGACTAGATCATGCGATGTAATAGAATTTCATGCATTTGCATGATATTTCATTTTATACCGTGGTGCTAGCATTTGATCCAGGGACTAGCACAATAACACAGGTGTCCTTACATTACTTAAATGTGGGAACGCTACATTTCTTTTTCTATCGGCATTTCTGTCGGCGATACTTCCTTTGCCAGCTCTTTCAGTTCCTCCTTTGCTATTACTTTTTCGTCGCGAAGGGCGTTTCCTTTTTCCAGCTCGTTCGCCAATTTGCAGTCTCCCGATATGGTGATTACTCCTCCCTTTGGCCCTGGCATCTTCAGCTTGTTATAAATATAACATGATCTTACCATAAATTTGGCGAAAGCTAGACGTCCGAGTATTGCATGGTATACACTTTGAAACGGCACCACCTCGAATGAGATTTTTTCCTGTCGGAAATGTTCTCTTTCTCAAAATGTTACATCTAGGGAAATTATTCCTAGGGAATGTGCTTGTCTGCCAGGAACGATGCCGTGGAAACGTATGATGATGTGTTTGAGTTGGGTCTCGGAGATTCACAGATGCTTCAGTGTATCCAGGTACATAATATTGATAATAGATCCTCTATCCATCAACACTCTCTTTAGCCTAGTGTTTTGAACAATAGGGCTTACAATTAGAGTTTGTGTGCCGGGTTCTGGGATATTTCCAGGATGATCTGACTAATCCAGGTAATTGGCGTATTGGAATACTTCAAGAATTTGGGAGTTGGTGGGACAACCGCGTTTATTTCTTGAAGTGTTCGCTTCGATTGTTTTGCTGAGGGAGTTGCCAGTAAAGTTAGGTTGCATTCTCCATCAACTCTCGAGAATTTTGGCTCGCCTTTTCGCTGTTGTTCCTGGATTTTTTTCATCAGTGTCCGATTCGATGTCTTGTTTTTCAGCTTCTGGCTTTTGCTTGGAGAATTTCCTCTTGGAGTTCTTTCCTTTATTCCCGGACCCTGCAATTCCCTTCATATGCTTGTTGAGGCGACACTGCGCCTTTGTATGGGTAGGCTTCCCAAATTGCGAATGGTGGACACAGTTTTCCGACTTAATCTTTTCCCACTCTTCCTTAGAATAGGAGATAGGTTATGTGCTTCTTACTTTCCATTTGCTGCTAGTATCTTTTTCAAAGGTTAAATTTACTTCTTTGGGTTTTGTCTGCGCTTCTGGAGTAGTCTTGTTTTCAGAATGATGCGTCTTTTTGGCCCGAACCAAAACATCAATATTTCCAACTCTCGCTCTAATCTCATCTTCGGCCGCTGCGTGCTCATTGCGGTAGTAAGCATAGATCCGAGATCTTTGTGCTCCTTTGAACCAACCATGAACGGTACGAGGCCGGGTTGTAGTCCATTGACGAAAGCATGCATTGCTTGTACATCACTTACTCCAGAGCGGCTGTTTTTCATTGTTGTCCATCTTGATATAAAGTCGACATATGACTCGTCTTCAAACTGGACGCAATGATTTAGGTGGTTTATGCTCTTAGGGCATTTGTAAGTACCCCAGAAGTGCTGAGCGAATACTCTAGCCATATCATCCCAGCTATCCACTGTTCTGGACGGAAGCCCGTTAATCCAATCTCTGTCTCCATCCAGCAACATTAGGGGGAGAAATTTCACTGCTTCCAGGTCTGTCCCTTTGTTGATTTGAAAGGCAGTATAGTAATCTGAGAGCCAAGTATCTCGGTTTGTGCTTCCGGTGTACTTTTGGTAAGTTGGACCAACTTTGTCAAAGCCAGAATGTAGGGTTATTCTTTGGATCCTGTCAGTGAAACACTTAGGTCCAAAGTATAAATCATCTCTTTCCGCCTTATCGACGTGTGTGGAATATCTGCCGGCTGAATGGACAGAAGGGGATATGTTCCTTTCTGGCCCATTGTTGCGCGAATGCGCTCTTCCGGGATTATCCCTATTTCGTCCATTATCGTGTCCTTTGGAATGAGGTTGAGTTCTACTCCTTGGCCTTTCTTTATTCCTAGTAGGAGTACGGGATCTCTCACGTCTATGAGGATTTTCATGTCTTCCAGCTTTTTCAGCTGGGCGTCTTGGAGGCGGCATCATTTTTCCGTCTTTCCGGTTTTGTTCCTCCCGATCTTTGTGATCATGGGGTTTATTTCCGCCTTTCGGCATATGGGATCCCGTTCTGGATGCTTCATCCCTATTGTGCGGGATTTTCTTGTCCTTCTTAGGATCTCCCTTTTTGTCCTTAGAATCGCCTGAATCTCTAGGTTCTCCGGGTCCAGGTGCTCTAGCGGCGCAAGTGGCAGTTTTCATAGAGCCAAGTCGTCATGCAAATTCCCTGATCTTGCCTGTCCTCGTTGTTGTTGTTGCAGTGCTTTACCTAGGAAAGAATACACTCCTTGGAGCTTTTCGTCTTTGGAATACAAATCATCATTAAGGATGGCGAACGCGGCTTCCGCGTTCTCGACTGCAGTTTTGTAGATTTGTTCGCGCTTAGCATTTACGCCGTCCACCTGTCTTTGCCAGGAAGGGTTTTGCAACCATTCTTTTGCTGGCAGTACATCCGGCCTTGCGATTCCGGGTAATCTCGTGGGTTTTATCCTGGACATATTCCGTCTTTCGAATTCTTCAGTTTCTCCCTGCTTTGCTTTTACAGTAGCTTGGGCTTTGAGGAGATTTTCTTGTGATCGTGTTGTTGCTGCTGCCGCATAATGGCTTTCCTTCTGGCTTCCAACACTTCTGGTGGCTCGTATCGTCCAACTGGGGTTTTGATCAGATCGAACTCGTCATGTTCCGACAATTCGGGAACATGAACTTCTTTCTTTTTCTTCTCCACAGGCGTGACTCCGCTTTCTCCTCCTTCTTCCAGATTTTGGTTAGCATTATCTGCCAACGTTTTCTTCTGGAGTTTGTACTGAAGTTTCTTTGCAGTCTTCTTTTTCTTATTGGAAGAGGGAGGCTTTTTGCCAGGTTCTTCTTCTGTCAATTCCTGGACATCATGATAGATAGGACTTGTTTCGCCGTCCTCTCTTTCCTCATCTGGTGGAGATGTTCTAGGGTCTTCATCGTCTTCGGCATCCGAGTTATCAGTCGGTTTTGCCATAAGTACTTCATGGAAGCCCTTGCATATATTTAACCTTTCTTTTGAAAGCGTCTTCATCTTCTGAATCTATGTCTTCAGATCCAGGTTCCGACTCCAATCTTGCCTCTATGGCAGCTAGTACGGAGTCGTCTTCAGAGTTCACCATTTGATTGGCGGGTGTCGGATATATTACCGATTAGGGGTATATCCGGCATTGTCCTAAAGAGCCGTATTACCAGGGTGGCCTGATTGGTAATGGATCACAGTCCATTAGGCGGCCCAGTAAGCTGACGCGCAGAAGCCGGATTCTAGAATAACCCGGACCACGGCCCAAGTGGTGCAGCTTGGAGTAGAAGGCGGATTCCTGCTTCCCAAATTAGATACTTTCCGTAGTCTTCTAGGTTTTCTTTATGTAAGTCCTAACCCGGCTATTTATATAAAGCCAGACGGGAGAGAAGAAAGATACAAACAATTAGCTAGAAGCCAACTCGCCGAGAAGTTGATCCTCGCCGAGTTAGCGAAACCCTACTCATATTGTACTTTGTATACTTCAGGCTTCAGCCCTGATTTAGTGAGATTGCAGGAGTAGGAACGCCGCCTAGTTGCGACGTACCGAACCTGGATAAATTAGGTGTTCCTGGTTGTCGTACTACCACGTCCCCCCACGTCTCTACCCGTAGGCTCATGGCACCCCCGTCTATAAACTCTACTACGATGTCTCGACAGTTGGCGCCCACAGTGGGGCCAGCAACGTCAGGCGTTATGTTTCGATCGAGGATACTCGGCGGAATCGACAGTACCATAACTGTCGGAAGCTTGGAATTCGACAACGACGTTGGGCGCTTCCTCGACAATGGATCGTACATGCCAGCACAAAATCATCTGGTAAGTACCTGCGTTTTACCGATTGGATTTGCAAACATCTTTATCAGATTAACTGCATAAGCAATGGGATTCTGTGGTGGAAGTAAATTTATCCCACCCGCCCTATACCCAGTTGAAGAAAACTATGATACCGGATTTTGCTCAGATCACCAAAACCCTAAATTTGCTGCCTCTTCGGAGATGCCTGCAATCAGATCTCACTTCATTGGCATGGTGCAATCCGAGGTCACTAAAAACACGAAAGTAAGTAATCCTGTGGAAGAAGAAGAAAATAACAATCCCACAGAGCCAGTGGAAGATCCGACACCCGCCAATGAAACGGTAAACTCGGAAGCTGACTCCGTACTAGCTGCCATAGAGGCAACATTGGAGTCGGAACTTGGATCTGAAGACATAGATTCAGAAGATGAAGATGAAGACGCTTTCGAAAGAAAGGTTAAATCTATGCAGTGGGCTTCCATGAAGTACTTATGGCAAAACCGACTGATAACTCGGATGCCGAAGACGATGAAGACCCCAAAACACCTCCACCATATGAGGAAAGGGAGGATGGCGAAACCAGTCCCATCTATCCTGATGTCAAGGAATTGACAGAAGAAGAACCTGGCAAAAAGCCTCCCTCTTCCAAGAAGAAAACAAAGACTTCCAAGAAACTCCAGTACAAACTCTATAAGAAAAAGTTCGCATATAATGCTAACCAAAACCTGGAAGGAGGAGGAGCAAGCGGGGTCATACATGTGGAGAAGAAAAAGAAAGAAATCCTTGTTCCAGAATTTTCGGAACAGGACGAGATCAATCTGATCCAAACCCCGGTCGGACCATACAAGCCACCGGAAGTGTTGGAAGCCATAAGGCAAGCCATTATGCGGCAACAGCAACAACTATTCCGATCGCAAGAAAATCTCCTCAAAGCCCAAGCTACTGTAAAAGCAATGCAGGAGGAAATTGAAGAATTCGAAAGACGGAATATGTCCGGGATAAACCCACGAGATTACCCGGAATCGCAAGGCCGGATGTACTGCTAGCAAAAGAACGGTCGCAAAACCCTTCCTGGCAACGACAGGTTGATGGCGAAAACGCTAAGGGCGAACGCAAGACCGTAGCTGAAAATGTGGAAGCCGCGTTCGCCATCCTTAATGACGATCTGCATTCCAAAGACGAAAATCTCCAAGGAGTGTATGCTTTCCTGGGTAAAGCACTGCAACAGCAGCAGCGAGGTCAGGCAAGATTAGGGAAGTTGCATGACAACTCAGCCCTATGCAAGACTGCCACTTGCGCAGCTGGAGCACCTGGACCCGGAGAACCTGGAGATTCAGGGGATTCTAAGGACAAAAAGGGAGATCCTAAGAAGGACAAGAAAATCACGGGCAATAGGGATGAAGCATCCAGAACGGGATCCCATATGCCGAAAGGTGGAAATATACCCCGTGATCATAAAGATAGGGAGGAACAAAACCGAAAAGACGGAAAAATGATGCCGCCTCCGAGACGCCCAGCTGAAAAAGCCGGAAGACATGAAAATCCTCACAGACGTGAGAGGTCCCGTACTCCTCCTAGGAATAAAGAAAGGCCAAGGAGTAGAACTCCGCCTCAATCCAAAGGACACGATAACGGACAAAACAGGGATAATCTCGGAAGAGCGCATTCTCGCAACAATGGGCCAGAAAGGAGTAGATCCCCTTCGGTCCATTCAGCCGGCAGATATTCCGCGCACGTCGATAAGGCAGAAAGAGATGATCTATACTTTGGACCTAAGTGTTTTAC
The DNA here is from genome assembly GCA_028641055.1 of Alopecurus myosuroides. Classification (NCBI taxonomy): domain Eukaryota; kingdom Viridiplantae; phylum Streptophyta; class Magnoliopsida; order Poales; family Poaceae; genus Alopecurus; species Alopecurus myosuroides. The sequence goes on from CM054057.1 coordinate 661,267,736, forward strand.
TGACAGGATCTGAAGAATAACTCTACATTCTGGCTTTGCCAAAGTTGGTCCAACTTACCAAAAGTATACCGGAAGTACAAACCCGGATACATGGCTTTCAGCTTACTATACTGTCGTTCAGATCAACAAAGGGACAGACCTGGAAACAGTAAAATTTCTCCCCCTAATGTTGCTGGATGGAGCCAGAGATTGGATTAACAGGCTTCCATCAAGAATAGTGGATAGCTGGGATGATATGGCTAGAGTATTCGCTCAGCACTTCCGGGGTACGTACAAACGCCCTAAGAGCATCAACCAGCTAAACCGCTGCGTCCAATTTGAAGACGAGCCATATGTCGACTTTATATCAAGTAGGACAGCAATGAAAAAAAACCTGTGCTAGAGTAAGTGATGTACAAGGAATGCATACTTTCATCAATGGACTAAAACTAGACCTCGTACCGTTCATGGTTGGTTCAAAGGAGCACAAAGATCTCGGATCTATGCTTACTACCGCCAATGAGCACGCAGAGGCCGAAGATGACATCAGAGCGAGAGGTGGAAATATTGATGCTTTGGTTCAGGCCAAAAAGACGCCTCGTTCTGAAAAGAAGACTACTCCAGAAGTGCAGACAAAGCCCAAAGAAGTAAATTTAACCTTTGGAAAGGATACTGGCGTCAAATGGAAAGGAAGAAGCATAGAACCTATCTCCTATTCTAAGGAAGAGTGGGAAAAAATTAAGTCGGAAAACTGTGTCCACCATTCGCAATTTGGGAAGCCTACCCATACAAATGCGCAGTGTTGTCTCAACAAGCATATGAAGGGCACTGCGGGATCCGGGAACAAAGGAAAGAACTCCAAGAGGAAATTTCTCCAAGCAAAAGCCAGAAGCTGAAAAAGAAAACAGTGAATCGGACATTGATGAAAAAAATCCAGGAACTGCAGCGAAAAGGCGAACCAAAATTCCCGAGAGTACTTCGAGAAATAAACGCGGTTGTTCCACCAACCCCCAAATTCTTGAAGTACTCGAACACGCCAATCATCCCGGAAATATCCCAGAACCCGGCACACAAGCTCTAATTGTAAGCCCTATTGTTCAAAACACTAGGCTAAAGAGAGTGATGATGGATGGAGGATCCAGTATCAATATTTTGTATCTGGGTACACTGAATCATCTGCGAATCTCCGAGACCCAGCTCAAACATAGCAACATACGTTTCAACGGCATCGTTCCTGGCAGACAAGCACATTCCCTAGGAGAAATTTCCCTAGATGTAACCTTTGGAGAAAGAGAACATTTCCGACAGGAAAAAATCTCATTCGAGGTAGTGTTGTTCGAAAGTGTATACCACGCAATACTCGGACGTCCAGTTTTCGCCAAATTCATGGCAATGTCATGTTATATTTATAACAAGCTGAAGATTCCAGGGCCAAAGGGAGGATTAATCACCATATCGGGAGACTTCAAATTGGCAAATGAGCTGGAAAAAGGAAATGCCCTTTGCGCCGAAAAATTAATAGCAAAGGAAGAACTGAAAGAGCTGGCAAAGGAAGTATCGCCGATGGAAATGCCGGCAGGAAAAGAAAGCCGAAAGCCAGCAGATAGCTTCAAAGCTTCCGAGAATACAAGATAGGTTATCCTAGACCCCAAAGATCCGACAAAATTTATCGTAGTAGGGACAGGGATGACCGACAAATAGGAAAGCGCGCTCATCGAGTTCCTCCGTGAGAACTATGATATTTTTTCCTGGTGTCCTGCGGACATGCCAGGAGTACCCAGGGAACTTGTTGAGCATCAATTGAAGGTAATTCCAGGATCAAAACCCGTCAAACAAGGTCTCCGTCGTTTTGATGGAAGAAGACAGAAGGCTACAGGCAAGCAAATTATCCGGCTTTTAGCAGCTGATTTTATCTGGGAAGTTATACATACTGATTGGTCTATGAACCCATTATTAGTCCCGAAGAAAGACATTACTATTCTTAGGATGTGTATAGATTACACCGGCTTGATCAATTTGTGTCCAAAATATAGGTTTGCGTTACCGGGAATCGATCAAATAATAGATGATGCTGGCTCTGAGCTTTTATGCTTTTTGGATGCTTATTCCGGGTACCATCAAATACGTATGAAGGAGGAAGATCAAATCAAAACTTCCTTCATAACCCCTTATGGAACATACTATTACATAACCATGCCTTTCGGCCTGAAGAACGCGGGTGCTACATACCAGCGTTGCATGCAACGTTGCTTGTATAGTCAAATCGGCAAAAATGTCGACATTTACGTGGATGAAATTGTTGTATTTTCCAAAGAAAAGGAGACACTCCTTGAAGATCTGCAAGAAACCTTCGAAAATTTTCGCACTTGCAAAATGAAGTTGAATCCATTAAGTTCGTATTCGGGGTTACCTCAGGAAAGCATCTAGGTTTTATCATTTCTCATAGAGGAATAGAAGTAAATCCAGAAAAGATCAAGGCAATCTTGAATATCACAAAGCCTACGTGTTTAAAAATGTACAAAGATTGACGGGTTCTGTAGCCGCAGTTAGCAGGTTTATAAGCCGGCTAGGAGATAAAGCTCTGCCATTATACAAATTGTTGAAGAAATCCGACAAATTTGAATGGACAGAAGAGGCGGACAAAGCATTAACCCAGCTGAAAGAAACCTTGATGAATGCACCGATTTTGGTATCCCCAAAAGACGAAGAACCTATGTTATTGTATCTTACAGCAACAAACAGGGTTATTAGCACAGTGATAATTGTGGAAAGGCGGACATAAGAACAAAGTATACCGGATCAGCATCCAGTATACTATGTTAGCGAAGTTTTCTCCGAGTCAAAGCAAAGGTACCCACATTATCAAAAGCTTTCATATGGTGTGTTTTCGCATCTAGAAAACTCGGCCATTAGTTCCAAGGACATTCTATAACAGTGGTAAGCAAAGAACCACTAGGGGATATCATTAACAATGCGGACGCAACAGGACGAGTAGCCAAATGGGGCATTGAGCTAGCTGCGTTCGACATTAAGTACCAACCCCGGACGGCAATTAAATCCTAGGTGCTAGCAGATTTTGTTGCTGATTGGCCAGAAGCAATGGACAACACACCAATGCCGGAGTCGGAATACTGGGTCATGCACTTTGACGGATCCAAGATGAAGGAAGGCGCTGGAGCTGGTGTAGTAGTAAAATCCCCAAAAGATGACATTATGGAGTATGTATTACAGATACACTTCAACGCCAGTAACAATATGGCAGAATACGAAGCATTGCTTCATGGCTTGCATATTGCAACAGAAATAGGTGTTAAACACATACTATGTTATGGTGACTCGGATTTGGTACAACATCGGCTTAACCAAACATGGGACGCCAAAAGCCCCATCATGGCCGAATATCGGAGAACGGTGGACGAGTTTGCCATTTGCTTCCTTGGATTTGAAGTACTTCATATCAAAAGGGAAGAAAAATGGAACGCGGATGCATTAGCCCGCATGGGGTCGGAAAGAGTGAGAACCCTACCACCTGGTGTGTTTGTCCAACACTTGCACGAACCATCGATCAAAGGTGGAGATGTTGATTATCCTCTCATTTCCGAGTCAATTGAAGTTCTGCTCGTTAACCCGGATTGGACGATTCCATACTTAAACTTCTTTGTTGATCAGAAGTTCTCAGATGGAGCAGACGAGGTCTTGCAAAGGCAGATACATCGCTGATGCAAAGGATACACGGTAATCAATGGTTGCCTGTATAAAAGCAGACCTATCGGAATTTTTCAGCGATATATTCCGCCAGAGGAAGGACGAGAAATCTTGCAAGAAATCCACGCAGGAGATTGCGGACATCATGCTCAATCAAAAAGCATAGTCAAAAAAGAATTCCGTGCAGGGGTTTTTCTGGCTCACAGCCAAGACAAATGCCGAACACATAGTAAACACCTGGGCCGGATGCCAGTATTACGCCAAGCAGATGAATATGCCACCTCAAGCACTCAAAACTATCCCTATAACATGGCCGTTCGCGGTCTGTGGGCTAGATATGATGGGACCATTCAAAACTGCAAGAGACGGACTTACACATCTACTCATTGCAGTCGATAAGTATACCAAGTGGGTGGAGGCGAAACCCATCAAGAAACTTGACGGTGTGACTGCCAAAAACTTCATCATTGACGTAGTCATGAGATACGGCGTTCCACACAGCATAATCACCGACAATGGGACAAATTTCTCTATTGGAGAGTTGGCAAAATACTGCCGACAAACAGGAATACGCCTAGATCTTGCATCTGTGGCTAAACCCACAATCCAATGGGCAGGTTGAAAGAATGAATAGCTCAATCCTGCAGGGAATACGCCCAAGACTCGAATCTCCTCTTCATAGAGCAGCTGGAGCATGGGTAGAAGAATTACCTTCTGTGCTTTGGAGTATTCGAACGACGCCAAATAGATCAACAGGGAAAACCCCGTTTTTATTGGTTTATAGCGCAGAAGCTGTGCTTCCAACGGACATGCTCCATGATAGCCCAAGAGTGCAGGCTTACGATGCCTCGGATGCCGAAAACGCACGACAGGATGCCGTCGATCTTTTAGAAGAAGAACGAGACCTTGTCCTTCAAAGATCCGCCATTTATCAGCAAGGATTACGACGCTACCATAGTCGGAAAATCAGGCATCGATCTTTCAAAGAAGGTGACTTAGTGCTAAGATTGGTGCAAGAAAGGAAGCACAAGTTAGCCCCAGTCTGGGAGGGACCATTTGTCATTAGCAAGGCTATGAAAAATGGATCTTATTATCTTGTAGATATTAGAGACACGAAAGATGATCCCAAGCGTACAAATCACAAAAGAAAGAGGAAGATAGATGTCGAACTAGGAGAGACAAAAAGACCCTGGAGCATCCAGCAGTTACGTCCCTTCTACACTTAGTTCAATTTCTATGTAAACATCTTTGAGATCATGAAATAAAGTTGTCGGAATTCATGCGTTCATGTTTTATCTGTTTTCATACAAAGCATAAGTCCTCCAGGCGCTGGTTTTACCGAGAATCCGATCCATCTCCGTGCCTTCCTCTAGGCGCTGGTTCAGGGCATTCTCCAGGTCCCTGATGGTGGCTTTTTCCCTCTCGGCCTGGTTCGAGGCCTTGGACTCGGCAATGCCGACAGCCAGTTGGCTGGCCTCCATGTCCTTCTGGAGCTTCACATTGATCTTGTGAAGTTCCATGTTTTCCTTCCGGAGGTTCTCGGCATTGCCGGCATCTTCAGCAATTTGCTTGGCTTTCGCCAAAGAAGATGAAAAGCAAGTAAAATGAAGAGTTAGAAACTCAGAAATATACTTAGAAGAAATTCCAAACAAAAGCAGTGATAAAACTTACCTGCTGATTCAGCCAGCTTTTGCTGAACGGAGGCCAGCTCCGAGTCCTTATCTTCAAGAATTCTAAGAAGGGTTTTCACCTCCTTATTCTTGATGGTAAGCTTGCTGAATATTTCCATGTTAATGTTTTTAGTGGTTTGCTGAAACACGGAAAAGAAGCAAAGCGCTTAAGTCAAAAATCAAGCAAGGTAGTGATAAAAGCATTAAGTCAAAAAATTATGCTTTTGACAAAATGCTTGGGGGCTATAGATATTACATGGCTCATCCGTTGAAGACTCGACAAGTTCTCGTTGAATTCTTTTGCATACTCGGCAAAAAGAATTCCAACGTGGCAAAGGCCATCTTGTATAATCAGCCAAGGCAAAAACACGAAGTTATTCCTAACAATAAGTCCGCCTTGCGGCCAAGGACGGATTAAAGGAGCTGGGGCAAAGTACTTTGTCGCCCATGGATGAATACGTCCATGTTTGTAAAAGTGTTCTTCTTTTACCTTGAATTGCGGGTCATAGTTGGGTATTGGCTCCTCCTGTGGAACACTGGACGGACCCCCAACTTCCGGCTCCACCGCCCTTTCCCTTGCCTTCTTTTCCGGCGCAATGGGTTGGCTGGTCTGCAGGGGTTCCTCCTCCCTAGCAGCCACGTTTTCCTCCGCAGCTGCGACCGGAGTGTCGGGAGCAGCAGCAGGAGAAGGCTGTGTCCCTCTCCGGGCAACAGACTTAATTTTCTTCCGGCCTTTTGTCTTCAATGTTGCTGGAGCCAAGCTAGAAAGAGAAAATACGAGAAGTTAGAATTCCAAAAAAAGAAAAAGAAATTCCTGCGACAAAAAGCAGAGAAAAAAGAAATCCGAATGATTTACCTGGAAGTAGCGACGGGAATTCCGTCAAGTTAAACCACTTCTTGAGCAGTGGATGGCTTCTTGCGTTTCCGTCCGCCTGCAAAGTTGGCACACATTGTGTCCAACTCGGCATCGGTCGCAAGATCCTTATCAGTGAGATCGGCCAGCCGTGGAAAAAAGCACAAAATCCGGCTAAGTTAGAAATCTGAGAAACTGCCCAAAGAGGAAAAATATTACCTTTGGAGCTAGATTTCCCTTGTGGTACATCTCTCGGCTTTCTTCATATTAGTCACGAGTAGCGACAAAGTGATTTACCCGCTTCTTGAAGTCCCTTTGGGAGAACGCTTTGTCTGTTCCCCTCATTGCATCCTTCGGGACCGTATAGTCACACAGAAGCCGGGTTCCGCGATAAGCCAATGGCTGGTTGCGTCTCCCGAACCAACACAGAACTGTGTCGGTACCAGTGAGAGGAGGAGTGGAGGAGACGAGTTTTGCGATGCGCCGTTTGATTTTCATCAAATCATCCGGCAAAGACTGGACTGCGTCCACTGCCCAATATTCTTGGGGAGTGGCAGCGGAGTTGACGAAAGGTGTAATTCCCGTTTCCTTTCCAGGAAACGGGACATCTTCGTGATAGAAAAAGGAACCCGTCCAAAATTTGACGGATTCCGAGGTTTTGATTTTCGGAAACCGATCCTCCCTAAACCTACGGAGGGTGAAGGAGATGGTCCCGCAGGTGGGGAGAGCGCCCTCAGAGGGGTTGCGCTTCACCCTGAAGCAATACTGCCATAAATCTAACCTAGGTTCTATTCCTGGATACCCTTCAAAGAGGGTCTGGAACCCGGCTAGATAAAGTATGGAATTGGGAGGAAGGTTGTGGGGTTGGATGTTGTAATGGTTCTAGACTTGGAGGAAGAAGGTAGAAGCCGGAAATCCCATACCTCTACTAATGTGAGAGGTGAGGAGAACCCTTTCTGCGGCTTTCGGCGATGGCTCGGAGTCATCCTCCTCGTGCCGCCATTTGCCCTTCAGGATGAGCCATTTCTTCTCCATTGTCGGCAGGAGAGGCGGAACCACATTGCAGTGGGTCCAGTTCCCGGAGATTTCCTCCGTGTCTTCTTCCGCTCCCGGCGGCGCCCGCGGCAGCAAGCCCTTCTCCACCGCGATGAGTTCTTACGCTGGCTCGGTGGTGACAGGCGGCAATGGTGCGGCAGATGACGGCGCGTTCTCGGGCGCGGGAGGAAGATCCCCGCGGGCCAGGTTGCCGGTGTTTCCCTCTGGCGCGCTCGCGGTGGCGCGGCCGAGAGAATCCAGTTGCGGGTCCATCTCGTTGATGATACTGTCGATGTCGAGGGCGGCGGATCTCTCCTCTGTGGCGCGCGGTGATTCTCCGGTGGTCATGTTTGGGCGGCGCGATGAGGATCCGTACACTCCGATGACGTTTTTCGGGGACGGTGCGGACGCACGAACTCTGCTCACTCTTGCAAGCTCGAGCTCGAAGGCAATGGCGCTTGGGGGCTGGAAGAGGAAGAGAGAGAGGAAGAAAGGCAAACCGGAGAGCCCGAGGCGGCTATTTATAGCCGGAAATGCGTTAAGATATGCTACAACGGCTATTTTGACCGTTAGATCTTTGACGCGTGTCACGCCAAGAAAATCCGGGAAATGAGGAGGCGGGGTGATAAGTGCTATCTCCTCATTTGCCGCGAGAATCTGTCAGAGATACATTTCAGGGTTTCACACTGAACCCAAACGTCCGTGATGTCAGCACGATTTCATCGTTGACGTCATGAAGTTCCTTCTCCACGAAGGCTCGTGGAAGAAAAAAGGCGGATTATGGCAAAATCCGAGTTTTGCGTTAAGGATGATTTGGGAAAAAGAAGAATCGAGACGAAGCGCCAACATTTCTTGGAAACGAATGCAAATTGCTGAAAGGTGGCTGAATGAAGTCTCAATCCTTCTTGGGGGCTACTGTCGGATATATACTGATTAGGGGTATATCCGGCATTGTCCTAAAGAGCCGGATTACCAGGGTGGCCTGATTGGTAATGGATCACAGTCCATTAGGCGGCCCAGTAAGCTGACACGCAGAAGCCAGATTCTAGAAGAACCCGGACCACGACCCAAGTGGTGTGGCTTGGAGTAGAAGGCGAATTCCTGCTTCCCAAGTTAGATACTTTCCGTGGTCTTCTAGGTTTCCTTTCCGTGGTCTTCTAAGTTAGATACAGACAATTAGCTAGAAGCCAACTCGCCGAGAAGTTGATCCTCGCCGAGTTTGCGAAAACCTACTCACATTGTACTTTGTATACTTCAGGCTTCAGCCCTGATTTAGTGAGATTGCAGGAGTAGGAACGCCGCCTAGTTGCGACGTACCAAACCTGGGTAAATTTGGTGTTCCTGGTTGTCGTACTACCACGTCCTCCCATGTCTCTACCCGTAGGCTCATGGCACCCACGTCCATCTGGCTTTTGTGCGTCAGCTTACTGGGCCGCCTAATGGACTTTGATCCATTACCAACAGGCCACCCTGGTAATCCGGCTCTTAGGACAATGCCGGATATACCTCTAATCGGTATATATCCGACATGACTCAAGCGTCTAAGCTTGGGGATGCCCAAGGCATACCCTTCTTCATCAACAAATTATCAGGTCACTTCTAGTGAAACTATATTTTTATTCGGTCGCAACTTATGTGCTTTACTTGGAGCGTCTTTTATTTTTGTTTTCAGTTTGTTTGGTTTTCTTTGCTGTATTAAATGGTTGGATTTTATCATACTTGTGTGGGAGAGAGACACGCTCCGTTTTCATTGCTTAGAACACTCTAGTTTTCATTCTTATTGTTCTGTGAGTGTTCACTTTTTGCTAGTACTGCGTTTAGCCTTTGTTTTCATGCATCTCTTATTCAGAGCTGTTAGCTTTTGTAGTTAGGTGGTTCTCATATGTGTGTTTGCTTGGAATTAAGAATGCTTATGTGGTAGTTGGTATAGTGGAAAAATTCGCATGGTCTCGTAGATCACTAAACTGCTTCACTTGAATCCTTGTTGTTGTTTTGAGATATTAATTTGCTTAATGGATAAAAGGGAAGGACTAGTAAGTATAAACTTTTAATGGTTGGTCTAAGAAACTTGAAACTGTGCCACACTTAAATTACCAGCTGATAGAAACAATGGTATATGATTGCTACGAGTCATACATTTCTGATCGGTCCTTTGTTACGCGCTACGGTCGGGGTAGCTAACAGTGACTTGTCACTGCCACGGATCCTCTTGGAGTAATTTGCATTGTGCCTTGTAAGATGATTTGCTTGCTGCAATCTTTTAACTTGTGAGTCTATGTTGCGGTTCCTGGCACTTCCACGATCCATATTTGCTAGCCTCTTCGGTACTGTGCATTGCCCTTTCTCACATTGAGAGTTGGTGCAAACTTCGCCAGTGCATCCAAATCCCGTGGGAGGACTTTGTTCTCCTACACATAAGCCCATATATTCTTCCTTAAAACAGCCACCATACCTACCTATCATGGCATTTCCATAGCTATTCCGAGATATATTGCTGCACAACATCCACCTCCATTATGTTACTTGATGATGAGCTTCATGGTTATTTATGCATACTGCTACACTGGCAGGAGCATGCAGTTGTATACATCATAGATATTTCTTTATGAGTTATGAGTACTAAAAAGTGTGATGATTCATTGTAATATAGGATGTTGCCCCTACCATTGAGGATATATAAAAAAAATAAAAAAAATGAAAAATCCCAAAAAGAAAAAAAGGGGCTAAAGAGAGAATAAAGAGAGAGGGGGCGCATCACTATCCTTTATACCACACTTGTGCTTCATGTTTAGCACCAATACTTAAGTTTGGAGAGAGTTTTCATATTATCATTCATTCATAACTATGTGGGGAACTTTACAATATAGAACTTGGCTTGTATATTCCAATGACGAGCCTCCTAAAATGAGCTTTAGGTCTTCGTGAGCAAGCAAGTTGGATGCACCCCCACTAGTTCCATTGGAGAGCTTTCATACACTTATAGCTCTATGTGCATCCGTTGTGTGGCAATCCCTACTCCTTGCATAGCTTCGGTTGTAAGACTTTATCTTGTCTAATGACCACTTTCAGCTTTGTGAGCCTTTCTTCCATTGACCTTCCAAACCCTCCATAATGTTCTCTTAGCCATAACATCCCGGTGCCAGGGACCAACGCAGAACACTTGCTTGTTTTTAGTGCGCAAATAGTTTAAGATTCGAGCATTGCATCGGGTGGAAAGCTTGACTTGATCCTAACAGGGGTTGTGAAGATCGTTTCACGTGCATGATATTGTTGTTCTTGAAAGCTTAAATCATCTCTAATAAACTTTGCACTGTTGATAGTCTTTTAGTATTGGTTCATTTAAAGTTTTGCTTCTTTCTTCTTATTTGTTTATGCATTACTTGTTGATATCAAATATAGATCACAACTTTAGTTCATTTGATCCTATTTTACATGCTCTACTTTACATATTATGATCAAGATTGTGTGGTAGCATGTCACCTCAGAAATTATTTTGTTTTATTGTTTACCTACTCGAGGACGAGTAGGAACTAAGCTTGGGGATGCTTGATACGTCTCAAACGTATCTATAATTTCTGATGTTCCATGTTCATCTTATGCCAATTGCTACATGTTTTCCGTATGTTTTCCTACGTTTTCTTATGTTTTCCGGGACTAACCTATTAACAAGATGCCAGAGAGCGAGTTCCCTGTTTTTTTCTGTTTTTAGTTTTAGAAAAGTTGTTCTAGAAATATTCTCGGAATTGGAAAATTCAAAAGCCAGAAGTCCTAAAACTCCTGGAAGCATCTAGAAGTCCCGAAGAGCCCCAGACGGGGGCCACAGGGTGGCCACACCATAGGGTGGCGCCACCACCCCCTGGCCGCGCCACCTAGGGGTGTGGGCCCCCTGGCCACCCCCCGGCATCGCCCTTTCGCCCATATATACTCCTAGAGGCATAAACCCTAGAACAATCGACCTTTTCCGCAAAATACACCCGTAGCTCCGCCGCCGCCACCGACAAGTTTCGGGGGGCAGATCTCTGTTCTGGCACCCTGCCGGGACGGGGAAGTGCCCCCGGAAGCCATATCCATCGACTCCACCTCCATCTCCATCGCCGTTGCTGTCTCCTATGATGAGGAGGGAGTAGTTCTCCCCCGGGGCTGAGGGCTCTACCGGTAGCTATGTGGTTCATATCTCTCTCCCATGGTGTGATCTTTATGTGATCATGAGCTTTGTAATATATTTGAATAAGTAGATTGATCTTCATTTGTTATGCTACTCAAGTGGTTTTGTTATCTCCGTAAACACTTTGATCACGGGGTAAAGGTGACAGTGTGTGCACCGTGTGGTTTAGCATGATATTTATATCTTGTGTTGGAAGATGAACCTATGAAATTGTTGGCGTTTGTTTACTAATCTATGGCGCTCGTAGTGACATTGGGGTGTCCTAGAGAGGGAATATAGACATGAGAAGTGTTGTTAAAGCCCTACGCAATGATTAGTGTTCGTTATTCGACCAGAGAGTGGTTCGGAGTAGCATAGTGAAGAGATGATATTTATGCATTCAATTATGTGAGCATTGTTGAGAGTGTCCACTTGTGAAAGTAGGATCCCTAGGACTTATTTCCAATCATTGAAACACCGTTTTCAGCCTGTTCTGCTACATGTTTGCTTGCTGCCATTTTTATTTCAGATTGCTATTATCACTTATTATCATCCATATTACTTGCATTTTACTCTCTCTTCGCCGAACTAGTGCACCTATATACCTGAAAAGTATATTGGGTGTGTTTGGGACACAAGAGACTTCTTGTATCTTAATTGCAAGGTTGCTGAGAGGGATATCTTTGACCTCTACCTCCCTGAGTTCGATAAAACTTGGGTGATCCACTTAAGGGAAACTTGCTGCTGTTCTACAAACCTCTTTATAGGTAAATATGATTTTTTTGAAAAATCTTCTGTTGCTCAAATCAAAAAGTGTTCAACTAAGAAAAGTTTCATATATATCCCAGGATTACGCACAAAAAAACTCGGGTCATTTTAAATTTTCTGTGATTTTATACGAATTTAACAGTGGACAGCAGAAATTTGTTTCCTGCGCAGAAATCCGAAATATAGTCTCAACTTTCCACTAGAGGCTTTACTTGGCTCAACAAAGACATAAAAGAAAAGATACAGCGGGGTTTCTAAGGAAATAGACAACACCCAGGTGTAAAGCACACAGAAAGAAACGATGGAAAACGGGTTGCAAACGGAGAAACAAAACGGGTTGTCTCCAGGTAGCGCTTTTCTTTAACGCCTTTCAGCTAGGCATAGAAAGCAACTCAAGTATTTTCAAGTGAGGAAGCATCAACATAATAACTTGCTCTAATAATAGAGTCAAAAGGTAGCTTCATTATATTTATAGGAAAGTGTTCCATACCTTTCTTGAGTGCGAATTGATATTTAATACTCCCCTCTTTCATATCAATAACAACACCAACAGTTCTAAAAAAAGGTCTTCCCAAAACAATAGGACAAGAAGCATTTTATTCAATGTTCATAACAACAAAATCAACAAGGACAAGGTTATTGTTAACCATAATGAGAACATCATCAATTCTACCAAAAGGTTTCTTCTTAGCATTATTAGCAACATGAACATCCAAATAACAGTGTTCCAACGGTGGTAGATCAAGCATATCATAAAGCTTTTGAGGCATAACGGAGATACTATCACGAAGATCACACAAAGCATTGCAATCAAAATCATTTACTTTTATATTAATTATGGGCTCCCAACCATCATCTAGTTTCCTAGGGATAGATGTTTCAAGTTTCAGCTTTTCTTATCTAACTTTCATGAGAGCATTGGTAATATGTTTAGTAAATGCCATATTCATGGCAATAGCATTGGGAATTATAGCAAGATTTTGTAGAAACATAATAACTTCAGAGATATTGCAATCATCAAAATCAAAATTATTATCATCAAAAGTAATGGGACCATTATCTCCCACATCTCTAAAAATTTCAGCACTTTTATTAGGAGCACTTTCAGCAATTTGAGGCAATTTAGCACGTTTCACCGAAGGGGTGGAGACTTTGTTAATACCAACTACCTTACCATTGATAGTAGGAGGTTTACTAGTACTTGGAGATTCAGTTTTACTAGTGGTGGTGATAGTGCAAACTCTAGCAATATTATTCTTTCTAGCCAATTCATCTTCTCTTTCCCACCTAGCACGCAATTCAGCCATCAACCTAACATTATTATCAATTCGAACTTGGATGGCATTCAAAGTTTTACTTTCTTTAACATCATGTGGCAAAACCTTCAGTTTTAGAAAATCAACATCAATAGCCAGGCTATCTACTTTAGAGGCAAGAACATCTATTTTACCAAGCTTTTCCTCAACAGATTTATTAAAAGCAGTTTGTGTGCTAATAAATTCTCTAAGCATGTTTTCAAGATGAGAGGTAGAGCTTTTATTATTATTATAGTAATTGCCATAAGAATTAACATAACCATTATTAGGAGGATAGGGCTTATAATTGTTTCCACCAAAATTATTTCTATAAGCATTGTTGTTAAAATTATTATTTCTAATAAAGTTCACATCAACATGATCTTCTTGAGAAACCAAAGAGGCTAAAGGAACATTATTTGGATCAACTTGAGCTTTACCATTAGCAAGCATAGACATAATAACATCAAGCCTTTCACTCAAAGAGGAGGTTTCCTCAACAGAATTTACCTTCTTACCTTGTGGAGCTCTCTCAGTGTGCCACTCTGAATAATTTATCATCATATCATCAAGAAGCTTTGTTGCATTGCCCAAAGTGATGGACATAAAGGCACCTCCGGCAGCTGAATCCAATAGGTTCCTTGAGGAAAAATTCAGTCCTGCATAAAAGGTTTGTATAATCATCGAAGTAGTCAGTCCATGAGTGGGACAATTCTTCACCATAGTTTTCATTCTTTCCCAAGCTTTAGCAACATGTTCATTATCAAATTATTTAAAATTCATTATGTCACTTCTCAGGGATATAATCTTAGCAGGAGGATAATATTTTCCAATCAAAGCATCTTAACACTTAGTCCATGAATCAATACTATTTCTAGGCAAAGATAGCAACCATTCTTTAGCTCTTCCTCTCAAATAGAAAGGAACTAATTTCAGTTTAATAATATATCCATCCACATCTTTATATTTTTGCATCTCATATAGCTCAACAACATTATTAAGGTGAGCAGCAGCATCATCAGTACTAACACCAGAAAATTGCTCTTTCATAACAGGATTTACTAAAGCAGGTTTAATTTTATAGAAATCAGCAGTAGGAGCAGGTGGAGCAATAGGTGTGCAAATAAAATCATTGTTGTTTGTGCTCGTGAAGTCACACAATCTAGTATTCTTAGAGGAACTCATTTTAGCAAAATAAAAAGCAAGCAATAAATAATAGCTATAAATTAAACTATTTTTTGTGTGTTTTTGATATAAAAAAGCAAAACAAGACAAAAATAAAAACAAGACAATAAACAAAATAAAGAGGTTGAGAGTGAGAGACTTCCCTTGCCAGAAGACTTATTTCTCCCCGGCAACGGCGCCAGAAATTCTTGCTGCTATGGATGGCGACCATTGCGGGAGGAAGTCTTCTTATGTATGTTTGTTTTAAGTCCTCGACAACGGCGCCAAAAATTCTTTATGCTTGTGATGGCGTGTTGGGAACCCCAAGAGGAGGGTGTGAAGAGTACAACGGTAAGAATTTGCCTCGTTAAGAACCAAGGTTATTAATCCAGTAGAAGAAATAGGATCTTCAGAAGGTTGATGCCACTGATGGTGGTGATCGCTCCTCACCGGTGTCAGCAACAATGCGGAACCTCCACACAACACAACCAAAATACTTTGTCCCAACGGTACAGTGAGGTTTGTTTAAAACAAAGATTAGACGGATAGTGTGGAAAATGGTGTATGCTTGCAGTAAGTAAAGAAAGCAGGGAATTGTAGTGGTTTGTTTAACATTGTAGGAAAAACGGACCGGGGTTCATAGGTTCACTAGTGGTGTCTCTCCATAAAAGATAACATGCTGGTGAACAAATTACAGCTGGGCAATTGACAAATAGAGGTTGCACCGTAGTGCACATTCATGACATGATGACTAATATGATATTTAGTGCGTGCATTACAACAATATACATAGACCGTAATCCAACTGCATCTATGACTAATAATCCACCCTCAGGTTATCATCCGAACCCCCTTGGGTATTAAGTTGCAAGAAATAGATAATCGCATTAAGCAATGCGTGTAATGTAAGCAATGATTGTGCACGCGAGCACTCACACCGATGTTTTCTCCCTAGTGGCAACAACACATCCTCCCCCGTCACGTTTCTGTCACTCTAGCACAGGCGAAAAGGAGGCATGAACCCAACTATCTATCATAAGTACCCTCTCTTGGAGTCACTAGCAACTACTTGGCCAGAGCAAGCACTAGCAACGGAAAACATGCAAGATAACAAATAACATATGCAATAAAGACTATAATCAACTTGGCATAAGTTCAATATTCATCGAATCCCAGCAAACACAACACATAGAATTACATAAGAACAATCTCGATCATGTTAGGCAGCTCACGAGATCTAAACATTGAGGCATAGGAGGAGAAGACAACCATCTAGCTACTGTTATGGACCCGTAGTCCAAGGGTGAACTACTCACACATCACTCCGGAGGCAGTCATGATGATGAAGAGGCCTCCGGTGATGATCTCCTCTCCGGTAGGGTGCCGGGATAAAGCTTCAGAACCCCCCTGATCTAGGGTTGACGACGACGGCGGCTGCGGAACTTTTCGGGGATTTTTTATCAGATACCTAGGGTTTTTCTTCGGAGGGGAATAAATAGGCGAAAGGGCGACGTCGGTGGGACACCAGGGTGGCCTCACCACCCCTAGATGCGGCCAAGGGGGGACCGCGCCTGGCTATGGTGAGGGCCCCTGGTGCCCGTCTTCGACTCCTCTTCGGACTTCTGGATGCTTCCGGGGAAAATAGAAACTTCGGGACTCGTGGGGTACAATTCCGAGAATATTTCCAGAACAACTTTTTTGAAATAAAAAATAGCAGAAAACAGGGAACTGGCACTTGGCAACTTGTTAATAGTTTAGTCCCAGAAAACATGTAAAAATGCTATAAAGAAGAGAGAAAACATGTAGCAATTGGCAAAAATTATATATACGTTGGAGACGTATCAATTGACAACCTCACTGCTTCGTTGGGGCAAAGTGATTTGATTGTGTTGTGTAGGTTCCACGTTGCTGCTGAACCGATAGTGTGCCCTGCCATCTCCGCTGCATCAACCTTCTGAAGTTACTCCTTCCTCCTACTGGTCGATTCAACCCTGATTTCTTTCTGAAGGAAACTTGCTGCTGCACTCTTCATACCTTCCTCTTGGGGTCTCCCAACAAACGTGTGTTCACACGCATCACATGATCTCCATTGTTAATATATGCCTTGGCCAAGTAGATGCTAGTGACTCGAAGAGGGAGTATTTATGCTCGATAGTGGGTTCATGCCTCCTTTGCATCTGTCCTCGAGTGACAGAAACATGACGGATGGAGGATGTGTTGTTGACATTACGGAGAAAACAACGATGTTTACTTTGTTTACATTACACACGTTGCTTAGTGCGATTATCCGTTGCTTGCAACTTAATACCTATTCGAAGGGTGCATTATTAGTCATAGATGCAGTTGGATGACGATCTATGTATTTTGTTGTAATGCCCGCATGAATCTCATAGTAATCTTTATGTCATGCATGTTCTTTATCTGTCAATTGCCGAGCTATAATTTGTTCACCATGCATGTTAGCTATCTTTAATGGAGAGACACCTCTAGTGAACTGTGGACCCCGGTCTATTTTCTCATACTGATAATACAACCACCGCTTCCACTGTTTTTACACTGCTGCTACTGTTTAAATATTATTCTCATACTTTTTTCAACACCATATGTTTAACCTATTTGTGTTCAACAAAACCGGTGATATTCACAACCTCACTGCTTCGTTGGGGCAAAGTGATTTGATTGTGTTGTGTAGGTTCCATGTTGCTGCTGAACCGGTAGTGCGCCCTGCCATCTCAGCTGTATCAACCTTTACAGATTGCTTGTCCTCCTACTGGTTGATTCAACCTTGGTTTCTTTTCTGAGGAAAAACTTGCCGCTGCACTCTTCACAACCTTTCTCTTGGGGGTTACCAACAAGAGTGTCAATCACTCCATCAAATATCATTAGAATTAAATTTATAAAAAGAATGTATCTCTACCATAGGAGGGTGAGTGATAGGCTCACATAGAGTTTCAGTTGGAGGTAGATTATTCACATCTTCAGATTTAATACCCTTTTCTTTAATAGAGTTCTTAGTTTCTTGAATGTCTTAAGGATTACGGAAAAGAACTCCTCTCTTCTTCGGTGGAGGTTATGGTGTAAGGTCAGGAATATTCTAATCATCATAGTTCTTGTCTATATTACACAATATTTTTCCAGTTTCATCTATAGTTCTTTCCCTGAAAATACAACCAGCACAAGTAACCAGGTATGTCCTAGATTTAGTGGTTAGTGCATTATAAAATATATCAATAAGCTCATTCTTAGGTATACTATGATCAGGCCTACCCTTGAGGGTAGCACAAAATCTCCCCCGAGCTTTAGGAAGTTTCTCATCCTCCAATTGCTTGAAGTTAAAAATCTTTTGTAAAGCAGCATGTTGCATATGAGCAGGAAATTATTTCTCCCAAAATACACGAGTTGAGCATTGGCCTCTTATCAAATTCTCATCAGAAAACAACATGTCAATCTCAAACAATTTATTCAAGTGGGTTAGAACATCATTATTTTCTATACCATTAAAGGGTTCAGTTTCAACAATAGGAATAAATCAAAGATTAATAGAGAAATAAAACTTCTCGTCTTTAATGTCGACTAGAGATTTAGCAAATTCAGGATCAGGAGTAAACTTGTTTTTTCATGTAATGTTTCTCAAGTGGCTTGTTAAAAGTCTCAGGATCTGGAGCAGTTCCATGACTCATATATTCATTAAAAACTCATCATCAAGTGTATAAGTATCCTCTAAATTATCACTCCTATCATTATTAATATCGGGTCGTTCAGGTGATTGTTCAGGTGTAGACAACAGTTTATCGGAAATTTCAGCATGTTCAATTTCTTTCACTCTAGCAATTTATGTGTCTAAAAAGGAACCTATAGAACCAGAGGTATCAAGCACAGTAGAAGAATCATCAAATTCATTAGACATAATATCATACTCAACAGTAATAGCATGCGAAGCATGCGATGTGATAAGAAGCTTACTTAAAATAGAAGGTGAATCAAGTGGAACAGTGTTGTTCAGATTTCAACCTTTCCTTGTGGTGGAAGGCAATACTGGAACCATAGGATCAGTAGTCTTTTCCATGATGGATAATAAATTGCAGTGAACAATATAATTCTCAAGTGAGTTGATGACCCACAAGTATAGGGGGTGTATCTTAGTACTTTCGATAAATAAGAGTGTCGAACCCAATGAGGAGCAGAAGGTGTTGACAAGCAGGTTGGATAGGGGATTCAGTGTAAACACTAGCAAACTAGTTTTTGGAGGTTTTTTATATAGCAGATAAATAAAGTGCGAGGAAATAAAGTGCGGTAAATAATATTGCAGCAAGTGGCCCAATCCTTTTGAGAGCAAAGGACAAGCCGGCTGTACTACTTATGACTACCAAATGTTCTCGAGGACACATGGGAATTTCGTCAAGTGCTTTCGCTTCGTTACGGTTGATTAATATCCATTGGTTCGTGAAGTGTTGTGTGGGTGAACCTATGCTAATGCACCGCCCAACTAGGAGTAATACATACTTGTGATTATACCCCTCATAAGCATCGGCAAAAACAAGAAAGTAATTAAGATAAATCTAGCCAGAGCCTTAAAACTCCGGGATTCTACGCTCCCTCGTGCATTGGTTTCTAATGGGGGTTTAGGTTTCTGTCACTCCAGAAACCCCACAATTAGTAGCCAAATACATAATGCATCCTCCTAGGCCCATAAAGGTGAAGTATCATGTAGTCGACATTCACATGACACCACTAGAAGAATAGTATCACAACTTAAATACCGAACCACGAGATATTACTTCAATATAACTTCACCACTAGCATCATGACTTCTCCCATGTCCTCAAGAACTAAAAAAACTACTCACAAGAGAGCATATAGATCATAATCAGAGGTGATATAATGGATAATAACAACTGGTCATAAAGTGCTAACAAACGATAAATCTCACAAGCATCAACTACTAACAAGTAATCCACACCGGGAGAGAGATCTAATATAAAACAACGATAGAGGCCCCTAATTGTTACAGAGGGATGACGGTGGATGATGAGGGTGATGGTGCGGATGATGACGATGACGATCTTAATGATGCCCGGAGCAATGACAGTGACGATAGCGATGATTTCCCCTGTCCGGAGAGGAATTTCCCCGACAAATGTTTCCCTGCCAGAGAGCTTTTCTCTCTCGGGTGTTTTCCCACCCCGAGACGGCATTGGAATAATTCTTCGATGATGGTATGGGGCTTAGGGTTCCCTCTTGGTCAAGTACGCCAAAAATATCCACCAGAGGTGGGCCAAGGTGGCCACACCATGTGGCAGCGCGGCCAAGGGAGGGCGCCACCCCATGGTGTGGGCCCCTGGTGGCCCCCTCCAGCTCTCCTCGTGGCTTGCACCCTCTTATGGACTTCTAAGATACCTCCGGTGTCCCCCTCTTCTTCAGATCTTCTAAAATAGGGTATCTCGACGGTGCTTTTTCCATCAGATTTCTGGTCCCGGTGTTTATTCTCCAAAAAAACATGCAAAATAAGAAAAAATAACATAAGGGATGCATCATAACATGAAATATATCGATGAATAACAGAAAATAACAATATAAAATGGTGATGCAAAATGGACGTATCAACTCCCCCAAGCTTAGACCTCGCTTGTCCCCAAGCGAAACTGAACTCAGCAAACATGACCATAGGTTTATGGAGTGAGGTGTCGATAAAAAAAAGGATAAAAGGCATCACATCTACAAATAACAAGTCATTTTATACAACAACCTCCTCTCATATAATTAAACTTGAAACAAGTAGAGGAACAACAAAGGTGCAAAAAGTAAATAAATATTGGTAAAGGAAACTTCGTTCTTGGTCAGAGAACAATTAAAAGTATACTTATCTTTCGATCAGAGTCTTTTAGACTAGAGCTATATTGTAGAGTTTATCATACTCAATTTTAACGGTCTCTTTGAAAACATTGGTAACTTTCAAAGTGGTATTCAAACAGATAAAAGCATTTTCAGAAACAAGAAAGAATAAAGGACATGCTTGAGTAAATTAACATGTAGCTGGATGAATCACAACAACTCAAATGCTTGCTTAGACAGAAGGAAGTAGCTTTACTGACTGAACATAAATGTAAAATATAGGCCCTTTGCAGAGGGAAGGATTTATCACTCATGTGCTAGAGCTTTTATTTTGTAAAACAGAGGTATAAAATGGTTGACACTCTTCCCAACCTTTCTTACACAAACCATGGTTAACCGAATTCTCGAGTGTCTGCCAACAGTCACAAACCATGGAGGAGTGTCTAAATTTTGAGAGGTGTATGTTTATGTCAACGAATGGCAAACAGAAATACAGTACATCACAAGCCAACTAGACTTCACAAGAGCGGCTCCCATAGAAGGACGTAACTGGTATAGAAGATCATCCCTCTTTCTCTTTTGTTTGCACAATTATGCTTTGACTGATAAATCAGGGGCAAAAATAGTAAAGAGAATTTATATTATTATTTGGGGCTTGGAACCCCGCTGCTAGATCTTCTAGCATTTCGATAAGAGGATGAAGCCACTAGTCGAGGGTGTGAAATCCAATCAACAAGTGAGATAAAGATTCTCTGTTTGCGTCCTCATGAGCTAAAACAGGAGCACAAAACAGGTGTAATTTTGAAGGTTTAAGGGTAGCACACAAGCAATTTACTTGGAGTGGCGGTGAAATACCACATATAGGTAGGTATGGTGGACACAAATGGCAAGGTTTTGGTTTCAAGGTTTGGATGCACAAGAAGCATTCCCTCTCAATACAGGTTTTTGGCTAGCAAGGTTGGGTACAAAGCATAAGAATCAAAGCAAAACAAACAAACAAAAAATATGATAAAGCCAATCATGCAATCTTCCTTTAAGGTGCAAACAAACTTATTTGAGAATACTAAGATTATGGGCTAACAAAGAAGAAAGATCATGGAATAATATATCTACATGCAACTCCCTCTTTTATACTTAAGTCTGAACGAATTGTTGCTACTGACCAATGCTAAGTTTGCCAAAACCAACTAGATTATCTTGAAGATCCAACATTGATACCAATACTAATAACAAGATCAATCACATAACAAAAATTGCAAACTAAAATAAAGTGAAACAAGTAGATGATGAAACTTCTCATTTATATTTATTACGGCAACTCAAACATAGGGATACAATGATAACCAACTAAGGAGCAACACTTCCATACTGCAAACCATACTATATGATATTTCCTCTACTCATGATATGACTCTACTAAAAGGTAAAAGGGTGAAAGATAAAGGTGATACCACGGCACTCCCCCAAGCTTGGAACAAACCA
This sequence comes from Alopecurus myosuroides, assembly GCA_028641055.1. NCBI lineage: Eukaryota > Viridiplantae > Streptophyta > Magnoliopsida > Poales > Poaceae > Alopecurus > Alopecurus myosuroides. Next base: position 661,289,663 of record CM054057.1, read on the forward strand.
AGGGGATCCCAATACCAGTGACGAATCAATTCTTTGGTGGTGGTGGTGAATCCTTCTTATCCTCAGTCTTCCAAGATAAAGGCTCTCCATCCACAAATGATGTCCTGGTCTCCAACATCCTGAAACTAGCAGCAGAGCTTATACGTTTAAACCTGTTCTCATACTCATAGTTCTGGTTCTGCACATCATAGAGTTGTTCTTGTAAATCGTTGGTGGTCTTGGTGAGTGAGAAGATCTCCTCCCAAAGCTTCAAATTATCCTTCTTGTATTCAGCGATCTGTTCTGTCTTTATCCTGTGGATGATCTCAACTTCACGCTCCGCCATCTTCTTGTACCTAAAAACTTCTTGCTCCAGCTCTTCCATCCAAACTTCCAGACCGCCTTCTCCTTTAGGGCCCCAAACATCTTCAATCTGCACCTCTCCATCCTTGAGAAGCAATTCTTTGGGACGCGTCTTCAACTCTTTCATGTACGTGTTGACGACATTCTCAAAGAAACAGTCTTTGGGAGATCCAGGAGAGGACATTGTGGCTCTAGATCTGAAGATGCAACCTGGCAGAAACAGCTCGAAACGGAAACACGACGAGAAAACGATATATGAACCTCGGGGGATCCGGGGGGTTATATAGCAAAAATATGCGTAACAAAAGGAAAGTCCTAGTCGAAAACGAGTCGGAGAGGGGATCCGGGGCGCCCACACCATAGAGTGGCGTGGCCAAGGGTGGGACCGCACCCCTCATGGTGTGGTGCCTCCGGGCACCTTCTCCAACTCCTCTTTGGCTTAGTATTTTTATATTTTCCAAAAAATAATAATTTATAACTGAAAAGGTATTTCACGAACTTTTTCTTAACAGATTGTTACCTATTCCAAAACAGACTCTGCAGATTCTGGAATCTTCCCCCTAATGAACTTCTCCAGAGTCATTACTTGAATAACATCCGCATCTTCCTCATAGGAATCCCCGGAATATAATGTTTGAGTATTTGTCCATTTACCACTTGTGTAGTGTTATCTTTGAGGGAAGCAATTTTGATTGCCATCTCGAGAGTAATTTTCCTGGAAAAAAATCTGAGACGAGACCGATACAATAGAACTTTGTCACCAACATGAAAGTCTCTTTTAAGGATTCTTTTATCATGCTATTGTTGAACTTTCTCTTTGAAGAGCTTGGAATTTTCATAAGCTTCACATCTCCATTCATCTAAATGATTCAAATCAAGGATTCTATTCTTACCAACAAGTTTAAAATCTTTGTTGAATTCCTTCACTGCCCAATAAGCTTTGTGTTCTAATTCTAAAGGCAAGTGACAAGTTTTTCCATAAACCATTTTATAGGGAGACATACCCATAGGATTTTTATAAGCAGTTCTATAAGCCCATAAAGCATCATTCAATTTATCTGACCAATTCTTACTAGATTTATTAACAGTCTTTTGCAAGATAGATTGAATTTTCTATCTGATAATTCTACTTTCCCACTGGTTTGAGGATGATAAGCTGAGGCAATTCTATGATTAACATCATATTTAGTAAGAGTCTTTCTAAAACCACCATGAATAAAATGAGAACCTCCATCAGTCATAAGATATCTAGGCACACCAAACCTAGAAAAAATAACATCTTTAAGCATTTTTATAGAGGTCTCACCATCAGCACTTTTAGTAGGTATAGCTTCTACCCACTTAGTAACATAATCAACAGCAACAAGAATATGAGTATAACCATTTGAAGGAGAAAAAGGACCCATAAAGTCATCCCCAACAATCGAAAGGTTCAATAAACAAGAGAATAACTCATAGGCATTTCATTACGTCTAGAAATATTACCTACTCTTTGACATTCATCACAAGATAAAATAAATTTGCGTGCATGTTTAAAGAGCGTAGGCCAATAGAAACCTTATTGTAGAACCTTTTGTGCGGTTCTATCTCCAGCGTGATGTCCTCCATAAGCACTACCATGGCACTTCTTCAATATTTCACGTTGTTCATGATCTGGAACACATCTTCTCATAATACCATCTACTCCTTCTTTATATAAATGTGGGTCATCCCAAAAATAATGCCTCAGATCATAGAAGAATTTTCTTCTTTGTTGAGCTGTAAATGTTGGAGGAAAATACTTTGAAACAATAAAGTTAGCATAATCAGCATACCATGGACTATCCTGGGGTTTTACCTTTATTGCAGCCAACTGTTCATTTGGAAAAACTATCATTAACAGGAATAGGATCAAAAGTAATGTTTTCCAATCTAGACAAGTTATCAGCAATAGGATTTTCAGCACCCTTCCTATCCACAATATGCAAATCAAACTCTTTTAAAAGCAACACCCATCTAATAAGCCTAGGCTTAACATCTTTCTTTTCCATAAGGTATCTAATAGCAGCATTATCAGTATGAAAAGTAACCTTTGAGTCAACAATATAAGGTCTAAACTTATCACATGCAAAAACTACAGCTAAGAACTCTTTTTCCGTAGTAGCATAATTCTTTTGAGCATCATCAAGAGTCTTACTTCCATAATGAATAACATTCAACTTCTTATCTATGCGCTGTCCAAAAACATCACCTACAACAAAATCACTAGCATCACAACTAATTTCAAAAGGTAAATTCCAATCAGGCGGTTGAACAATAGGAGCAGTAATTAAAGCCTTCTTTAAAGTTTAAAGTTTCAAAAGTTTCAAAAACAAATGGTACCTATGTTTGAAGAAGATTAGTAATAAGCTTTGATATTTTAGAGAAATCTTTAATAAACCTCCTATAAAAACCAGCATGAGCAAGAACACTAAAAATACCATTAACATCCATGGGACAGGGCATTTTCTCTATTGCTTCCACTTTAGCTCTGTCAACTTCAATACCTCTTTCAGAAATTTTATGTCCAAGAACAATTCCTTCATTTACCATAAAGTGGCATTTCTCCCAATTAAGAACAAGATTAGTTTCCTCACATCTCTGCAAAACTTTATCAAGGTTGTGCAAACAATTATCAAAAGAAGTTCCATTGACAAAAAAATCGTCCATGAATACCTCCGCAATCTCTTCACAAAAACCATGAAAAATAAAAGACATGCATCTTTGAAAAGTAGCAGGAGCATTACAAAAACCAAAAGGCATACGTATATAAGCATAAGTACCATAAGGACAAGTAAAGGTTGTTTTCTCTTGATCTTGCTTCCTAACAACAATTTGAGAAATCCCATAATAACCATCAAGAAAGCAAAAATGAGTTTTCTTAGACAACCTCTCTAACATTTGATCAATAAAGGGAAAAGGATAATGGTCTTTCTTAGTAACTTTATTAACCTTTCTAAAATCAATACACATTCTATAACCAACTACTACTCTTTGTGGAATGAGCTAATTGTTTTCATCAGGCACAAGAGTCATTCCTCCCTTCTTAGGGACACAATGCATAGGGCTCACCCATCTACTATCGGCAATAGGAAAATTAATACCAGCATCAAGAAGTTTTAATACCTCATTTCTTACCACTTCATTCATCTTAGGAATTAAACGACATTGATATTCAACAACAGGCTTTGCATCAGGTTCAAATATTAATGGCATGCTGACATATAGTAGGAGAATTTCCCTTCAAATCATCAAGAGTATATCCAATAGCTCCACGTTGTTTCTTCAAAATTCCCAATAATCTTTCCTCTTCTTCACCTGAAAGTTTTAGCACTAATAATAACAGGATATATTTTCTTATCATCAAGATAAGCATATTGAAGATCATCACGCAGATGTTTTAAATCAAAGACGGGATCCTCCTTGGGTGGTAATCTTGTACCTAAGTCTTCCACACGTAAATTATTTTTCTGTATCACCGGTTGACGAAGAATAATACCGTCAATCTCATTTCTCTCTTCCATAAAGACATCACCCCGTGGTCCTCCATATATTGCTGCAAAGAATTGTTAGGAGCAAGAGCAATAGAATCAAGTTGTTCAACTTTAAAATTCTCATCATGCAATTTATATTCATACGGTGCTCTAGCAAATTTGGAGAAATTGAACTCATAAGATTTTCCATCAAATTTAGTCAAATCTTCTCTCTTTTACAATCTGTAATAGCACAACAAGTGTTCAAGAAAGGTCTACCAAAAATATTAGGACAAGTCTTACTAGCAGCCTTACCCAGTACTAGAAAATCAGTGGGATATTTAGTCTTACCACACAAAACTTCCACATCTCTAACAATACCAATCGGAAACACAGTTTCTCTGTTAGCAAGCTGAATAACCACATCAATATCTTCAAGGTCACAAGAACCAATTTCATGCATAATTTCTCTATAAAGCTCATAAGGTATAGCACTAGAACTAGTACCAATGTCACACAAACCATAATAGAAATGATCACCAATCTTAACAGAAATCACAGGGACACTAGTTTTCTTAGGTCTATGAGGATGGGAAACAATATCAAAAGCATCCTCACAGAAGACAATGTGTTCATCCTCCACATTTCCACAAACAAGATCTTTCACTATTGCTACAGCAGGTTCAACAGTTATTTGTTCATCAGGTTCAATAGATTTCTTATTACTCTTATTAACCACACTAGCCACCATAGAGTGTTCTTTCACCTTAGCAGGGAAAGGCATTCTTTCAACATATGGCTCAGGAACAGCAGGCTTAACAACATGCACTTCTATATTACTAGCAGGAACAATATCTTTATAAGGTGCATGGTACTTGTGATAATTATTTTTTAGGAATATCAAGATAGGAGGCAAAATCTTTAAGACAGTTTGCAAAGATTTGAGAATCAATACCACAAACAGCCCTAACATCATAGAAATCATTGGTTCCCATAAAAGATTTAATGCATTCATAATCATAATTTATACCTGACTTTCTACCTTTGTGATTCTCCCATCCTTCAATGTTTTCTTGAATACGGTCAGGAAGATCCCATTTAGCTTCTTCCTTCATACGTGTGAATGATCCAGAACAAGAAGCATCCAATAAATCCTTATCATGAAGAGAAATCCTTACATAAAAATTATTGATAACAATATTTCTCGGGAGTTCATGAACGGGACATTTAAGCATTAATAACTTCATTCTCCCCCACGCTTGGGCAATACTCTCTCCATCATGAGGCCAGAAATTATAGATTTGATTCCGGTCTTTATGAATCTCACTAGGAGGATAGAATTTAGAATAAAAGAGAGGAACTATTTCCTGCCATCCAATAGAATCACCATTCTTCAGTAATTTGAACCATTCAGCGGCTCTTCCTTCCAGCGATAAGAAAAATAATTTCCTTTTAACTTGATCCATTGCAATACCTGCACACCTGAATAACTTGCATAATTCATGTATAAAGAGCAAATGATCACCGGGATGGACAGTTTTATCACCGTAATAGCAGTTATCCATAACACGTCCAACAATTTTCATACATATTTTATAAGGATATAATTCAACAGAAGACAGGTTACCAACTACCCTAGTAGCAACGGTAGAAGTGCCCCTAAACAGAGAACCAAAAGTATTCTCCATAATGAAATAAAACAGCAGACAGAAATAAAAAATAGCACTCACAGTAAAAGTTTATCTTACCAATTCCACTTACCAATAGCGCTTCACTCCCCGGCAACGACGCCAGAAAATAGTATTGATGACCCACAAGTATAAGGGGTGTATCGTAGTACTTTCGATAAATAAGAGTGTCAAACCCAACGAGGAGAAGAAGGTGTTGACAAGCAGGTTGGATAGAGGATTCGCTGTAAACACTAGCAAATGGGTTTTTCGAGGTTTTTGATATAGCAGATAAATAAAGTGGGGAAATAAAGTGCGGTAAATAATATTGCAGCGAGTGGACCAATCCTTTTGAGAGCAAAGGAAAATACGGTTGTATTACTTATGACTACCAAGCGTTCTCGAGGACACATGGGAATTTTGTCAAGTTCTTTCGCTTCGTTACAGTTGATTAATATCCATTGGTTCGTGAAGTGTTGTGTGGGTAAACCTATGCTAATGCACCGCCCAACTAGGACTAATACATACTTGTGATTATACCCCTCGTAAGCATCCGCAAATATAATAAAGTAATTAAGATATAAATCTAACCACATCCTTAAAATTCCGGGATTCTACGCTCGCTCGTGCATTGGTTTCCTAACGGGGGTTTAGGTTTCTGTCACTCCGGCAACCCCACAATTAGTAGCCAAATACACAATGCATCCTCCTAGTCCCATAAAGGTGAAGTATCATGTAGTCGACGTTCACATGACACCACTAGAAGAATAGCACCACAACTTAAATACCGAACCACGAGATATTACTTCAATATAACTTCACTAATAACATCATGAATTATCCCATGTCCTCAAGAAATAAACTAACTACTCACAAGAAATCATATGGATCATAATCATAGGTGATATAATGGATCATAACAATCTCGTCATAAAGTGGTAACACCGATAAATATCATAGGCATCAACTACTAACAAGTAATCCACACCGGGAGAGAGATATAATGTAAAACAACGATAGATGCCCGCGGGATGACGGTGGATGATGAGGGTGATGGTGCCGGTGGTGATGATGATGATGATGACGATCTTGATGATGCCCGGAGCGATGACGGTGACGATGGCGATGATTTCCCATCTCCGGAGAGGAATTTCCCCTGCAGATTTCTCCCTGCCAGAGAGCTTTTCTCTCTCGGGTGTTTTCCGCCCCCGATGCGGCGGCGGAATAATTCTTCGATGATGGTATGGGGCTTAGGGTTCCCTCGGGGTCAAGTATGCCAAAAATATCCAGTGGAGGTGGGCCAGGGTGGCCACACCACGTGGCGGCACGGCCAAGGGGGGGGGGGCGCCACCCCATGGTGTGGGCCCCTGGTGGCCCTCCTCCGGCTCTCCTCGTGGCTGGATCCCTCTTCTGGACTTATAAGATACCTCCGGTGTCCCCCCCTCTTCTTCTGATCTTCTGAAATAGGGTATCTCGATGGTGTTTTTCCATCAGATTTCTGGTCCCGGTGTTTATTCTCCAAAAATTATGAAACATGCAAAATAAGATAAAATAACATAAGGGACGCATCATAACATGAAATATATCGATGAATAACATAAAGTAACAATATAAAACAGTGATGCAAAATGGACGTATCATGATTTTACAAATAAAGCTAAGTTCCCCGGCAACGGCGTTAGAAAATAGTTTTGATGCCCCACAAGTGTAGGGGATGACAACAGTCTTCAAGGGTAAATATAGCCCAATTTATTGATTCGGCACAAGGGGAGCTAAAGAATATTTATAAGGCTTAAAAACTCAGTTGTTAATTCATCTGCACCTGAAAATTACCTTGCTTCACACAATTTATTAGTAGTAACGGTGATATAATGATAGCAGTGGTCTAATAGTAACCGTAGCAGTAAATAGTAGTAGCAATAGTAACAACGAATGCAAATGGATTGAGAAGCAGTGCTAAAAACACCATAGGCATGAATATATGGGTGTTGCATAATGATATTAACCATGTAATAGAGGTAACAAAGGGTAACACAATTATATAAGAGAGTATCCAAGTCACAAACTATCATAGACATGTTTCCCGACAATTTTCATACATGCTTGCAATAAGAACTTGCACAAAGTATTTTGTCCTACCGTCTCGTTGTTGCGGGGCAAAAAAAGTAACTAATTGTAATTAAGCTACTTGTTCTACCAAGCACCGGACCAAATCATTAACATACGGTGGAAACATGTAATCCTCGAACTAGAGGTCATCCTTTCCGATATCTCAACCTACATCTTTGGGTCTCGGGTTTCGGACAATAATAAGTGTATACAATTAATAGATATAAAAAACAATTATACTCATGAAAACATAACATGTTCAGATCTGAAACCATGACACTCGGGCCGTAAGTGACAAGCATTAAGCACTCAAAGTTGCAACAATGATAATAAACAACAAAGTGGATACTAGGCATCAAGCCCTAACAATCTTGTGATCTATTACATGACTAATCTCACCAAATCCCTACCATCCCCTCTCCCTATAGCGAGAATCATGGAGAGTTGATGAAGAGGCGTTGGCAATGACGATGGCGACGACCCCCCATCAATTCTTATCCCAGCAGGGTGGCATAATAGGAAGTTCTGTCTCCAAAACTAGAGTTTCACGTGTCGGTGGAGCTACATATCGTATTTGGGGAAATCCTCTAGGGATCTTGCGTTTCGGGGACGATGGAGACTTTATGCCAAATGGGACCCTGGGTGGTCCTAGGCCCCCAGGGTCCCACCAGGCGTGGCCTGAGGGGGGCACGACTGACATCCCCCTGGAGGCATAGTGGCACCCATCCAACTGGCCTTTAGGCTTCGAGAGTCTTTCGGGGAAAAAATAATTTTCTGAAATTTTCTAAGAAAATTGAATTTCCACACAAAACTAGACACCAAGGGTAATTCTGCTGAAAACAACGTTAGTCCGTGTTAGTTTAATATAAATCATGTAAATGTGAGCAAAAACAGTAAGAAAAATGGTTGGGAAAAGTAGATACGTTTTGTGATGTATCAGTACATGATGTCAAAACTAGATCTTGAAATTTATATTAACTTGTATCTGCATAGATAGATTTTGGTGGTTGCGTAGTAGTTTGACGAAAATTTTAAAATTCCTATTTCTGTTTTGTTGGTATGCGCCGGCGGCCGGTGGGCGGAGATGGCTTGATTAGAGCTTCTCCAGTCGCGCCCCCAATAGCCGTCCGGATGGGCGCCCGGCGAGGCCGTTTGGGGGCTCGTACAGACAGCAGGGCGCCGACGAGGGGCGCGGCTGCCCACTCGGCGCCCCAACCAAAACCCTCAAAGCAAGATTTTGGCTATTTTCGTTATCTTGGAGTCTCAAAAATAATTAAAAATACTTATGTTCTAGGTTTAAATTATTACATATATAGTTCACGAATGACTACAAATAAAAATAAAATATTCATACAATTGAAAATAAATTCGAAGTGCACTATGCCGCCGCCAATCCTTTGCGAGCCCACAAATACTCCACTAGATCATCTTGGAGCTGATCATGAGTTGCCCCGTCTCGAATCTCCATGTGCATAGCGATGTACTCGGTCCAATCCGCTAACACATTTTGATCCACATTGGCGAGAGGATCCTGAAACTCATATGGAAGATGATCATGCATTGGATTGGCACGCTCATCCTCAATGATGATGTTGTGCATGATCAAACATGCATTCATGATCTCTCCCGTCTGCTCGGCCGACCAAGTGAGAGGAGGACACCGCACAATGGTAAACCTCTGCTGGAGCACTACAAATGCACGCTCGACATCCTTTCTTGTGCTCTCTTGTACCGAGGCAAACTAGGATTTCTTGTTACCTAGAGGATTAGAAATTTTCTTCATAAATGTTGACCATCTTGGATAGATACCATCCGCTAGGTAGTACCCATTGTTGTACTCGTGGCCATTGACAACACAGTTTACTGGCGGAGCATGACCTTCAACAAGTTTCGCGAACATAGGGGAACGCTGCAACACATTGATGTCATTGTGAGATCCTGCCATGCCGAAGAACGCATGCCAAATCCAAGTCTCGTGATCTGCCACTTCCTCAAGTACCACGTTGCAAACTACTTGATGGCCCCCTTTGTACAATCCTTGTCATCCAAATGGACAGTTCTTCCAGCTCCAGTGCATGCAATCAATGCTTCCAAGCATACCAGAAAAACCTCTTGCTTCATTTGTTGCCAGAATCCGAGCAGTTTCCTCCTCATTTGGTTTTCTCAAGTAGTTTGGGCCAAACAGTTCCACTATCGCAGTGCAGAATCTGTACATGGCTTTGATAGCCGACTACTCAGACATGCGGAGATAGTCGTCCTGGCCATCTGCAGGGGCACCATATGCACGCATTCTCATAGCAGCAGTGCACTTCTGAATTGAGGATAAACCTACCATCCCCACGACATCTTTCTTCATCTTGAACCAGGGGTCGTGCTCCCTCACATTCCGCACCAATGTGTTGAACAACCTTCGGCTCATCTGAAATCTCCGTCGAAAATCCTTTGCATCGAATCTTGGCTCATCGGCAAAATAGTCGGCGAAAAGCATGCAGTGGCCCTCAATTCTCATCCTCGGTTTCGTCTTTCTCCTTCCAAACTTGGATCCTCCTCACTTTGGTTCGCGATCGGCTTCATCATCGGCGAGGAGTTGTGCCAAATAAGTAAGAACAAGCAAGTTCTCATCTTCCTCCTCGTTGATATCGGCTTCTTCCTCGAAGAAAAAGTTCACCATCATCTCATCGTCGCTGTCCATCTGTAGAAATGAAAATGGCTTTAAAATATGACAAAAACAACGGCCGGCGCCCAACCGAGCAAATCGCCGAACACCTTGGGGGCGAGGTGGTTACCTCTGTTCGCCGGAGGTGGCGCCTGAGGTGGCGCCGGTGGGTCGGAGGCGCGGCGGGGGGAGGACCGAGGGCGGATGGGCAGCCGGAGGCGCCGGTGGGGTGGTGGCGCGGCGGAAGAGAGCGGCGACGCTGCGAGGCCAAGGGAGACGGCAGAGGGCGAGGCGGCATGTGCGGGGCGCAGATGAGCGAGGTGCAAGGGGACGTGGCGCAAATGGATGCTTTGTGTCGCTAGCAAGACGGACCCGGGACACGAAACGACTCGTCCGACGCCTCCACGGGAACCCTGGGAGGCGGGGTTGGTCTGGATTTACCGGACGGAAACAGGAGGGCGTCCGGACGGGAAGTCCCAATGGAAGACGTGAGTGGACACGCTCAGGCCCGTTCGGGCGCGACCGGAGATGCTGATGCTGTTAGCTTGGTGCCGGGGCTGCGTCAACGGGCACTTGGGACATCAAATCGGTGAGGGGATGTGCATGAACCGGGAGATTTCATTTGTGGTACTAGTAGGTGCCTTGTTCGATGACGGGGCTGGGTGCTGTTGCCCTTGCAATTAATCCACCGGGTTTCCTGATCTGCCAAGCACGATCCGCCATTGCCAAATGATTAGAAGCAAATAATGGAACGGAACGCACGATTGTTCCGTGCGATTTTGCTGGTGGGTTGGGCAGTCGATCTGTTGGGTTTGGGTACGTGCACACATTAAGCAAGATTCTTGTGATGTCTGCTAGCTGACTTGTGCGTGAACTGTATCCAGGTCACGCCCCAGCTCCCAGCTGTAGGCTGTAGCAGGTACCAGAGCAGGCGACGGGCTCCCCTACGCGCACTCTGGTCTCTGCCACGCATTCAAACGATTAGTACTGTATATTAAACCGGGGCGATTGGCATTGAGCTGTATCTGGATGCGATACCTATACCACAGGAGCTAGTTGCATTACAAATCTTCCTGGCTGTCTCTTGCCACGCCAAGATTCTCTCAGCATCCTGTCCCCGTGCCGGCTCGGGTGGTTCCGTGTACGCCGGCGAGGGGTCACGGCCCAAATAATTAATCCACGGTACGATACGACCTGTAAGTTGAACACGTAGGCTTGCTCCCTTGCGAGCGAACTCGGCAGCGAGTCAGATGTCAGCCTGCAGGCCGGAGGTGGAGATGAGCTGTCCACTCACAGCTGTGTGTGTACTGACATTGACATTTCTATAGTACCAACGGAGCTTCTCGGATTGTTCTTCTCCCCAACCGTGCGCTTCCATCGATCACTGTATTTGACTAAGCAGAGGAGCACCGGATCAGGAGCCCGACCGATCTATCTCCTGTCCAGCTAGGAACTATATGACCGCATGTTACCCATGGATGACGATCACGGGCTAGCTAGGTTAGCGTAGTTTACTCCACTTGCCACTGCCAGTGTGCACTGTCTAGTGGCAGTACAGTAATGCCAAGCCGAGGACAGATATTGTAGCATCTTCAGATTGAACTGGTGACAATCACCTACGTACGACTTTCGTCGAGCACGCACTTGCCGTTGGGCAACTTGTGCTGCTGTTCGAGCGGTGACTTGTACTAGTGCTGTGCGTGTGTGTGTACAGATGCCGGCAAAACGTCGCGATTCGCCTTGATCGCTTCGAAACTAGCAAGGCCGATCGTGCGTGGAGAACGGATCTGATTCCAGGCCGAGCCGAGCTGTGTTAAATTAGGCTGGGGGCGACTGACAGCATTAACGCTAGCCTGTCTGTTCTTATCCTCGACGAACAAGAATCGTCTGAGACGCCCAGGGAGCGTTGCCCTCCATATCCAGTTATCCACAAGTAAACTTGCCTTTCTTCTCTCCCAAATCCGAGACTGGCCGGCTGCTTGACCCGGCTCGGCTCGCTACGGTCGAAAAGGGCCAGGAAACTTAACCCAAAGACTTCTTCAGGTTCGTTCCGTTGATGTTCTGCGGTCGCTGGCCATGGGCCGTAAACGGACCGACCGGCCGGCCGTGCCGCACGCGAAATTGCTTTGCGACTGCGATGAAGTTGCATGATCGTCTACGTGCGCCGGCCGCCGGCGGCGGCAGCGTTCCGACCCGTTCAGATTCCGACTTCCTTGCCAGGAAACTGCGTTTAAAGTCGCAACGCGACGCACAGAGTCTGCGTCTTTTCTTTGGCTTTTCTTTCCCGAGTCTGCGCCTGAACCGCACCGCGCGTACGTCGCCACGAGAGTTTTCCGTGCAGTGAGTGAGTGGGCCGCGACCGTCGGGTGGACTGTAATGGATACTGAGCTGAGGAAGGTGGGTTCAGCCGTGCGATCTTTTTAGACTAAAAGGGCGCCCCCCGGCTTCATTGAAACCAAACGAGTTCGAAGTTATTACAGCACACGAGCCCAACGCCAGAATGGCGCGCTAGTAACCAAAGTACCAAAAGCTCAACATAGGGAGGGGACACAGGTTTCAGCAAACACAACACTCCTCCCGCTAGGATGCAGAGCAAACGAAACAACGACGCAGCAGCTAAGGCAGGGACTTGGCCCAGAACCTGGCCAGCACCCTCTTGCACGTTGCTACCTGGGCAGCATCTGTCTCCGGCAGCAGCATCACCTCCAGGCAATTCGGAGCAGATCCCCCCGGCGCTTGTTCAGCTCCAGGATGACTCCTTCCAGGATGGGCGTAGATGATGGAGGCGCCAGGACCCTCCACTGATCCAGCTCCTCCACGGTCCTTCGCCAGACGTCCCGAACACCTGGCCAGACGAGTCCCTGAAAACACATATCATTTCTCAGTTTCCATAATGCCCACAACACTGCTGCACAGGTAGAGTTGATATGAGAATTCTTTTTTTCGCTGAGCCACCATCTGGCAATGCTTTCAAAATCAGCCCCCACTTCCACACCAAGCAAATCAGAGACAACAGGCCAGATCTGTTTAGCCACAAAACAATCAAAAAATAAGTGGCAGCAAGTTTCTGCTTCAGAACAGAACAAGCAGGAGCCATCATCAACCGTTCTGCGTTTGGCCAAGTTATCCCTAGTTAGCAAACGATTATTGGCAAGAAGCCACAGGAAAACATGCAGGCGAGGCTGGACTTTGAGCCCCCAGACAGCTGGGGTGAAACGGGAATAATCCCTCTGTTGTTGACAAAGCCATAAAAAGAACGCACGCTGTATACGCCTGATGAATGAAACATCCATACAGGCATATCCTCATCATCTGTCAATGGCATGGTATTAACTAGTTGGACAAGTTCCAGCCACAAGGCATATCCTTCAGGAGAAACATTTCTCCTAAAGGTAAGGTGAAGTTCACCATTCTGACAGGCCTGGGCCACTGTAATCTCTGGCTCATTCGAAATTTCAAATAGGCTCCAGTAGCAAACAGCTAGACTACAGTTCCCTATCCAAATATCACTCCAGAATTTGATTTTTCTACCATTGCCCACTTTCCATTTGTATCCGCACTTAGCAGCCCTAGCTGCCCACATTACTCCTTTCCAGAAAGGAGAGCAGATATTTGGGGCAGAGGAGAAAACATTAGGATCAGGATCATATTTGAAATCAACAATTTGTTTCCAAATTTTGCCAGAATCATTGTGGTATCTTTTAACCCAAGAAGCTAAAAGGCAAAGATTAAAGTCACCTAGATTCTGTACACCTAATCCACCAAATTCCTTTTTCATGGAGACAAGCTCCCAGTTTGCTAGGTGGTACTTTTTGTTATTTTCAGAATCACTCCACAGGAAGTGAGCCATCTGAGAATTAATGGCTTTAATAGCCCACTTAGGGAATTTGATAACTGACAGAAGATACATAGGTATACTAGCCAGACAGGCTTTCAAAAGCACAAGCCTACTTTGATAGTTAAGAAGCTTACCTCTCCAACCTGCAAACCTCTTAAAGGTTTTATCCACAATAGGTTGCAGGTCCTCTTTTTTCAGTTTGGAATAATGCAGAGGTACACCAAGGTACTTACAGGGAAATTCAGCTTTTTTACAGCAGAAAATTTGAGCAAAGAGATTTTTTTGATCCTCCTCAACATGCACAGACATTAAGTCAGATTTGTGATAATTTATTCTCATGCCAGACATTTGTTGAAAGCAGGCTAAAATCCACTTCAAGTTCCTAGCAAATTCAATTTTAGCTTCAAGGAAAAGAATTGTGTCATCAGCATACTGAAGACTAATAATCCCTCCAGGAATAACTTGAGGGAGCAGCCCTAAAATCAATCCACCAGCAGCTGCTTTAGACAGCATTTTGGAAAACACATCCCCTACCAAGTTAAAGAGGATAGGGGAGCAGGGATCACCTTGCTTGAGGTCTTTACCCACTTTAAAGTAAGAACTATTGGTGTCATTAATCCTGACACAAAGGGAGCCCCCCACTAAAAGTTTTTTAATCCATCTCCTAAAAGTAGGGCCAAAACCTCTAGTGGCAAGCATTTCATCAAGGAAGTCCCAATCTACTCTGTCATAAGCCTTTTCATAATCTAATTTCAGCACCAGGGCAGGTTCCCCCCCTAGTATGGGCTGCATGAATTAATTCCTGAGCAGAGACCACACTTTCAAGGATAAACCTACCCTTGATGAAGGCAGTTTGGTTGGGAGAGATTAATCTACTCGCCACCCGAGAAAGTCTATTAGTAATTGCTTTTGAAATTATTTTCAAGCTGCAATTGCCTAGGCTAATAGGCCTGAACTTCTTCATCTCTCTAGCATCAGGTTCTTTTGGAATCAGAGTCACTATAGCATAGTTAAGCCTAGCTACAGGCAAGTTACCAAGCTCAAAGTCTTTAACTAATGCCATAAGGTCATCCTTAATGATTTCCCAAAATTTCTGGTAAAAGAGGAAGGAGAACCCATCTGGACCAGGAGCTCCATTGGCATAAGAGCCAAAGACAGCTTCCTTAATTTCTTCCTCAGAGAAAGGGCTCTGGAGCATAAGGTTTTCCTCAGAGGTAACCAAATCTTCCTGTTCCCAGAACCCTTCTCCTATACCAAGGTTCATCCTAGCCTCAGCAGCAAACAAGGACTTATAGAAGTCCACAGCCACTTGGAGCTTATCTCCAGTTTGATCCACAGGACCATTAGGCCCATCCAGAACAGCTAGCTGTTTTTTCCTCCTTCTTTGATTGGCTATTGCATGAAAGTAGGAAGTATTTCTATCACCCTCCTTAATGAATTTATCTCTGGATCTTTGCCAGGCCTTAGTTTCTTCTAATTTAAGCAACCTATCCAGGTCACATTTGATTTGTTTGAGCCTCACCTTTTCCTGTTCAGACAGGAGGTTGGATTCAGAGAATGTATCCAGGATGTCAAATTCCTAAATGAGATCATTCCTTTCCTTTCTATTGGCTGCATCAATATTGATGCTCCATCCTTTGCAATTTCTTCTAAGAGCTCTCAACTTGAACTGCCACCTATCAATAGGGGAGGTCAAGGTGCAAGGGGAATTCCACACTCTTCTAACAAGAGTATGAAAGTCAGGATATTCAAGCCACCACTTCTCAAACCTAAATAGCCTGGGAGGTGGGTTACTGCCAGAACCAGTGTCTAGCAGCAGAGGGGTATGATCACTGACAGGTTTAGGTAAAGCCCTCACAGTAGTAAGAGGGTATTTTGCATCCCAGTCAGTGCTAGCAAGGATTCTATCCAAAGTAGCCATAATGGGGTCATCTTGGTTATTAGACCAAGTAAACCTCCTATTAGACAAATCATAATTAATTAAGGCCCAAGAATTAATCCAGTCATTGAAGAGAAAGGTCCAGTTAACATTAACTGTACCATTATTTTTCTCAGATGCATCCCTAACCAGATTAAAGTCACCCCCTATCAAAGTAGGGAGAGAACTCTTATCCATGATACTATGCAGTTCAGCAATAAACTGCACCTTGAAATCATAGTAAGGGGTACCATAGACTACAACCAGTTGCCAGGAGAAATCATCAAAGATATTCCTAACAGTCACAGCAATACAATACTCAAAACAAGTATGAGCAATAATCTCAAATTTGTCTGTTCTAAATCTCACCAGGATACCACCAGCAGTACCCTTGGCAGGAAGAGAAATCCAAGAAAAATCCCAGGGACCAGAAATAAATTTCAGGAAACTAGGAGGGAAAGTCATCTTTTTAGTTTCCTGGATCCCCACAAAGTCCAGCTTGTTTTTGAAAATAAAATCAGCTAAAGCTTGTTTTCGGCCAGGTCTCCCTGTGCCTCTACTATTCCATAGGCCTCCTATCATGAGAACTCTGTTTTTTTCTACTAACAGTCACCCAAGGATTACTTTTAAGGCTTGATTCAGGATCAGTCATCTGATCAGAACTCAGGCAAGTATCCTTATTAATTTTAGGGTAGGTAATAGCAGGGAATTGGGTATTATCATCAAGGTCAATGCTAGAGGGGAGAGAAGTAATTGGATTATCAATTGCAAAGGCATGATTGAGAACAATCTCATCCTGGATCATTTGATCTATATTGATCCGTGCGATCTTTTACTACAGGAGCGTAGTTTTTTCTTGACAACTTTTGCTGGGTTGCCTATACATGGCTTGTAGCGAGTTGAGTGGTTCGCCTCGCTCACCGGGAGGCCCTATACCTTAGCGAGCTAGAGTATCGCCTCGCTTACGTCTCACACTGCATGGGCCTGGGTACCTGGCCCAGTACGGGTCTACTTAGACTAGCGATCGACCAACTCCCAGCGCAAGCGTGTCTGCTAGACTAGCCATGGACAAAGTCCCAGCGTAAGCGTGTCTGCTAGACTAGCGATCCACAAAGTCCCAGCGCAAGCACACATACGTTTTTTCCTTCTTCCGATTTTATATACATTTTTTTATTTTTAAATATGTTCGTCTTCCGCCAGCTGCAAGATTGACTCGCCCGCACTGGGGAGTATATTTTGAAAAACCTGAATATTTACTTATTATAAAAATATTTTATATGAATGAATTTTACTTTTGAACAATTTTTATATTTGAACGATTTAAAAAAATATAAATGATTTTAAACATGAACAAAAATGTTACATATGAACAATTCTCAAATTTGAACAATCTTTTATCTGAATATTTTTTAGTTTGAACAAAAATTCACCACAAACTTTTTAGTGAAACCATCGATGTCCCAAAAAAATATCGATAAACCAAAAATAATAGCGAACCAAAATTTTGGATGAACGAAAATTAATAGTGAACTGAAAATACGAATATAAAAAAAAAATGGTGAAACGAAAATAATAGTGAACCAAAATTTTCGGTGCACCGAAAATACCGATTAACCAAAAAATAAGTGAACCAAAAATTTCGGTGAACAAAAATTGTTCCAAATTTCAAAATGGTTCCAAATTGAAAATGGTTTCAATCTGTAGATAGTTTAATTTTTAAAAATGTTTCAAACTAAAAATAGTTCAAAATTTAAAATGGTTCCATGTTTGAAAAAAGTTTAGTGAAACATAAACGGAAAAATGATTCATATCTTTAAAATAACAAAAATGAACTATTTCCAAATAAAGAAAAATAAAAAATAAATGATAAAACAGAAAAGGAAACAGAAAAATAAGGAATAAAACGAAAAAAAACAGAAAAGAAAAGAAAATAGGAAGAACTAAAAACAACAAAAAGGAGACAATAAAAAAATATTGAAAACGAATATTTTCCATGAACGCATGGTGGCCTAGCGGTTGGGGATGCCATTAGAAAAAGGGAGGCCTCTCGGAAGCAAACGGAAGGGCAAAACAAACGCAGGCGAGCGCGACACGTGCCGGGCGCATGTGCGAGGAATCGGACGGTACGCGCGTTTCTTTTCAGATCTGTTTTTTCAAAATGAAATATCTTTAGAACCGTAATTCAGAATTATGAACCGTTTTCATATTTGAGCTCCTCGCGTCGAGATCTTTTAAACTAGATCCCATGTTGATAGGTTTCGAGAATTTTTTTTTCGAACTTTGTACACCCCGTTGTTTATACTTTATACTTTCGGTAGCACGCATGCGCGCGTGTACACCATGTATATCATATATATCTAGTAGCACGATGCTCGACTTCGCCTCGATATTTTTTTACGGCTCGGTTTCGCCTCGATAACCATTTAGAAAAATATTGAAGAGGGTACATAGGTCGTTGTGCGCATTGGTCGAAGCGTGCATTGATCGTAGTGCGTACTACGGCTCGGCGTTGCCTCGTACTACCGCTCGGCTTCGCCTCAAACAAAACGGCTACGGCGTTCATCTAAAAAATACACACGTGTTGTATCTAAAAAGTATAAAAAATTAGTTACTAAAAAGTATATATAAACGTTATTTCTAAAAGTATACATGTTGCAGGTAAAAGTATACAATAATTGCTACTGAAAACTGCACAAACATTGTTCTGAAAGTATAAAAAAAATGTTACTGAAAATAGAAAAAAACTTTTCTGGAAAGTATTGAAACATGTTACTGAAAGAATAAAAACTGTTCTGGAAAGTATACGCACGGTGTACCTGGGTGTACATCCGCGTGGGTGTACACATCCGACTGGGCGTACAACCGCCTGAGTGTACGCCGGCCCTTCATTGGGTGTACACCGTCTGGTGTACAAAACGCGTGGGTGTACAAACGTCTGGGCGTACACCCGTGGTGCACGTGTGTGTACGTCAGCATATGCACTTGGGACGTACTTCGTTCACTGCACGTGGGCGTACAACCGTGTGTAACTGTGCGTACATCAGTTTCTCGAAACCTATCAACACGAGATCTAATTTTGATGATCTCGACGCGTGGATCTCAAATATGAAAACGGTTTGTAATTTCGAAAAACGTTTCGCGATATATTTCATTTTGAAGAAACGGATCTCGAAATAAATGCGTACCAATCCATCCTCCGCCCGCGCGTGGAAAAGGAAAAACCTAACAAAACTCTCTGGTGGCGACACTTGTGACGCATGCGGATACTCTCTGGAGGGTAGGAGGAAGCAGAAGGTGACAAGTGTCGCGCTGTGGACGCGCGCGGGGTGACCTTCCGGAAGGGAGGTTTTTTTCTAGTGATTTCGTTGTGCTCATGTTTCCCTGTTTCTTAGGTTGCAGGTTCAAATACTGGTATCTCCACGTTTACGAATTATTTTCACAAAAAATATTTAACTAATGGGCCGGCCTGGTAATTAGGTGTACGTGGGCGAGTCGGGGTTAGAACTCGCAATAGGCGAGATATAGGGCCTGCGTCGCATACGCGTACGCGCCACTGAGCCTGGCCCAACACAGGCTCCAAGGCCAAACGAGCCAGCCAGAGCTACAGCCTGGCACCGCTTCGATCAGTGCATAACTACCATAATCACATGTTTTTTTTCCTTTTATAGCTATCATTTTTAAAAACATTGTTCAGTTTTGAAAATCACTAGCTAAAAACATTCAGATTTGAAAGAAAATCGGATTAATTTTTTTTTCATGATTTTAAATTGGTTCAGATTTTTTTCTTTTATAGCTACCATTTAAAAAATGTTCAGTTTTAAAAATCACTAGCTAAAAGAATTCAGATTTGAAAAAAAAAAATCGGATTTGAAAATTGTTCATGATTTTAAATTGGTTCTGATTTAAATTTTATTCACTTGCTAAAAAGGTGAACAATTTTTTAAAATAGTGAACAATTTTTTAAAATGAGCAATATTAAAAATGTGAACAATTTTTTAAACCGGTTAACAATTTATGAAAAATGGTGAACATTTTTTAAATTGAACAATTTTTTAAAATGGTACAGAAAATGTTCAGACTTAAAAAAAGAAAGTTAATAAAGAGAAAAAAATACGTGAAGGGAGATGGACCGGCCACGCGGGGAACCCATGCAGGCGAGCTTGTGCTTCGTCTCGCAACGAGCGAGATATAGTGCCTGCGCTTTTGCTAACTAGACCGTGCGAGCGAGATATCATGCGGATGGGCCTCGTTCAACCCGAGAGTACTAGAAAGTTATCCTATTTATAGCTCTTTGCCGCGCGGGATGCTCGCCCATCACACTCCGCGCCGTACTGGGCCAGCCCATTTTGCCGTTTTCCATTGTTTTGGTCTTCTTCTCCCCCTTTTCTGTTATTCAGGGCTTTTTAAATGTATTTTCTGAAAATTGTTTAAATTGAAAAATTTCAAGAAAAATGTTATAAATGTAAAATTGTTTAAACTTGAAAATATTTAAATTTTAATTTTAAAATTGTTCTGATTAAGAAAAATTCAAATTATAAAATTGTTCAGTTAGAAAAAGTTCACATTAAAATTTAGTCAAATTTAAAAACATCCGTTCAAAAAATTGGTTTAAAATAGTGCAGAGCCAGGTCGAGCCAGTCAAACGAAACAATCCTTACGTGGTGATATTGGTTCGGAAGTAGTGTGTGCATGCTATGCTAGTTTCTTGTCTAATGATAAATGGACCTAACTCATTATGACAGGGAAGGACACTTCGTGCGTGCGACGTGAGTTGCTTCCGCTAGTAAACGCGGCATATATGTCGAGACATCGTAGTAGTGTTTATAAACGGGGGTGCTATGAGTCTACTGGTAGAACCGCGGGGGGACGTGGTAGTACGACAAACGAGAACACAAAGTTTACCCAGATTCGGTACGACGCAACTAGTCGGCGTTTCTACTCCTGCAATCTCAGTAAATCAGGACTGAAGCCTGAAGTATACAAAATACAATGTGAGTATGGTTTCGCTAACTCGGTGAGGATCTACTTCTCGGCGAGTTGACTTCTAGAAAAATTGTTGTATCTGTTTTGTTGCTCCCGTCTGGCTTTATATAGATAGCCAGATTAGGTCTTACAGAGAGGAAACCTAGAAGACTACGGAAAGTATCTAACTTGAAAAGTAAGGAATCCGTCTTCTCCTCCAGGCAGCACCACTTTGGGATGTGGTCCGGCTTCCTCTAGAATCCGGCTTCCTGCGCATCAGTTTACTGGGCCGCCCAATGGATTATGATCCATTACCGACGGGCCACCCTGGTAATCTGGCTCTTAGGCCAATGCCGGACATACCCCTAATAAGTATACCCCAAGAAGGATTAAGACTTCACTCTGCTGCTCTTCGTCTATTATCATTCGTTCTGAGAAATGTCGGCATTCTGTCTTGATTATTCTTTTCCCAAAAATATCTTAACTCAAAACTCGGATTTTAACATGGTCTGACTTTTTTTACACGAGCCTTCGCGGAGAAAGAACCTTGTGACATCAGCGATGAAATCCTGCTGACGCTGATGTCACGGATGTTCAGTCAAAACCCTGAAACGTATCCTCTGACAGATTCTCGCGGGAAACAAGGAGATAGCAATTATCACCCCGTCCCCTCATTTCCCGGAAATTTCGGGCATAACCCGCGTCGCGCATCCAACGGCTAAAATAGCCGTTGGAGCTAATCTCCGCACATCTGCCTATAAATAGCCGTCTCGAGTGCTCCGAATCCTTTTCCGCTTCTTCTTCTTCCTCGAGCACACAGAGCCCTAGCGCCCAGCACCCAAGTTTGACAGCACGCAGAGACCGAGCCCCCGAGCTTCTCCCCAGAGAGACTATCGGAGGAACAAGTTTGCGACTGCGCCGCCAGAAAATGGCAACAGGAGATTCCCCCCGCGCCTCCGACTCGGCGAGCGCCGCCGTGGATATCGAATCCATCATCAACGACCTAGACCCCCTCCTCGACTCCCCGCCTCGCACCACCGCGAACGCGCCGGAGGGGGCCGTCCGCGAGCCGGCCAGCGAGGATCTGCCTCCCGCAGCCGGAACCATGCCGCCGCCAATGGCTACTTTTCCTCCTCCGCCTCCCTTCTGTGAGCCTGCGGAGGAAGATGCTACTCACGGCGGCGAGGACGTCGTCGCTTCCACCACCGCCGAAGGTGAAGACGAAGGAGAGGAGAACGCCGGGAATTGGAGCCACTGTAATGTGGTTCCTACCCTTCTCCCGGCATTGGAGAAAGAAGGGTTTGTGGTAAAAGGAAAATGGCGGGTGTTGGATATATACCGATTAGGGGTATGTCCGGCGTTGGCCTAAAGAGCCAGATTACTGGGTGGCCTGTTGGTAATGAATCACAGTCCATTAGGTGGACCAGTAAGCTGATGCGCAGGAAGCAAGATTCTAGAAAAACCCGGACCACGGCCCAAAGTGGTGCGGCTTGGAGAAGAAGACAGATTCCTTACGTTCCAAGTGAGATACTTTCCGTAGTCTTCTAGGTTTCCTTTCTGTAAGACCTAACCGGCTATCTATATAAAGCCGGACGGGAGAGACGAAACAGAGAGAACAATTAGCTAGAAGCCAACTCGCCGAGAAGTTGATCCTCGTCGAGTTAGCGAAACCATACTCACATTGTAGTTTGTATACCTCAGGCTTCAGCCCTGATTTAGTGAGATTGCAGGAGTAGGAACGCCGCCTAGTTGTGTCGTACCGAACCTGGGTAAAACCTGGTGTTCTCGTTTGTCGTACTACCACGTCCCCCACGTTTCTACCCTTAGGCTCATGGCACCCCCGTCTATGATCCTTACTATGATGTCTCGACAGTTGGTGCCCACCGTGGGGCCAGCGGCGTCAGGAGTTACGTTTCGATCGGGAATACTCGCCGAAATCGGCAGTACAATAACTGTTGGAAGATTGGATTTCGACGGCGACGTCGGGCGCTTCCTCGACAACGGATCATACATGCCAGCACGGAATCACCTGGTAAGTGCCTGCATTTTACCAATCGAATCTGAATTTTTTTTATCGGATTAACAGCAGATTCCGTGCTATGGAATTCTGTGGTGGAAGCAAATTTATCCCACCCTCCCTATACCCAATTGAGGAAAACTATGATACCGGATTCTGCTCAAATCGCCAAAACAGTGGTGAAATTGCCGCCTCTCCGGAGATGCCTGCAATTAGATCTCACTTTATTGGCATGTGCAATCTGAGGTCGCGGATAACACGGAAGAAACTAATCCCGTCGAAGAAGCAGAAAACAATAAACCCACAGAATAAGTGGAAGATCCGACACCCGTCAGCGAAACGACGAACTCAGAGAAAGGTAAAATCTATGCAGGGGAGCTTCCATGAAGTACTTATGGCAAAACCGACTGAAAACTCGGATGCCGAAGAAGATGAAGACCCCAAAACACCTCCACCAGATGAGGAAAGAGAGGAAGGCGAAACTAGTCCAACCTACCCCGATGTCAAAGAATTGACAGAGGAAGAACCTAGAAAAAAGCCTCCCTCTTCCAAAAGAGAAAAAGAAGACTGCCAAGAAACTCCAGTATAAACTCCAGAAGAAAAAGTTGGCAGATATTGCCAACCAAAACCTGGAAGTAGAAGGAGGAAGCGGAGTCACACCTTCAGAGAAGAAAAAGAAAGAAATCCCTGTTCCCCAAATGTCGGAACAGGACGAGATCGATCTGATCAAATCCCCGGTTGGACCTCACGAACCACCGGAAGTGCTAGAAGCCAGAAGGCAAGCCCTTATGCGGTAGCCGCAACACCTATTCCAATCTCAAGAAAACCTCCTCAAAGCGCAAGCTACTGTAAAAGCAAAGCATGAGGAAATTGAAGAATTCGAACGACGGAATATGTCCGGGATAAAACCCACGAGATTACCCGGAATTGCAAAGCCAAATGTACTGCCAGCAAAACAACGGTTGCAAAACCCTTCTTGGCAAAGACAGGTTAACATCGTAAACGCTAAGGGCGAACGCATCTACAAAACCGCAGCTGAAAACGCGGAAGCCGCGTTCTCCATCCTTAATGATGATCTGTACTCCAACAACGAAAAACTTCAGGGAGTGTATGCTTTCCTAGGAAAAGCATCACAACAGCAATAGCGAGGACAGGTAAGATCAGGGAAGTTGCAGATGACTCGTCCCTATGTAAAACTGCCACATGCCCCGCTGGAGCACCTGGACCTGGCGAACCTGGAGATTCAGGCGATTCTAAGGAAAAGAAGGGAAATCCCAAAAAGGACAAGAAAATACCGGACAAAGAAAGGCTAAGGAGTAGAAAAGCCGAAAGGTGGAAATAATCTCCGTCATCACAAAGAACGGGAGGGACAAAACCGGAAAGACGGAAAAATAATGCCGCCCCCGAGACGCCTAGCTGATAAAGCCGGAAGATATGTCAATTCTCACAGGCGTGAGAGATTTCGTACTCCTTCTAGGAACAAAGAAAGGCCAAGGAGTAGAAATCCACCTTATTCCAAAGGACACGACAACGGAAGAAATAGGGATAATCCCGGAAGAGCGCACTAGCGCAACAATGGGCCAGAAAGGAGTAGATCCTCTTCTGTCCATTCAGCCGACAGATATTCCGCTCACGTCGATAAGGCGGAAAGAGGCGATCGTCTACATTCTGGTTTCGCCAAAGTTGGTCCAACTTATTAAAAGTATACTAGAAGTACTAACCTAGATACGTGGCTCTTAGATTACTATACTGCCGTCCAGATTAACAAAGGGACAAATTTGGAGACTGTGAAGTTTCTTCCCCTTATGTTATTGGACGGAGCCAGAGGTTGGATCAATGGGTTACCATCAAGAACTGTCGACAGCTGGGAAGATATGGCGAAAGTATTCGCTCAGCACTTTTGGGGCATGTACAAACGTCCTAAGAGTATAAACCAACTGAACCGTTGCGTCCAATATGAGGACGAGTCGTATGTCGAATTTATCTCAAGATGGATAACAATGAAGAATAGTTTCTCTGGAGTAAGTGATGTACAAGCAATGCATGCTTTCATCAACGGCCTGAAACCCGGCCTTGTACCATTCATGGTTGGTTCAAAAGAGCACAAAGATCTCAGATCTATGCTTACCGCCGCCAATGAACACGCAACGGCTAAAGATGATATCGGAGCAAGAGGTGGAAATATTGATGCTTTGGCTCAGGCCAAAAAGACACCCCGTTCTGAAAAGAAGGCTACTCCAGAGGCACAACCAAAACCCAAAGAAGTAAACGCAACCTTTGGAAAGGATAATGGCAGCAAATGGAAAGGAAGAAGCATAGAACCAATCTCCTACTCTAAGGAATAATGGGAAAAGATAAAGTCAGAAAACTGTGTCCACCATTCACAATTTGGGAAGCCTACCCATACAAATGCACAGTGCCGCCTCAACAAGCATATGAAGGGCCCTGCAGGATCCGGGAATAAATGAAATAATTCCAAGAGGAAATTCAACAAGCAAAAGCCAGAAGTTGAGAAAGAAGAAAGTGAATCGGACACTGATGATAAAATCCAGGAACAACAACAAAAAGGCGAGCCAAAATTCCCGAGAGTTGAAGGAGAATGTAACCTAACTTTCCTGGCAACCCCCTCAGCAAAACAGGCAAAAAGAACACTTTGAGAAATCAACGCGTTTGTTCCTCCAACACCAAAATACTTGAAGTACTCAAATACGCCAATTACCTAGGATCAGTCAGATAATCCCGGAAACATCTCAGAACCCAGCACGCATGCTTTGGTCGTAAGACCTATTGTTCAAAACACTAGGCTCAAAAGAGTGCTGATGGATGGTGGATCCAGTATCAACATCATGTACCTGAGTACATTGAAACAACTACATATTTCCGAGACCCAGCTCAGGCACAATAACATATGTTTTCAAGGTATTGTTCCTTTCAGACAAGCACAATCCCTAGGATAAATTTCCCTAGACGTAACCTTTGAAAAAATAGAAAATTTCCGCCAGGAAAAGATCTCATTCAAGGTGGTGCCGTTCGAGAGTGTTTATCACGCAATACTCAGACGTCCGACTTTCGCCAAATTCATGGCAATATCATGTTATATCTATAACAAGCTGAAAATGTCAGGGCCAAAGGGATGAGTAATCACCATAACTGGAGATTACAAATTGGCAAACGGGATGGAGAAAGGAAATGCCCTTTGCACCGAGCAGGTGATTTGGAAGGAGGAATTGAAGGAGCTAGCTAAAGAAGTTTCGCCGATAGAAATGCCGGCAGAAAAAGAAAGCTGGAAGCCGACAGATAGTTTCAAGGCCTCGGAGAATACAAGACTAGTTATCCTACATCCCAAAGATCCGACAAAGTTTGTCGTACTGGGAACTAGGATGACTGACAAATAGGAAGACGCGCTCATCAAGTTTCTACGTGAGAACTGGGACATTTTCCCCTGGTGTCCTGCTGATATGCCAGGTGTGCCAGGGAACTTGCTAAGCACCAAGTCAAAGTAATTCCAGGATCAAAACCCGTCAAACAAGGTCTCCGTCGTTTCGATGGAAGAAGACGGAAGGCTATAGGCAAGGAAATTATCCGCCTTTTAGCAGCTGATTTTATCCGAGAAGTTATACATACTGATTGGTCTGCGAACCCAGTATTAGTCCCGAAGAAAGACAATATTTTTCTTAGGATGTGTATAGATTACACCGGCTTGAACAAATTGTGTGCAAAAGATAGGTTCGCGTTACCGTGAACCGATCAAATAATAGATGCCACTGCTGACTCTGAGCTTTTATGCTTTTTGGATGCTTATTCCGGGTACCATCAAATACGTATGAAGGAGGAGGATCAAATAAAAACTTCCTTCATAACTCTGTATGGAACATACTATTACATAGCCATGCCTTTTGGCTTGAAGAACGCCGACGCAACTTACCAGCGTTGCATGAAAAGATGCTTGCATAGTCAAATCGACAAAAATGTCCATGTTTACGTGGATGAAATTGCCGTCGTTTCCAAGGAAAAGGATAGACTCCTTGAAGATCTACGAGAAACCTTTGAAAACTTGCGCACTTATAAGATGAAGTTGAATCCATTAATGTGCGTATTCGGGGTTTCGTAAGGAAAGCTTCTGGGTTTTATCGTTTCTCACAAAGGAATAGAGGTAAACCTAGAAAAGATCAAGGCAATCTTGAACATCACAAGGCCTATGTACCTAAAATATATCCAAAGGTTGACGGGTTCTGCAGTCGCTGTTAGCAGGTTTATAACCCGGCTAGGTGACAAAGCTCTGGCATTATACAAATTGTTGAAGAAATCCGACAAATTTTTATGGAAAGAAGAAGAAGACAAAGCATTAAACCAGCTAAAAGATACCTTGATGAAAGATCCGATTTTGCCATCCCCAAAAGACGAAGAACCCATGTTACTATATCTTACAGCAACAAACATGGTTATTAGCGCCATGATAATCGTGGAAAGACGGAAAGATGAACAAATTGTACCAGACCAACATCCGGTGTATTACGTCAGCAAGGTATTCTCTGAGTCAAAACAAAGGTATCCACATTATCAAAAACTAGCATATGGCATGTTTTTTGCATCTCGAATACTCCGTCATTATTTCCAAGGACATTCCATAACAGTGGTAAGCAAAGCACCACTAGGGGATATTATCAACAATGCAAGGCAACTGGCCGAGATTCCAAATGGGGCATTGAGCTCGCTGCGTTCGACATTAAGTACCAACCCTGGACGGCAATTAAATCCCAAGTGTTGGCAGATTTCGTCGCTGATTGGACAGAAGCAATGGTAAACACACCAATGTCGGAGTCGGAATATTGGATCATGCATTTTGATGGATCCAAAATGAAAGAAGGCGCTGGAGCTGGTGTAGTGCTTAAATCTCCAAAAGGTGACATAATAGAATATGTATTACAAATACATTTCAACACCGATAACAATGTGGCAGAATACGAAGCTTTGCTTCATGGCTTGCATATTGCAAAAGAGATATGCGTCAAGCGTATACTTTGTTATGGTGATTTGGACTTGGTACAACATCAGCTAAACCAAACATGGGATGCCAAAAGCCCCATTATGGCCGAATATGGGAGAACCGTGGATGAGTTTTCCATTTGCTTCTTAGGATTTGAGGTACTCCATATCAAAAGGGAAGAAAATTGGAACGCAGATGCATTAGCCCGCATGGGCTCGGAAAGAGTGAAAACCCTACCACCTGGTGTGTTTCTTCAACATTTTCATGAACCATCAATCAAAGGTGGATATGTTGATTATTCTCTCGTTTCCGAGTCAATTGAAGTCCTGCTTGTTAACCCGGATTGGAAAATTCCATACTTAAACTTCTTAGTTGATCAGAAATTCCCGGATCGAGCAAACGAAGTCTTGCAAAGGCAGATACAACGCCGATGCAAAGGATACACAGTAATCAATGGTTGTCTGTATAAACGCAGTACTATCGGAATTTTTCAGCGGTGTATTTCACCAGAAAAAGGACGAGAAATTTTGCAAGAAATCCATGCTGGAGATTGCGGACACCATGCTCAGTCAAAAAGCATTCCATGCAGGGTTTTTCTGGCTCACAACCAAGGTAGATGCGGAACACATAGTAAACACATGTGCCGGATGTCAGTATTACGCTAAACAGGCGAATATGCTAGTTCAAGCACTCAAAACTATCCCCATAACATGGCCATTTGCGGTCTGGGGGCTAGATATGATGGGACCATTCAAAACTGCACGAGGTGGACTAACACATCTACTCGTTGCAGTAGATAAGTACACCAAGTGGATGGAGGCGAAGCCCATCAAAAAACTTGACGGTGTGACTGCCATAAATTTCATCATTGACATAGTCATGAGATATAACGTTCCACACAGCATAAACACGGATAACGGGACAAATTTCTCTATTGGAGAGTTCGCAAAATATTGCTGACAAACGGGAATTCGCCTAGATCTTGCATCTGTGGCACACCCACAATCCAATGGACAGGTTGAACGAATGAATAGTTCTATCCTGCTGGGAATACGCCCAAGACTCGAATCTCCTCTTCATAGAGCAACTGGAGCATGGGTAGAAGAATTACCTTATGTGCTTTATAGTATTCGAACGGCGCCAAATAGATAAACAGGACAAACTCCGTTTTTCCTGGTTTATGGTGCAGAAGCAGTGCTTCCTACGGACATGCTCCATGATAGCCCAAGAGTGCTAGCATACGAAGACTCGGATGCAGAAAATGCACGACAGGATTCCGTCGATCTCTTAGAAGAGAACGAGAGCTTGTGCTACAAAGATCCGCCATTTATCAGCAAGGATTGTGACGTTATCATTGTCGAAAAATCAAACACCGTTCTTTAAAAAAAGGTGACTTGGGGCTAAGATTGGTGCGGGAAAGGAAGCACAAGTTAGCCCCAGTTTGATAGGGACTATTTGTCATCAGCAAGGCTATGAAAAATGGATCTTATTACCTTGTAGATATTCAGGATACAGAAGATGATCCTAAAAAACTGAATCACAAGAGAAAGAGAAAGATAGATGTAGAACTGGGAGAGACAAAGAGACCCTGGAGCATCCAGCAGTTACGTCCCTTTTACACTTAGTTCAAATTCTATGTAAACATCTTTCAGATCATGAAATAAAGTTGTCAGAATTCATGCATTATTTATCTGCCTTGTTGTTATTGTTCAAAGCATAGTACCGCCTTATCTATTTCCCAATGATCTTTCAAATTGCTTCAATGTTAACCCGAATTTTGCCTGCGTGCTCGAAGTTATAAAACTGAATGCTTTTCTGGCCTAAGGAGGCTTAAGGAAACCCATATTGTGCCTACGTGCCTGAGTTTCATAATTTTTCAAAATTCCTTACTTTTTCCTAAGTATTATCTAATAGTTTGTATGTTGGGTCACTGGAATTAGTAAGTAAAAATGCCTAAGTACAATCCATGTTTCCGAGTTTCGACTAATAGGCTTGAGCCCAGTCACTTGGCATCAAGATTAAGTACTATTGAGCCATTTCAACACTAAGGACAGTCAAAACGTATA
Organism: Alopecurus myosuroides; assembly: GCA_028641055.1. Taxonomy (NCBI): domain Eukaryota; kingdom Viridiplantae; phylum Streptophyta; class Magnoliopsida; order Poales; family Poaceae; genus Alopecurus; species Alopecurus myosuroides. The sequence continues at coordinate 661,319,716 of CM054057.1, forward strand.
AGCCAGAGAACTTAGAAAGAAAAGGAATTAAAACGCAGAAAACTTGCAAAGACTTAAATTTTACTGCAAAAGGAATGAATACTTCTTTATACAAAATATAGATAGCATTACAATAGATATTACATTGGAAGAATAGTAATGCTTCTATTTGTTCTCGAACAGCTACTCAGGAATTAGGCGGCCTCCTCAAACTCCGAGTCCCCCTCGTCGTTGTCGCTGTGGTTCTCAGGAGTTGCCGGAATCTTTTCCTCCGGGTAGAAGGTCGAGATTGACACCATTTGAGCTATCTTGATGGCATGCCCCTTGACAGACTCAAAAATGTCGGCTCTCTGCACTTCCGTGTACCCTTGAGGAATACCGGTCGCGACACGCCAGGACTTCGCGGTGGTATAATGCATACGGATTAGCCCATGGGCCATGCGCGCACCACCGCGAGCAGCGGAGTGGAACCAAGATTCTTTCTGGTTCGCCACCTCCTCTATTGCCTCCGGAAGCTAGCTTACTTTCGAGATTTCTTATGCTTTGTCGGGAATGTCCTTGTTTACAAGCAGCATCCCCGCAGTCTTCAAGGCGAAGAAGATCTTGCCGAAAGCCCGGATTCTTTCAATCCGGGTAAGCAAGGGATTCCCTTATGTTCAAAATAACAAGGAAAAGTTAGAAAATTACAGAAGGAGAAGAAAGGAAACATACTTCAAAAAGTATAAGGACAAAAACTCAGTAAAAGATGTTAAAACTTACCGACAATCTTGTCCATCTTAATGCCTTCTTCAAGGCATTGGTTGAGGGCGTTCTCCAGGTCCCGGATAGTTGCTGCATCTTTCTCAGCTTGAGAAGATGCGCGGGACATGACAATCCCAAAAGCCAGCTGGCTGGCCTTCAAGTCCTTGTGGAGCTTTACAATCATCTTGTAAATTTTTTAGTTCTCTTTACGGAGGTTCTCGGCGTGGCCAGCATCTTTAGTAATTTGTTTGGCTTTCGCCAAAGAATTTGAAAAGCAGGAAAAAACAAAGAGTTTAAAAAATCGGAAAATGACTTAGAAAAATTTCATCAAACAGCAGCGCGGATAGAAAAAATATTTACCTGCTAATTCCTTCAGCTTTTGCTGAACCGAGGCCAACTCCGAGTCTTTCTCTTCAAGAATGTTAAGGAGAGTTTTAACCTCCTTATTCTTTATGGTAAGCTTGTTGAATTATTGTTTCGGCAGTTTGCTGAAACATAGATGAGGAAAAGTCGCTTAAGTCAAAAAACAAGCAGGCATAAGAGAAAATCATTAAGTCAAAAAGTATACATTTGTCCTAATACATGGGGGCTAGAGGTGTTTACCTGGCTCATTTTCTGCAAGCTTGGCAAATTATCGGCAAATTCCTTCGCATATTCTGCGAAGGTAATGCCGACATGGCAAAGGCCGTCTTGTATGACCTGGCGAGGCGAGAACACGTAATTATTCCTAACTATAAGTCCGCCTTGCGGCCAGGGATGGATTAAGGGAGCACAAGAGAGGTGTTTCATCGCCCACGGATGAATATATCCGTCTTCGTCGAAACAATTTTCTTGCTTTACCTTGAACTCGGGGTCAAAGTTCGGGATGTTCGAAGGTCCACCCTGATCTGGCAGCACCCTTTCCCTCGCATCCGACTCGGATGCAACAAGATGGCTGGACTGTAGGGGATACTCTTCCCTGGCAGCAGAGTTTTCTTCCCCTGCCGCTGTCGGGGTATCCGGCGCAGCGGCGGGAGATGGCTTCAATCCCCTGTGCGTAGCAGCCTTGTGCTTCTTCCGGCCTTTTCCCTTCAGAGTTGTAGGGTCAAGGCCAGGAAATAAAAAGGAAAAGAAAACCCGAGAAATGAGATTCCGAGAAATAAAAAAATGCAATAAAAAGCATAGAAATGAAAAAGCCTGGGATTTTTACCTGGAAGTTGCGATGGCAACACCATCAAGATCGATAACCTTCTGAGTGGTGGAGGGCTTCTTGCGCTTCCGTCCTCCCGACTAGAAGTTGGAACGAAGCGCGTCTAACTCAGTGTCGGTGGCAAGCTCAGCCTCAGGAAGTTCGAGAAGATGTGAAAAGAAACAAAGTCTGAGTAAGGAAAAAATCCGAGAAAAAGGAAAATCAAGAAAATTCCCAAAGAGATAAAACTATACCTTAGGAGCTGGGTTCTTTGCATGGTACATTTTCTGGCTCTCCTCGTACTAATCACGAGTAGAAACTAGCTGGTTGAGGCGTTTCTTGAAGTCCCTTTTCGACAAAGATTTGTCGGTTACCCTCATCGTGTCGTTTGGGCCCGAGTATTCACACATGAGCCGTTTCCCGCGATGAGCCAAAGGCTGGATCCGCCTTCCGAGCCAGCACAATACGGTATCCATGCCAGTAAGAGGAGGAGTGGCGGAAACAAGTTTGGAGATTCGCCTCTTGATCCTCATCAGATCTGCAGACAGAGTCTGGACCGCGTCCACTGCCCAATTGTCTTGGGGAGTGGCCGCGGAATTGAAGAAAGGCGGAATGCCCCATTCATTTCCAGGAAAGGGGACATCCGCATGATAGAAGAAAGAGCCCGTCCAAAATTTGACGGACTCGGCGGTTTTGATCTTCGGCAAACCAATCCTCCCTAATCCTACGGAGGGTGAAGGAGATGGCCCCGCATGTCGGAAGGTTGCCTTCGGAGGGGTTGCGTTTTACCCCGAAGCAGTATTGCCAGAAATCTAATCGGTGTTCTATTTCTAGATAACCTTCGAATAGAGCCTAGAACCTGGCTAAATATAGAATGGAATTGGGGGGGGGGAAGATTGTGTGGCTGGATCCTATAATGATCTAGGATCTGAAGGAAAAAGGCGGATGGCGGGAACCCCATTCCTCGACATATGTGGGAGGCGAGGAGAACCCGTTCGCCGGGGGCTGGAGACGGCTTGGTGTCGTGTTTATTGTACCGCCATTTTTCCTTTATGACAAAACCCTCCTTCTCCAAAGCCGGAAGAAAGGACAGAACCACGTTACAGTGGCTCCAGTTCCCGGAGTTCTCGTCCCCTTCTTCTTCACCTCCGGCGGCTGCGGAAGCAGCGACCTCCTCGCTGCCGAGAGCGACGTTTTCATCCGCGGGCTCGGTGAAGGGAGGCTGAGTAGGATTGGTGGATGATGACGGCGGCGCGTTTCCGGTCGCGGGAGGCAGATCCCCGCGGGCCGGGTTGCTAGCGGTCCCCTCCGGCGTGTTCGCTGTGACGCGGACTGGGGAGTCAATGAGTGGATCAAGGTCATTGATGATGTCACCGATGTTCACGGCAGCGCTCGATACATCCGAGGCGCGGGGAGAATCTCCGTCGACCATGTTTGGGGCGGCACAGTCATGAGCTGGACCATCCGATGGCTGTTCCGGGGAAGGGCTCGGGGGCTATGTGCTCTGCGTTCTCTCGGGCTCGTGCTCTGGAAGCTAAGGCTGGGACACTGGGGCGTGAGGAGGTAGAAGAAGCAAAAGAGGAAATGGAGCCCTTGAGGTGGCTACTTATAGCCAGATGCGAGGAGATTAGCTCCAACGGCTATTTTGACCGTTGGATGCTCGACGCGTGTTACGCGCGAAATTTTCGGGAAATGAGGGGACGGGGTGATAATTTCTATCTCCTTGTTTCCCGCGAGAATCTGTCAGAGGATACATTTCAGGGTTTTGACTGAACCCAAACATCTGTGATGTTAGCAGGATTTCATCGCTGATGTCTGCTATGCCTCGATGGTGCTAGGAATTCTTGCTGCTTGTGATGGCGCGTTGGGAACCCAAAGAGGAGGGTGTGATGAGTTTAGCGGTAAGAACTTCCCTCAGTTAAGAACCAAGGTTATCAATCCAGTAGGAGGAAGAGGATATTCGGAAGGTTGATGCCACTGAAGGTGGTGATGGCTCACCGGTGTCAGCAACAACGCGGAAGCTGCACACAACACAACCAAAATACTTTGTCCCAACGGTACAGTGAGGTTGTCAATCTCACCGGTCTTGCCGAAAACAAAGATTAGACGTATAGTGTGGAAAATAGTGTATGCTTGCAGTAAGTAAAGAAAGCAGGAAATTGTTGTGGTTTGTTTAACAGTGTGGAAAATGGACCGGGGTTCATAGGTTCACTAGTGGTGTCTCTCCATAAAAGATAGCATGCTGGGTGAACAAATTACAGCTGGGCAATTGACAAATAGAGGTTGCACCGTAGCGCACATTATAACATGATGACAACTATGATATTTAGTGCGGGCATTACAACAATATACATAGACCGAAATCCATCTGCATCTATGACTAATAATCCACCCTCGGGTTATCAGCCAAACCCCCTTAGGTATTAAGTTGCAAGCAACAGATAACTGCATTAAACAAGGTGTGTAATGTAAGCAATGATTATGCACGCATGCACTCTCGCCGCTGTTTTCTCCCTAATGGCAACCGCACATCCTCCCCCTTCACGTTTTTGTCACTCGAGCAAGGCGATGAGGAGGCATGAACCCACTATCAAGCATTAATACTCCCTCTTAGAGTCATTAGTAACTACTTGGCCAGAGCAACCACTAGCAACGGAAAGCATGCAATATCACAAATAGCATATGCAAATAAAGACTATAATCAACTTGGCATAAGTTCAATATTTATCGTATTCCAACAAACACAACATATAGTATTACATAAGATCAATCTCGATCATGATAGGCAACTCACGAGATATAAACATGGAGGCATATGAGGAGAAGACAACCATCTAGCTACAACTACGAACCCGTAGTCCAAGGATGAACTACTCACGCATCACTCCGGAGGTAGGCATGATGATGTAGAAGCATCCGGTGATGATCTCCTCTCCGGCAGGGTGCCAGAAACAACTTTAGAACCCCCCCTGATCTAGGGTTGACGGTGATGGCAACTGCGGAACTTTTCAGAGATTTTTTATCAGGTGCCTAGGGTTTTCCATCCGGGGGGATTAAATAGGGGAAAGGGCAAAGGCGATGGGGCTCTAGGGGCCCCACACCCATAGCTGGTGCGGCCAGGGGGACCGCGCCACCCTATGGTGTGGCCTCCCTGGTGCCCGTCTTCGACTCTCCTTCGGTCTTCTGGATGCTTCCGGGGAAAATAGGCACTTTGGACTTTGTGGGGTACAATTCCGAGAATGTTTCTAGAACAACTTTTCTGAAACAAAAAAAACAGAAAACAGGGAACTCGCACTTGGCATCTTGTTAATAGGTTAGTCCCGGAAAACGTATAAAAATGCTATAAATAAGGGAGAAAACAAGTAGCAATTGACATAATATGATCATGGAGCATCAGAAATTACAGATACGTTGGAGACGTATCAACTTCACGAAGTTCCTTCTCCGTGAAGGCTCGTGGAAGAAAAGCCGGATTTAGATAAAATCTGAGTTTTGAGTTAAGAGATTTTAGGGAAAATAAGAATCAAGACAAAACGCCGACATTTCTCGTAAGAGAATGCTTATCGACAAAAGGCGGCAGAATGAAGTCTTAATCCTTCTTGGAGGCTACTGTCAGATATATACCGATTAGGGGCATGTCTGGCGTTGGCCTAAAGAGACGGATTACCAGGGTGGCCTGTTGGTAATGGATCACAGTCCATTGGGCGGCCCAGTAAGCTGATGCGCAGGAAGCCTGGTTCTAGAAGAACCCGGACCACGACCCCAAGTGGTGCGGCTTGGAGAAGAAGACAGATTCCTTACTTTCCAAGTTAGATACTTTCGTAGTCTTCTAGGTTTCCTTTCGGTAAGCCCTAACCCGACTATCTATATAAAGCTGGACGGGAGAGACGAAACAGAGAGAACAATTAGCTAGAAGCCAACTCTCCGAGAAGTTGATCCTCGTCGAGTTAGCGAAACCATACTCACATTGTACTTTGTATACTTCAGGCTTCAACCCAGATTTAGTGAGATTGCAGGAGTAGGAACGCCGCCTAGTTGCATCGTATCAAAACTGGGTAAAACCTGGTGTTCTCGTTTGTCATACTACCATGCCCCCCACGTCTCTACCCGTAGGATCATGGCACCCCATCTATGATCCTTACTACGATGTCTCTACAGCGGGTGAACGAGGAAGACATCGAGCCATCCCCGCAACCCGGCGAGCAAGTCCTCCTAGCATCTCATATCAACCGAGGTATGGGATTCCCACCTTCCGCCTTCTTTTGCCAAATCCTAGATCACTATAGGATTCAGCCTCACAACCTACCCCCAAACTCCATTCTTTACTTAGCTGGCTTCCAGGCCCTTTTCGAGGTTTTCTAGGGATAGAACCCCGCCTGGATTTCTGGCAGGATTGCTTCGGGGTTAAACGCAACCCTTCTGAGGGCGCCCTTCCGACATGCGAAACCATTTCCTTCACCCTCCGTAGGTTTAGGGAGGATTGCTTCCCCAAGATCAAAACTTCCGAGTCCGTCAAGTTTTGGACGGGCTCATTCTTTTACCATGCGGATGTACCGTTTCCCGGAAAGGAAACGAACATTCCGCCTTTCATCAATTCCCCGGCCACTTCCCAAGACAATTGGGCAGTGGACGCGGTCCAGGTTTTACCTCTGGACCTGATGAGGATCAAGAGACGAATTGCCAAACTCGTCTCCGCCACTCCTCCGCTTACCGACATGGATACAATCCTTTGCTGGTTCGGAAGGTGGATCCAGCCCCTGGCATATCGCGGAACTCTGCTAATGTGTGAATACATGGACCCCGACGATGCAATGAGGGCGACAACGAGCGCGCTGTCCAAGGAGGACTTCAAGAAGCGTGTGATTCGGCCGGGTTTGACTCGTGACCAATACAAGGAGAGACGGCCAATGTACCATGCCAAGAACCCTTCTCCAAAGGTATAGTTCTCTCTTTGGAATTTTCTCGAATCCTTGTTTTCTTTTTCTCGGATGTTTTTTGATACTAACCCAGATTTTTCTTATTTTTCTAGCTTCTTGAACTTCCAGAGCTGAACTCGCTCATGATGAAGAGTTGGAAGCACTCCGCCCCAACTTCCAATCTGGAGGGCGGAAGCGCAAGAAGCTAATCACTACCCAGGATGTCATCGATCTTGACGGCGTAGCCGTCGCTACTTCCAGGCAAAAACCCAGGTTTTTCATTTGCATGCTTTTTGCTGCATGTTTTTTGTTGTTTCTCAGAATCTTTACTTCTCAAACTTTTCTTGTCTTTTATTTTCTATCCTTTCCCCTACCACTTTGAAGGGAAAAGGCCGAAAGAAGCACAAAGTTGCTGCGCACAGAGGATTGAAGCCATCTCCCGCCACTTTGCGAGATACTCCGACAGCTGATGGGGAGGAGAACTCGACTGTCAGGGAAGGAGAGTATCCTCTATAGTCTAGCCAGCCCATTGCATCCGACTCGGATGCGAGGGAAAGGGCGGCGCCGGAAGAGGCTGGGACTTCCAACGTTTCCAAGGAAGATCCCATCCCAAACTTTGACAACGATTTGAAGGTAAAGCAAAACAACTGTTTTGACGAACATGGATATATTCATCCGTGGGCGACAAAACACTTTGCTAATCCGTCCATGGCCATAAGGCAGTCTTATTGTGAGGAATAATTACGTCTTCACGCCTCTCTAGGTCATACACGACGGCCTCCATCATATGGTAATAACCTTTGCAAAATATGCTAAGGAATTTTCCGAGAACATTGCAGGCTTGCAAAGGATGAGCCAGGTAAACACCTCTAGCCCACAAGTATTAAGCCGAAAGTATTCTTTCTGTTTTTGGCTTAATGCTTTTCTCGTTTTCCTCCTTATTTTTTGACTAAGCAACTTTTCCTTTATCTATGTTTCAGCAAACTGCCGAGACCATAAACATGAAAGTTTTCAACAACTTTACCATTAAGAACAAGGAGGTTAAATATCTCCTTGGCATTCTTAATAATAAAGACTCGGAGCTGGCCTCTGTTCAGCAACAGCTGAAGGAATCAGCAGGTCGATATTTTTTCTATTCGCACTATTGTTTTTTGAATTTTTTGTAAGTCATTTTACGAGTTTCAAAATCTTCATTTTCCTTCTTTTCAGCTTCTTTGGCGAAAGACAAACAAATTGCTGAAGATGCTGGCAGCACTGAAAACCTCCACAAGGAAAACTCGGAGCTTTACAATATGACGGTAAAGCTTCAGAAAGACTTGGAGGCCAGCCAACTGGCTGTTGGGATCGCCGAGTCCCGTGCTTCTTCTCAAGCTGAGAAAGACGCAGCGACTATCCGGGACTTGGAGAATTGTAAGGACCCCAGACCGGCAGTCTGAAACCCTCCGTATGCGTACATTCACGATCCCAGAAAGATCAGTCGTGAACAACATACACAGTTGGCACACAGAAATACATCATCCATTACACGAATACATAAAGGTATTACATAAAAGATCACATGATCAAGTTTAACACAACTGCCACAAAGGCAGGCCACTTGACCATCACAGCGGAAGACAATAAAAACACAACGTAGTTGAGCCCAAGTCACGCCTTAACCTACAGGCTGCTGACCCGGAGACGATCCTAGTTCGCAAAGCCGTCAACTCCGTACTTCTCTTCATAGATATCCTTTGGAGGCTCCTTCTCCAAATCTGATAAGTAGATACCAGGGCGAAACCATAATGAGTACATTTGAATGTACTCAGCAAGACATCCATCATGTCACTTACCAACATGCAAGTATGCTTATATGGTGGAATAGGTAGGCTATAAATAGGTTCACTATCAATGGTGTTCATATAAGATGACACCACAGTTGCAGTCAGGTTAATCTGTATCTTCGTTGAAGAAGATACTTCAGAAGAAAATGAAATATTATAGTTTTATTTCTCTTGTAGATATCACATGTACAAGAGGTTTTGGTAAAGTTTTGTTAAAGAAAATTTTCTCTTTGCAAAACTTCTTGGAATCAGTTTCCAGAATTCTTGCTTAGAGTAGAAAAGGTTTTCTTTGCAAAACATTTTGTTTTGTATCACATCATCTGGCTTTTCATCATCGACGATACCTCCACGGTATACGTTTTCCTTCCTTTCCGAACTTCACAAGTTCAACACTTCCTTTCCAAAATTTCCCTTTCAAAACATCCTTTTTGAAAACATTGACACAATGCTAGCTACATGGCCATTCAACTGTCCATATCCGAGGACGCGGCTTCTTCGAAAAAGTTATACTCTGCAGAGGTGTACACATCCACCAGATCCAGTACACCTCCCGTGAAACAATCACGAACTGTAACAACAGTATGTAAACATCAGGTATCTGATCATAACCATCCACTATGTTCAAGCTAGAATATGCCTATCTCTCGATTGAGGTTGTTCTCCCCGGCATCAAGTCCCACCCTGCCTAGCCAGGAGCCTCAATGAATGCATCCGGAGGGAAAATTAATCCCACACTTTATATGCCTCAACATTGGGAGTTTTGACGACATTCGGTTCGAGGGTACGACGCCCCTTATAGCAAGTGAGATAGCACACACTAATAAGAACAAACTTCAAGTTAAGCCCCGTGCCCATGTTAGGGTAGGGTGGCAGTACGGTAAAGGTTGTCCGGCGAAGACTAGGTTATGTGTCATTTTGAAAACACCACTTTCTCAAAAATGACCACTTCCACATTCTCCGGAGAACAAGGATCCGCCTTTTCTCCGGGTTTTTCGTAAAGCCTTTGTTTCGTAGAATCACAATTTTAGGGTGTCCACTTAGGGACTAGTATATTTGATGGTAATAAATACCATAGGGTGGCTTATGGGCTTGGTATTACCAAGTTTAACTACTGGCACGATAGTAACCTATAATATAGTATAGTAGTAAATTCCACATCAAAAATAGTTTTGATAACCAAGTTTTTTTGTAAAACTTCAGAGGTAAACATGCATGATATATTAATGGTAAGTATTGTATCAGCAAGCAATCAGGATGGCTTGCCTGGTATCTCTTTGTGTCCCTGGTTGTTGGAGTGACTGGAACTTGAAACAGAGCTTCACGACACTTCCTTCCTCTTCGTTTTTCTAACGTCGTAAAAAGAGAATAAAGGACACACATTCAGAACCAAACAAGACAAACAAGGCTACAAGTAATACATACAGCAAGCAATCAAGAAGTACCACCCAAGTTCTCAATTTTTCCTTAAGAAAAATTGGCATAAAAACTATAGTGGAAAAGTCTGCTTTTTCCTAGTGTTTATGTGTGGCCACTTCAATGATTTTTAGTTAAGAATAATGGACCAGTGGGGTAGAGAACATGTTACTAGACAGTAGGGTGTCACATAAAACACATTTTTTATGTCTAAAAACTTCCCCAACAATCTCTATGGCTAGCATATATAATTTGCTAAATACTCAAGTGGTGAAAAAGGCTCATGACAACAAGTCAAGCCTATTTTCCACCATGATGCAAAAGTACCAGTGGGTGTTCCACTAGCAAAAATGCTCACCAAGAGGTTAATAAGCCTCTGGTCACTTTTATAAAAGTGCTCCAAACAAACAATCTAGCATCAAAACTCCTACTCATACTAGTAGAAAATTTAGGAAAAATACTAGACTAGTTTAGGCTACACTAGTTAATTTTATGCACAAGTGTGCAAGCTAGCAGAGGAAAAATACTCCTCTAACCAGTACCATAAATGCTACTGGATTTCACAAAATAACATAAAAAAACATAGCTAGGAAACAAGGAAAAACTATGCTTAAAATGCTACACATGTGAGGAGATTAATTCCTAGTCATCCAAGTGTTATTCATGCTTTTATGCTACTTAAGAGGAAACCTATCAGAGGTGAAAACCCTAAGATAATAATGCCACAAGGACATTCCATCCTCTGGTTTCCACACCAAAGATTCATATTTTTCCCTAAGGGAAAACAAGACAAAAAGCATACATGAATATCCTAGTATGAAATTTAGACTTTAAGCATTTCTATTTAAATCTATTTCAAACACAAGCACCAAGTATCTAGAGGTTCTATAACCAAAATAACAGTACCTAAATGGTACTAGTTTCATGAGAATCAATCTAGCAATAAGCCTAAAAAGCATTTAAAGATCTACTCAAAACATATATAAAAGAAACACATCTAGTGTGGGGGAAATAATGTTTCCACCAAAAATGCAATGAAACCAGTGGGTGTTCCACTAGCATATCAAAGCATTAAGAGGTCACAATGCCTCTGGTCCGCTTGCTAAAAATTTAACAAAATACTAAACAAGCTTCTAGTGCAATAACAATACTAGCAGAAAATAATAGGGTGCTTAAATAAGCAAGGCACTGCTACTCATGTTATTGTTTTCACACAAGTGAAAACTTTAGGGGTCAAGTACTCATAACAAACTTATCAAAATGCTACTGGACCTATGGATACAACCCAAAAATATGTGGTCACAAAACCACAAATGATTATGTCAAAATTCCACACCTGAGGGAATTTTTCCATGACAAAACTCATAGTCATGACAAAGCTAATAGTGCTTTTCTACCAATTCCAATGCAAGATAGCAGAGGTGATAACAACACAAACTAAGTACCAACATGGTACTGGATACACTCAAAAAATCCAAGTGCTTTGCACATGAATTCATCACTCAAAAATGCTATGCAAATATTAACTAGAGAATAATCAAATGTTATTAACAAAAATTCTATTTCTTCTCAACTCAAGTCCACACAATCTAACATGCTAAAATAGCTAAGTAACACTTAGAAAACAAGTTCACACATCTTAACATGCTAGAAAACAATATTGTAACAAAAATATCATCACACAAATTAATTAACTAAAATGCCAAAATGGCAGAAACATGCATTTTAAAGATCTGTCCACCAAATTTTGTAGGATGCTCTAAAAATTAAACCCTTCTAGGTTTGGATAGCCCTAACATATACAAGACCATCCAGTTGAGTTTGCATCAAAAATCATTTTTAATAATTTTATAAAAATCACCAAAGTGCTCTCTGGTGTTTTACCAAAATGCATGCCATTTCAAAAATACAATGAATTTGGAAACGAGGTTAAATGCTCCTGTTAGGAAATTTCAAGGGCTTTCCAATGCAATTGGCCTCACTTCATTCTGAGTTGTAAAATAAAAATGGTGCTCATTTTGGTGTTTCTGGTAGCTGTTACCAAATCATTTTTCATTTCGAATCTATCCATCCAAATGTAGATCTACAACTTGGAGATGGTTCATATTTTGTTGCTTTAGATCTGTGAATTTTGGTTTGGTAAAATTCATCTTTTAAGTAAGTTTTTAGAGCCAAAAGTAAACATGTACTTCCTGTGAAAATTAAATGGAAAAACAAGCTCAGATGGGCCAGATCCAACAACCTGGGCCGGCCAGAACGATTTCTACCGCGGCAGAGCTAGCCTCTGAGGCTGACTCGCGGGCCAGGCGCCACGGGGGCTGCCACGTGGGCCAGCGCGAGGGCCACCAGCCGGTTTGACCGTACAGCGCGGGGTCACGGCGATGACGCAAGCGCTGCGTCATGCGCGCGTCACCCGCCGGCGGGATTGCTCCGGCGAGCACGAATCCGGCGCCAAACTGCCACCAATCTTCGAACAAAACATAGCCAAACGTTGCTCTCGTCAAGGGGATGCTAAGGCTCGAGGTCTCGTTTCCCGGGAAGCAGTGGAGTGCGGCCGGCGACGAGGGCACGGCGGCGGCCGGACACAAGGACGACACGGACACGATTTAGGGCGAGAGGGAGAGGGGAAAGGGTACCGGGGGACTCCCACGCTTACATGATCGTGATGGAAGGATCTGCTAGGGCGGAGGAAGCTCGAGGCGGCCGGAATCCCTCGACGGAGTCGCCGGTCTCGGAGAAGAGAGGTGGATGGCGCGGCCACCACACGGCATTTTGGCTTGATTCCATTGGCAGGGAGGACCACCACGACACGGCGGATACAATGAGCAACACGGCGGCCGGCGGCGAGCTCGGGATCAACCGAATCGACGGCGAGCTCAAATCGGCTAGGGTTTCGGTTTTTTTTTGTTTTCTTTTAGCAGAGAGAGAGGAGAGAGCTTGTGGGGTGAGAGAGGGAGCAGGTAGAGAGGTACTTGAGGTCTTTTATCTAGCTAGCAACCTTCTAGTCGAAGCAAAGAAAGCATGGGCCTCCATGCCTGCTACTTCGTCATCTACAGGAAGAAGAAGACCATGTGTGACTAGGATTTCAATTTAGTCCCTGGAAATTACAAGTAGGTCCTTTGCTCTCTGAAAATGGTTGTTTTCCCTAAGCAAACAAAGTCAAAATTTAATTTCCTTTTGCCCAAAATTCTAATTAGTTGAGATGCACCACATATATGAAAATTGGATCAATTGGTGAAACTTTATAATTCAAAGTTGTTTAAATTTGAATTCTTACAAAAATGGACATTGAATTTATTAGACTACTTAGGAGCTTCCAAAAATGATAATTTTTGGCACACATTCCTTATTTGATGTGTTCCTTATGTGGTAGAAAATTCAAGTCATTTTGAGTTACTTCATAGAACAAACTTGTTCAAATTTTAAAAAGGTGCTGTGAAGAAAACAGGGGTTTTTGGAAACTTAAACAATTCAAAAACTTGTTTCCTTTTGGTTTTCATCCTTATTATGATATAGAGCATGTGGTATTTATTTCATGGCATTTGGAAAAAGTTTGTAGAACAAACTTGTTCAAAATCCCAAATGTTGCTGTGGAGAAAATTCATGTTTTCAGGGCTTTAATGGATTCAATTCTTGGTCTCCTCTTGTGTGTGTTCCTTATTTGATATAAGGAAGCAATGGTATGAATTTCAAATCATTTGAGGAAAGTTTCCAATAGTAACTTGTTTAGTTTTTCTGTTTCTGGAAATATTGGAATTTCTATTTAATAAAGCACTAGGCTTTTCTTTATCAATGCTTTGCCAAAATATTTATATGACTAGAGATAGCAATTCAATGCTCTCTAATACTATTGTTTTTAATCTTGCAAGGTTGGAAAAACATTTGATAATATTTTGGTGAAGCATTTAAGAATGCCTCTTTTTCTGATAATCCTTTATGGAAATTTATTAAGTGTTTTCCTCTTTCTTAATTTAGGCCTTGTAATAATATTCAACAAGTATGAGTTTCATAACATAGTTTTTGGAAAACTCTTTGATCAATATTTACTTTAGAAAATATTGCCAAAGTCATTGGAACAATATGTTGAATATTTTTATCCCTGGAACAATATGTTGAATATTTTTAGTTCACTGCTTTGCTATCCTTTTAAGTTTGCAAGTTTATATAATTAGTTTGTTTGGTTGCACTTAAACAACCACAAACAAACACAACCAAGGTTTATTAGTCAAGCAATTAGCAAAACAACTATGTTAACATGTATTCCAAAATTGGGATGTGACAGGTCTTCCCCCCTTAAAAAGAATCTCGTCCCCGAGATTCACAAGCGAGGACTAAGGGAGGGCCAACAAATACAAAGTTAGTGTTGGAGTGCAGGTGCTTCCCCCTTTGACTTTTCTTGGGAGGTGGGGTACATCCCTAAATTAGCAAATTTACTTTAAAATTTCTCTAGCTATCACTTTACTCAACCACCAAATTTTAAAATTTTCTGATAACATCACTACTGCCAACTAGTTCCTTTTAGTGCAGAACTACCTGGAAATGTACCATAAATTTTTACATGAGTTCCTAGGTATATCCCACTCTTATAACCCATATGGAGTGGTGTACCACTCTCATAACAAGGTATAAGAAGCTAAAAAATAGCTTGTGGGTGCAAAGGTTAGGTTGCTATGGTAAAATAAACAGACAGAATAATACCCATGGCAGTGGGTATTACTCACCACAAGCAACTATCACTTAATGTGTTCATGATTTTTAGTTGAATGTTTTACTTTCATAAGATACTCTTAAGCACAATCATAACCAAGTATAAAACTCATGCTAAGGTAAAACATTTAAACAAAATCCAATAAGCAAGCAAACAACACCACAGATGAATAGACTATTTATCACTAGGTTATTGTTTATTAGAGGTTTTGGAATCCATCAATCATGAACAATTAGCAAACAACCAGTAGCTAAAAACCAATGAATACAATCATAAAGATACTCTAAAACACCATCTTTACACAAGGTAAAACTTCTATTACACAGGCATATAAAAAGGTCTGCACAATCACACACTAGTATGAAAAATCTACACCAGCATGCTATAAGAGATAATCATATCCTATAACCATAGAACATGAAACTAAATAATTCATGGCATGATAACAGAATTAATAACTTCCTAAACATGCTATATCAACATATATACTTATAAAATAACAAGAGGGTAATACTAGAGCAAAAATCACCATTTTCTAGTGGTGAGACTAGTTTCACTCTAGAGAAGCAAACAATGCTATCATGATGTTTAAAACTAAACAAGCAAGTCATGAATATAAGTGTACCTAAATAACAGTACATAGAACTTACTCATGTTAGTAAGCACAAAAACACAAAACAATCCCATGATACAACTATTAATCATGCAGAAATTTTCTTCTAGCAATTTCTGTTTTTAACCAATTACTAGCAAACAAGCAAGGTATAACTCACACAACCAGTAGCTATGCAAGTAATGAAAAGTTATCTAAACCTTCTCAAAAATCCATACACTCAATTTAAAATCATTCACAAACAATCTACCAATCAAGAGGAATTTATTTTATTTGCGAACAATTTAATTTCAGCACACGATAGTGACATTTCTTAACATGATTCCCCTAAGGAATATTATGCAAAAGGATCACACCTAAACATATTAGTATTTACTAATAAGAAATGAACTTCTCTATTGCATAGGTGAAAAGAAACAATTATATTTTCCATGGTGGAAAATAAAATCAATCGCATAGTGAACATGCTATTTTCACACAGGTGTATGGTTGGGGATTTTCATCCTCAAGCCAAAGGCAATGGAACCAGTGGGCTATGGCCTACTAATACCAAGTAAAAAATAGGTACTAAACCTCTGGTTACTCATGAAAAACTTTGCATACTAGATAAAAATATAAGGCTATTTAATCTAGTGCAACAATACTAGTGCATATTGATAGTAATGCTTACACATGTTGTTTTATTAAAATACGTGCAAGCTAATCATAGGTACAATCATCAAAATATCAGTACCTAAATGGTACTGGACTCAAAGAAAACATAGCACAAAATTTATCAAAGCATTCACACAAAGGTCTAGCTTTCACAATAATTCCAAATAATAAAAACTGGAAAAATAGCAAATGTTACTCATGCTTTGCTATAAGATCACATGCAAGTTAATGAAGATAACAGCATATAAATAACAGTACCAAAATGGTACTGGATCTATCATAACCATAACAAAAATCTAGGTACAACAAATCTATAAGGATTTGCCCACTCAACAATCCAAATAATAAACTAGAAGGTAACAAATGCTATTCATTTTTTTCTCGAGTTTTCAATCATGCACACACTTTCTAGGGTAGATTCATTGTAAGAAAATAACATACTAACAAGCCCTAACAACTCCACATAAGCTAGGAAGCAAGATTGAATAAAACACTAATTTATTTCAATCAAGAGCACACAAAGAAACAAAAACAGGAAAACTGATGTTTTCTAGGTCTATCATAAATATTTCATCGTTCACTTAATTTCTAAACCCCGAATTTCATAGTACCTAAAATGTCTACCAAGATTTGGTTTCCAAAGTAGATACACCCGATATCCTATTGAGTAGTAAACGAATAGGTCATTGTTTATTTTCTCGTGACTTCTCCTTTTTACCAACTAGATTAAAAGGTGTCGTAAGTCACTTAATTCCTTGGTTTAGAAAGAGTTGTCAGTAGTTTGCATGATTTGGTTAGGTGTCAACCTAAGATTAGACCAAGCATGTTAGTCTTGTTAGCTTTCTATTTAATCATGTTTGTCTGACAAGATACGACTAGCGTCATCGTACGTCGAATATTGAATTGTGCTCTTTGGATTGGCTTTTTAGGGGGTTGCGCATCAAGGCATGTGAAAACTTCTTTTTGTACCTTTCTCCAGAGGAGGGAGGTATATAACCTTTAAAAGGGGATTTCTCTTGTTTGGTCTTTTAAAAGGGGATATAAAAAGGTGCATCGTTTACCCAACAGGGCAAAACGAGTCTTTTGCAAATAGACAAACATAGAGATTTTGGTCAGTAGTGGTTGGTGCATTCACGCCCTTTTTTCTTTGATGGTTGTCGTTGTTGGAGCTTTATGTGTTGGAGTGCATCACTGGTAGCAACGCTATCAGCTCGTGTGGTTTGATGGTCCTCTATTATTAGGTCCAGTGGTGCTTTTATTGATGGTGGGGGAGATGGTGGTGGTTCACGATGGGTTGCATTATGAAGCGAAAACAAGTATAAGTCTAAGCAACAAATTCTTGTTTTTGAATACTATACAAACATTTTTGCTTGCAAAAATTTAACACGAGGCGATTCAAAAACAAGAGCGGGGCAAGCACAAATCTGCAAATTTTGAGCACCCCACAAACATATAGAAGCCTAGATGAACCAAATTCTACCCCACACAACAGCACAAAGTCATATGGACACACATATGCAAGCCATAACACACAAGCAAGGCTCCATTGGAGCTACGTCAGGGGAGACGACTCATGGAGTTATCGCTAAATTACTCCAAACTAGACTGATCCAAAAATCCTAGAAGTGGCTGAAGAACTATATCTACTTCTGACCATCATCACTGTAGATCTAGGCAATTATTTTGGTCTTCTCGGGACATCGGCAAGTATACAAGTTTTTGTATGAAAACAAGATAAATAGAGGTAAAGTTTGATAAAACTTTTAACTGAGAGAGGTAAAACTACGCAACAATCTGTTTTTGAAACCCCAACTATTTTCTGAGCAGAAAACTTCAAAAATGAGAGATGTTTCAAAAACAGAGCGGAGCAGTTGCAAACAAGGAAGAAATAAACTCTTAACCGAGAGAGATACCAATTCTATAAGGCCCGCCCTTCGAACCACTGTTCAAGGACGCCCTTGATATGCATTTAGAATCTTTTGAAAAGATAATATGGAGGGAAAATATACTAAAATTCCCCTAGATAAAAATAACGTAGATAGTAAATAGGTTTTTACTCAAAAATACTTTTCTTTCCTATCTGACGTCCATGCTAACTAAGGTCTCCTAAGGTCAGGATGGCTCTGATACCAACTCTGTAAGGACCCCAGACCGGCAGTCTGAAACCCTCCGTATGCGTACATTCACGATCCCAGAAAGATCAGTCGTGAACAACATACACAGTTGGCACACAGAAATACATCATCCATTACACGAATACATAAAGGTATTACATAAAAGATCACATGATCAAGTTTAACGCAACTGCCACAAAGGCAGGCCACTTGACCATCACAGCGGAAGACAATAAAAACACAACGTAGTTGAGCCCAAGTCACGCCTTAACCTACAGGCTGCTGACCCGGAGACGATCCTAGTTCGCAAAGCCGTCAACTCCGTACTTCTCTTCATAGATATCCTTTGGAGGCTCCTTCTCCAAATCTGATAAGTAGATACCAGGGGCGAAACCATAATGAGTACATTTGAATGTACTCAGCAAGACATCCATCATGTCACTTACCAACATGCAAGTATGCTTATATGGTGGAATAGGTAGGCTATAAATAGGGTTCACTATCAATGGTGTTCATATAAGATGACACCACAGTTGCAGTCAGGTTAATCTGTATCTTCGTTGAAGAAGATACTTCAGAAGAAAATGAAATATTATAGTTTTATTTCTCTTGTAGATATCACATGTACAAGAGGTTTTGGTAAAGTTTTGTTAAAGAAAATTTTCTCTTTTGCAAAACTTCTTGGAATCAGTTTCCAGAATTCTTGCTTAGAGTAGAAAAGGTTTTCTTTGCAAAACATTTTGTTTTGTATCACATCATCTGGCTTTTCATCATCGACGATACCTCCACGGTATACGTTTTCCTTCCTTTCCGAACTTCACAAGTTCAACACTTCCTTTCCAAAATTTCCCTTTCAAAAACATCCTTTTTGAAAACATTGACACAATGCTAGCTACATGGCCATTCAACTGTCCATATCCGAGGACGCGGCTTCTTCGAAAAAGTTATACTCTGCAGAGGTGTACACATCCACCAGATCCAGTACACCTCCCGTGAAACAATCACGAACTGTAACAACAGTATGTAAACATCAGGTATCTGATCATAACCATCCACTATGTTCAAGCTAGAATATGCCTATCTCTCGATTGAGGTTGTTCTCCCCGGCATCAAGTCCACCCTGCCTAGCCAGGAGCTCAATGAATGCATCCGGAGGGAAAATTAATCCCACACTTTATATGCCTCAACATTGGGAGTTTTGACGACATTCGGTTCGAGGGTACGACGCCCCTTATAGCAAGTGAGATAGCACACACTAATAAGAACAAACTTCAAGTTAAGCCCCGTGCCCATGTTAGGGTAGGGTGGCAGTACGGTAAAGGTTGTCCGGCGAAGACTAGGTTATGTGTCATTTTTGAAAACACCACTTTCTCAAAAATGACCACTTCCACATTCCTCCGGAGAACAAGGATCCGCCTTTTCTCCGGGTTTTTCCGTAAAGCCTTTGTTTCGTAGAATCACAATTTTAGGGTGTCCACTTAGGGACTAGTATATTTGATGGTAATAAATACCATAGGGTGGCTTATGGGCTTGGTATTACCAAGTTTAACTACTGGCACAATAGTAACCTATAATATAGTATAGTAGTAAATTCCACATCAAAAATAGTTTTGATAACCAAGTTTTTTTGTAAAACTTCAGAGGTAAAACATGCATGATATATAATGGTAAGTATTGTATCAGCAAGCAATCAGGATGGCTTGCCTGGTATCTCTTTGTGTCCCTGGTTGTTGGAGTGACTGGAACTTGAAACAGAGCTTCACGACACTTCCTTCCTCTTCGTTTTCTAACGTCGTAAAAAGAGAATAAAGGACACACATTCAGAACCAAACAAGACAAACAAGGCTACAAGTAATACATACAGCAAGCAATCAAGAAGTACCACCCAAGTTCTCAATTTTTCCCTTAAGAAAAATTGGCATAAAAACTATAGTGGAAAAGTCTGCCTTTTTCCTAGTGTTTATGTGTGGCCACTTCAATGATTTTTAGTTAAGAACATAATGGACCAGTGGGGTAGAGAACATGTTACTAGACAGTAGGGTGTCACATAAAACACATTTTTTATGTCTAAAAACTTCCCCAACAATCTCTATGGCTAGCATATATAATTTGCTAAAATACTCAAGTGGTGAAAAAGGCTCATGACAACAAGTCAAGCCTATTTTCCACCATGATGCAAAAGTACCAGTGGGTGTTCCACTAGCAAAATGCTCACCAAGAGGTTAATAAGCCTCTGGTCACTTTTATAAAAGTGCTCCAAACAAACAATCTAGCATCAAAAACTCCTACTCATACTAGTAGAAAATTTAGGAAAAATACTAGACTAGTTTAGGCTACACTAGTTAATTTTATGCACAAGTGTGCAAGCTAGCAGAGGAAAAATACTCCTCTAACCAGTACCATAAATGCTACTGGATTTCACAAAATAACATAAAAAAACATAGCTAGGAAACAAGGAAAAACTATGCTTAAAATGCTACACATGTGAGGAGATTAATTCCTAGTCATCCAAGTGTTATTCATGCTTTTATGCTACTTAAGAGGAAACCTATCAGAGGTGAAAACCCTAAGATAATAATGCCACAAGGACATTCCATCCTCTGGTTTCCACACCAAAGATTCATATTTTTCCCTAAGGGAAAACAAGACAAAAAGCATACATGAATATCCTAGTATGAAATTTAGACTTTAAGCATTTCTATTTAAATCTATTTCAAACACAAGCACCAAGTATCTAGAGGTTCTATAACCAAAATAACAGTACCTAAATGGTACTAGTTTCATGAGAATCAATCTAGCAATAAGCCTAAAAAGCATTTAAAGATCTACTCAAAACATATATAAAAGAAACACATCTAGTGTGGGGGAAATAATGTTTCCACCAAAAATGCAATGAAACCAGTGGGTGTTCCACTAGCATATCAAAGCATTAAGAGGTCACAATGCCTCTGGTCCGCTTGCTAAAAATTTAACAAAATACTAAACAAGCTTCTAGTGCAATAACAATACTAGCAGAAAAATAGGGTGCTTAAATAAGCAAGGCACTGCTACTCATGTTATTGTTTTCACACAAGTGAAAACTTTAGGGTCAAGTACTCATAACAAACTTATCAAAATGCTACTGGACCTATGGATACAACCCAAAAATATGTGGTCACAAAACCACAAATGATTATGTCAAAATTCCACACCTGAGGGAATTTTTCCATGACAAAACTCATAGTCATGACAAAGCTAATAGTGCTTTTCTACCAATTCCAATGCAAGATAGCAGAGGTGATAACAACACAAACTAAGTACCAACATGGTACTGGATACACTCAAAAAATCCAAGTGCTTTGCACATGAATTCATCACTCAAAAATGCTATGCAAATATTAACTAGAGAATAATCAAATGTTATTAACAAAAATTCTATTTCTTCTCAACTCAAGTCCACACAATCTAACATGCTAAAATAGCTAAGTAACACTTAGAAAACAAGTTCACACATCTTAAACATGCTAGAAAACAATATTGTAACACAAAAATATCATCACACAAATTAATTAACTAAAATGCCAAAATGGCAGAAACATGCATTTTAAAGATCTGTCCACCAAATTTTGTAGGATGCTCTAAAAATTAAACCCTTCTAGGTTTGGATAGCCCTAAACATATACAAGACCATCCAGTTGAGTTTGCATCAAAAATCATTTTTAATAATTTTATAAAAATCACCAAAGTGCTCTCTGGTGTTTTACCAAAATGCATGCCATTTCAAAAATACAATGAATTTGGAAACGAGGTTAAATGCTCCTGTTAGGAAATTTCAAGGGCTTTCCAATGCAATTGGCCTCACTTCATTCTGAGTTGTAAAATAAAAATGGTGCTCATTTTGGTGTTTCTGGTAGCTGTTACCAAATCATTTTTCATTTCGAATATATCCATCCAAATGTAGATCTACAACTTGGAGATGGTTCATATTTTGTTGCTTTAGATCTGTGAATTTTGGTTTGGTAAAATTCATCTTTTAAGTAAGTTTTTAGAGCCAAAAGTAAACATGTACTTCCCTGTGAAAATTAAATGGAAAAACAAGCTCAGATGGGCCAGATCCAACAACCTGGGCCGGCCAGAACGATTTCTACCGCGGCAGAGCTAGCCTCTGAGGCTGACTCGCGGGCCAGGCGCCACGGGGGCTGCCACGTGGGCCAGCGCGAGGGCCACCAGCCGGTTTGACCGTACAGCGCGGGGTCACGGCGATGACGCAAGCGCTGCGTCATGCGCGCGTCACCCGCCGGCGGGATTGCTCCGGAGCACGAATCCGGCGCCAAACTGCCACCAATCTTCGAACAAAACATAGCCAAACGTTGCTCTCGTCAAGGGGATGCTAAGGCTCGAGGTCTCGTTTCCCGGGAAGCAGTGGAGTGCGGCCGGCGACGAGGGCACGGCGGCGGCCGGACACAAGGACGACACGGACACGATTTAGGGCGAGAGGGAGAGGGGAAAGGGTACCGGGGGACTCCCACGCTTACCATGATCGTGATGGAAGGATCTGCTAGGGCGGAGGAAGCTCGAGGCGGCCGGAATCCCTCGACGGAGTCGCCGGTCTCGGAGAAGAGAGGTGGATGGCGCGGCCACCACACGGCATTTTGGCTTGATTCCATTGGCAGGGAGGACCACCACGACACGGCGGATACAATGAGCAACACGGCGGCCGGCGGCGAGCTCGGGATCAACCGAATCGACGGCGAGCTCAAATCGGCTAGGGTTTCGGTTTTTTTTTGTTTTCTTTTAGCAGAGAGAGAGGAGAGAGCTTGTGGGGTGAGAGAGGGAGCAGGTAGAGAGGTACTTGAGGTCTTTTATCTAGCTAGCAACCTTCTAGTCGAAGCAAAGAAAGCATGGGCCTCCATGCCTGCTACTTCGTCATCTACAGGAAGAAGAAGACCATGTGTGACTAGGATTTCAATTTAGTCCCTGGAAAATTACAAGTAGGTCCTTTGCTCTCTGAAAATGGTTGTTTTCCCTAAGCAAACAAAGTCAAAATTTAATTTCCTTTTGCCCAAAATTCTAATTAGTTGAGATGCACCACATATATGAAAATTGGATCAATTGGTGAAACTTTATAATTCAAAGTTGTTTAAATTTGAATTCTTACAAAAATGGACATTGAATTTATTAGACTACTTAGGAGCTTCCAAAAATGATAATTTTTGGCACACATTCCTTATTGATGTGTTCCTTATGTGGTAGAAAATTCAAGTCATTTTGAGTTACTTCATAGAACAAACTTGTTCAAATTTTAAAAAGGTGCTGTGAAGAAAACAGGGGTTTTTGGAAACTTAAACAATTCAAAAACTTGTTCCTTTTGGTTTTCATCCTTATTTATGATATAGAGCATGTGGTATTTATTTCATGGCATTTGGAAAAAGTTTGTAGAACAAACTTGTTCAAAATCCCAAATGTTGCTGTGGAGAAAATTCATGTTTTCAGGGCTTTAATGGATTCAATTCTTGGTCTCCTCTTGTGTGTGTTCCTTATTTGATATAAGGAAGCAATGGTATGAATTTCAAATCATTTGAGGAAAGTTTCCAATAGTAACTTGTTTTAGTTTTCTGTTTCTGGAAATATTGGAATTTCTATTTAATAAAGCACTAGGCTTTTCTTTATCAATGCTTTGCCAAAATATTTATATGACTAGAGATAGCAATTCAATGCTCTCTAATACTATTGTTTTTAATCTTGCAAGGTTGGAAAAACATTTGATAATATTTTGGTGAAGCATTTAAGAATGCCTCTTTTTCTGATAATCCTTTATGGAAATTTATTAAGTGTTTTCCTCTTTCTTAATTTAGGCCTTGTAATAATATTCAACAAGTATGAGTTTCATAACATAGTTTTTGGAAAACTCTTTGATCAATATTTACTTTAGAAAATATTGCCAAAGTCATTGGAACAATATGTTGAATATTTTTATCCCTGGAACAATATGTTGAATATTTTTAGTTCACTGCTTTGCTATCCTTTTAAGTTTGCAAGTTTATATAATTAGTTTGTTTGGTTGCACTTAAACAACCACAAACAAACACAACCAAGGTTTATTAGTCAAGCAATTAGCAAAACAACTATGTTAACATGTATTCCAAAATTGGGATGTGACAAGAATGCTCTCAACCAACGCCTTGAAGAAGGCATTGAGATGGACAAGATTCTCGGTAAAGTTTAAATCCTTTTACCGAGTTTTTTCCTTATACTTTTTTCAGCATGCTTCTTTTTTCTCCTTCTGTGATTTTCTAACTTTTTCTTCTTATTTTGAACAGAAGGGAAACCTTTGCTTACCCGGATTGATAGAATCCGTGCTTTTGGGAAGATATTCTCCGCCCTCAAGACTGCGGGGATGCTACTTGTTAATAAATACATTCCCGACAAAGTTGAAAAGTTCTCAGAAGTAAGCCAGCTTCCGAAGGCGATAGAGGAGGTGGCAAACCAAAAAGAATCCTGGTTCCGCTCTGCTGCTCGCGGTGGTGCTCACATGGCCCTTGGGCTAATGCGTATGCATTATACCACCGCGAAGTCCTGGGGTGTGATACGTCATAACGTATCCCTAATTTCTGATGTTCCATGTTGTTTTCATGTTATTCCCCACATGTTTGCTACACACTTTATGTCATTTTTATCGATTTTCCGGACTAACCTATTGACAAGATGCCACAGAGCCAGTTCCATGTTTTCTGCTGTTTTTAGTTTCAGAAAAGTTGTTCTGGAAATATTCTCGGAATTCGAAAATTCGAAGCCCGGAAGTCTTATAAATCCCGGAGGGTCCAGGAAGTCCCGAAGAGCCTCAGAGGGGGGCACAGGGTGGCCACACCATGGGGTGGCGCGGGTCCCCTGGTGGTGCCACCTGCTGGTGTGGGCCCCCTGGACACCTCCCGGCATCGCCCTTTCGCCTATTTATACCCCCCCGAGGGAAAACCCTAACATAATCGACCTTTTACATAGAATACATCCGTAGCTCCGCCGCCACCGCCGACAAGTTTCGGGGGACATATCTTTGTTCTGGAGCCCTGCCGGGACGGGGAAGTGCCCTCGGAAGCCATCCCCATCGACTCCACCGCCATCTCCACTGACTCCACTGCCATCTCCATTGCTGTTGTTGTCTCCTATGATGAGGAGAGAGTAGTTCTCCCCCGAGGCTGAGGGCTCTACGGGTAGCTATGTGGTTCATCTCTCTCTCCTTTGGTGTGATCTATATGTGATCGCGAGCTTTGTAATCTAGTTGAATAAGTAGATGTTACTCTTTATCTTGTGCTACTCAAGTGTTTTATTAATATGAACTTTGGAGTCACCTTGTCCCGCGGTGTGAGGTTGACAGTGTGCACATCGTGTGTGTCTCCTTTATGAATTGTGGTGTTTGTCTAGTACCTTCTAGGGCGCTCAAGTTTACAGTGTGGGGGCTAACTAGACATGGGAATGCTTACTTTAAGGAATGCTTTTTGCAGCCCTACGCAATGATTAGTGTTCATTATCCAACCGGAGAGGGTTAAGAGTAGCATAGTGAAGAGAAGATATTTAGTTATTCAATTATGTGATCATTGTTGAGAGTGTCCACTAGTGAAACTAGGATCCCTAGGCCTTGTTTCCAAGCATTGAAATACCGTTTTCTGCCTCTTATGCTACATGTTTGCTTGCTGCCAATATTATTTTAAATTGCTATTATTACTTATAACCATCCATATTACTCGCATTTCACTATCTCTTCGCCGAACTAGTGCACCTATATACCTGACAAGTATATTGGGTGTGTTGGGGACACAAGAGACTTCTTGTGTCTTAATTGCAGGGTTGCTTGAGAGGGATATCTTTGACCTCTACCTCCCTGAGTTCGATAAACCTTGGGTGATCCACTTAAGGGAAACTTGCTGCTGTTCTACAAACCTCTGCACCTGGAGGCACAACACTGTCTACAGGAATAGAAGCGTGCGTAGACATCAAGCTCTTTTCTGGCACTGTTTCCGGAGAGGTAAGGTAAAAGGTACTCACATCCTCGGGTATGAGTGCTCGAAGTTATTTCCTTTAAATTCTGCAATTTTATCTTTTTGTTTCTTGTTTTCACTAGTTAGGCTTATTTTTATCCGCTTCTTGTTTTTTTACTAGTTAGACTTAATGGAAAACAACAAAAATATGAGAGAGCTTTATAATATTTATCTTGAGTTAGGACATGAAGTGTTTGAAGAGAAAATTAAAAAACCTATGGAACTTTATTTGCATGCTAATAGCAATGTTATTAGTATGAATTCTATGAACACCATTATTGCTAATGCTATGGAAAAGTGTAATCTTGGGGAAGCTAGTTTATATGAAAATGATATTTTTAGTTCCCCAAGCACGGAGGAGAAAAATTGCTTTGATGATGAGCCTATGCCTGTTACATATAGTAGTGATCATGATTGGGAAAAGCACACTACTTTTTATATTGGAAATGATGATATAGAAATCTCTAAACTTTTGGATGATGTGTTTGAAAATCCTTTTGATACTGATGATTATATGCTTGATACATCTCCTCCCAGTAAAAATTATGATATGTTTACAAATGAACATATTTTGGAGGATAACTATTCTATTGCTTATGATGATATTATTCTTCCTATATATGATGATTACAATGATGAATATGATATTTTTCAGTCCACATACTATTGAGGAGAAAATTTATTTTGATGATACTATGCCTTCTATATTCGATGATTATGGTGATTAGAATAATAATGATAGCTATTTTGTTGAATTTGCGCCCACTACTATTAATAAGAATGACTATGCTTATGTGGAGAGTATTAATTCTTTTATGCATGTGGATCACGATAAGAATGTTTTATGTGATAGCTATGTTGTTAATTTTATTCATGATGCTACTGAAAGTTATTATTACAGAGGGAAACATGGTTTTATGCATCTCAACAATATTAAGTTTCCCCTCTTTATGTTGAAATTTTTGAAGTTGTACTTATTTTGTCTTCCTATGATAGTCACTTTGTGCTTCGTTGACTTGTTTTTCTACAAGATTATTTTTCATAGGAAGTGGGTTAGACTTAAAAGTGTTTATATTTCTTCTTGATGCTCTCTTATTGTGCTTCAATTCATATTTCTCATGTGAGCATCTTCTCAAATTATCATGCCTAGCTAAAAGGCTTTAATGAAAAGCACTTCTTGGGAGATAACCCATGTTTTTATTTTTGTGTTGTTTTTCTCTGTTTTATTTGAGTCAAGGGGTTTTATACTTCTGTAGCAACCTTGCTGTATCTTTTCTTGTGTGTCTTTGTTGAGCCAAGTAAAGCCTCTAGTGGAAAGTTGAGACTATATTTCGGATTTCTGCGCAGGA
This sequence comes from Alopecurus myosuroides, assembly GCA_028641055.1. Classification (NCBI taxonomy): domain Eukaryota; kingdom Viridiplantae; phylum Streptophyta; class Magnoliopsida; order Poales; family Poaceae; genus Alopecurus; species Alopecurus myosuroides. Next base: position 661,347,206 of record CM054057.1, read on the forward strand.
AACAGATTTCTGCTGTCCACTGTTAAAATCGTATAAAATCACATAAAATTCAAAATGACCTGAATTGTTTTGTGTGTAATCCTGGGCTATATACGCAACTTTTCTTAGTTGAAAACTTTTTGATTTGATCAACATAGGATTTTCGAAAAAATCATCTTTACCTCCTGTCCTGTTTTGACAGATTTCTGCCAATAATTGCATTTGCATCTAAATCTCCTTCTTTTGGTGTTCTTTTGATAAAAAAGTTTTAAAAGAAGTTGTGAAAGTATCTAATGTGTTTATGAGTGTTAGGATTGTGTGGAAACTGAACCATGTGAATTTATTATTTCGGTTGCACTAACGTTGCTAATGAAGATTGTGAGAAGTTTGGTGTGAAGAAAGTTTTCAAGGGTCAAGAGAAGAGGATGATATGATGTGATCAAGAAGAGTGAAAAGCCTAAGCTTGGGGATGCCCCAGAGGTACATACCAGAAAATTCCAAGAAGACCCAAGCGTCTAAGCTTGGGGATGCCCAAGGAATCCCCTTCTTCATCGACAAATTATCAGGTCACTTCTAGTGAAACTATATTTTTATTCGGTCACATCTTATGTGCTTTACTTGGAGCGTCTTTTATTTTTGCTTTAGATTTGTTTAGTTTTCTTTGCTGTAGTGAATGGTTGGATCTTATCATACTTGTGTGGGGGAGAGACACGCTCCGTTTTCATTGCTTAGAACACTCTACTTTTCATTCTTATTGTTCTGTGAGTGTTCACTTTTTGCTAGTACTGCGTTTAGCCTTTGTTTTCATGCATCTCTTACTCAGAGCTATTAGTTTTAGTAGTGTTATGTGAGTACTCTCATGTTTCCTTCCTGTATCATGTGGAGTATTTTTGTTAAAACATATCTTGTATGGTGCTTGTTGGGAAAAGAAACTGCTGCTTGAAGTAGAATTTTTTGGTGCAATTAGAAGCTTGTATAGACTGTGGCTAGAACTTATTCATATCATGCTAGATGTTAGTTTAGTTTCAAAGCCTCGTGGTTATGAGTAGCATTATTAGCCTCAAATAGTTGAGAGTGTTTAATGTTCCATTGAAAGATTCATGAGTTGTTCTTGTTATATTGAAGCATAAATTTATGGTATTCTCTTTCGAGTGTTTGATTTGGTAGACTTGGTGCATGCTCACACCATTATTATTACTATGAATCAGTCACTAATAGCCCCACTATGATCATTTAGTTTTTGAACTTGTGATACCGCTTATGCTTTGATTAATGATGTTTATGTCTCTATGCATTATTATGGCTCTTATGCTCTCTTTGTTTGTCGCTCCCAGTCTTTTGCTAGCTTCCACCTGAAGTGAGTATGGAATTTTACTCATGCATCCAACTCCCTAAAACCAAGTTTTCCCATGGTGTCCACCATACCTACCTACATGTGGTATTCACTGCCACTCCAATTAAATTGCTCATGTGTTACCTTTAAAACCTTCAAAATTAATCCTGCTTTGTGTTCCTGTTTTTGCTCATGAGGACGTAAATAGAGAATCTTTATCTCACTTGTTGATTGGATTTCACACCCTGGACTAGTGGCTTCATCCGCTTATCCAATTGATAGATGAGCTGACAGTGGGGTGCCCAGCCCCATATTAATAAACACAAAATCTCTTCACTAATTTTGCCCCTGATTTACCAGTCAGAGCATAATTGTGTAAACAAAAGAGAAAGAGGGATGAACTTCTATACCAGTTGCGTCCTTCATATGGGAGCCACTCTTGTGAAATCTAGTTTGCTTGTGACGTATTGTATTTTCTGTTTACCGTTCGTTGACATTAGCATACATCTTCGAAAATATAGACACTCAGTGTCAAACTTTTAATACCTATGTTTAATAAAATAAAAGCTCTAGCACATGAGTGATCCGTGCTTCCCTCTGCGAAGGGCCTTTCTTTTACTTTTATGTTGAGTCTCCATTTTCTAACTTTATGCACAGTTGAGAGAGCATTTTTTCCATTCTCAGTTTTATGTGCATTTGTCCTAGAAACAGTATTAATTGATTCATGATGTGTTATTGCTTGTTCTCAAATTATTTGTTCTAGTCTTCCTCATGAACTTTGAAGGTGTCCTGGAATTTATGTTTTTCCCCACTCTTAAGGACTAGAGAAATACCACTTTGCCATGCTTTCTCTATACTTGAAACAAGCATATATCTTTCTTTGCATTGTTATTCATGATCTTTTATTTGAGTTACTTCTCATGATACAAAGTGATTTCTATGCTTTATTATTAAAGTTCTATTTATCATGTTTGTGTTAAAGTTCTATGATCTCAGCTTACATATGCCTTTACATTATTTTGATCAAGATTGTGTGGTAGCATGTCACCTAAGAAATTATTTTGTTTTATCGTTTACCTTCTCGAGGACGAGTAGGAACTAAGCTTGGGGATACTTGATACTTCATAAAGGTATCCCTAATTTCTGATGTTCCATGTTGTTTTCACGTTATTTCCCACATGTTTGCTATACACTTTATGTCATTTTTATCGATTTTCCGGACTAACCTATAGACAAGATGCCAGAGAGCTAGTTCTCTGTTTTCTGCTGTTTTTAGTTTCAGAAAAGTTGTTCTGGAAATATTCTCGGAACTGGAAAATTCGAAGCCCGAAAGTCTTAGAAATCCCGGAGGGTCCAGGAAGTCCCGAAGAGCCCCGGAGGGGGGCCACAGGGTGGCCACACCATGGGGTGGCGCGGGTCCCCCTGGTGGCGCCAGCATGTCGCGACCGATATCCCTCAAGGGTACACGTAAGCGCAGAGAGTAAACATTTTTGAGTCTGTCAAGGGGCATTCCACCAAGATAGCTCAAATGGTGTCAATTTTGACCTTTTACCCGGAGGAAGAGATTCCGGCAACTCCTGAGAACCCCAGCGACAGCAACGAGGAGGAATCGGAGTCTAAGGAGGCCGCCTAATTCCTGAGTAGTTGTTCGAGAACAAATAGAAGCATTACTATTCTTCCAATGTAATATCTATTGTAATGCTATCTATCTTTTGTATAAATAAGTATTCTTCCCTTGTGCAGTAAAATTTAAGTCTTTGCAAGTTTTTCTGGGTTTTAATTCCTTTTCCTTCTAAGTTCTCTGGCTTATATGTTTTAACTGTCCATAGTGTTTAAATGGCTCAATAGTACTTAAACTTCATGCCAAGTGACTGGGTTCAAACCTATCAGTCGAAACTCGGAATCATGGATTGTACTTAGGCATTTTTACTTACTAATTCTAGTGACCCAGCACACAAACAATCATATAATTCTTAGGAAAAAGTAAGGAATTTTGAAAAAGTATGAAACTCAGGCACGCAGGCACAATCTGGGTTTCCTTAAGCCTCCTTAGGCTACAAAAGGATTCTGATTTATTACTCCGAACATGCAGGCAAAATTTGGGTTAACATTGAAGCAATTTGAAAGATCATTGGGAAATAGATAAGGCAGTACTATGCTTTGAACAATAATAACAAGACATCATAAAAATGCATGAATTCCGACAACTTTATTTCATGATCTCAAAGATGTTTACATAGAATTTGAACTAAGTGTAAAAGGGACGTAACTGTTGGATGCTCCAGGGTCTCTTTGTCTCTCCAAATTCTACATCTATCTTTCTCTTTCCCTTGCGATTCAGATTTTTAGGATCATCCTCTGTATCTCGAATATCTACAAGGTAATATGATCCATTTTTCATAGCCTTGCTGATGACAAATGGTCCCTCCCACACTGGGCTAATTTGTGCTTCCTTTCTTGTACCAATCTTAGCACCAAATCACCTTCTTTGAAAGAACGGTATTTGATTTTCCGACTATGATAACGTCGCAATCCTTGCTGATAAATGTCGGATCTTTGTAGCACAAGCTTTCATTCTTCTTCTAAGAGATCGACGGCATCCTGTCGTGCGTTTTCGGCATACGAGTCTTCGTATGATAGCACTCTTGGTCTATCATGGAGCATGTCCGTGGGAAGCACTGCTTATGCACCATCAACCATGAAAAACGGTGTTTTCCCTGTTGATCTATTTGGCGTCGTTCGAATACTCCAAAGCACAGAAGGTAATTCTTCTACCCATGCTCCAGCTGCTCTATGAAGAGGAGATTCGAGTCTTGGGCGTATTCCCTGCAGGATAGAACTATTCATTCATTCAACATGTCCATTGGATTGTGGGTGTGCCACAAATGCAAGATCTAGGCGAATTCCTGTTTGTCGGCAATATTTTGCCAACTCTCCAATTGAGAAATTTTCCCGTTTTCCGTGATTATGCTGTGTGGAATGCCATATCTCATGACTATGTCAATGACGAAATTCCCGGCAGTCACTCTGTCAAGTTTTTTGATGGGTTTTGCATCCACCCACTTGGTGTACTTATCTACTGCGACGAGTAGATGTGTAAGTACGCCTCTTGCAGTTTTGAATGGTCCCATCATATCTAGCCCCCAGACCGCATATGGCCATGTTATGGGGATAGTTTTGAGTGCTTGAGCTGGCATATTCGTCTGTTTGGTGTAATACTGACATCCGTCACATGTATTCACTATGTGTTCTGCGTCTGCCTTGGCTGTAAGCCACAAAAACCCTGCACAGAATGCTGTTTTAACTATGGTTTTTGATTCAGAATGATGTCTGCAATCTCCTGCATGGATTTCTTGCAGAATTTCTCGTCCTTCTTCTGGCGAAATACACCGCCAAAAAATTCTGATAGTACTGCGTTTATACAGGCAACCGTTGATTACCGTGTACCCTTTGCATCGGAGTTGTATCTGCGTTTGCAAGACTTTGTCTGCTCCATCCGGGAACTTCTGATCGACTAAGAAGCTTAAATATGGAATTGTCCAATCCGGGTTAACAAGCAGAACTTCAAATGACTCGAAAATGAGAGGATAATCAACATCTCCGCCTTTGATTGATGGTTCATGCAAATGTTGGATAAACACACCAGGTGGTAGGGTTTTCACTCTTTCCGAGCCCATGCGGGCTAATACATCCGCGTTCCAATTATCTTACCTTTTGATATAAAGTACTTCAAATCTTAGGACATAGATGGCAAACTCGTCCACAGTTCTCCGATATTTGGCTATAATGGGGCTTTTGGCATCCCATGTTTGGTTTCGCTGATGCTGCACCAAATCCGAGTCACCATAACAAAGTATACGCTCGACGCCTATCTCCTTTGCAATATGCAAGCCATGAAGCAAAGCTTCATATTCTGCCACGTTGTTGCTGGCGTTGAAGTGTATTTGTAATACATACTCCATTATGTCACCTTTTGGAGATTTAGGCACTACACCAGCTCTAGCGCCTTCTTTCATTTTGGATCCGTCAAAATGCATGATCCAATATTCCGACTCCGGCATTGGTGTGTTTTCCATTGCTTCCGTCCAATCAGCGGCAAAATCTGCCAACACCTGGGATTTAATTGCCATCCGGGGTTGGTACTTAATGTCGAACGCAGCGAGCTCAATGCCCCATTTGGCGACTCGACCTGTTGTGTCTTCATTTATTATGATATCCCCTAGTGGTGCTTTTCTTACCACTGTTATGGAATGTCCTTGGAAATAATGATGGAGTTTTTGAGATGCAAAAAACACGCCATATGCCTGTTTTCATCTTTCCGTCTTTCCACGATTATCACTACACTGATAACCCTGTTTGTTGTTGCTAGATATAGTAACATGGGTTGTTCGTCTTTTGGGGATGCAAAAATCGGAACTTTCATCAAGGTTTCTTTTAGCTGGGTTAATGCTTTGTCCGCCTCTTCTGTCCATTCAAATATGTCGGATTTCTTCAATAGTTTGTATAATGCCAGAGCTTTGTCACCTAGACGGCTTATAAACCTGCTAACAGCGGATAGATAACCCGTTAGTCTTTGGACATCTTTTAGGAATGTGGGCCTTGTGATGTTCAAGATTGCCTTGATCTTTTCCGAGTTAACTTCTATACCTCTATGAGAAACGATAAAACCCAGAAGTTTTCCTGAGGGAACCCCGAATATGCACTTTAATGGATTCAACTTCATCTTATCAGTGTGCAAATTTTTGAAGGTTTCTCGTAGATCTTCAAGGAGTGTATCCTTTTCCTTGGAAACTACGGCAATGTCATCCACGTAGACATGGACGTTTTTGCCGATTTGACTATCCAAGCATCTTTGCATGCAACGCTGGTAAGTTGCGCCGGCGTTCTTCAAACCAAAATGCATGGTTATGTAATAGTGTGTTCCATATGGGGTTATGAAGGAAGTTTTTATTTGGTCTTCCTCCTTCATGCGTATTTGATGGTACCCGGAATAAGCATCCAAAAAGCATCAAAGCTCCAAGCCAGCAGTGGCATCTATTATTTGATCGATTCGCGGTAACGCGGACCTATCCTTTGGACACAATTTTTTCAAGCCGGTGTAATCTATACACATCCTAAGGAAAATACTGTCTTTATCGGGACTAATACTAGGTTCGTAGACCAATCAGTATGTATAACTTCCCGTATAAAATCAGCTGCTAAAAGCCGGATATTTTCCTTGCCTATAGCCTTCCGTCTTCTTCCATCGAAACGACGGAGACCTTGTTTGATGGGTTTTGATCCTGGAATTATTTTGAGTTGGTGCTCAGCAAGTTCCCTGGGCACACCTGGTATATCCGCAGGACACCAGGCGAAAATGTCCCAATTGTCACGAAGGAACTGGATGAGCGCGCTTTCCTATTTGTCAGTCATCACAGTCCCCACTACGACAAACTTTGTCGGATCTTTGGGATCTAGGGTAACTTATCTTGTATTCTCTGAAGATTTAAAACTATCTGCCGGCTTTCGGTTTTCTTTTCCTGCCGGCATTCCCATCGGCGAAACTTCTTTAGCTAGCTCCTTTAATTCTTCCTTCCGGATCACATGTTCGCCGCAAAGGGCGTTTCCTTTCTCAAGCTCGTTCGCCAATTTGTAGTCTCCAGTTATGGTGAGCACTCTTCCTTTTGGCCCTGGCATCTTTAGCTTGTTATAAATATAACATGATCGTGCCATGAATTTGGCGAAAGTTGGACATCCGAGTATTCCGTGATAAACACTTTCGAACGACACCACCTCGAATGAGATCTTTTCCTGGCGGAAGTGTTCTCTTTTTCTAAAGGTTACGTCTAGGGAAATTTATCCTAGGGATTGTGCTTGTCTGCCAGGAACAATACCATGAAAATGTATGTTACTGTGCCTAAGCTGGGTCTCGGAAATATGTAGCTGCTTCAATGTACTCAAGTACATGATGTTGATACTAGATCCTCCATCCATCAACACTCTTTTGAGCCTAGTGTTTTGAACAATAGGGCTTACGACCAAAGCATGCGTGCCGGGTTCTGGGATGTTTCCGGGATGATCTGACGCATCCCAGGTAATTGACGTATTTGAATACTTCAAGTATTTTGGTGTTGGAGAAACAATCGCGTTGATTTCTCGAAGTGTTCTTTTCGCCTGTTTCGCTGAGGGAGTTGCCAGGAAAGTTAGGTTACATTCTCCTTCAACTTTCGGGAATTTTGGCTCGCCTTCGCTGTTGTTCCTAGATTTTATCATGAGTGTCCGATTCACTTTCTTCTTTCTCAGCTTCTGGTTTTTTCTTGTTGAATTTCCTTTTGGAATTCTTTCCCTTATTCCCGGATCCTACAGTGCCCTTCATGTGTTTGTTGAGGTGGCACTGCGCATTGGTATGGGTAGGTTCCCCAAATTGCGAATGGTGGACACAGTTTTCCGACTTTATCTTTTCCCACTCTTCTTTAGAATAGGAGATTGGCTCTGTGCTTCTTCCTTTCCATTTGCTGCCATTATCCTTCCCAAAGGTTAAGTTTACTTCTTTGGGTTTTGTCTGTGCTTCTGGAGTAGCCTTCTTTTCAGAACGAGGTGTCGTTTTGGCCTGATCCAAAGCATAAATATTTCCACCTCTCGCTCTGATATCATCTTCAGCCGCTGCGTGCTCATTAGCGGTGATAAACATAGATCCGAGATCTTTTTGCTCCTTCGAACCAACCATGAACGGTACGAGGCCAAATTTCAGGCCATTGATGAAAGCATGCATTTCTTGTACATCACTTACTCCAGAGCAACTATTATTCATTGCTGTCCATCTTGAGATAAAGTCGACATACGACTCGTCCTCATATTGGACGCAATGGTTCAGCTGATTTATACTCTTAGGACGTTTGTACGTGCCCCGAAAGTGCTGAGCGAATACTTTTGCCATGTTTTCCCAGCTGTCCATTGTCCTTGACGGTAGCCCATTGATCCAATCTCTGGCCCCATCTAATAACATTAGGGGAAGAAACTTTACAGCCTCCAAATCTGTCCCTTTGTTAATCTGGATAGCAGTATAGTAATCTAAAAGCCATGTATCCGGGTTTGTACTTCCGGTATACTTTTGATAAGTTGGACCAACTTTGGCAAAGCCAGAATGTAGACTGATTCTTTGGATCCTGCCAGTGAAACACTTAGGTCCAAAGTATATATTGTCTCTTTCCGCTTTATCAGCGTGAGCGGAATATCTGCCGGCTGAATGGACAGAAGGGGATCCGCTCCTTTCTGGCCCATTGTTGCGCTAATGCGCTCTTTCGGGATTATCCCTGCTTCTTCCGTTGTCGTGTCCTTTGGAATAAGGTGGAGTTCTACTCCTTGGCCTTTTTTTGTTCCTAGGAGGAGTACGGGATCTCTCACGCCTGTGAGGGTTTTCATATCTTCCAGCTTTATCACTTGGGCGTCTCGGAGGCGACATTATTTTTCCGTCTTTCCGGTTTTGCTCCTCCCGTTCTTTGTGATCATGGGGATTATTTCCGCCTTTCGGCATATGGGATCCTGTTCTGGACGCTGCGTCCTTATTATCCGGGATTTTCTTGTCCTTCTTAGGATCGCCCTTCTTTTCCTTAGAATCGACGGAATCTCCAGGTTCGCCAGGTTCAGGTGCTCCAGCGGCGCATGTGGCAGTTTTGCATAGGGCCGAGTCATCATGCAACTTCCTTGATCTTGCATGTCCTCGCTGTTGCTGTTGTAATGCCTTTCCTAGGAAAGCATACACTCCCTGAAGTTTTTCGTCATTGGAGTACAGATCATCATTAAGGATGGCAAACGCGACCTCCGCGTTTTCGGCTGTGGTTTTGTATATGCGTTCACCCTTGGCATTGGTGTCCCTGACCTGCCTTTGCCAAGAGGGGTTTTCGAACCTCTTTCTTGCTGGCAGTTCATCCGGTTTTGCAATTCCTGGTAACCGCGTAGGTTTAATGCCAGATCTATTCCTTCTTTTGTACTCCTCTATCTCTTCCCGCTGCAACTTAATGTCAGCCTGGGTTTTCATGAGGTTTTCCCGAGTACGGAATAGATGTTACTGCTGCCGTTTTATAGCTTGTCTCCTAGCTTCCAGCACTTCCAGAGGTTCGTCTCGTCCCACTGAGGTTTGAATTAGATCAATTTCGTCATGCTCCGACATTTGTGGAACGGGTACTTCTTTCTTTTTCTTCTCCGCAGGTTTAACTCCGCTTCCTCCTCCTACTTCCAGGTTTTGGTTGGCAATATCTGCCAACATTTTCTTCTAGAGTTTGTATTGGAGTTTCTTGGCAGTCTTCTTTTTCTTTTTTGGAAGAAGGAGGTTTTTTGCCAGGTTCTTCCTCTGTCAATTCTTTGACATCGGGGTAAGTTGGACTAGCTCCACTATCCTCTCTTTCCTCATCTGGCGGAGGTGTTTTGGGATCTTCATCATCTTCGGCATCTCAGTTTCCAGTCGTTTTTTCCATAAGGACTTTATGGAAGCTTCCCTATATAGATTTAACCTTTCTCTCGAAAGTGTATTCATCTTCATCTTTAGAATCTATGTCTTCAGATCCGGGTTCTGACTCCAATCTTCCTTCTATGGCAGCTAGTACAGAGTCGGCTTCCGAGTTCATCATTTCACCGACGGGTGTCGGATCTTCCACTTGTTCTGTGGGGTGATGCTTTTATACTTCTTCCACAGGATTAGTTTCTTCCGTTTTGTTCGCGGCCTCGGACTGCGCCATGCCAATAAAGTGAGATCTGATTGCAGGCATCTCCGGAGAGGCGGCAAATTCAGCACTGTTTTGGCGATTCGAGCAGAATCCGGTATCATAGTTTTCCTCCATTGGGTATAGGGCGGGCGGGATAAATTTGCTTCCACCATAGAATCCCATCGCCTCTGCTATTAATCCGATAAAAATATCTGCAGATCCAATCGGTAAAACGCATGCACTTACCAGGTGATTCTATGCTGGCATATACGATCCGTTGTCGAGGAAGCGCCCGGTGTCGCCGTTGAATTTCAAGCTTCCGATAGTTATTGTACTGCCTATTCCACCGAGTATTCCCGATCGAAACGTAACTCCTGATGCCGCTGGCCCCATGGTGGGCGCCAACTGCCGATACATCATAGTAGTGTTCATAGACGGGGCGCCATGAGCCTACTGGTAGAACCGCAGGGGGGACGTGGTAGTACGACAAACGAGAACACCAAGTTTACCCAGGTTCGGTACGACGCAACTAGGCGGCGTTCCTACTCCTGCAATTTCACTAAATCAGGGCTAAAGCCTGAAGTATACTATAACATCCCTCTTTTGCTAGATTAGGGTTTGTGTTCTTGTGTTCATGGTAAAGCATGCATGAAAAATTTGAGCAGGAATTTAATTTGAATTTCAATAAAACTTGCTCAAAAATCACATTAAGTGATCAATGAAAAATGAATTCAAAATATTTTCAAATTGGTCAAACCAAAATATGTTGACATTGGAAATTTCATATAGTTTCCAAAAACTATTTTTTCCAAATTTTATCCTTTCAAAAAGGCTCGGAAAACATGGTTTTTGTTGCAGTTTAAAAGAACAGAAGGACTGTTTTATAATTTCCAAAACTACAGGGGGTTTTCAGAGTTTTCCTTTTCTTTTCTTTCTCCTCTCCGACCAGAAGGACGAGGAGGATGTCGGCGTCGTGCCACCTCCTGCCTCTGGCCTCGCGCGCGGATAAGGAGGACGAGGAGACTCTGCTCTCCTCCTGCTCACTCGCGGCCCCCTCTCGCTCTCTGTATCGCGTCTGAAAGAACCCGAGCCCTGCCGAAACCCTAACCCGTACGGACTCTGCCGCACACTGCCGTTCTCGCTGCCATTGGGCCCTGATGAGTAGCCAAGAAGCTCCGCCATGGACTCCTCTACCTCCTCGAGGAGAAAACAGGAGCTAGGACGACCGGAATCGCCAAATCGACGTCGTCGTCTCCACGGCCGGCAGATGGCCGCCGCGCTCGATGCCGCCGTTTCCGACCCCGCCCCTCCACTCCGACAGTACAAACATGCTCACGGTGAGCTCCTCTGCACTACAGTGCCCTCGCTTGGCCCCCTCTCCCTCTCCAGCTTGCCGCCATCAATCTCCTGTCACCGTCGTTCCGCCACCGCACGCCGGCTCGCCGCTGGAGACCTTATGGCTCATTTTTCGCCACCCCTGCAACCGCCCTGCTGCCCTCTAGCGAATGGAACATTCAACTTGGCCAAAACTGTGAGGAATCGAGAGATCCATGCTCAACAGAGAGGATTTGGGCGCCGCTGACGTCACGATGAAGTCATCGTGGGCCAGCCCTCCTGTTTTTTTAGAAAAGGTTTAATAAAAGAGAAAATGACTGGCACGTGGGCCCTCTACTGTTTAAATATTCCAGAAAATGATTTAAACTTGTGAAATTAATATCTCCCAAAATATTAATCAGAAAAATAATATAAAAATATAGAATTGATCAGAATACTCTATCTGTATATATCATTTTCACACATGTTTGACAAAGTTAAAAAATGAGCATTATTTAATACTGTTTAATTCATTTAAAATAGAGGAAATATGTTTTTATTGAATAAAATCAGAAAATTAAAAGTTATATACCAAATTGCTCAAAATGACAAATGCAACCTGTATATGATGTTTGCAAACCCATTTGAGCAATTAAAATGTTACTCACTTTCATAATTGCTCGGAACGCCCCTTCGGGCCCATTTCGGGCTAATTTTAGTAAAAATGCATAACTGACATATACGAACCCAAGCAACCCATCAAACATGTTTATGGCTTTATTTCAGTGCATTAACTTGCTCATGCATACATATTGCGCATTGCATCGATGCCATGTTTGATTGTTGTTTCTCTTTCGGTGTTTTGCCTCTGATCGGTAGAACGTGACTCCAAAGAGAAGACCGACAACGGCATGACGAATACTTGATCTTAACCGATAATTCAAGCACTTATTCCTGAAGTCTTTCTCTGGTTTTCTTGAAGCAAGGCAAGCATAACCTCTTATCTGCACATTTATGATTTCGGAAGACTTTTGATTCTTGTACATTGCATTCGATTCCAATGTATCTTGTGTCAGTAGTTAAAGTTCTCCTATATTATGCATAACCTAATTATCCTGGTCCACTACTCCTAGCAGCCATAGGTTTGATTGTGTTCATCGCCAAAGCCTTAAATATGATATGCTTAGTCATACATGCTTGTTATCTCTGCTCCATCCGGTTGATGAATCAGAGTTATGAAAGAATCTAGTATGATAGGATGTTGTGGAAAGTTAAGATAACTTGTTTAACATGACTTAAAGGTGTGGATGATGAGACCACAGAGGGTCTGTGGTTTTTGTCTTGTTTATGCCCCTATGAGAGTGTTCTCTTCTTCGAGCCAAGACTGAGCGTGCATCCACACGGGGCTTAGATTCCCCTCGGTCTCAACTTGACTAGTTTGTTCCATGATTCGCCTAGTTCGGGATTTCCATTTGGATTTGCGGGGATATTAAAAACACATTCAAAACTAGGACGTGGGGATGTATCGGCGCTCTGCGGGTAGGTAACCGTCGAGAATTGCGCACAACGATAGAGACCGGGCAGGAGATGGCCCCTCCCTATTGGCGGTCCATCTCTACTCGGAGCGACTCATGGAATAGGCGAAGTAAGGGAAAGGTCATGGTCAACCACCCTCTGCCGGCACTTCCCGGACTAGTGCTAACCCGGTGGCACTAAGAGTCGGTTGATACGTGTGGGTAAAGTTGTACACCCCCTGCATGGTTAAATCTTTTCGAAAAGCCGTGTCCGCGGTTAAGGACGACTTGGTGACGGATTCTGTGATCATAGACAACTTGAACGGAATGACTAAAACTTGTTGATAACGAATGAAGGATGCCTCCTCGGAGATGTCGAGAGGGGTTACCTTGTAGCATGAGGTATCGGAACAACTTGAGGTGGTGATCTTTGAAGCACGAGGTGCTGAAATGATTTGGTGGATTAAAATATGATGGTATCAGTAGTTGAGTTGCTTTCTCATCTGTTTTCAAAATACTCCATGAGACGTGTTATTCCTTCCTCAACTTGGAAAACAAAGATGGATTTACGCAAAATAACCTTCATAACTCTTTCTAAAAGAAACAGATATATAATAGGTTAACTAAGTCTTGTTGAGTATCTTCCGTACTCATGCTTGCTTCAACTTGGTTCAGGTGGAGTTCCTCACATCGGTGGTGATTCGACGTGGACATCGACGAGTAGTTTGGGGTTCCCGGGTAGCAGCCTGGAATCTATGGGCTGGGACGTCGCCTTATGTTGCGGCCTCTTAGGCCTTTTTGGTTCTTGTTGATTAGCAACATAACTTGCCTTCTGTTGTCTGATGTAATGTTGGGTCGTGTGACCTCTATTTGTAAGCTATACTCTAGTAACACCTGTTTAATACAGCTTCCATGTCTAGAGTGCTGCTTTGATCGGTTGTTAGTTTCGAGCACATTGTTATACAATTTTGGCTATGCCTGCATAGTTGTCGCAGTCGAGGGGTTGTGGAGCCGATGATCCATTTCCGAGCACGCCTGCCGATGTGTTTCGGCCTGGGGCTTGGTAAACCCAGTAACCCTCGATTGTTGTTGCACTTTCTGGACACATAGCATCTCTGTATAAATTTGGTCCCGTTCTTTCAGTTTCATACGATTCATGGACGCTATGATATGCATTCTTGGTTATGACTAGCATGGACACAAGAAGTAGTAGTACTGTGGTGATCCGGCCTGCGTGCCGATGAATCCGGTCTGCCTGCCGTTGTTTGTTGCGGCCGGGGCTGGTAACCCTGAAGCCCTTATGGGTCCATGACTAGGAGCGCATAATAGTATGTATACCTTTGGGTCCGGGCTCGTGACAAGAAGTGGTATCAGAGCAGGACTGCCTGTAGGAAAACCTTACTGCTTGGTCGATGTTGAGTCTAGTGTTTGAGAAAACTACTTTTGAAACCACAAATGAGTTGTGAAAATCTCTTTAGGACTCTTTTTACTCCTTATCTGGTATCGCTCTAACTCTGGGTCACCTTACCTATTTTGATTTGAAAATGTTTTAGTCATTCAAAACCTAGGTGCCTTCTTTGGCAAGAACGTCTTTTACCCAAGTTGACCTTGTTATGAGTTTCTAGAGTCGTGTGTGTTTCATGCCCGTTATCTCTCGATTCGAATGGGAGATTCTTTTCCATCCTAACCTCTCAGAATTGTCTGGATTCCACATCCTTGTGTTTAGAGTCTCAAATCAAGAAACTTCGAGATTTCCTTTTCATCTCGAATGTATCCTTTGCCTTTTGCTCAAATTCTTCTGGAGTTATGTTGTCTTTTGAAAGATACCTCAGGATTGCTATTCGTAGTGTTCTTTAAAGGCACAAAGATAGTAGTTACTCCTTTTTTTGTGTTTTTAACCCCTGGACTTGAAGCGAAGGTCCCGGAATGTGTTGAATTCTGGTGGGTTGAATCTTGTGGTTCATAACCATGTGACGCTCACGTTACCAGTAGAGGATGCTGATCTTTAACTCAAGTTCTATTCCTTTGGATCCTGTAGAATCTGTTCCACCTTCGAGTATCACACTCTTATACATCAAGAGGTTGTGTTGAGTTTCATGGCCTTATTGATGAAGTGATGCTCTTACACATCCTTACCCACCTTCACTCCAAGCTTAATGCTCAAGAATGTTGGGTGTGCATTGAGGTGTGTATCAGATATTCTTAGAAATTCTTTTTGCTTTGAAAAACCTAAGAACCATCTGTATCCTTCTTAGCACTATTGGTTACCCTGTCTCTATTTAAAGTAGACCGTGTTACCAAAACCGTTAATTTCGGTGCACATTCTTGGTCAGAGAGTTAGGTTCATACCAAAGCTCTCAAGACCATATCAGTTGCCTTGAAAAGCAAGACTTCTTTCGAACTCCAAGACATACCGGTGAGTTGTGATATTCTAGTTGCCTTTCTAGAAGTATCACCAGGTTGTTACCTGACCGTGATGTTTAAACAAGGGGTAATTTGAACTACTCCTCTCTCCAAGAAAACAGTGCTGGATACCCTGGACTAGTTGGATGAGCTTCAACAACAACTTGGAGAGTTGAAAGGAAAAAGCTCCGCCTAACTTGATCCTTCGTTAAGGGATGTCTAGTTTCCTTCGTGTTGAAGCATGATAGTATCTCCTAAATGGACATGTTATCATCCTACCCTCGATTTATTTTGGGCTATCATCAGATCATGTCTAGATTCAAGGACTATCTTGATGGTGTTTTCACTCATGGTGTTTTGGCCGAGTGCACATACATGTCCTTTAGTCTGACCAATATTTTGCATTGTTCATGTATCATATGAAACCCTCTTCTTGGACTGTTCTGATAAGGTGTTGTTGAGCCCATCGATGACATTCCTACTTATCCAAGTTGCAAGAGGTTCATGTTAAACATTTTGCATTAATGTTGGAAACTTTTGAGAACCATCTTTGTGTCATCACGAAGTTTGTGTTCTCGGTGTTGGAAGTAACTTACCCCGGTTCATGTGCTTATGGTGAAGGTTGTTGCCATGGGCTCTAGTAAAGTTTTCTTGTTCCTTCGGGAATAATCCCAAGTTAGTTATGCATGCGTGGACTATTCTTGAGATGGTTTGTTGTTACCTCCATCTACTGGAAGAAGTTTGCATCCACACCAAGCCACTGACTGACTATTCGTGAAAGAGAAGAAGTCAAAGAACTCCGTTATCTTTGTATCGTTTCCCCAATGAGGACTCCGATGTGTTTAATTGCAAGTAGTCCATGTAGGTGCAACCGTCTTTTACAAGTTGCTAATACATGAGTTCTGCAATCTCGCTCATACTCTTGAGTGTGACATCGTAGTCCATATCTTGAGAATCCAACAAGTGTATCTCGTTGGTAACCGGTGCCACCAAAATGATCAGTGAAACAAATGCAACCTAGCTATGGGGTTCCTAAAGTCATTTGAGCAACTAAACTTGGTCACACCTATGAAATAGGGTATCTCCCCCTCCGGTGATCGTTGTTTCAATGCAAAACCCTAGCTTTCTGTTCTGTCTTTCAAGCTTAAATCTATTGCATTGTTTTGATCATGCATACATATTGTGCATTGCACGGTTACCATGTATTGATTGTTTGCCTTCTTTCCGGTGTTGCTCGTTATTGGTAGACCGAGACCCGGAGGTTGATCCGGCCTTCTACGACAACCCCAACTCCACCTTCGACGAGCAAGGCAAGCACAACCTCATGGCTACCCATGTTTTGAGTCCTTTTAACCTCTTACTCATGCATGTGATTCAACTTAGTTTTGAGTCTGTTAGAGTTAACCTATCCACTGCATGACCCCCTTATATGTCACCTTCATACCTGTTTACCCTCCTAGTATGACTAGGGTTGTTTGAGTATCGTAGAGCCTTATGTGTTATGCTTACCCATGCTTAGTGTTCTGATCTACTTCATCAGGTTGATGACTTGGGTCACTTCGATAACCTTCTATGTTGTTATGTTTGTGAGTACTGAGCATGTGAAAATGACTAAGACTTGCACGGGAGGCCACTTGGGTAGTGGTTATTCGAGGTTTTCATTCAATAAAATCAGAAAATTGAAAGTTATATACCAAATTGCTCAAAATGACAAATGCAACCTGTGTATGATGTTTTCAAACCCATTTGAGCAATTAAAATGGTACTCACTTTCATAATTGCCCGGAACGCCCCTCCGGGCCCATTTCGGGCTAATTTTAGTAAAAATGCATAACTAACATACGAACCCTAGCAACCCATCAAACATGTTTAGGGCTTTATTTCAGTGCATTAACTTGCTCATGCATACATATTGCACATTGCATCGATGCCATGTTTGATTGTTGTTTCTCTTGTGGTGTTTTGCTTCTGATCGGTAGAACGTGACTCCAAAGAGAAGATCGACAACGGCATGACGAATACTTGATCTTAACCGACAAGTCAAGCACTTATTCCTGAAGACTTTCTATGGTTTTCTTGAAGAACGGCAAGCATAACCTCTTATCTGCCCATATATGATTTCGAAAGACTTTGGATTCTCGTACATTGCATTCGATTCCAATGTATCTTGTGTCAGTAGTTAGAGTTCTCCTATATTATGCATAGCCTAATTATCCTGATCCACTACTCCTAGCAGCCATAGGTTTGATTGTGTTCATCGCCGAAGCCTTAAATAGGCTGTGCTTAGTCATACATGCTTGTTATCTCTGCTCCATCTGGTTGATGAATCAGAGTTATGAAAGAATCTAGTATGATAGGATGTTGTGAAAAGTTAAGATAACTTGTTTAACATGACTTAAAGGTATGGATGATGAGAACACATAGGGTATGTGGTTTTGTCTCAGTCATGCCCCCAGGAGCGAGTTCTCGTCTTCGAGCCAAGACTGAGCGTGCATCCACACAGGGCTTAGATTCCCCTCGGTCTCAACTTGCCTAGTGTGTTCCATGAGTCGCCTAGTTCGGGCTTTCCATTTGGATTTGTGGGGATATTAAAAAAACTTTCAAAACTAGGACGTGGGGATGTATCGGCGCTCTGCGGGTAGGTAACCGTTGAGCATTGCGCACAACGATAGAGACCCAGCAGGAGATGGCCACTCCCTATTGGCGGTCCATCTTTAGTCGGAGCGACTCATGGAATAGGCGAAGTAAGGGAAAGGTCTTGGTCAACAACCCTCTGCCGGCACTTCCCATACTAGTGCAAACCCGGTGGCACTAAGAGTCAGTTGATACGTGTGGGTAAAGTTGTACACCCCCTGCAGGGCTAAATCTTTTCGAAAAGTCGTGTCCACGGTTAAGGACGACTTGATGACGGGTTCTGTGATCATAGACAACTTGAACAGAATGACTAAAAGTAGTTTATAACGAATGAAGGATGCCTCCTCGGAGATGCCGAGAGGGGGTACCTTGTAGCATGAGGTATCGGAACAACTTGAGGTGGTGATCTTTGAAGCACGAGGTGCTGAAATGATTTGCTGTATTAAAATATGATGATATGAGTAGTTGAGTAGCTTTCTCATCTGTTTTCAAAATACTCCATGAGACGTACTATTCCTGGCTCAACTTGGAAAACAAAGACGGCTTTATGCAAAATAACCTTCATAACTCTTTCTAAAAGAAGCAGATATATAATAGGTTAACTAAGTCTTGTTGAGTACCTTCCGTACTCATGCTTGCTTCAACTTGGTTCAGGTGGAGTTCCTCACATCGGTGGTGATTCGACGTGGACATCGACGAGTATTTTGGGGTTCCCAGGTAGCAGCCTGGAATCTATGGGATGGGACGTCGCCTTATGTTGCGGCCTCTTAGGACTTTTTGGTTCTTGTTGATTAGCAACATAACTTGCCTTCCGTTGTCTGATGTAATGTTGGGTCGTGTGACCTCTGTTTGTAAGCTATACTCTAGTAACACATGTTTAATATAGCTTCCATGTCTAGAGTGCTGCTTTGATCGGTTGTTGGTTTCGATCTCATTGTTATACAGTTTTGGCTATGCCTGCATAGTTCTCGCACTTGAGGGGTTGTGGAGCCGATGATCCATTTCCGAACACGCCTGCCGATTTGTTTCGGCCTGGGGCTTGGTAACCGCAGTAAACCTCGGTTGTTGTTGCACTTTCTGGACACATAGCATCTATGTATAACTTTGGTCCTGTTCCATCAGTTTCATACGATTCATGGACGCTTTGATATGAATAGTTGGTTGTGAAGTAGTAGTACCGTGGTTATCCGGCCTGCGTGCCGATGAATCTGGTCTGCCTGCCGTTGTTTGTTGTGGCCATTGCTGGTAACCCTGAAGCCCTTGTATACCTTTGGGTCCGGGCTCGTGACAAGAAGTGGTATCAGAGCAGGACTGCCTGTAGGAAAACCTTACTGCTTGGTCGATGTTGAGTCTAGTGTTTGAGAAAACTATTTTTGAAACCAAAAATGAGTTGTGAAAATCTCTTTAGGATTCTTTTTACTCCTTATCTGGTATCGCTCTAACTCTGGGTCACCTTACCTGTTTTGATTTGAAAAGGTTTTAGTCATTCAAAACCTAGGTGCCTTCTTTGGCAAGAACGTCTTTTACCCAAGTTGACCTAGTTATGAGTTTCTAGAGTCGTGTGTGTTTGATACTCTGTTATCTCTTGATTCAAATGGGAGATTCTTTTCCATCCTAACCTCTCCGAATTGTCTGTATTCCACATCCTTGTGTTTAGAGTCTCAAATCAAGAAACTTCGAGATTTCCTTTTCATCTCGAATGTATCCTTTGCCTTTTGCTCATATTCTTCTGGAGTTATCTTGTCTTTTTAAAGATACCTCGGTATTGCTATTCGTAGTGTTCTTTAAAGGCACTAAGATAGTAGTTACTCCTTTCTTTGGGTTTTTAACCCTTGGACTTGAACCGAAGGTCCCGGAATGTGCTGAATTCTGGTGGGTTGAATCTTGTGGTTCATAACCATGTGACGCTCACGTTACCAATACAGGATGCTGATCTTTAACTTAAGTTCTATTCCTTCGGATCCTTAAGAATCTGTTCCACCTTCGAGTATCACACTCTTATATATCAAGAGGTTGTGTTGAGTTTCATGGCCTTATTGATGAAGTGATGCTCTTACACATCCTTACCCACCTTCACTCCAAGCTTAATGCTCAAGAATGTTGGGTGTACATTGAGGTGTGTATCAGATATTCCGAGAAATTATTTTTGCTTTGAAAAATCTAAGAACCACCTGTATCCTTCTTAGCACTATTGGTTACCCGGTCTCTATTTAAAGTAGACTGTGTTACCAAATCCGTTCATTCCGAGTTAGGTTCATACCAAATCTCTCAAGACCATATCAGTTGCCTTGAAAAGCAAGACTTCTTTCGAACTCCAAGACATACCGGTGAGTTGTGATATTCTGGTTGACTTTCTAGAAGTATAACCAGGTTGTTACCTGGCCGTGATGTTTAAACAAGGGGTAATTTGAGCTACTCCTCTCTCCAAGAAAATAGTGCTGGATACCCTGGACTAGTTGGATGAGCTTCAACAACAACTTGGAGAGTTGAAAGGCAAAAGCTTCGCCTAACTTGATCCTTCGTTAAGGGATGTCTAGTTTCCTTCGTATTGAAGCATGATAGTATCTCCTCAATGGACATGCTATCATCCTACCCTCGATTTGTTCTGGGCTATCATCATATCATGTCTAGATTCAAGGACTATCTTGATGGTGTTTTCACTCATGGTGTTTTGGCCGAGTACACATTCATGTCCTTTAGTTTGACCAATATTTTGCATTGTTCATGTATCATATGAACCCCTCTTCTTGGAGTGTTCTGATAAGGTGTTGTTGATCCCATCGATGACATTCCTACTTATCCAAGTTGCAAGAGGTTCATGTTAAAAATTTGGCATTAATGTTGGAAACTTTTGAGAACCATCTTTGTGTCATCACGAAGTTTGTGTTCTCGGTGTTCAAAGTAACTTACCCCGGTTCATGTGCTTATGGGGAAGGTTGTTGCCATGGGCCCTAGTAAAGTTTTCTTGTTCCTTCTGGAATAATCCCAAGTTAGTTATGCATGTGTGGACCATTCTTGAGATGGTTGGTCGTTACCTCCGTCTACTGGAAGAAGTTCGTCCACACCAAGCCACCGACTGACTATTCATGAAAGAGAAGAAGTCTAAGAACTCCGTTATATTTGTATTGTTTCCCCAATAAGGACTCTGATGTGTTTCATTGCAAGTAGTCCATGTAGGTGCAACCGTATTTTGCAAGTTTCTAATACATGAGTTCTGCAATCTCGCTCATACTCTTGAGTGTGACATCGTAGTCCATATCTTGAGGATCCAACAAGTGTATCTTGTTGGTAACAGGTTCCACCTCTGTCATCAAACGTGCTAATTCTGAATAATCCTCCCACTACACAGAGCTGTATCTCAAGAAGCAAGGATGGTTGGTGTTCCTCAGGGGCATTGAATCAGGTCTTTTTAAAATCCGGCATGGTTGATGTTGTGGTTGACACAACTAGCCGGAAGGCCTAACGTCATACCTCTTTGAATCAGCAAAAACAACCACTCCCCGTGGGGATTCTTGTCTGTCTTATTATAGAAGTTTCCGTCACCGTTCCTCCAAGTCGAAGTATGGTTTTCACTTGACGAACTATAGAAGGCTTGTTGTAAGCTTGATATCAGTATCTAGAACATCAAGGACAACTTGGAAGTGGATCTTTCCAATATCTCTCTGTTGATCCTCCAAACCTTTGTTTTAGTGGAAACAAGTGCATCATGAGAACCATCTCGTGGTGTTTTGTAATCGCCATTGATCAGTTCCCTTTTTCAAGTTGTTTATACTTGAAGTTCTGTTCATCTCACACATTGTGTGAATTTGTCATTCACTTCAGCCATGGGGTCTTAACCATGTGGTAAACGTATTGCTACGTCAAACCCACAACAGGAAAGAGATTCCCTATTTCCTTCTAGTGCTTCAATCCCCATTGGTTACTCATCTTTATGGTGTGACCAAGATTTCCTCCTTTATTACGATGCTCCAACTTCTTATTACTCATATTCTGTCGTGAAGTAACATCCCGGTCCCTACCAAGGATTTCAAGAAAACTGTTATGGAATGGTTGAAAGTTCCGTTATCTTCTATGTCCACTCCGAAGAGTGAACATGATCCTGTATCAAATTTTCTCTAACGCACGGATTATAATGTTTTCTCGTGTTCTCCCTCGTCTACGGATATTATGTTGTGATATTCAAGACCATGCTTCCCATCTTGGTATTCTACTTCGAAGAAACCTCGATGTCATAAGTTATCCAACCTTTCTTTTCCAAAAGGATTTAAGGTCTTGTACAAAGCTCATATTCTAAATCCTTTCAAGAACCATCGTCCACAAACTTGAAACCTTCTCTCAGTTCCCTCCGTTATCTTGATGTGTTTCATGCACGTTAACTCAAAAGTTCTTTATGAACATTCCTGTCATGAGTTATCATGAGATACTCGATCTCCGTGAAGATCAAATCACTTAGAGTTTTTCCCTCTTACCTAGGGTTTAGCCGTTTGATATCTTCGCAGTGCTACGGGTCAACCTGTTCGAGAAGAGAATCGTAAGGTTTGAGAAGATCATTCAAACCGGTGTTCCTTCTTTGTTTCTCCTTCGGGAATCTCGGGACGAGATTCTTGTAAGGGTATAGATTTGTAACATCCCTCTTTTGCTAGATTAGGGTTTGTTGTGTTGTGTTCATGGTATAGCATGCATGAAAAATTTGAACATGAATCGAATTTGAATTTTAATGAAACTTGCTCAAAAATCACTTTAAGTGATCAATGAAAAATTGAATTCAAAATATTTTCAAATTGGTCAAACCAAAATATGTTGTCATTGGAAATTTCATATAGTTTCCAAAAACTATTTTTGCCCAATTTTATCCTTTCAAAAGGCCTAGAAAACATGGTTTTTGTTGCAGTATAAAGGACAGAAGGATTGTTTAATAATTTCCAACTCTGAGGGGGGTTTTCAGAGTTTTCCTTTTCTTTTCTTTCTCCTCTTCGGCCAGAAGGACGAGGAGGACGTAGACGCCGTGCCACCTCCTACGTCTGGCCTCGCGCGCGGATAAGGAGGACGAGGAGACTCTGGTCTCCTCCTGTTCACTCGCGGCCCCCTCTCGCTCTCTGTATCGCGTCCAAAAGAACCTGAGCCCTACCGAACCCTAACCCGTACGGACTCCGCCGCACGCTGCCGTTCTCGCTGCCGTTGAGCCCCGGTGAGTAGCCAGGAAGCTCCGCCATGGACTCCTCTACCTCCTCGTGGAGAAAACAGGAGCTGGGACGACCGGAATCGCCAGAATCGACGTCGTCGTCTCCACGGCCGGCAGATGGCCGCCGCGCTTGATGCCGCCGTTTTCGACCCCGCCTCTCCACTCCGACAGTACAAACCTGCTCACGGTGAGCTCCTCTGCACTCCAGTGCCCTCGCTTGGCCCCCTCTCCCTCTCCAGCTTGCTGTCATCGATCTCCTGTCACTGCCGTGCCGCCACCGCACGGCGGCTCGCCGCCAGAGACCTTATGGATCATTTTTCGCCACCACCGCAACCGCCCTGCTGCTCTCTAGCGAATGGAACATTCAATTAGGCCAAAAGAGTGAGGGATCAAGAGATCCGTGCTCAACAGAGAGGATTTGGGCGCCGCTGACGTCACGATGACATCATGCTGATGTCATCGTGGGCCAGCCCTCCTGTTTTTCTGAAAAGGTTTCATAAAAGAGAAAATGACTCACACGTGGGCCCTCTACTATTTAAATATTCCAGAAAATGATTTAAACTTGTAAAATTAATATCTCCCAAAATATTAATCAGAAAAATAATATAAAGTATAGAATTGATCAGAAACATATACTCTATCTGTATATATCATTTTCACACATGTTCGACAAAGTTGAAAAAATGAGCATTATTTAATATTGTTTGATTCATTTAAAATGGAGAAAATAAGTTTTTATTCAATAAAATCAGAAAATTAAAAGTTATATACCAAATTGCTCAAAATGATAAATGCAACATGTTTATGATGTTTTCAAACCCATTTGAGCAATTAAAATGGTACTGACTTTCATAATTGCCCGGAACGCCCCTTCGGGCCATTTCGGGCTAATTTTAGTAAAAATGCATAACTGACATACGAACCCTAGCAACCCATCAAACATGTTTAGGGCTTTATTTTAGTGCATTAACTTGCTCATGCATACATATTGCGTGTTGCATAGATGCCATGTTTGATTGTTGTTTCTCTATCGGTGTTTTGCCTCTGATCGGTAGAACATGACTCCGAAGAGAAGATCGACAACGACATGACGAATACTTGATCTTAACCGACAAGTCAAGCACTTATTCATGAAGACTTTCTCTGGTTTTCTTGAAGCAAGGCAAGCATAAACTCTTATCTGCCCATATATGATTTCAAAACACTTTTGATTCTCGTACATTGCATTCGATTCCAATGTATCTTGTGTCAGTAGTTAGAGTTCTCCTATATTATGCATAGCCTAATTATCCTGATCCACTACTCCTAGCAGCCATAGGTTTGATTGTGTTCATCGCCAAAGCCTTAAATATGCTGTGCTTAGTCATACATGCTTGTTATCTCTGCTCCAACCGGTTGATGAATCAGAGTTACGAAAGAATCTAGTATGATAGGATGTTGTGGAAAGTTAAGATAACTTGTTTAACATGACTTAAAGGTGTGGATGATGAGACCACAGAGGGTATGTGGTTTTGTCTCGTTCATGCGCCTAGGAGCGAGTTCTCGTCTTCGAGCCAAGACTGAGGGTGCATCCACACGGGGCTTAGATTCCCCTCGGTCTCAACTTGCCTAGTTTGTTCCATGAGTCGCCTAGTTCGGGATTTCCATTTGGATTTGCGGGGATATTAAAAACACTTTTAAAACTAGGACCTGGGGATGTATCAGCGCTCTGCGGATAGGTAATCGTCGAGCATTGTGCACAACGATAGAGACCCGGCAGGAGATGGCCACTCCCTATTGGCGGTCCATCTCTACTCGGAGCGACTCATGGAATAGGCGAACTAAGGGAAAGGTTGTGGTCAACCACCCTCTGCCGGCACTTCCCGGACTAGTGCTAACCCGGTGGCACTAAGAGTCGGTTGATACATGTGGGTAAAGTTGTACACCCCTGCAGGGTTAAATCTTTTCGAAAAGCCATGTCCGCGGTTAAGGACGACTTGGTGACGGATTCTGTGATCATAGACAACTTGAACGGAAAGACTAAAACTTGTTGATAACGAATGAAGGATGCCTCCTCAGAGATACCGAGAGGGGTTACCTTGTAGCATGAGGTATCAGAACAACTTGAGGTGGTGATCTTTGAACCACGAGGTGCTGAAATGATTTGGTGGATTAAAATATGATGATATCAGTAGTTGAGTATCTTTCTCATCTCTTTTCAAAATACTCCATGAGACGTGCTATTCCTTCCTCAACTTGTTAAAAAAAGATGGCTTTACGCAAATTAACCTTCACAACTCTTTCTAAAAGAAGCAGATATATAATAGGTTAACTAAGTCTTGTTGAGTACCTTACGTACTCATGCTAGGTTCAACTTGGTTCAGGTGGAGTTCCTCACATCGGTGGTGATTCGACATGGACATCGACGAGTAGTTTGGGGTTCCCAGGTAGCAGCCTGGAATCTATGGGCTGGGAAGTCGCCTTACGTTGGGGCCTCTTAGGACTTTTTGGTTCTTGTTGATTAGCAACATAACTTGCCTTCCGTTGTCTGATGTAATGTTGGGTCGTGTGACCTCTGTTTGTGAGCTATACTCTAGTAACACCTGTTTAATACAGCTTCCATGTCTAGAGTGCTGCTTTGGTCGGTTGTTGGTTTCGAACTCATTGTTATACAGTTTTGGCTATGCCTTCATAGTTGTCGCATTCGAGGGGTTGTGGAGCCGATGATCCATTTCCGAGAACGCCTGCCGATGTGTTTCGGCCTGAGGCTTGGTAACCCCAGTAACTCTCGATTGTTGTTGCACTTTCTGGACACATAGCATCTCTGTGTAACTTTTGCCTCGTTCCTTCAGTTTCATACGATTCATGGACGCTTTGATATGCATAGTTGGTTATGACTAGCATGGACACAAGACGTAGTAGTACCGTGGTGATTCGGCCTACGTGCCGATGAATCCGGTCTGCCTGTCGTTGTTTGTTGCGGCCGGGGCTGGTAACCCTGAAGCCCTGGTGGGTCCATGACTTGGAGCGCATAAAAGTATGTATACCTTTGGGTCCGGGCTCGTGACATATACAAAGTATAATGTGAGTATGGTTTTGCTAACTCGGCGAGGATCTACTTCTCGACGAGTTGGCTTCTAGCTAAATTGTTGTCTCTGTTTAGTTGCTGTCGTCTGGATTTATATAGATAGCCATATTAGGGCTTACAGAGAGGAAACCTAGAAGACTACGGAAAGTATCTAATACGTCGAAAACGTATCTCCTTTTCCGAACACTTTTCTTATTGTTTTCCTCTAAACTTGTGTGTTTTGAATGCAACTAACACGAACTAACGTTGTTTTCAGTAGAATTACCTCGGTGTCTCATTTTTGTGCAAAAAAAATCAACTTTCGGGGAATTTCCCAGAAAAGACCCCATTGGTCTTAAAACACTGGAAGACCCCGGGAGCCAGAAGGGGGCCAGGAGAGGGGCCAGAGGGGGCCACACCACCTCCTGGCGCCCCCCTAGGCCGCGCCACCTGGTGGTGTGGGCCACCCAGAGACCCCCTCGGGCTCCCCTTTCGACTACGTATTGCCTTCAACCCTAAAACCTCGATTCGGGGATCAGAAGGTCCTGTTCTGGCACCCTGCCGGGACAGGGAATCGGAGGATATCATCGCCATCGTCATCGCCAACACCTCTCCATTGACCATCCATGTTTCCCCCATCCATGTGTGAGTAATTCCCCCGCTGTAGGCTGAAGGGGATGGTAGGGATTGGACAAGATTGTTCATGTAATAATGTCGTTATTGTTAGGGCATAGTGCCTAGTATCCTCTATCAGTGCCATTGACATTGTTGCAACTTGTTATGCTTAATGCTTGTCACTTTGGGCCCGAGTGCCATGATCTCAGATCTGAACATGTTATCGAATCACGATGATAATTATTGTTTCTTGATCATACCTACAAGTTGTTTACATATATGGTTGTCCGGAACCCGAGGCCCCGAAGCGATAGAAATTGGGACAACCGGAGGGGATGGCTGTGATGTGAGGATAATATGTGTTCATGGAGTGTTAATCCTTTGCTTCGGTGTTCTATTAAAAGGAACACCTTAATTACCAGAAGTTTCCTTGAGGCCCCGCTGAAAACGGGCTGGTAGGACAAAAGATGTTGTGCAAGTTCTCATTGCGAGCACATACGACTATTTACGGAACACGTGCCTATGGTTACTTAGTGCTTGGATGCTTTATCTTATTTATCTGCAATGCCCATGTCTTGATTATTATATGAAATATCTTATCCATGCAACGCCCGTTCATCTATCCCTATTCCTACAATATTTAATCCCGCCGTTTACTTCAAACACTACTGCTGCTGTTTTCATTTCACTGCTGCTATTCTTTCACT
Organism: Alopecurus myosuroides; assembly: GCA_028641055.1. NCBI lineage: Eukaryota > Viridiplantae > Streptophyta > Magnoliopsida > Poales > Poaceae > Alopecurus > Alopecurus myosuroides. Next base: position 661,374,614 of record CM054057.1, read on the forward strand.
ACTGCTGCTACTATAAAACTGTTACTACTGATAAACCACTGCGAACAAGTCAACTTTCAGGTGCAAGTGAATTGACAACTCACTTGTTAAAGCTCACAAATATTATTTGGCTCCCCTTGTGTCGAATCAATAATTTGGGTTTTACTTCCCTCGAAGACTGTTGCGCTCCCCTATACTTGTGGGTCATCAGTATCTAACTTGGAAAGTAAGGAATCCGTCTTCTCCTCCAAGTCGCACCACTTTGGGCCATGGTCCGGGTTCTTCTAGAATCCGGCTTCCTGTGCATCAGCTTACTGGGCCGCCCAATGGATTATGATCCATTATCAACGGGCCACCCTGGTAATCCGGCTCTTAGGCCAATGCCGGACATACTCCTAATCAGTATATATCCGACAATATAGGAGCACCCCACGTCAGCCCACATGCATCGTACTCATATGTGAAAATAATTTAGTCTCGTGTTTCTAGTAGAGTATGAATGACACAAAAGTAAGATGAAATAAAAATAAATACCCTGTCCTCTCGAGGAGTGGTCGATGGTGCCGAGAAGCCCGTAGCAACAACCCCACTTTTGTAATATGTGAATTTGAAATAAATTAAAACTTTAATTGCATTCATGCATCATGGAATCCATGCTAAATTAATCCACATGGAATATTATTGTGGCAACCAGTTGAAAATTTAAATTCCAAGAAATCACTACTACTCAAAAGTGATGACTTATGCATAATTTTGACAAACAAAAATTACAACGACTTAATATATTGGTCAAGATTTCGTAAGACTTCAAATTTCAAGTTTACAGTTACAACCAAAGTTCCAAAATAAGTAAATATTGAAAAGGAAAAAATGCTAAAAAGAAAAGTCAAACAAGTGTGTTATAGAAATGTTGTTCAAATGACATGCAAATTTTACCGGGGCTTTTCCAGGTCAAATATTTTTTTTCAGAATTTTTGGGAGAAAATCTCACTACGCTGGGGGTTGTCAAAAGCTCCGGTAAGGCCATTGCAGAGAGGAGGGAGACTGCCCGATTTCTCCCCTCAAACGTCAAGCATCCATGCTCTCTGCTCGTGCATAAAGCCTTCCCAAAACCCTAGTTCCTGCATTTCACCAATTGTTCTTACCCCATCAATTCAGAAACCCTAACACTAGCCGAAGAGGGCCGAGCTCATCGCCAGCATTTGAAGCCTCTCTGTGCGGATCTAAGAGCACCACCGTCTCCGTCGTGACCTCCTCCCCCTCCTCGTGAATGGAATTAGTCTGGGACACCGTGAATCGTCTGTGCCATCGTCTTCTTATCCCCGACCGGCCGAACACCGCTTCCGCCATTTCCGCGGATACAAGCCTCCCTTGTCCACAAACTAATGATAAAACTGTAGAGCTAGACATAATACAAAGCAACTAGAGACGGAGGATTTGGGAGCAAGATTTGAATGCCCCAACACACATGGATATCACCTACACTCCTGCTGGCCACATAGTAATGAAAGTTCATGTCGCGGACGATTGAGCTAGCTCCAAAAGAATAAGATCAAATATCTCGTTGGCAGAGCATGTCTTCTTGTTCAAAATTCTGTTGTTGCAATCCTTCCAATAAGTTCACCAGGTTAGGCGAGCCAATGATACACATGTTTCGATGGAAGGAGATTAGGGATCAAAGACCACCAGCCAGTATACTGGCGATCATAGGTGGGGGAGTGATGACGCACAAGTATAGTGGGTGTATCGTAGTACTTGTGATAAATAAGAGTGTCGAACCCAACGAGGAGCAGAAGGTGTTGACAAGTTGATGGCTAGGTTGAGACTCCAAGTGCAGAGTGTGTAGCTAGTGGCAAGCCTTCTTCCCCACGAGGGTGACTCGAGGGTTTATATCGAACTCTTGGGGAGCCAGTATTTCAGCAGTTGTCTTCCAAGCTTCCTCCAGGATCCTGCAAACAAGTAGAGAATTTTGTGCCCTCAACCTCACCAAGTGGTTGTCAAGCACAAGGTGTGAGACTTCTAAATTGCAATGCAAAACTGAAAGTAAATGTGCAATAATTAAATCTACTATTAAATGCAAATGAGAAAATAAATATGCAATGGATTGTTTTTGTATTTTTGTGATGCAAGTGGTGATGGAGATAATGTAAATTCGAATTGGAGATGCAAGTAAAGTAAAGTGCAAGTAAAGTAAATTGCAGCAAAGTAACTAGAGTGTTTTCTTATAATTAAAATAGGACCGGGGTTCATGGTTTCACACTTGCATTCTCTCAAATAAAGTAGTAGACGGTGGACATAAAGAATTACATGTGAGATTACAATAACATGTTTAACATTGAGTACTTTCATATGGGCATCACATCCTACCATAGAGATCTCTACGGTCATATTGATCCCTCTTATACTCCACCAAGATGCGAAATAAATCATAACACCTCGATAATTAAGGAAAAACCAGAGTATAGCTTTAAGCAATGTGACATGAAGTTGAAGTAAGAACTTGCTAGATCTAGTCACGGAGATTGATTAGTGTCACTTCAAATCTCCGGTAACAAGGTACTCCTTTTTATCCCTAGTGAGGTAACTAAGAAAGGTTTAACAAAACCTAAGTGGATCGCTGAACTTCTGTCACTTTCACAGCACTAGCCACCCCCCGTTACTCCAACTAATGCACCCATCACCCCACACACGCTCTCAAGAACTAGATTGATCAAAGCTAGCAAATAAGAACGGGGTACATAAGATACATCTTGTCGTGGGATAATCACGGCAGACGTTACCGGGGGTAACTTATCTTGGGGCAAGACGACTCTGGTGTTTGGGAGAGGGTTTAGCTCAAGGGAAAACATAACGATATGCGATCTGGTAGCCGGCAATCTAGTCGCCGAGTCTCCGATCTCGATCTATTAACTCAGCTCTCGTGTTACACTGGATACTCGATACCTAGCGATATTGCTCTAACTCTTGGATCTCTCTAAACCTAACCTAGGGACCGGCTTATAAAGCATCCGGACCTCCTGGCCTGCTCTCCAAGGCGTACTCTGAATCCTACCCGGACACTGCCTACAAAACCCTAAACTTCCTTACCGGAACCCACAGTCCGGGTTACCAGGCCTACGATCTTGGGCCTTCTAGAAGCTCCTTTATCCTTAGCCGGGTCTCGCGCAGCGTCCTTTGGGCCGAGTTACACCTTGGCGTTGGCCTACCGGGTTATCATCCCTCCATCAGTAGTCCCCAGAATAGCTTGGGCTTCACGGGATTCTCTCTGAAGCGCACGCTATTCCCTGCAAAAATATCAACATTCAAGTTCATAGAGGCCGGGTTAGATTGCTTCGATAAACAGCTAGGCCTAACTCCATGGTGGCCATATAGTAACCCGGCTTTCTCCAAGTCTATCGCTTATCTCTCCGGGTCAGTGCCCTGATAATGATGCCAAAGATCCGGCTTACTTCACTTATCTAACCGATCCAAGTATCACGGGAAAGATTTGCCTCACATCTGTTCGGGATATCCCGTCTAGCACTTAATGCATATCCAGGAAAATCCGGCGGATATCCTTTATCCCGAAATTTCCGGTTATCGCCCGTTGGTCTAGGTTTATCCGTCTGCACCTTATAAATAGGCATCTATGGGATAACCTAACCCCAACGGTCCATTTCTTCTCCCTCTCCTTCACTCCCGCACCCAAGCTCACGGAGCGCCGCCACGGAGTCCTTGCGCACACCGCCGGAACCAATCCACCGCCGGTTACGTTCCGCCACGGCTCGTCCCGCGCCGCCGCCAACCTCCTCCGCCGCGCCCTCGAGCAGCTCGCCGGCAGTCGCAAAGGGTCATTCAGATTGCGCCATTTGCCGTCGCCGCGCTCTACTTCAATCTCCTCCGGTAAGCTCCTTGCTCCCTTTGATTCAACTTTGCAATTTCTCGAATCGACCCAGATTGGATCTTGGTCTTCCACGGGCTATTTCCCCTTCCGCGCCGAATTAGGTCACATAGATTCTCGTTAGCTCATCCAACCACTTGAATATGGATTCCACTTTGTTCTCCTATTACTTGTAGCCACTAATTTCACCGCGAATCCGAAAATGCAATTTCCAATCTAGGTCCAATCTGCCCAAAATTTCCGCGGCTGATTTTGATACCCGGCAGATCCTTTTCTTCCGGTTCTTTCATCTGCATTAGATACATGGGCAACCACCCTTCTTCCACGTATGCTTACCAATATGTAAGTACCCCATAATTTCTGTTCTGATACTTGATACTCGGACAATCCATAACTTTTGCTCTTTTCAATGATACCCGGAGGATTCTTAGTTTCTTTGTCTAGCTGATACCGCTTGCCTATACTCGGATAATTCGTGATTTCCGAGTCTTATGATTTGTACACTTGTCTTGTGCTTCGCAGGCTGAACCCATGGCTCCCAAGAAGCAAGGGAAACAGCAGGCCAAAGCCCGGATGACTCAATCGATCTCCGCCAACTGGGCGCGATCCACGGTTACCAAGGCCAAGCTGGAAGAGCTGGCCAAGTTAGGGATCCTCCCCCCCAGAAGGACACCCAATGGAGGGTGCCGGGTGACGAGACCCGGCCTACACCCGCTGATGACGAGGTAATTTGCTTCGTAGAGCACGTGACCCGGGGGTTCCGTCCTCCGGGTCACCCTTTCTTCCGTGAAGTCCTGAGCCACTATGGCCTCCGGGTGTTCGACATAGGGCCTAACTCTATGTTGAACATAACCCATTTCATAGTTCTTTCCGAGTCATATTTATGCGTCCCGCCAAACTTGGCTGTCTTTATCGAACTCTTTCAGTGCAAGCCGTGCCACGAAAGCGGTGACGGCGCACTTCTTGCTTGCTGCGGGGTCTCTATCCAACGCCGCAAGAATTCTCCTATGCCAACCCTTACTCTCAATTCCCATGTCAAACATTGGCAACTTTCCTACTTTTACTGCCGAGACACCTCCCACCGGCGAGAGGAAACTGCCGGGTTATTCGGAGGGTCTCCTTGATATCTCTGAAAACTTCAACGCCTTCGCCCCTGACTCGGACAGGGAGGAGATCCAACCTTTGCTAGCTAAAATAGCCATTCTCTCGGCCCAAGGTCTCCTTGGGCTCAACTTGGTGAAAACTTGGGTCAACTTCCGGATCCAACCCAACTCTATCCGCACCAAATTAATGTGCGAGTACTCGGGGCACACCACAGATTCCCTCCGATACTCATCTAAAGATTACGGCCGGTGACACCAACAAGACCATCAAGGGATTCTTGACGGAGAAGTTGGAGGTAATCCGGAATATAGCCGGGTTAGAACCCTTTACACGCGAGAACCCAGCACCTGAGGTAAAGATCCGGCTCTCATACCTTTACTTCCATGCTTTTCCTTTTGATACAGTTGCTAACTCTCATCTCCATGCCTTTTCCTCAGGATGATAATGTCTTTTGGAAAATCGAGACTCCCCCTAACTCCGAAAGTCCAGAGGAAGAAGAGGACGCAATTAACTCGGAAGAAGGTACATCCCGAGTCTCTCTTAATTCCAGCGAGCTCGTTGTTGTTCATTCTGTATTTTTCCGACTGTATACTTTGATAACTTTCAGAACCAGAGGACAAGGGAGAAGAAGAAGAAGAACCGGAAGGCAGGGTGGAAACAGCAAGTGACGAAGATGAAATCGAGCCGACGATCAAGGTCGGAGCAAAGAGGAAACCTCGAGGGGTCGTCTTCAAGGTTCCATACCGCTTCCTTACTTCTAAACCATTCTCCTTTGATAACATGCACAAGCTAAACCGAGAGTTATCCAACTGGCCGTACCTGAAGGATCCACCCCTGACCAAGCGTAGAATGACTCGGAATTTTCCGGGTGAAGGCGCTCTTAACACGGGTATTCCGTCATCTCCAACTCGACGCGCTGGTATTCATCTGATCCTTTCTTGAATATCAAAGTTTTTCCAGATCACCCCTCAGCAGAGCAGTTCCATGTCTTACTTTCTTGATATTTTTCAGCTTCATCCGGGTCCAGCAGCGCGTTTCCCTCGGACTTCGTGGTGAATCCCGGGTAAGGTTATTCTCCTGATGTTCCATCACTTTGCCATAATTTACTCCAGTCTACATGCTAACGCTATTTTATACTGCCGACAGAGCCACGGTCACAATCAGTGACCAAGAAAATATGGAGACCGATGACCCGGGTAAGGAGAACCTGATTGATGATATGGCGGCTGCAGCAGGCGACAAAGAACAACAAGTGTCACCGACACACCCGGCTGATCAGGAAGCCGAGTACCCGATAGCCTCACATGCACGCGAGGAGGAAGAAGCCGCCGTCTTGGGCACGGGAGGAGGCGTACCGAGCCCCGACATCCGGACGATTGGGGTACCTTCCCCTGCCAAGGAGAAAACCTCCACTCCGAGTTATCAAGACCCCGGGTCTTCTAACTCAGGCAACCATTCCTTCGACCAAATGATGAGCGCCCTCCTCGCCATGAAGGCCTCAGAGAGCAGCATGTTGGAGCGTATGGCCGCGGAGCATCAGGTACGCTAGTTGATATCTCTTAGTGTCCACCTAGTCCCCAAGTTCCGAGTCTAACTTGTCAAAGTTACACTCGGTACTCCTTGCAATACTCGGCTGATTGTGATATCCGACTAATGTTTAACCCTCCATTCTTTTAGGCGCAGGCGTCTCGGTCCGAGGAGATTTTGGCCAAGACCAAGCAGCTCCTGGACACCGAGATAAAGCTAAGGGAAGAACTTGAGTCTGAGGTGGCAGCCTTGAAGAAAGATGTCACGAAATACAAAGACAAATACGCCGTTGCTTAAGCTGCGCTGAAGAAGCTATCGGCCCAAGTGGCCGACACTTATCGTGTCCTCGTTGGTGAGATTTCGCTACTTACTGGTTCGTGCCTTGGTTTCTTGTTTTCTTGATACATGATACCCGGAATACCTTGATGTTAACCTTTGTTGCTCATATTGCAGCTTCCAACCTTGCGCCTTCAGAAGAGGATGATATCGAAAAGGTAAAAAGATTGAAGAATGTCCTCCGGAGGTTCTGTGCCGGCACCAAGTGGATACTAGATGCCATTCAGTGGCCGACTGATCTATATCCGGGTATGGTGACCCTAATCCATGCATGCTCTACTGTCCCTGCATGGATTGAGCTCTGGAAACGCTCAGCATGCCGGGTTGGGATGACCCGGGGACTTATGCTGGCGAAAGCTTATTTTCCTAAGCTTGAGCCGTCAACGGTGGTGGCCGGATTTCCAGAGTTCAAGGCAGATGGCTCGAGATTTTCCCCCAAGGATTTCAAAGCTGTACAATCCGAGGTACGTCACTCAGCAACTGCTCTTGCCGACAGTATGGACTTGAGTAGGTTTATGTATCCATACGATGCTAAGGACAAGGCTGTGAAGGAAGATACGCCCGTGCCCTTCGACATTTTAGAAAAGTGGAATGCTGACTCGGCCAGGAAGAGGAAGGAAGCTGCAAAGAGGGAAGCCGAATTGCAATCAGCACCAACTAACTCTACACCAGCTGTCCGTCCACCTGTTCGCCCTGACGCTGAAAAACCAGATGATGATGCTGGGAACTCTTCTAAGAAGCGAACCCGGGAACAAGACCCGGAGGGCAAGGGTAAGGATGTGGACCCGACTCAGGAGGCCGAGTAAATTATTATCTGATGCCATCCTAATACCTTGTTCGCTCGATGCCCTTGTAAAGACAGATATTCTTTTGATAGTGCAGATGTGCACTTTTGATACTATCATCGCACCATGTAAATACATTATGAAGCTTTAATAGCTTTCTTGGCCCTTCCGGCCTTTGGATGAATTTGATATCTATCTGCCTTTGAGCTTATTTACTCTTGATACTCCGATTTACTTTATGGTTCCTTTTGTGAGACTCAGTTTCCGGGTCACATGGTTTTTGACGGGTGAACTTTTCTCTAAGTCCCCAAGTCCCCAAGACTCGGATTTGTGGGTTTTTGGTGCTTAATAGCTAGATAACTTGCCTCTTTTTTTTTTTCAAAATCCCCAGTCCCCAAGGCCCGAAATTCCGAGTCTGGGGTGTGAGGTTTATCAAAGAAAACAAATTGTTTCTGCTAAGCCCAAAACCTAGAGCCGTTTCACATAGGTGTTGAAGTTATGCTTGATAGACTTTGAGTTTCCAGTTGTTAACCCTGTACTCTGCATAACTTGTGGTTTAGATGACCCTTTTGACTCTCTTGTACTGTAAGCCGGCTTTCGCGTGGATACCATGTTGTTACATCTGTACGAAAACAGGGTCAGGCAAGTCCCATTGGGCATCATGGCTGATTGTAATCGTAAGCGAGCAAATCATGCCACTTTAGTGCGAGTCACATCGAGCTTAAGTAAGAAAAGTCAAGAAATTTGGCTCCTTTGTCCGGTTATAAGATTGCAACCGTACTCGTTTGCGAGTAATCGGCCCTTATAACTCATAGGCATCATGGCCGGGTCTTTTGAGTTTGTAACTGTGCTATTCAAGCAATCAGCCCCCAAGACCTAAATATATGCAACATACTGAGGAAACTAATGCTCTAAGGAAACAATAAATAATAATTACCTGGAAGAAAAGTAAAAAACATAACAGGAAAATAGAACTTGATAAAACGTGTGAAGGAGATATATCGCTTAACCATCTCTTTGTTGATATGAGAAAGTTAGGTCAGCAAGCCGCCTCATTAAAAACCCTCCAGTCCCCTTAGGTACCCTGGATAGGAAAAGAGTGCGTCTGAAACCTGCTGCCTGTTACATCGTGTAATTCCACTTGTGGGTCTGGTCTATACTAGGTATAGTAGGGACGCAGCTGAGCTACGTTCCATGGTCTTTCTTTCTCTTGCATAGATGAAGTGGTATGAGCGGTGTCGTTAACCGTAGCCGACTCTTCCCTTGCATCTATCAAGTAATACGATCCATTGTGCAGATTCCGGCTTATGATAAACGGTCCTTCCCATGGCGGTGATAACTTATGTTTTCCTTCTTTTGACTGTACCAGGCGCAGAACCAGGTCTCCTTCCTGGAAGACTCGGGTTTTCACGTGCCGGCTATGATATCTCTGCAGATCCTGCTGATATATGGCTGATCTTTCCAGTGCTTGTTCCCTTTCTTCTTCTAGCATATCCACGGCGTCCTGCCGGGTCTTCTCGTTCTCTACCTCGACATAAGCCGAGACTCGAGGCGAGTCATGGATGATATCACTCGGTAACACTGCCTCTTCACCATAAACCATAAAAAACGGTGTCATCTGAGTGGATCTGTTAGGTGTTGTGTTGATACCCCAAACCACTGCGGGTAATTCTTTGCACCAGCAGCTCTGATACACGGAACTCGCAATCGTGGCTTTAATCCACGAAGCAACTCTTGATTTGCCCTCTCCACTTGTCCATTAGCCTGTGGATGGGCCACTGAAGCTATGTCAAGCCGGATTCCACTGCTTCTACAAAATTTCTCCATCTCGCCAAGGGACATATTGGTTCCATTGTCGGTAATTATGCTATGGGGATACCCGAACCGATAGATAATCCTTTTCAGGAACTTGACTGCCGTAATTGCTTCGCAGTTGGTGACTGGCATAACCTCAACCCACTTGGTAAACTTGTCAATGGCCACCAAGAGATGTGTCTTTTTGCAAGGTGACATGTGAAAGGGGCCAACCATGTCCATACCCCAAACAGCAAACAACCAAGTTAACGGGATAGTCCGTAGTTCCATAGCCGGCACATGGGTTTGGCGAGCGTACCTTTGACATCCGTCACACCTTGCCACCAAGCGCTCCGCGTCTGCTAGGGCCGTGAGCCAGAAAAAACCATGTCGATAAGCTTTGGCCACCAGGGATCTTGTGCATGCATGATGCCCACAATCACCTTCATGGATTTCCTTGAGGATCTGTCGGCCTTCTTCTGGTGCTACGCAGCGCAAAAAGACTCCTGCTGCACTTCTCTTGTATAACTCTCCATTGATGATAGAATATCCTTTCGCTCGCCTCAAAATTTGTCTTGCTAATACTTCCTGCTGTGGTAACTCGCCCCGTGATAGGTAGGCCAGGAACGGCTCTGTCCACTCGGGAACAGCACGTACTGTGGCCACGAGCTCCAAATCCGGGTCTTGATTTGCCAATTCTTCCTCAGACTCGGTTTTAACTGACGGTCGCCATAGTTCATCCAGAAAGACATTAGGTGGAACCGGCTCTCTGCGCGAGCCGAGTCTGGCGAGTGCATCTGCTGCCTCGTTATTTCTTCTGTCTATGTGCTCCACCTCGTACCCGGAGAAACACCGGGCAACTCTATCAACCTCTCTGCGGTATGCTGCCATAGTTGCATCTTTTCTATCCCAAGTTCCTGAGACCTGCTGTACCACAAGGTCCGAATCTCCAAAGCATCGTATCCTCTTAATATTCATCTCCTTGGCTACCTTTAAGCCGTGCAATAAGGCCTCATACTCGGCCACGTTGTTGGAACAATCAAAGTGAATCTGCAGCACGTAGCTCAACTTGTCTCCTTTGGGTGATGTTAGCACCACTCCAGCTCCTGACCCCTCGTATTGCTTGGAGCCATCAAAGTGCATGATCCAAGACTCGGAGTTTGGAGCCATGGTAGGCATGCCTGTGTGTGTCCAATCATTAATAAAATTGACTAGAGCTTGAGATTTAATTGCTGACCTTGGCTCGTAATTGATATGATAATCCCCCATCTCGATCGCCCACTTGGCTATTCTACCTGTTGCATCCGAGTTTCTGATGATATCCGACATTGGTATAGAACTGACCACTGTTATGGGGTGTTCCTGAAAATATGGCTTCAATTTCCGGCTGGCCATGAAGACCCCGAAAACCAGCTTTTGCCACTGTGGATAGCGCTGTTTTGCCTCTGATAATACCTCACTGACATAGTAAACCGGCCTCTGGACCGGGTACTCTTTTCCATCTTCTTTTCGCTCGACAACAACCACTGTGCTAGCCGCCCGGGGCCCTGCTGCAACGTATAATAACATAGGCTCTTTAGGACCCGGAGCTGCTAGGACTGGTGCCTCAGATAGCTGCTTTTTTAGTAACGCCTCGTCCGCCTCTTGATCCCATACGAATTTATCAGATTTTTTCAAGAGCCGGTACAAGGGTATCGCCTTTTCTCCGAGTCTGGATATAAACCGGCTGAGCGCTGCTACGCACCCTGTGAGCTTCTGAACATGTTTCAAATTTTCCGGCTTTTTCAGACTCTGGATAGCTTTGATTTTGTCTGGGTTTGCCTCAATTCCTCTCTCAGAAACGATAAAGCCGAGTAATTTTCCGGCTGGGACTCCAAAAACACACTTTGTCGGGTTGAGTTTCATCTGGTACCTTCTCAAGTTCTTGAACGTTTCCTTTAGGTCGTCAATAAATGTCTCCGCCTTTCTGGTCTTGATCACCACATCGTCTACGTAAGCATGTACGTTGCGTCCAATTTGGTCCTCGAAGCACTTCTGAATACACCGTTGATAGGTTGCGCCAGCGTTCTTCAGTCCAAATGTCATTGTCTTGTAACAAAAGGCCCCAAAAGGGGTTATGAACGATGTTTTCTCCCAATCCTCCTTCTTGAGCTTGATCTGATGATACCCAGAATATGCATCCAGAAAACATAACAGGTCGCTTCCAGCTACCGCGTCAATGATCTGATCTATTCTTGGTAGTGCGAACGGATCCTTTGGGCAATGCTTGTTGAGACTCGTATAATCAATGCACATCCTCCACTCATTAGTCTTTTTCATCACGAGAACCGGGTTTGCTAACCAGTCCGGGTGAAATACCTCCATAATAAAGCCGGCTGTCAGCAGCCGAGCAATTTCTTCCCCTATAGCTTTCCTTCTTTCCTCATTCATCTTTCTCAAGCCTTGCTTCACGGGTCTGGACTTGGGATCGACGTGCAAACTGTGCTCTGCCAACTCTGTGGGGATACCCGGCATATCGCTAGGCGTCCAGGCGAACACATCCTGATTTGAACGAATGAACTCCACAAGTGCTTTCTCCTGCTCGCTGTCCAAGTTAGATCCTATAGCAAATTGCTTGGAGGGATCCCCTCGGTAAAATCCACCATCTTTGTGTCCTGTGCTGCCTTGAATTTTGCTCTTTCGTCCTCAGTATTCGGTCTTTTCAACGCTGTTCTGTCATCCGGGTCTACCTTAGACCGGTAATACTTGAGTTCCTCTTTTCTGCAAGCTTGTTCGGCCATTGCCGCATCTCCTTCATCACACTCAGCTGCTATATCCCGGCTCCCATGTATGGTGATGGTCTGCTTGGGCCCCGGGATTTTTAGTTGTAGATACACATAACACGGCCTGGCCATGAACATAGCATAAGCCGGCCTTCCGAATAGCGCGTGATAAGGACTGCGCAACTTAACCACCTCGAAAGTAAGCCATTCAACCCGGAAATTGTCCTTTGACTCTCCAAAAGCTACCTCCAATGCGATTTTTCCCTCGGGGCATGCTGAGTGACCCGGCACTATCCCGTGAAAGACTGTTGAACTTTTCTGTAGCTGGGACTCCTTGAGACCCATGCGTAGAAAGGTTTCCCAATACAAGATATTGATGCTACTTCCACCGTCCATTAGGACCTTCTTCAGCTCATAACCATTGACCTGTGGTGCAACCACCAATGCTAGGACTCCCGGGTGTTCTATCCTTTCCGGGTGATCTCTTCTGCTCCATGTTACGTCCTGCTCTGACCATCTCAGGTATCTCGGTACAACCGAGGAAACCGAGTTTACCGCTTGCTTCAGTATCTTTTTATTCTTGTTAGAAATTCCTGTGGTATGCACGTGATATTGTCCCAATTGCTTGGGGTTGGCTTGGAAACCTCCAGCTCCCCCTTGGTTGTTACCCGGATTTCCGCCTGCCGGGTTACCGGCTGGGGGTGGGCCGTTGCCCGTGTTTCCACCCGGACCCGATCCTCCTCCCCGACCTGCACCTCGCATGGCCTTGTTTATCTCCCCATTCTTCCATCTCTGTAGGTCCGCGCACTGCTCCAATGAGTGGTTAGCCGACCTACCGTTCCTGCTGTGTTTTGGGCACGCCATTCTGAAGATATCCCAATTGTTACCCGGCCTCGGCGGTCCTTGATAATTTCCTCCGTTGTGGTTTCCAGCAGTGAAATTTCCTTTTGCTCTAGGTCTCGAAGACCCGGCTTCTGTGCTAGTGACAAACTCGGAGCCTCCCTCAAACGGGCGCTTGTTCTGGTTGTTCCCATTGCTGCCTCCATTATTACCTGGCGTTGATCCATTGCCGGTTCTTCCACTATTATTTGTATTTGCTTTTGCTTTCTTGTCATCGACATCCTCTTCTATAGTATCCGTTGCAGCGTGTTTATTGCATGCGTCCATTAGCTCTCCCATCGTAACCTCTGAAGCATTTCGACTAGATTTCATGCGAGTTAACTTTTGCACTAAAGGTATGTACTTGCACGTCTTTGCCATAGCTTGTAGCGCATCTTTGGGCTGAATATTCGTAGATGAGTGAAGTATCTCCATAACCCGGCGCACCCAGCTGCGCGCCGATTCTCCTTTCTTTTGTACACATCGCTCTAAGTCATCAATAGTAAATAGCTTTCTGCACGTCCCATGAAAGTGCTTGATAAACGCAGTTTTCAACTCCTCCCATGATTTGATAGATCCTTCCGGTAAATTATTGAACCATAACTTTGCTGCTCCTTCTGACATCATCAAGTACATGAACTTGGCTTGAAGATTTTCTGATGCATTGCGAATCGACATAGCCATCTCATAACTGCTCAACCACGTTTCTGGATCCATAGTCGGCTCATAATTCACAACTTTACCTGGTTTTTTGAATTTATCCGGGTAAGGCTCAGCCCTGATGTCAGCCGACAGACACTTAGGCCCAGCGAGATTAGTCGGAACTGGCCTCACCCGGGAAACATGTGATCCTGCGGGAGGTGCAACTGGACGCGGTACGGCTGGTGGCCCATGCACCGTAGACCCGGCCGCGGCCCTCCTGTCTCTGGAACTATCCACGATAGCTTGTGCTGCTGATGCTGCCGGTACTGCCTGAACGCGGGGAGGAGGCGGCATTTGCTGCTGCTCTTCCCTCCGCCGTGCTGAACTTGTCTGGATATTGCCGGTATTGCCTCGTTGCTGGCTAATATATGGTGTCCCATGCATTCCACTTCTGTGATCCGGGTAGTTAACTTGCTGCGCTACCGCAGTGCGCAATAGATCTATCGCCCGCCGGGTCTCCTCTGCGTGGGGTGACTCTCTTACGGGGATTTGATTCAATGCGAGCGTTGCTGCGTACACATTATCCATGGGGTTGTTATAATGACCTGCTGGTGTGCGAAATCGTGATGGTGGTGGTGGTGGTAATGTATTGCCGGCAGCGGCTCCAGTCTGCAATGTGGGTAACCCGGCTTGTATGTTTGCCGGCTGTGCTCCTCCAGTCGCAGGTTGCTGTACGGTTCCTTGGTTTGCTGCCGGAATCGATTGATCCTGAGGTGTGATAAATAGGTTGGTCGGGTTTATAACTCCACCCGTTGCTGGTAACATGGTTTGGTGCCTTTGATGCACCCTGGTTATCTCTTCTCGGAGCCGGGTTTCCAATGCATCCAGCTCACATTGGCGGGTGGCCATCCCCTGCCTTTCTGCTTCTACTTGCCTTCTCTGTTGCTCCAATGCACGGCGGGCTACGTCCAGATCTCTGACACGTTCCGCCGCGTTTTCCGGAGTAATAACTGTAGCTAAAACGGTTGGATCCAGAATCAAGTTGTTGTTGAATAGGGCCGGGTGTTGCGGGTTTGAAGGACCCGCCCCTGGCGTTCGGTTTGCCAGATATCCAAACATGTTTGCCTGCAACTCACTGTCCGCCGCGTGACTGGTAACTGATGCTGCTTCTCCGTCAACCCGGGTGAGAACCGGATTTCCGTCAACCGGATCTTGCTGCTGGGCCAATGTTTGTGCTACTCCGAATGTGGCCGCGGTCACGTTCCCCTGATTAAGATTGGTCGCAGGAGCCGTGTAAACCGCAACCTGGCGCACAATGCTTGGCGCGGATTCGTACACTTCCTCTTCGCTGCTATTTTCCTCGTACCGGTTCTCCAGTAGATGCAGGATGGATTCGGTATCGTCTTCTCTCATGACCCAGCCACGCGGGGTCCATGCCGGCTCCTCCGGCTGTTCCCTCTTCGTGGGGGGCTCTTCTGTCGGATCTACCGTCCCGACCGATTCTTCTCCATCTGATTGAGCGTAGGTGGCCTCCCCTGACACAGAATCAAATTCGAAATCGTCAGGGATTGAACCGGACGTACGTACCATGCCGGCGAAGACGTTGATTTGGCCGATTTTCACGACAGATCCGGATTCGAGCAGATCCGACTCTGGCCCCCAGCCGGAATCATCCACCATCTTCTCTCCTTCGGGGTCGGTGTAGATCTCGCCGATGACAAGGTTCTCCATGTTCTTCCGAGCTTCTCCCGTGATGTAAACACCCTTGGACGTAGGCCCCACGGTGGGCGCCAACTGTCATGGGATAATCACGGCAGACGTTACCGGGGGTAACAAATCTTGGGGCAAGACGACTCTGGTGTTTGGGAGAGGGTTTAGCTCAAAAGAAAACATAACGATATGCGATCTGGTAGCCGGCAATCTAGTCGCCGAGTCTCCGATCTCGATCTATTAACTCAGCTCTCGTGTTACACTGGATACTCGATATCTAGCGATATTGCTCTAACTCTTGGATCTCTCTAAACCTAACCTAGGGACCGGCTTATAAAGCATCCGGACCTCCTGGCCTGCTCTCCAAGGCGTACTCTGAATCCTACCCGGACACTGCCTACAAAACCCTAAACTTCCTTACCGGAACCCACAGTCTGGGTTACTAGGCCTACGATCTTGGGCCTTCTAGAAGCTCCTTTATCCTTAGCCGGGTCTCGCGCAGCGTCCTTTTGGCCGAGTTACACCTTGGCGTTGGCCTACCGGGTTATCATCCCTCCATCACATCTACTCAAATAACTCAAGAGAAACAATTGCAATCTCAGATTCAATAACTCATAGAAAAGATCCACCACATAGGAATTACAACGGTGCCCGTAATCATGTGAGGCAGCTCACACGGATCTAATTAGTGAAGCACAGAGAGAGAGATACAAGTGCTACTTCCACAAACCCATAGCCCTGAGGTGGACTACTCCCTCTTCATGGAGATGTCGATGGTGATGACGTTGGAGGGGTAGGAGATCACACCGGCGGCGCCCCTCCGGAGTTTTCCCCCTCCAATCTGGAACTTCTGGTCTCTGTTTGGGTGTTTCGGTGTTTCGGCAGCGCTCCCCTCCGTAAGGGTACGGGGGACCCTTTTTATAGTCGGTTTTAGGTCAAGACGGAGTCGGTAAGTCGAAGATGGAAGGAATTGGGGCCACGGGGGCCAAAAGGGGGCCTCTCACGCGGCCAAGGAATCTGGCCGCGTGGAGGGTCCTCTTTTGGGCCTCCTTGCCCAATTCTCGTGGATCCTTCGCCCGCAAGTCTTCTCCTTCCAAGAAAATGACCCCCGCAGATTTTCAGGTGATTTCGCGGAAGTTTGCCCCCTGAAATGTCAAAAATATAGAAAACGGGGTTTCTGACAGGCAGGGTTAATTCCATAAAAGTTGGGGGACTTTGTAATTTAACCCCAAAATACTATAAAACATCGAATTATACCCTTATATGACGCAATATGTAATCGAAAACCATGTGAAAATATGCAAAATTCATCTATGCATTTTACATGCATCACAAGCAGGTTGAATAGAAGATTCACTGTAAACACTAGCAAACGGGGTTTTCAAAGTTTTTGATATAGCAGATAAATAAAGTGCGAGTACATAAAGTGCAGTAAATAATATTGCAGCGAGTGGCCCAATCCTTTTGAGAGCAAAGGACAAGCTAGTTGTGTTACTTATGACTACCAAACGTTCTCGAGGACACATGGGAATTTCGTCAAGTGCTTTCGCTTCGTTACGGTTGATTAATATCCATTGGTTCGTGAAGTGTTGTGTGGGTGAACCTATGCTAATGCACCGCCCAACTAGGACTAATACATACTTGTGATTATACCCCTCGTAAGCATCTGCAAATACAAGAAAGTAATTAAGATAAATCTAACCACAACCTTAAAACTCCGGGATTCTACGCTCCCTCATGCATTGGTTTTGTAACGGGAGTTTAGGTTTCTGTCACTCCGGCAATCCCACAATTAGTAGCCAAATATACAATGCATACTTCTAGGCTCATAAAGATAAAATATCATGTAGTCGACGTTCACATGACACCACTAGAAAGATAGCACCACAACTTAAATATCGAACCACGAGATATTACTTCAACATAACTGCACTACTAACATCATGACTTCTCCCATGTCCTCAAGAACTAAACGAACTAATCACAAGACATCATATGGATCATAATCAGAGGTGATATAATGCATAATAACAATCTGGTCATAAAGTGCTAACACCGATAAATCTCACAAGCATCAACTACTAACAAGTAATCCACATCGGGAGAGAGATCTAATGTAAAACAACGATATACGCCACAAATAACCATGTTGGGATGACGGTGCATGATGAGGGTGATGGTGCTGGTGGTGATGATGATGACGATGACGATCTTGATGATACCCAGAGCGATGACGATGACGATGGCGATGATTTCCCCTCTCCGGGGAGGAATTTCCCCGGCAGATTTCTCACTGTCAGAGAGCTTTTCTCTCTCTGGTGTTTTCCGCCCCGAGGCGGCGGCGGAAAAATTCTTTGATGATAGTCTGGGGCTTAGGGTTCCTGGGGGTCAAGTACGCTAAAGGGGTCGACTAGACGTGGGCCAGGGTGGCCACACCACATGGCGGCGCGACCAGGGGGCGCCACCCCATGGTGTGGGCCCCTCGTGGCCCCCCTTATGGCTGGCCTCCTCCTATGAAGTTCTAATACATCTTCAGTGCCCCCTTCTTCGTCTGAACTTCTGAAATAGGGTATCTCGACAGTGCGTTTTCCATCAGATTTTTGGTCCCGGTGTTTATTCTCCAAAAATTATGAAACATGCAAAATAAGATAAAATAATACAATTGATGCATCATAACATGAAATATATCGATGAATAACAGAAAATAAAAATATAAAAGAGTGATGCAAAATGGACGTATCAACTCCCCCAAGCTTAGAACTCACTTGTCCCCAAGCAAAACTGAACTCAGTAAACATGACCACATGTTTATGGAGTGAGGTGTCGATAAAAAAAATACGGACAAGATGCATCACATCTAACAAAGAACAAGTCATTTTAGACAACAGTTTCTCTCATATAATCAAACTTGAAACAAGTAATGGAATGTTAAAGGTGCGGGAACCCATCAAAGAAAAAAATTGACCGAGATCCGCTTGATGGATGCATGGTGATGGCGACTCAGGCGACTCCACCCCCCTGACTTAGCCGCCGGCGATCTCCTATTCCCGGCGTCCACTTCCCTTCTCCAGCCTGCTACTTCACTCCTCCGCCGTCCTCATCTCGGATGGCTCCCCCACGACCCCCTGCATGGATCTGGAAGGTAACATATTCTACCTCCAAAGATCTGGATCGGGGACGTGTCAAGTCTTATGATGGATCACTCCATCTCTGGATCAAAAAACCTTACCGTGACTGGATCTGCCTTAAGGATGCTAAGGGCAAAGCTTTGGTTGGGAGACACGTGATTATTGATGAAAATATTGATCTGGGGTTTAAGGTACGATTTCCAACCCACTGTGCCCTAGTTGGCGTATGCATGGTTTCTCCTACTACTCAGGTACCTGTCGGGATCCCTAAGTCTTTGGATCTAGTCAAGGAGTCAACCACACCTGGGGTTTCGGTTACTCCAGACACTATTATTGCGGATAATGATTCCGACGAAATATCCACCTCACAAAATTGTGCTTCGGCGGTTCTTGATTCAATCTCTATGGGACTGGATTTTTCCCATGGATTTAAATTTGCTAAAGAGGTTGATCGTCTATTTTCATCAACGGTTCATCCAACTTATTATACGGGGCACTTTTTTATGGTGGTATCTTTTGCACGTTCTTGCTTCCGTCTTAATAATGATTCAGTTGCTATCGCCCTAGAGGCGGTTATTGGAGGTTTTTGTGGCAGCCTAAAAGTTTCTCATCTTAATGATAGAACTTATTCTTTCAATGTCTCCAATAAGCTGGTTGGTTTTCATATTTACAAGCTTAAGACATTTTCTTGTGATAAATTCAAGTGTGTGTTTAATCTCTGGGGTAGAGGAGGACCTCATTGGTTAAGTGAATTCAAATATTGGCAAGAGGAATGTAATCAGGAATGGACTATTGTTAGTCCGAGCAAGAAGAAAATTCAACTTGGTTTGGATGCACTAAAGTTGCCAATGCCTCGATCTATTATCAAGACCAAAAGTTCTATTAGCAAGAAGCTGGTTTTCTCTCTTAGCTATGATGCTTGCAAGGGATATTCTGAATCGTCTAATTCTTCGAGTATCACTTTTGGTTCTTTTACTTCTTTGGATTCATCTACTCCAATTTCCTCCGTTTCTTCTGAACCTGAGGTTGTGGAAGACACGGGTCAATTAGGGCTGGCTTCTGTTATTGATGACATGGCTTTCCGGTTCTGGAAATGTGCTAGATGTTTATCCATGCAGCACGACAAATCTAATTGTCACAGTAATATCAGATGTCGTAAATGCTTTCATTATGGACATGTTGAAAAGAATTGTTTAAGCAGCAAAGCCCAAGTTTGGGTTCCAAAAAATAAGTTGTCTTCGTGTCCGTCTGGGAGTACTCAAGCGTCGCCCGTGGCCGTTACGCATTCCACTCCTCCACTCCCTGACATAGCCTCCACCACCTGTCGGTTAACCCCCACCTCTGTTCTCGGCGAAAACTCCACGAAAACCCCAATGGCGAACTTCGAGCTCAATCCGGGGAGGTGGGTTCCTCAGGGATTCCAGGTCATCGACGGCGGGCCTACACGGCTGCCCCGTTCCTTCTACACGCCTGCTGTTCCCCCTTCCAGAACTCATGAAGCTTTCTGCGTCGCCATTATCGAACCAGAGCAGTTGCCAGAGGAAGAGCAGTTCTGGAGGCTTCAGGTTCGTAACTACATCGAGCAAACTCTTCAGAGAGTTGTAGAGGATACACAGCCATGTCTTTTTGGTACTGGACTTTTTAAGATGCATAGCGCTGCTGCGCGTACTGCCTTGGTTCAGAATGGACCGTATGAGTTGCAGGAGAACATCTTTGTGCGGTTTGTTAACCATGACAACCGCACGCAATTGCACAGATCTGCTTTTGGTACTCGTACCGGATGGATTATGCTGTTGGGAGTACCTTATGACTTCCGCAATGAGAGGGATCTTGCCAATGCAGTTGCTCCTTTTGGAAGATTTCATCATTGGCATCACCTCGACGGTGTCCTGGACAGAACCCTTGTTTATGTCACCTTCATCTCACCACAGCTCGTTCCAAGAGACATTGTCTTTGGAAATTTCAGTTCTTTGGGCTGCCAGGGAGTCATGGACTGCACCCTGTTATATTTTATCTGCTGAATTTAATGAAGTGATGCCTCCTGATGAGGATCAGATGCCTCCTGATGGGAATCCCCATCCTATGCCTGGACACATGCATGAGGACCATGGCAATTTTGGGTTGCCACAGTTTCCAGAACTTGGCTGGAATGATCAACCACCTGCTGCTTGGCAAGCTTTTCCAGAGCAGCAGCCACAAGATGTTATGGAGGACCAAGCCCCTGCTTGGCAAGTTGGAGGCTGGGACCACCTCCTACCCCAGCATGAGTCCAACTCTACAATGAGCTCTGATTCTGACAACTCTGTCAATCAGAATGTTTGATGGTCAACATGCTGCAGGTTCACACTGCCACTGCTGCACCCAATGCCCCTGGTCTCTTTGCCTGGCCATGGGTTCAGTCAAATGCCCACTTGTATGGGCCTACCTTGCCCCCTTCGATGCAGTGGGATAAGCTGTTGTCCAAATTGGTCCCCTTTTTATGCTTGTCTTCTGCCAGGCCCAGTGGGCTCTCCCCTAGCCCATTCACTTTGATATCAGATGCTTCTGTTCCTTTTAAGGGGAAAATTTTCCAGTTCAATGCCAAGAGAAGATTCTTCAAGGCACAGAGGACTGACAGAAATCTATACCTGAAGGATTCCTCTAGTACATCTGGACCACTGCCCTCTGCTACTATTGAGGAAATTGATTCCTCCACTCCAACTGCTTCTGCTGTCACCGCAAGGAAAAGAAGGAGGTGCAAATTAAGCACCCCTTCTGTGGAATCTTCTGTCAGGCGTAGTACTCGACAGGCTGCACTGAGTAATGGCTTCAGGTTGGTGGCCATGCAGGAAAACCCACAGCCCAGGAAGAAGCCAAGGTCTGCTAGACCTCAAGCTGACAGTAGTTCTGTCACTCCCCACACTCCTATTGTGACTCTCCAGCAGGTGGGGAGAGCTCTCGAGATTGCAGAGGAAGAGCTCACTAAGGACAAGCTTGATGCTGATCCTGATTCTCCAAAAGACCAAGGAAATTAATGTTAGACAAAATTTTATGTATTGTCTTTTGGTCTGGATTTCTAATGTTTTATCTTATCACCTCCTGGAATTATAGCTATGTAATGGATCTATTTCCCAAGTGTTATCTCTGAACCTGATAGGCCCCTGTTATTGTTACTCTGCTTTGATGAATGGTGTTCGTTTGGTAGCTGGCTGGTCTAGCTATTTTGTTCCTTTTATTATCTTTGTCAATGGATAATACACCACAATTTTTATTGGATTGGAGAGTGATGGATTGGAATATCAGAGGCTTAAATGATAAAAATAAGAGAATTCTGGTTTATAACAAATTGAAGAGAGCCAATGTGCAGTTATCTGCCTGCAAGAAACTAAGTGTGAAAGTTTTGATCACAGTTTTATTAGATCCTTTTGTCCAAAAAGGTTTGACAAATTTGTCTTCTCTCCTTCTGTGGGAGCTTCTGGTGGAATTATTGTTCTATGGAATAGTTCAATTTTTGATGGAGAATTGATTGATTGTTTCAAGTCTGCCATTCAGATTAATTTTACCTCAAAACATAATCTCTCTGCATGGACTTTGGTTACTGTTTATGGTCCCTGTAGTGGCCCTGACAGGGACTTCTTTGTTCAATGGCTTTTTGATTTATCAATTCCTACTTATGAAAATTGTTGATAGTGGGAGATTTTATTTTTAGATCAGAGAACAGGAACAAACCTGGAGCTGATATGAATGATATATTCATTTTCAATGAAATTATTAGTCATCTAGGCCTGATTGAATTGCCTTTAAAAGGTAGATCCTTTACTTGGTCTAATATGCAAGATCAACCTTTGCTTGAGCAACTTGATTGGTTCTTTACTAGCACTTGGTGGACTTTGAACTTTCCTAACACTTTGGTTATGCCCTTGGCTAAGTCAACATCTGATCATGTGCCATGTGTTATTTCTATATCCACCAACATTCCTAAAGCTTAGATTTTTCGATTTGAAAATCACTGGATACATCAACCTGGTTTATGGATCTTATTGCTAGAGTCTAGAAGTGGCCTGTTAGGAAGAATAACATAGCGGCCACTATTACTGCTAAATTAAAAAACATCAGACATGAGCTCAAGAGATGGGGTAGAAATCTTTCAAGCTTGAAGCTATTAATTGCTAAATGCAATAAGGTGATTTTAATCTTGGATACTCTGGAGGAGGAGAGAAACCTCAGTAGACCTGAATTCAATTTCAGAAACATTGTTAAAGCTCACTTGCAAAAGTTGCTGTTATCTCAGTCTGCATATTGGAAGAATAGATGCACCATCCGTTGGGTGCAACTTGGTGGTGAAAATACTAAATTTTTCCATGCTAAAGCTACAGAGCGTTATAGATTTAACACTATAGCTGAAATTAAAAACGAGGAAGGTGTATCTTTAATAGATCATCATCACAAGGCAGCTGCTTTTTGGACTTGTTTCAAGAACAGAATGGGAGTCTCCTCTGTCACATCACAACTTTTAGATCTCTCCAATATCCTACATCCAACTGTTAGTTTACAATGCTTGGTTGAGCCTTTTTACTACAGAAGAGATTACTTCAGTTATGAAATCCCTTAAGACTGATAGAGCACCAGGCCCTGATGGCTTCAATGGACTCTTTGTTAAAAAATGCTGGGAGGTGTTAAAGGAAGATTTCACAAAGCTCTGCCATGATTTCCATTCAGGGAATTTATCTCTACAAAGTATTAATGACTCATATATCACTCTTATCCCAAAATCAAACTCTCCTGAAAATGTCAATGATTTCAGACCTATCTCCTTGACTAATACTTGTCTCAAATTTGTCACCAAGCTTATTGCTAATAGGTTGCAAAATGTGATTTTGATACAATTCATGATAACCAATATGGTTTTATTAAGGGAAGAACCATCCAGGATTGCCTTGCTTGGTCTTTTGAGTTTCTGCATCAGTGTCAACAGTCCAAAAGAAAAATTGTGGTTCTCAAGATTGACTTTGAAAAAGCCTTTGACACTTTGGACCATGATGCCATTATACAAGTCCTAAAATTTAAGGGGTTTCCAGATTTATTCCTCAATTGGGTAAGAGAAATTTTAGCATCAGGTTTTTCTTCTGTTCTACTCAATGGAATACCTGGGAAGAAATTTCATTGCAAAAGAGGAGTTAGACAGGGAGATCCTTTGTCTCCACTTCTTTTGTTGAAGGAGCTGATTTATTACAGAGTTTAGTAAACAAAGCGTACTCTGATGGTCTACTTTCCTCTCCTATCCCAGTCTGTAAAGATTTTCCTATAATTCAGTATGCTGATGATACTATTGTGGTGCTTCCAGCATGTGCCAAAGACCTGGATGTTTTCAAGGATATTCTCAACACCTATGCTGCTTTTACAGGCCTGAAAATCAATTTTCATAAATCATCTATAATTCCTATCAACTTAACTGATGAGGAAGCTAATGCTCTGGCTGAACTTTTCCAATGCAAAACTGGGTCTATGCCTTTCACTTACCTAGGCTTGCCAATGGGTACCACTAAACCCTCTATCAAGGATTTCTCTCCTTTGATTGATAGAGTTGAAAGGAGACTTTCTGCCACCTCCTCTTTTTGTCATATGGAGATAGACTGGTGCTAGTGAATTCTGTGTTATCATCCTTGCCAACCTATTATATGCTTTCTCTTGTTATTCCTACTGGTGTCATTGAGGTTATTGACAGAGCAAGAAGGCATTGCTTGTGGAGTAAAAGAGGAAAGGAAAAAGCTCAATCACTTGCAGCTTGGCATATGGTGTGCAAACCAAAGAAAAAGGGAGGGCTGGGAGTAATTAACTTGAAAATCCAGAACTCTGCCCTTTTATTAAAACATCTTGATAAACTTTATAATCAGGAAGCCTTGCCTTGGGTGCAACTTGTTACTGATGCTTACTATTATAAGGCTGTTCCTCATGCTGTGGTTGAGTCTGGTTCTTTCTGGTGGAAAAATATATTGGCATTATCTGGGAGTTACAGGAACTACACTACATTCTGTGTGGGCAATGGTTTCACAATATTGTTTTGGGAAGACAAATGGCAGCCTCAACCTCTTAAGATAACCTTCCCAAGACTTTTTTCTTTTGCCAAAGACAAATTTCAGTCTGTCAATGATTTCCTGCTTGGCACAGATTGTCTCCAGAACTTTGCTTTACCCCTGTCAGTTCAAGCAAATGAAGAGCTTAGGTTATTGAAAGGCATGATTGGTCATTTTACATTGCAACTTGATATTACAGATCAATGGAAGAGCCCACATTCTAGTGGCAGATTACGTCCTAGCTCATTTTATAAACACCATTTTTCTGATGTCCCTGATGATCCAATTTCTTTTGCAATTTGGAGGAGCAAGTGTCAATCTAAGCATAGATTTTTTGCTTGGCTTATCCTGCATGATAGAATTAATACCAGGGACATGTTAATTCGACGACATTGGACCATTAATTCATCATCTGATTGTGTCCTGTGCCCTGACCATGTTCTTGAGGATTGGAGACACTTATTTTTCAATTGTACATTCAGTACAAGGATTTGGAATTACTTGCAGATTCCTTGGATACCTGGCACACCATCTTTATATCATGTATGCCAGAAAGCATTTTGCTGGTTCTTGTTTTGTGGAGATTGTGATCCTGGCTTGCTGGTGCATCTGGAAGCAAAGGAATGGATGGATCTTCAAGAACATCAAGCCAACTTTCAGAGGTTGGAAGGCCCTGTTTACACAGGAAGTCACTCTGCTTAAGTACAGGGTGAAGAGTGCAGACTCTGTTTTTTTGACATCATGGATTAATTCACTCCCATAATTTTCTTGTACATATTGTACATTTGTAAATAACTTTTTTTATTTATTTAATAAATGGGGGGCTGTGGGGGTTTCCCCCACAGTAATGGTGTCAAAAAAAAAATGTTAAAGGTGCAAAACGTGAATAAAAATTGGTAAAGGCAAACTTTGTTCTTGGTCAGAGAACAATTAACAATGTACTTATGTTTCGATCAGAGTCTTTATACTAGAGCTATATTGCGGAGTTTACCATGCTCAATTATAACGGTCTCTTTGCAGACATTGGTAACTTTCAAAGTGGCATTCAAACAGATAAAAGTATTTGTAGAAACAAGGAATAATAAAGAACTTGATTGAGTAAATCAACATATAGTTGGATGAATCACAACAACTCAAATGCTTGCTTAAGACAGAAAGAAGTAGGTTTACTGACTCAACAT
Source organism: Alopecurus myosuroides (assembly GCA_028641055.1). Classification (NCBI taxonomy): domain Eukaryota; kingdom Viridiplantae; phylum Streptophyta; class Magnoliopsida; order Poales; family Poaceae; genus Alopecurus; species Alopecurus myosuroides. The sequence continues at coordinate 661,400,374 of CM054057.1, forward strand.
AACTGTAAAAGATAGGCCCTTCGCAAAGGGAAGCATGGATCACTCATGTGCTAGAGCTTTTATTTTGTAAAACAGAGGTATAAAATGGTTGACACTCCTCCCAACCTTTCTTACACAAACCATGGCTAACAAAATCCTCGGGTGCCTGCCAAAAATCACAAACCATGGAGGAGTATCTAATTTTGGGAGTTGTATGTTTATGTCAACGAATGGCAAACAGAAAATACAGTACATCACAAGCCAACTAGACTTCACAAGAGCGGCTCCCATAGAAGGGCGCAACTGGTATAGAAGGCCATCCCTCTTTCTCTTTTGTTTACACAATTATGCTTTGATTGATAAATTAGGGGGAAAATAGTGAAGAGAATTTATATTATTATTTGGGGCTGGGAACCCCGCTCCCAGATCTTCTAGCATTTGGATAAGGGGATGAAGCCACTAGTCCAGGGTGTGAAAACCAATCAAGAAGTGAGATAAAGATTCTCTATTTTCATCCTCATGAGCTAAAACAGGGGCACAAAACAGGTGTAATTTTGAAGGTTTAAAGGTAGCACAGAAGGAATTTACTTGGAGTGGCGGTGAAATACCACATATAGGTAGGTATGGTGGACACAAATGGAAAGGTTCTGGGCTCAAGGTTTCGATGCACGAGAAGCATTCCCTCTCAGTACAGGTTTTTGGCTAGCAAGGTTGGGTAGCAAGCATAAGAATTGAAGTAAAACAAACAAAAACATATATGATAAAGCCAATCATACAATCTTCCTTGAATGTGAAAACAAACTTATTTGAGAATACTAAGCTTATGAGCTAACAAGAAAGAAAGATCATGGAATAATATATCTACATGCAACTCCCTATTTTCTACTTAAGTCTCAATTTATTGTTGCTACTGACCAATGCTAAGTTTGCCAAAACCAACTAGACTAACTTGAAGCTCCAACATTGATACCAATACTAATAACAATATCAACCACATAACAAAAATTGCAAACTAAAATAAAGTAGAGCAAGTAGATGATGAAATTTCTCATTAATATTTCATCACGGCAACTCAAACCAAGGGATACAACGATAACCAACTAAAGAGCAATACTTTCATACTGCAAACCATCCTATATGATATTTCCTCTACTCACGATATGACTCTACTAAAAGGTAAAAAGGGTGAAAGATAAAGGTGTGATACCGCGGCACTCCTTGATACGTCCAAAATGTATCTCCTTTTCCGAGCACTTTTCTTATTGTTTTCCTCTAAACTTGTGAGTTTTGGATACCACTAACACGGATTTGTGAGTTTTTCACCACTACCACCTTTGTTTTGTTTGGATATTTTTCCATTGGAGTGTCATAGAACCTCTATAGTTCTGGTTTTGGTTTTGTTTTCCACCTTTTCACTTTTGTTTTTCTGGTTTTTATTAATTATTAAAATTCTGGAAATACCTCAAAAATAAAGTTTCTCGAAAAATTCCAGAAAAATAATAATAAATTTTACGTCAAAAATGAGGCAGAGAGCCACCTGGGAGACCCCAGAGGGACCCACCAGTCAGGCACACCTTGGGGTGGCGCTAGCACATGGTGTGGGCCCCCTAGCCCCCCACTAACTCTCTCCCCTGCCAAAGTTTCCTCTCTCACCTCCCAAACTCAACACATTTACTGGAACCCGAGTTATTGCTGTTCTTCCTCGAGATTTTTCGATCTCTTTGCTCAGCCCATCATTTGTGCTAAAATTTGGTGCATTTTCTCTCCGGTATGTGACTCCTCTGATTATCCAATTAGAATTTTATTTGGTGGAGTATTTCTTGAGTATTTTAGTACTGTAGGTAACAACTTATGTGAGTTTCCATGCTTGATTTGAGTAGAAATAATATAGTTTTGATGCATGGTTAGCTCTCCTATAAGTCCCTATGGTAGTTTCCACCTTATAGTTGTTTGAAATTAATTTTTGTGATGATTGTTGAAAAAATTTCAGAGATGGATAGTCATAATTTTGGAGAGATATTTAGGAGTGATGCTCCTAGGAGAACAAGGCCCTCACGTTCATCCACTTTAGTGAGGCCATCATATAATGAAGATCTTATTGCACCTAATATCGACGATGCGGGAGGTGATGGTATTGCTAATCCCTCTAGCTTTCCTTGTGTTATATTTCAAAGAAGTGCAGGTCTGTTAGATGACTTTCTGATGCTTATTGAAAGAGTTGGTTTAACCAGCTATATGGAGGATGAAAGCCTTCAGTATGCCACTCTCAAAAAAAAAATTGTTGAGAGTTTTAAATTTAAGAAGACACAATTTGGTCCATCAGTCGCCTTCAAGTTATATAGTAGTTATCTTTCTTTTCCCTTGGATACTTTTTGTACCATTGTAGGTATCAACGCTTACGGGACAGTGTGCAGGATTCAGGATAAACCCGCAGATCTTGTGGCGCTTTACTGATAAATCACCAACGATGATGGTCGCTCACCCTAGCGTGGGAAGATAAGGAACATTCAACTTCAAGCTCTTAGATATTTTACTTACTATATTGCTACTAGTATCCTTGGTAGGGAGAACACTAGCAACATTTCTAGTTACCACCTTGCTTGCATTGATGTTGCGCTTAACCGTAGAAAGAAGTACAACCTTGTGCACTTGTTGCACGCCGCCTTGCTGCTAAGGGGCCTATTTTTTGGGGCATTATTGCTACACGTATAGCAACTGCTCTAGAATTTTTTTATTGCTCCTGATGATGAATTGATTGATCCCTATAGACTCAACCTTGCTGACATGAAGTCTCATCAGTTTGTCACTGCTAACTCTACTGTTGATCGCTTAATATATAGAATTTTAAATATGGATGGAGATGAGCGGAAAGTTATTTTGCCGCAGTCTGTTTTGTTCAAAATTGACAGGTCACCATGGTCGCGCTCCAAGGAGGAGGTAGACGAGCATCTGAGCACTATAGAGTTTAACAGGCGGCAGAAGAGGTGAGACGCGCCTCTCGAGGACCACAACGCGCAGTACACCAGCGCGTCCTCGAGCACATATCAGAAGGAGGGTTCCTCCTCAGCATACTACGGGGGCGCCACCTCATGGTCCCCTTGGGGATGATCTCCACTTAGGCCAAAAGCCTAAGAGCATCTCCACCGACACCCATCAAAAACGTGTCCGACACCCGCCAATTGTCCCCCTTTGGGGGGTGACCGGACCTGTGTCCGCCGATTTGGAGGGTGTGCTCCACAGCGGCGCCTCCCAACCGGCGACCAGCTTACGGACGACATAAACGCAAACACCTTGTGCACGCCGACAACGGCATTCAAATTTGCATTTTCATTCAAATTTAGAAATATTTTATAAACTTTGAACGAAATAGCAAATGGCGCCGCCCTAACCCTAAACCCTAGCCTACTCGTCATCGCTCCAGTCGAAAGAGTTGTCGTCGCTGTTGTCGAGCACGACGACTTTGCCGTGGCTGGAGGAGGGGGCGGTTCAAGAGCTCGAGGTGGTCGTGGCCACTCTGCTGCTACCGTGGCTCCCGGATGCTTCCACCGTGGTGGACTGGATCGTCGTCAACCAACCCGGCGCCTCCTCCTCTAACGTGGCCACCGATCGGGCTATGGCAGCGACGAGGCCAAGGCAGCCGCCGTCCATCGGGTCGTGCAGCGGCGTTGGGACGCGGTCGTCATCGATGGGCTCCTCCTTCACCTGCGACGCCTTCTTGACGGTGGCGCGCGGCGGCTGCGGCTCCTGGCGCCGTCGGCGGAGGAAAAGGCGGCCCCGAGATGGAGAGTGCCGGCGGCGGGGAGAAGTGCGGCGGCGTGGCTCGTCGCGGATGACGATGCCATGGGCTCTCCGGTGGCTCGGTGGCACGATGGGGGAAGCGGCAACAACCAGAGCGGGAGGACGTTTCCCGTCGCGGCGTGCCGCCTCGCCGCATCAATCGCGCCGGCCACGGTGTGGCCAGTCCGATCCCACCAGCGGCGGCGCCCGATGGCGTTCCACTGTGAGAGGAGCACGCCGGGGCTGTCGACAAGGTTGATGACGGCCTCCCGCTCCTGCTCGAAGCGGTCGATCCACGTCCCCCAGTTGTGCTGGTCGTCGTCGTTCTCGGGGAGGCGGCGCTCTGCGGGCGTCATCCAACTGCGCCGGCGAGGGATGTAACGGTGGACTTGTTCCGCCGTTCGGGGGATCGGTGGCACGACGAGGCCACCGTCGGAGACGCGCCATTCCTTCGGGATGCAGCAGTCCGGGGGGGGGGGGCGAGGATCCTATACTGGTACAGCTCACACACGCCGTCCGTGTTGATGGTCCGCCCGCTGGTCAGCTTGGATGGCTCGCCCTCCGAGTTGTTGTTGGCCATGGCGGCGGCGGCGAGGGCGGGGAGGCGAGGCGAGGTTGGGGAGACGAGGATGTGCATGACGAGGTGAGGCGAGGCGAGATTGGGGAGGCGAGGATGTGCACGGCGAGGCAAAAGGCGTCCCCTTTTATCTTGGCAGAAGGGCGGCGACGCCGTAAATGCATTGCGTGTCAAAGGCGCCTCGGAAGCATTGCGTCGTGTCGCCGGTCTCGGAAGCATTGCATCGGGTCGCCGGTGTAACTGCAGGCAGGCGTTGCGTCACATTGGAAACGGGCGCCCCCGAGCCATTAACGCGGTCGGCGGCCTCCTCACCGGCCTGCAGCACGGCGTAATAAATCGCGACCTCCTCATTTGTCTCTATGACGGGCGGGGTCCGCCTGTCGGGAGGGGTGAGCGGACGATGTCCGGCGCCCCCAGCAAGGCCCCCAAGTATGGCGGGTGGACACCTTTGGGGGGTGCCGCTGCGGCGTTTTTTTTGGGTCCGGACCCCCATTGGACCTTTGGGGGCCATTTGGAGGGTGCCGGTGGAGATTCTCTAAGCTTGGGGGGAGGTATACCGACATCACACTCATTTATATATCATGTTCGGTCGGTTCTTTGTATATTCATGTTTTTGATTCTTTCGTTTTCTTTCGCTTCTTTTGTTTGTTTTTGTTTTTATCGTTTTGTTCTTGTTTTCCAAAACACAAAAAGATCAAAAATATTTCCGTTGTTTCTCTTTGTTTGCTTCTTTAGTTTTTTTAGTTGGTTTGCTTTCTTTTCTCATTTCGGTTTAGTATTCAAAAATCCAAAAATATTTTGCTTTGTTTGCTTGTTTCTTTCTGTTCTTGTTTTAATTCGAAAAATCCAAAAATATTTGTTGTTCTTCTTTGGTTTTGTAAACTTTGTTGCAGAGTTCACCGGACTTCCGTGTCTCCATTGGATTTTGATTATCGTTTTATATTATTCAATCCACGAGTGAAGAGCAGTAATGATGATTTACGACAACCCGAGTTGTGGTGAGAGGCTGGTATGAACTCTATTTGTTTTATTTTTATACATATACTCATTGTGTGAATATGCTTAGTCCGTTCATGTAAGGTGTATGTTATTTAATTGATGGTTAGTAGTATGTGCTCTCACGTATTAGTTCCAACTTATTAATATAAGGTAGCATGTCGTATGAATGTTTGCTTCTATTGTTTTATTCATAGAAGGGTATGCCATTGTGGTATCTCCCTCTAATTGTTTCGCTTGAATCAACTTGGCAAATGCTCATGCATGCTATGACTGGAAACAAAAAGTCAATTAAGCCTCGATGATTTATTTTGCCTTAGAGTATTTGTATCATTTTTATGCCCCTGTTAATTTTGTTATGTCGCAAGCATGATTATGACAGTTGTTGCTCTCTTGATTGTCGCTCCCCGTCTATTTCTAGCCTTCACCTGTACTGAGTATGAGCTCTACTCGTGCATCCAAAACCCAAAACCAAAGTTTGCCAAATGTGTCCACCATACCTACCTATATATGTGGTATTTAACCGCCACTCCAAGTAAATTTCTCGTGTGCTACCTTTAAAACCTTCGAAAAATTATTCCTGTTTTGTGCCCCTGTTTTAGCTCATGAGGACGTAAATAGAGAATATTTATCTCACTTGTTGATTGGCTTTCACAACCTGGACTAGTGGCTTCATCCGCTTATCCAAATGATAGAAGAGCCGGCAACGGAGTGCTCAACCCCAAATTAATACAACAAATTATCTTCACTATTTTTGCCCCAGATTTATTAGTCAAAGCATAATTTAGTAAACAAAAGAGAAAGAGGGATGAACTTCTACCCATAAGTGTCCTTCTATAGGAGCCGCTCTTGTGAAGTCTAGTGTGCTTGTGACGTACTATATTGTCTGTTTACCACTCATGTACATAAGCATATACCTCTCTTAAAACTGTTTTCAATACATCTGTTTAATAAAATAAAAGGTCTAGCACATGAGTTAATCCCTGCTTCCCTCTGGGAAGGGCATTTCTTTTATTTATGTTGAGTCTTCACCTTCTCGCTTTATGCACCTTCTTGAGAGCATGGATGTTATTCTTAGTGTAACGTGCTTGTCCCAAAACATGGCTGATAGTGGTATAACTTTGATGCTTGTATCTTTGATATCTGTATTTCTAGTCCTCATTTGAACTTTAGAGGTGCCCTGTCATTTATGTTTTGATCCACTATTAAGGGCAGGCGAGTACACTTTATCATACCCTATTATGAGCATTGCAATCCTGCAGATTGATATACTTCATGTTGTCTATTATTAGTTTGTTGGCATCTCTTCATGGTTTGCATAACTTCTAGGTGACTTTTATTTTCCATACATCTTATTATGAATTTCCTCAGTACTTGATCATATAGTGAGTATATTTACATCATATGAAACAAATGTGCTCGTAAAAGTCTTTTATCGCACTCAGTTATCACTGAATTGGTTGAGGACAAGTAATAAGCTAAGCTTGGGGGAGTTGATATGTCCAAAACGTATCTCCTTTTCCGAACACTTTTCTTATTTTTTTCCTCTAAACTTGTGAGTTTTGGATACCACTAACACGGACTAACGTTGTTTTCAGCAGAATTACCTTGGTGTCTAGTTTTTGTGGAGAAAAATAAACTTTCGGGAAAATGCCTAGAAAAGATCACATTGGTCCTAAAACACCAGAAGACCTCGGGAGCCAGAAGAGGGCCAGGAGAGGAGCCAGGAGGGGTCCACACGACCCCCGGTGCCCCCCTTGGCCGCGCCACCAGGTGGTGTGGGCCACTCCCTCACCCCCTCGGACTCCCCTTTGGACTACATATGCCCCGTAACCTAAAAACCGACATGGTTCGTCATATTCCACAGAAACACAACAGAGCGCCGCCGCCACCCCGAACCTCGATTCGAGGATCAGAAGTTCATGTTTTGGCAACCTGCCGGGACGGGGATTCGAAGGAGATCATCGCCATCGACACCGCCACCTCTTCTCCATCAACCATCCATGATTCCCCCGTCCATGTGTGAGTGAACACCGCTGTAGGATGAGAGGGATGGAAGGGATTGGATGAGATCAATCATGTAATAATGCTAGATTATTAGGGCATAGTGCCCAGTATCCATTGTTTGTGTTTTCTACCATTGTTGCAACTTGTTATGCTTAATGCTTGTCACTAGGTCCCGAGTGCCATGATCTCAGATCTGAACACGTTATTGTTTCGTGAGTATAATTATGTTTCTTGATGATATCTTCAAGTTGTTTACACATGTTATTGTCCGGAACCCGAGGCTCCAAAGAGACAGAAATTGGGACAACAGGAGGGGATGGTTGCGATGTAAGGATCATGTGTGTTCACGGAGTGTTAATGCTTTGCTCCGGTGCTTTATTAAAAGGAGCACATTAAATACCAGTAGTTTCCCTAGAGGCCCCGCTACCACGGGCTTATAGGACAAAAGATGTTGTGCAAGTGATACGTCTCCAACGTATCTATAATTTATGATGCTCCATGATTATATTATGTCATTTGCTACTTGTTTTCTCCCTTATTTATACTCCCTCCGGTCCACAATAAGTGTCGTGACTTGTACGTGAGATTTGTACATAACGAGTTCATGTCCTGCGACAGATATATCGGATCGGAGGGAGTATCATTTTTATACGTTTTTCGGGACTAACCTATTAACAAGATGCCAAGTGCCAGTTCCTGTTTTCTGTTGTTTTTGGTTTCAGAAAAGTTGTTCTAGAAAATTCTCGGAATTGGACCCCACAAAGCCCGAAGTGCCTTTTTTCCCCGGCAGCATCCAGAAGACCGAAGGGGAGTCGAAGACGGGCACCGGGGGGCCATACCATAGGGTGGCGCGGCCCCATGGCCGCGATAGCTATGGGTGTGGGGCCCCTGGAGCTCCACCTCCTTTGCCCTTTCGCCTATTTAATCCCCCCGGATGGAAAACCCTAGGCACCTGATCAAAAATCCCCGAAAAGTTCCGCAGCCGCCGTCACCGTCAACCCTAGATCAGGGGGGTTCTGAAGCTGTTTTCGGCACCCTGCCGGAGAGGAGATCATCACCGGAGGATTCTACATCACCATGCCTGCCTCCGGAGTGATGCGTGAGTAGTTCATCCTTGGACTACAGGTTCGTAGTTGTAGCTAGATAGTTGTCTTCTCCTCATATGCCTCCATGTTTAGATCTCGTGAGCTTCCTATCATGATCGAGATTGATCTTATGTAATTCTATATGTTGTGTTTGCTGGGAAACGATGAATATTGAACTTATGCCAAGTTGATTATAATCTTTATTTGATATGCTATTTGTGATCTTGCATGCTTTCCGTTGCTAGTGGTTGCTCTGGCCAAGTAGTTGCTTGTGACTCCAGGAGAGAGTATTTATTCTTGATAGTGGGTTCATGCCTCCTCATTCCTTGCTCGAGTGATAATAACGTGAAGGGGGAGGATGTGCTATTGCCATTAGGGAGAAAAAATCGGTGAGAGTTCCCGCGTGCATAATCATTGCTTACATTACACACCTTGTTTAATGTAGTTATCTGTTGCTTGCAACTTAGTACCTAAGGGGGTTCAGATGATAACCTGAGGGTGGATTATTAGTCATAGATGCAGATGGATTTCGGTCTATGTATATTGTTGTAATGCCCACACTAAATATCATAGTAGTCATCTTGTTATAATGTGCACTACGGTGCAACCTCTATTTGTCAATTGCCCAGCTGTAATTTGTTCACCCAGCATGCTACCTTTTAAGGAGAGACACCACTAGTGAACCTATGAACCACGGTCCATTTTCCACACTGTTAAACAAACTGAACAATTTCCTGCTTTCTTTATTTACTACAAGCATACACTATTTTCCACACTATACGTCTAATCTTTGTTTTCAGCAAGACCGGTGAGATTGACAACCTCGTTGTACCATTGGGACGAAGTATTTTTTTTGTGTTGTGTGCAGGTTCCGCGTTGTTGCTGACACCAGTGATCCATCACCACCATCCGTGGCATCAACCTTCCGAAGATCCTCTTCCTCTTACTGGATTGATAACCTTGGTTCCTAACTGAGGGAAGTTTTTACCGCTACACTCATCACACCCTCCTCTTTGGGTTCCCAACACGCCAACACAAGCAGCAAGAATTTCTAGCACCATCGAGGTGTAGCAAAAGAATTTATGGCGCCATTGCCGGGGAGGAAGAAGTCTTCTGGCAAGGGGAGTCTCTCACTCTCAACCTCTTTATTTTGTTTATTGTCTTGTTTTTATTCTTGTCTTGTTTTTCTTTTCTATATTAAAAACACACAAATAAATTAGTTTACTTTGTAGCTGTTATTTACTTGCTTGCTATTATTCTGCTAAAATGAGTTCCTCTGAGAATACTAAGTTGTCTGACTTCACTAGCACAAACACCAATGATTTTATTCGTACACCTATTGCTCCACCTGCTCCTAATGCAGCTTTCTATGATATTAAACATGCTTTATTAAATCTTGTTATGAAAGAGGAATTTTCTGGCATTAGTACTGATGATGCTGCTACCCACCTTAATAATTTTGTTGAACTATGTGAGATGCAAAAATATAAAGATGTGGATGGAGATATTATTAAACTGAAGTTATTTCCTTTCTCTTTGAGAGGAAGAGCTAAAGAATGGTTGCTATCTTTTCCTAGAAATAGTATTGATTCATGGACTAAGTGTAAATATGCTTTCATTGGAAAATATTATCCTCCCGCTAAGATTATATTCCTAAGAAGTGCATAATGAATTTTAAACAATTTGATAATGAACATGTTGATAAATCTTGGGAAAGAATGAAAACTATGGTGAAGAATTGACCCACTCATGGACTGACTACTTGGATGATTATACAAAAAAATTATGCAGGACTGAATTTCTCCTCAAGGAACCTATTGGATTCAGCTGCTGGAGGTACCTTTATGTCCATCACTTTGGGCAATGCAACAAAGCTTCTTGATGATATGATGATAAATTATTCAGAGTGGCACAGTGAGAGAGCTCCACAAGGTAAGAAGGTAAATTATGTTGAGGAAACCTCCTCTTTGAGTGAAAGGCTTGATGCTCGTATGTCTATGCCTGTTAATGGTAAAGCTCAAGTTGATCCAAATAATGTTCCTTTAGCCTCTTTGGTTTCTCAAGAAGAGCATGTTGATCTAAACTTTATTAGAAATAATAATTTTAACAACAATGCTTTTAGAAATAATTTTGGTGGAAACAATTATAAGCCCTATCCTCCTAATAGTGGTAGTGGTTATTCTTATGGTAGATCTGGAATGCCTAGTGAGGAAAGGATTGTCGAAGTTGAAAAAGAAACTAAGAACTTTATGAAAATTCAATATGAACAAAATAAGTTGTTTACTAAAACTATGGAAGAGCAATCTTCTATGTTGAGAACTATTAGCCAACAAATTGGGAATTTAAATAGAGAAATCTCTCGTTCGCAAGGTAAAATTTCAAGTGCTGAGGTTAGCATCTTGGCCCTGTCAGAGGCACAATTTTCTTTGATCAATAAAATGTCTGCTAAAACTGAAACCATTGAGGATAATCCTTTTGCTGCAACTAATGCCCTTCAAGTTCGAATAGATAATAATTTCAGGTTGATGGCTGAATTACATGCTATGTGGGAAAGAGAAGATGAATTGGCTAGAAAGAATAATATTGCTAGAGTTTGCACTATTACAACCACTAGTAAAACTGAAGCTCCAAGTGTTAGTAAACCTCCTACTATCAATGGTAAAGTAGTTCGTGTTAATAAAGTACCTACTCCTTTGGTGAAACGTGCTAAACTGCCTCAAACTGCTGAAATTGCTTCTGATAAAAGTGCTAAATTTTTTAGAGATATGGGAGATAATGGTCCCATTTATTTTGATGATAATAATATTGATTTTGATGATTGCAATAACTCTGAAGTTATTATGTTCCTACACAAGCTTGCTAGAAGTCCCAATGCTAGTGCCATGAATATGGCCTTTACTAAACATACTACCAATGCTCTCATGAAAGTTAGGGAAGAAAAGCTGAAACTTGAGACATCTATCCCTAGGAAGTTAGATGATGGTTGGGAGCCTATCATTAAGATAAAAGTAAATGATTTTGATCGCAATGCTTTGTGTGATCTTGGTGCTAGCAACTCTGTTATGCCTCAAAATCTTTATGATATGCTTGATTTACCACCATTGTAACACTGTTATTTGGATGTTCATCTTGCTGATAATGCTAAGAAGAAACCTCTTGGTAGAATTGATGATGTTCTTATTATGGTTAACAATAACCTTGTCCCTGTTGATTTTGTTGTTATGAACATTGAATGCAATGTTTGTTGTCCTATTGTTTTGGGGAGACCTTTTCTTAGAACTGTTGGTGCTATTATTGATATGAAAGAGGGGAGTATTAAATATCAATTCCCCCTCAAGAAAGGTTTGGAACACTTTCCTAGAAATAAGATCAAGCTACCTTTTGACTATATTATTAGAGAAAAATATGATGTTGATGCTTCTTTACTTGAAAATACTTGAGTTGCCCTTTTTATGCCTAGCTAAAAGGCGTTAAAGAAAAGCGCTACCGGGAGACAACCCGTTTTATTTCTCTGTTTTCATTCGGTTTTCCTTTGTGTTCTTTGCACCTGGGTGTTGTATATTTCCTTAGCAACCCCGCTTTATCTTTTATTTTGAGTTTTTGTTGATCCAAGTAAAGCCTTTAGTGGAAAGTTGAGGCTATATTTCGGGTTTCTGCGCAGGAAACAGATTTATGATGTCCACTGTTAATGCCGTATAAAATTGCAAAAAATTCAAAATAACTTGAGTTTATTTTTGTGTAATCCTGAGTTATATACGCAATTTTTCTTCGTTGACCATTTTTTGATTTGAGCAACAGAAGATTTTTTTTAAAATCGATCTTTACCTGCTGTTCTACTTTGACAGATTTCTGCCATTTATTGCATTTGCATCTTAATCTCTTTCCTTTGGTGTTCTTTTTAGAAAAAAGAGTTTTAAAAGAATTTGTGACAGTAGCTAATGTGTTTTTGAGTGTTAGACTTGTGTTGTAACTGAACCATGTGAATTTATTATTTCGATTGCACTAACGTTGCTAATAAAGATTGTGAGAAGTTTGGTGTGAAGGAAGTTTTCAAGGGTCAAGAGAAGAGGATGATATGATGTGATCAAGAAGAGTGAAAAGCCTAAGCTTGGGGATTCCCCGGTGGTACATCCCAGCAAATTCCAAGAATACGCAAGCATCTAAGCTTGGGGATGCCTAAGGCATCCCCTTCTTCATCAACAAATTATCAGGTCACTTATAGTGAAACTATATTTTTATTCGGTCACATCTTATGTGCTTTACTTGGAGCGTCTCTTATTTTTGTTTTCAGTTTGTTTTTGTTTTTGCTTTCAGTTTTTTTTTACTTTTTCAATAATCTTTGTTGGACCCCAGCATTCTTTTATTGGAGAGTGACATGCTCCGCTTTTTCATGAGAATACTTTGTATTCTTAATCTTGTCTGGTTGCTGCATTTATTTAGCTCATGTTTTGTATGCATCTCTTATTAGAGCTGTTAGTTTTAGTAGTGTTATGTGAGTAATCTCATGTTTGCTTGCTGTATCATAAAGATTATTTTTGTTAAAGCATGTTTTGTATGGTGCTTGTTGGGAGAAGAAAACTGCTGCTTGAAGTAGAATTTATAACAGTGCTCGTAGAAGCTTGTATAGACTGTTGCTAGAACTTTTTCATGCCATGCTAAATGTTATTTTAGTTTTAAAGCCTTGTGGTTATTGAGTAGCATTAATAGCCTCAAATAGCTAAGATTGTTTAATATGTCTTAAAAGATTCATGAGTTGTTCTTGTCATAGTAAAGCATCAATATATGGTATTCTTTTTCGAATGTTTTATTTGGTTGACTTGGTGCATGCTCACACCATGTTTATGACTATTAACTAGTCACGAATAGCTTTCATGACCACTTAGTTTTTGAACTTGTGATACTGCTTATGTTTTAATTAATGTTGCTTATGTCGCTATGCATGATTATGGCTCTTATGCTCTCTTGATTTGTCGCTCCCAGTCTTTTGCTAGCCTCCACCAGTACTGAGTATGAGCTCTACTCGTGCATCCAAACTACCTTAAACCAAAGTTTTTTCCATTGTGTCCACCATACCTACCTACATGTGGTATTTAACTGCCACTCCAAGTAAATTGCTCATGTGTTACCTTTAAAACTTTCAAAATTACTCGTGCTTTATGTTCCTGTTTTTGCTCATGAGGATGTCGATAGAGAATCTTTATCTCACTTGTTGATTGGATTTCACACCCTCGACTAGTGTCTTCATACGCTTATCCAAATGATAGAAGAGCTGGCAGCGGGGTGCCCATCCCCAAATTAATACAAACAAATTCTCTTCACTATTTTTGCCCCTGATTTATCAGTCAAAGCATAATTGTGTAAACAAAAGAGAAAGAGGGATGACCTTCTAGACCAGTTGCGTCCTTCACCATGGGAGCCGCTCTTGTGCATCCAGTTGTCTTGTGATGTACTGTATTTTCCTTTTACCATTCGTTGACATTAGCATACATCTCCCAAAATATAGACACTCCTCCACGGTATGTGATTGTTGGCAGGCACCCGAGGATTCGGTTACCATGGTTTGTGAAAAATGGATGGGAGGAGTGTCAAACTTTTAATACCTATGTTTAATAAAATAAAAATCTCTAGCACATGAGTGATCCCTGCTTCCCTCTGTGAAGGGCCTTTCTTTTACATTTATGTTGAGTCTCCATCTTCTAACTTTATGCACAGTTGGGAGATCATTTTTGCCATTCTGAGTTCTATGTGCATTTGTCCCATAAACATCAATAATTACTTCATAATGTGATATTATTTGTTCTTAAATTATTTTCTCTAGTCTTCCTCATCAACTTTGAAGGTGTCCTGGCATTTATGTTTTGCCCCACTCTTAAGGACTAGCGAAATATCACTTTGCCATGCTTTCTCTATACCTGAAACAAACATTTACCTTTGTTTGCATCATTATTCATGATCCTTTATTTGAGATACTCTTCGTGATGCAAAGTAATTGCTATGCTTTATTATTAAAGTTCTATTTATCATGTTTGTGTTTGAAGTTCTATGATCTCAGCGTGCATATGCTTTTACGTTAGATTGATCAAGTTTATGTTAGTAGCATGTCACCTCAGAAATTATTGGGTTTTATCGTTTACCTACTCAAGGACGAGTAGGAACTAAGCTTGGGGATGCTTGATACGTCTCCAACGTATCTATAATTTCTGATGCTCCATGATCATATTATGTCATTTGCTACTTGTTTTCTCCCTTATTTATAGCATTTTTATACGTTTTTCGGGACTAACCTATTAACAAGATGCCAAGTGCCAGTTCCCTGTTTTCTGCTGTTTTTGGTTTCAGAAAAGTTGTTCTGGAAACATTCTCGGAATTGGACCCCACAAAGCCTGAAGTGCCTATTTTCCCCAGAAGCATCCAGAAGTCCAAAGGAGAGTCAAAGACGGGCACCAGGGGCCCCACACCATAGGGTGGCATGGCCCCCTGGCCGCGTGATCTATGGGTGTGGGGCCCCTCGAGCTCCACCGCCTTTTCCCTTTTGCCTATTTAACCCCCCCGGATGGAAAACCCTAGGAACCGGATCAAAAATCCCCGAAAAGTTCCGCAACCATCGTCACCGTCAACCCTAGATCAGGGGGGTTCTGAAGCCGTTTCCGGCACCCTGCCGGAGAGGAGATCATCACCGGAGGCTTCTACATCACCATGCCTGCCTCCGGAGTGATGTGTGAGTAGTTCATCCTTGGACTACGGGTTCGTAGCTGTAGCTAGATGGTTGTCTTCTCCTCATATGCCTCCATGTTTAGATCTCGTGAGCTGCCTATCATGATCGAGATTGATGTTATGTAATTCTATATGCTGTGTTTGCTAGGATCCGATGAATATTGAACTTATGCCAAGTTGATTATAGTCTTTATTTTCTTATTCTATTTGTGATCTTGCATGCTTTCCGTTGCTAGTGGTTGCTCTGGTCAAGTAGTTCCTAGTGACTCCAAGAGGGAGTATTTATGCTTGATAGTGGGCTCATGCCTCCTCATCGCCTTGCTCGAGTGACAGAAACATGAAGGGGGGGATGTGATGTTGCCATTAGGGAGAAAACATCGGTGAGAGTGCCCGCGTGCATAATCATTGCTTACATTACACACCTTGTTTAATGCAGTTATCTGTTGCTTCCAACTTAATGCCTAAGGGGGTTCGGATGATAACCTGAGGGTGGATTATGAGTCATAGATGCAGATGGATTTCGGTCTATGTATATTGTTGTAATGCCCGCACTAAATATCATATAGTCATCTTGTTATAATGTGCACTACGGTGCAACCTCTATTTGTCAATTGCCCAGCTGTAATTTGTTCACCCAGCATGCTACCTTTTAAGGAGAGACACCACTAGTGAACCTATGAACCCCGGTCCATTTTCCACACTGTTAAACAGACCACACCAATTTCTTGCTTTCTTTACTGACTGCAAGCATACACTATTTTCCACACTATACGTCTAATCTTTGTTTTTAGCAAGACCGGTGAGATTGACAACCTCACTGTACTGTTGGGACAAAGTATTTTGGTTGTGTTGTGTGCAGGTTCTGCGTTGTTGCTGACACCGGTAAGCCATCACCACCGTCAGTGGCATCAACCTTCCGAAGATCCTCTTCCTCCTACTGGATTGATAACCTTGGTTCTTAACTAATGGAAGTTCTTACCGCTACACTCATCACACCCTCCTCTTTGGGTTCCCAACACGCCATCACAAGCAGCAAGAATTCCTAGCACCATCGAGGCGTAGCAGCAAGTTTCTCATTGCGAGCACGTATGACTATATTGCAACACATGCCTATGGTTTGCCTAAATGTTTGATGCTTTATTATTATTATCTACAATGCCCGTGTTTAGATTATTACATGACCTATGTTATCCATGCAACGCCCGTCCATCCATTCCCTCTATGCCTACGGTACTTCCCATCCTGCTGTTTTCTGCGATTGCTACTGTTGTTACTATTTTACTACTACTGTCATTTCATTTCTACAGCTACTATAAAACTGTTACCACTGATAAATTGTTGTGAGCAAGTCTACTTTCAGGTACAGCTGGATTAAAAACTCAGTTCTTAAGGCTAATAAATATTCTTTGGCTCCCCTTGTGTCGAATCAATAAATTTGGGTTTTCTTCCCTCGAAGACTGTTGTGATCCCCTATACTTGTGGGGCATCACTCCCCCAAGCTTGGAACAAGCCAAGGGGATGCCAATACCAATGACGAATCAATTATTCGGTGGTGGTGGTGAATCCTTCTCATCATCAAACTTCCAAGGTAAAGGCTCTCCATCCACAAATGATGTCCTGATCTCCAATATCCTGAAACTAGCATCAGACCTTATATGTTTAAACTTGTTCTCATACTCACGGTTCTGATTCTGCATATCATAGAGTTGTGCTTGAAATTTGTTGGTGGTATCGGTGAGTGAGAAGATCTCCTCCCAAAGCTTCAAAGTTTCCTTCTTGTACTCAGCGGCCTATTCTGTTTTTATCCTGTGGATGATGTCAACTTCACGCTCCGTCATCTTCTTGTACTTAAAGACTTCTTGCTCCAGCTCTTCCAACCTAGCTTCCAGACTGCCTTCTCCTATAGGGCCCCGAATATCTTCAATATGCACATCCCCATCCTTGAGCAACAACTCTTTGGGATGCATCTTCAACTCGTTCATGTACGGGTTGATGACTGTCTCAAAGAAACTGTCTTTGGGAGATCCGTAAGACGACATTGTGGCTCTAGATCTGAAGATGTAACCTGGCAGAAACAGCTCAAAACAGAAACACGAAGAGTAAATGATATACGGACCTCGGGGGGGGGGGGGGCGGGGGTTATATAGCAAAAATATGCGTAACGAAAGGAAAGTCCAGGTCGAAAACGAGTCGAAGAGGGGCTTCGAGGCGCCACACCATAGGGTGGCGCCGCCAGGGGTGGGCCCGCACCCCCAGGTGGTGTGGTGCCTCCGGGCACCTTCTCCAACTCCTCCTCGGCTCGGTATTTTTCATATTTTCCAAAAACCAATAAATTATAACTTGGAAAGTAATCCGCGAACTTTTTCTTAACAGAACTGTTACCTATTCCAAAACAGACTCTGCAGATTCTGGAATCTTCCCTCTAATGAACTTCTCCGGAGTCATTAGTTGAATAACGTCAACATCTTCATCATAAGAATCCCTAGAAATATAATGTTTGAGTCTTTGTCCATTTACCACTTGTGTAGTGTTATCTTTGAGGGAAGCAATTTTAATTGCACCCGAACGATACACTTCTTCAATAATATAAGGTCCTTCCCATCTAGAGAGTAATTTTCCTGCAAAAAATCTGAGATGGGACAGATACAATAGAACTTTCTGACCAACATGAAACTCTATTTTAAGGATTCTTTTATCATGCCATTGTTTAACTTTCTCTTTAAAGAGCTTGGCATTTTCAGAGCTTCACATCTCCATTAATCTAGATGACTCAAATCAAGCATTCTTTTCTTACCAGCAAGTTTAAAATCTTTATTTAATTCTTTCACTGCCCAATAAGCTTTGTGTTCTAATTCTAAAGGCAAGTGCCAAGCTTTTCCATAGACCATTTTATAGGGAGACATACCCATAGGATTTTTATAAGCAGTTCTATAAGCCCATAAAGCATCATTCAACTTATCAGGCCAATTCTTCCTAGATTTATTAACAGTCTTTTTCAAGATAGTTTTAATTTCTCTATTTGATAATTCTAATTGCCCACTGGTTTGAGGATGATAAGCTGAGGCAATTCTATGATTAACATCATATTTAGCAAGGGTTTTTTCTAAAACCACCATGAATAAGTTGAGAACTTCCATCAGTCATAAGATATCTAGGCAAACCAAACCTAGGGAAAATAACATCTTTAAGCATTTTCAAAAAGGTCTCACCATCATCACTTTTTGTAGGTATAGCTTCTACCCACTTTGTAACATAATCAACAACAAGAAGAATATGAGTGTAACCATTGGAAGGAGGAAAATGACCCATAAAGTGAAATCCCCAACAATCAAAAGGTTCAATAACAAGAGAATAACTCATAGGCATCACATTAAGTCTAGAAATATTTCCCACTCTTTGACATTCATCACAAGATAAGATAAATTTACTTGCATCTTTAAAGAGAGTAGGCCAATAGAAACCTTATTGTAGAACCTTTTGTGCGGTTCTATCTCCACCGTGATGTCCTCCATAAGAACAACCATGGCACTTTTTCAATATTTCTCGTTGTTCATGATCTGGAACACATCTTCTCATAATACCATCTACTCCTTTATATAAATCTGGGTCATCCCAAAAATAATGCCTCAAATCATAGAAGAATTTTCTTCTTTGTTGAGCTATAAATGTTGGAGGCAAATACTTTGAAACAATAAAGTTAGCATAATCATCATACCATGGACTTTCTTGGAATTTTACCTTTATTGCAGCCAACTGTTCATGTGGAAAACTATCATTAACAAGAATAGAGTCAAAAGTAATGTTTTCCAATCTAGACAAGTTATCAGCAACAGGATTTTCAGCACCCTTCCTCTCCACAATATGAAAATCAAACTCTTGTAAACACCCATCTAATAAGCCTAGGCTTAGCATCTTTCTTTTCCATAAGGTATCTAATAGCAGCATGATCAGTATGAATAGTAACCTTTGAGTCAACAATATAAGGCCTAAATTTATCACATGCAAAAACTGTGGCTAAGAACTCTTTTTCAGTAGTAGCATAATTCTTCAGAGCAGCATCAAGAGTCTTACTAGCATAATGAATAACATTCAACTTCTTATCTATGCGCTGTCCAAGAACAACACCTATAGCAAAATCACTAGCATCACATAATTTCAAAAGGTAAATTCCAATCAGTTGGTTGAACAATAGGAGCATTAGTTAAATCTTCTTTAAAGTTTCAAAAGCTTCCTTACAATCATCATCAAAAACAAATGGTACAAATTTTTGAAGAACATTAGTAAGAGACTTTGATATTTTAGAGAAATCTTTAATAAACCTCCTATAAAAACCAACATGACCAAGAACACTACTAATACCTTTAACATCCCTAGGACAGGGCATTTTCTCTATTGCTTCCACTTTAGCTCTGTCAACTTCAATACCTCTTTCAGAAATTTTATGTCCAAGAACAATTCCTTCATTAACCATAAAGTGGCATTTCTCCCAATTAAGAACAATATTAGTTTCCTCACATCTCTGCAAAACTTTATCAAGGTTGTGCAAACAATTATCAAAACAAGTTCCATAGACGGAGAAATCGTCCATGAATACTTCCACAATTTCTTAACAAAACCATGAAAAATAGCAGACATGCATCTTTGAAACGTAGCAGGAGCATTACACAAACCAAAAGGCATACGTCTATAAGCATAAGTAGCATAAGGACAAGTAAAGGTTGTTTTGTCTTGATCATGCTTCCTAACAGCAATTTGAGAAAACCCAGAATAACCATCAAGAAAGAAAACATGAGCTTTCTTAGACAACCTATCTAGCATTTGATCAATAAAGGGTAAAGGATAATGATCTTTCTTAGTAACTTTATTAACCTTTCTAAAATCAATACACATTCTATAACCATCTACTATTCTGTTTGGAATGATCTCATTGTTTTCATTAGGCACAACAGTCATTCCTCCCTTCTTAGGGACACAATGCACAGGGCTCACCCATCTACTATCAGCAATAGGAAAAATAATACCAACATCAAGAAGTTTTAATACCTCATTTCTTACCACTTCCTTCATCTTAGGGATTAAACGGAATTGATGTTCAACTACTGGCTTTGCATCAGGTTCGATATTAATAGCATGCTGGCATATAGTAGGAGAAATTCCCTTCAAATCATCCAGAGTATATCCAATAGCTCCACGGTGTTTCTTCAGAATTCCCAATAATCTTTCCTCTTCTTCACCTGAAAGTTTAGCACTAATAATAATAGGATATATTTTCTTATCATAAATATAAGCATATTTAAGATCATTAGGTAGAGGTTTTTAATCAAAAACAGGATCCTCCTTGGGTGGTAATGTGGTACCCAAGTCTTCCACAGGTAAATTATGTTTCAGTAACACCGTTTGACGAAGAAGAATATCGTCAATCTCATTTCTCTTTTCCATAAAGACCTCACTCTCATGGTCCTCCATATATTGCTGCAAAGCATTGTTAGGAGCAAGAGCAATAGAAGTAAGTTGTTCAACTTTAAAATTCTCACCAGGCAATTTAGAATTATAAGGTGCTCTAGCAAATTTGGAGAAACTGAACTCATAAGATTTTCCATCAAATTTAGTCAATATCTTCTCTCTTTTACAATCTATAATAGCACCACAAGTGTTCAAGAAAGGTCTACCAAAAATAATAGGACTAGTCTTACTAGCAGCCTTACCAAGTACTAGAAAATCAATGGGATATTTAGTCTTACCACATAAAACTTCCACATCTCTAACAATACCAATCGGAAAAACCGTTTCTCTATTAGCAAGTTGAATAACCTCATCAATATCTTCAAGCTCACAAGAACCAATTTCATGCATAATTTCTCTATAAATATCATAATGTATAGCACTAGAACTAGCACCAATATCACACAAACCATAATAGCAATGATCACCAATCTTAACAGAAAGCACATGAGCACTAGTTTGACGAAGAAGCATCCTCACAGAAGACAATGTGTCCATCCTCCACATTCCACAAACAAGATTGTTTACTATTGCTACAGCAGGTTCAACATTTATTTGTTCATCGGGTTTAACAGATTTCTTATTACTCTTACTAACCACACTATCCACCATAGAGTGTTCTTTCACCTTAGCAGGGAAAGGCATTCTTTCGACATATGGCTCAGGAATAGCAGGATTAACATCATGCACTTCTATATTACTATCAGGAACAATGTCTTTATAAGGTGCATGGTATTTGTGATAATCTTTTTTAGGAATATCAAGATAGGAGGCAAAAGCTTTAAGACAATTTGCAAAGATTTGAGAATCAAGAACACAAACAGCACTAACATTATAGAAATCATTGGTTCCCATAAAAGATTTAATGATCATAATTTATACCTGACTTTCTACCTTTGTAGTTCTCCCATCCTTCAGTGTTTTCTTGAATACGGTCAAGAAGATCCCATTTAGCTTCTTCCTTTATACGTGTGAATGATCCAGAAAAAGAAGCATCCAATAAATCCTTATCATGAAGAGAAAGCCTTGCATAAAAATTATTGATAACAATATTACGCGGGAGTTCATGAACGGGGCATTTGAGCATTAATAACTTCATTCTCCCCCACGCTTGGGCAATACTCACTCCATCATGAGGCAAGAAATTATAGATTAGATTCCAGTCTTTATGAATCTCACTAGGAGGATAGAATTATGAATAAAAGAGAGGAGCAACCATCCAATAGATTCACCATTCTTCAGTAATTTGAACCATTCAACAACTCTTCCTTTCAGTGATAAAGAAAATAATTTCATTTTAACTTGATCCATTGTAATACCTACACACCTGAATAACTTTCATAATTCATATATAAAGAGCAAATGATCACCAGGATGGACATTTCCATCACCGTAAGAGCAAATAGTCTTGATGACCCACAAGTATAGGGGGTGTATGGCAGCACTATCAATAAATAAGAGTGTCGAACCCAATGAGGAGCAGAAGGTGTTGACAAGCAGGTTGGGTAAAGGATTCACTGTATACACTAGCAAACGGGTTTTTGGAGTTTTTGATATAGCAGATAAATAAAGTGCGAGTAAATAAAGTGCAGTAAATAAAATATTGCAGCGAGTGGCCCAATCCTTTTGAGAGCAAAGGACAAGCCAGTTGTGTTACTTATGACTACCAAACATTCTCGAGGACACATGGGAATTTTGTCAAGTGCTTTTGCTTCGTTACGGTTGATTAATATCCATTGGTTCGTGACGTGTTGTGTGGGTGAACCTATGCTAATACACCGACCAACTAGGACTAATACATACTTGTGATTATACCTCTCGTAAGCATCCACAAATACAAGAAAGTAATTAAGATAAATAACCACAGCCTTAAAACTCTGGGATTCTACGCTCCCTCATGCATTGGTTTCCTAACGAGGGTTTAGGTTTCTGTCACTCCGGCAACCTCACAATTAGTAGCCAAATACACAATGCATCCTCATATCCCCATAAAGGTGAAGTATCATGTAGTCGAAGTTCACATGACACTACTAGAAGAATAACACCACAACTTAAATACCGAACCACGAGATATTGCTTCAACATAACTTCACTACTAACATCATGACTTCTCCCATGTCCTCAAGAACTAAACGAACTACTCACAAGACATCATAAGGATCATAATCAGAGGTGATATAATGGATAATAACAATCTGGTCATAAAGTGCTAACACCAATAAATCTCACAAGCATCAACTACTAACAAGTAATCCACACCAGGAGAGAGATCTAATGTAAAACAACGACAGAGGCCCCTAATTGTTACATCGGATGACGGTGGATGATGAGGGTGATGGTGCTGGTGGTGATGATGATGACGATGCCGATCTTGATGATGCCCGGAGCGATGACGGTGACGATGGCGATGATTTCCCCTCTCCGGGGAGGAATTTCCACGGCAAATTTCTCCCTGCCGGAGAGCTTATCTCTCTCTGGTGTTTTCCTCCCCGAGGCAGCGGCGGAATAATTCTTCGATGATAGTATGGGGCTTAGGATTCCCTAGGGGTCAAGTACGCGAAAGGGGTCGACCAGAGGTGGGCCAGGGTGGCCACACCACCCGACGGCGCGGCCAAGGGGGGGCTCCACCCCATGGTGTGGGCCCCTTGTGGCCCCCTCTGGCCCCCCTTCTGGGTGGCCTCCTCCTGTGAACTTCTGAGACATCTCCGGTGTCCCCCCTCTTCGTCTGAACTTCTGAAATAGGGTATCTCGACGGTGCTTTTTCCATCAGATTTCTGGTCCCGGTGTTTATGCTCCAAAAATTGTGAAACATGCAAAATAAGATAAAATAACACAAGTGGTGCATGATAAAATGAAATATATCGATGAATAACAGAAAATAACAATATAAAACAGTGATGCAAAATGGACGTATCAGGGAGTAGCAAAGACGAGAGGTGTACCTGTGCAATCACCTCAGACCAGACCAAATTGCAAGAACGAGCATGAGGCATGCAGATAGACCACATACTAGTCTGGGTGACTCTTATAAAGGAGGCAAACTAGGTCGTAAGGCTATCCACTCTTAGCGAGGTTATCGCTTGTAAGGAATTTGTTATGGAATATTAACCATGCATGAAGCCAACATTTCGGGATGGCTTTGGTTTTCCAGATTTGGGGCATGATTTTAGAGGATACTCGCCCAAGACGCAACCGTGTAACATACGTTAGCGGTCCGTTTCCAAGTAATAGATTTTTTTCATTATCAAAGGCAGATGGTGGGTGAGAATCAAGCATGCCTCAAAGCATCAGATATTTTCAGTAAGGAGGAGCAGCGAAGGTGCAAACTTATGACAGAGACACAACATATGTTGGTGAGAGCATCATGAACAAAGATTTTTCTTCTGCGAGAATGTCGGAATAGTGCAGAGAAGCGATCACAAAGAGGCCAAACCTATAAGAGTGAATTTTCTAGAACGAGGTGGAGCACCCATCATGCAGGAGAATCTATGTAGAAGCATGGAAGATAGCTTTGAAAGTAGCATAGACAGAGATAGGCAGTCCAAGCCAAGGCTTCAATGGATTTGTTCCCTACTGCCAAAGTCAACGGACCTGCAGCGCTATGCCTTGCAGGTGCAGATTGGGGATGCCAAGACCACAAAGGCTCTTCGGTGAGCAACATGTATTCCAATTAACCAAACATTTATCTCCACAAACCTTAGTGTCAACTGCCCAAAGAAAATCATGTCTTAGGTTGTCAATTTGCTTGGTCATCCACTTGAGATGGAATATCGCCACGAGTTGGCAAGAAGGTAGGGCCGAGAAAATGGATGTAACCATTGTCAACCTACCAGCCATGCTAATCCACTTAGCCTTCCAACATTCTAACTTCTTCATGAACTTGTCGAGGAGGCATTGCAAGTCATTGCATTATGACCGACAGAGAATGGCAGTCCTAGGTAATGACACGGGAATTGCAAGATATGGCTCTCAGCAATGAAAGCAGCAAAGGAGGGATCCACATTCTTTTTTTTCGAGGGTATGCAATTTCATACCTGATTTTTATAGAAGAGAGAATGTTGATTACAAGAAAGGAAACAACATGCGTTACAGGTAACTGAGCTGTCGACCGCACACACCCACTCCACACCTAGCTAACAACTCGCGAAGGATGGCTCCAACTCCCGCTCCCGCCTGTTCCCAGCGTATCAGCTCCTCGAAGACTCTGCAGTCAAGGCCTCCTCGTTGTAGATCTAGTGAAGGTTCCCAAACACTCTCGCATTGCGCTAAGTCCAGATGGTCCAAGTGTTAGATTGATCTCCCGTGACCGAGTCCAATGGCTCGATCACACCCCTTCTCTGCGCCCTGATCGAGGGAGCCCGATCCTATATGGACGGTGGGCCCCTGCCGCCGCACTATATAAAGGGTGGGGGGCCGGCCTGCACGCCGCACGAGGTTGATCGTGCACTTTCGCCCCCACCAACAAACCTATCCGATCTGGGGTTAGCGTGAGCCGACGGGAAGCTCCACAGCCGCCACCACTCCTCACCATCACCATCGCCACCATGAACACCTCCACGCCGTCATCCTCGAAGGGTAGCGAAGGTGATGCTCTCTCTCTCTGTATCTCTCTCCCTCTCGATATCTCTCTCTCTCTCTCTCTCTCTCGAATCACCAACCAGAGGCATTGTGCAAGGCACACACTGATGATGACCTAGACTAGCTAGATCTAATAGCGAATCAAACATCGGTATCAGAGCGCTTGTTGCTAGGTTCTAGTTGCATCTCAGTGAAAGAAAAGAGAAAAGAGAAAAGAATCCCCACCCGAAAGAAATCCCTAACCCTAATAGAGATTAGAAAGGGAAAAAGAAAAAGAATTGCTCACCGGCAACAGTGCGCCGCTCCGCTCTATCCTGTGCGCATCCATAGGAGGTGCGGGAAGAAGAGCCGTCGGTGAGGAACTTGGGCACCAAAACCTCTCCGTTCGATGGCGGCGCGCTCATCGCGAGAGAACATGCCACCGGCGAAAAGGGAGGCGACGATGCCACGTCGAGCCTAGGACTCTCGCTAAGAGCCCCCCGTCAAGCTACGGGAGCAGAGGAAGGCGCAGCCCCGTGACTCTCTCTCTCTCTCTCGGTTACAGAGGAGGATGGAAAAGGGGGAGGGGAGGGGAAAAAGAAAGCGGCCGGGCGCGGCGGCGCTCGTCATCATCGTCTGCGTTGCACGCACGGCGCACGCGAGGCGCGGCGGCCAGCAGCTCGCTGCGGGCGCGCGAGATAGGGCGTCGGGGGGAAAATGGTTAGGGTTTTCCCGTCGGGGCACTCCTCTGCCCGTTTTGATCCAGCGAAAAGAGAGGAGGACTGTCGGATTGCATCCGACGGACGACTTCGAACCCTAGCACGCGTAGTGGGCCAGCAGGCCGAAAGCACCATCGTTGGGCGTTCGTGGACCGACAATGGCCCGTTGCTCCGCGCCGCTCGGGTGAGAGTGGGCTGCGCACAACCGGGAGGGGCGTATGGACCGGCCATGGGACGTCTTCGGCACGAAGGAAAAAAGAGAAGCGCGATCGCCAATATACTATATCCCGCACATGGGCGTGGCGTGTTAGGTGGACCATGGGCCGGGCCACAAAGAAGGCCTATCAGGGCGTGTTTTTCACAGTTTCTGTTTTTCTTTAACCAGAAGCAGAATTAATAGTTTTTTGTCCAAATTTTGGGCAAAATTGTTCTAGTTTTTTTTCCTATTCAATTTTTTCCAACAAAATTATTTTTTTAGGAAATACAAAAGTAAAAGATATACTCGTATAAAGTGCATGAATTTTTTATTTCATGTTTTCCGCTGCAAAATTAACAAAAGTGGCCTATTAAAGGAAAATAGGCTAAAAGTGAGAATTAAATTCTAAAAGCATGTTAAAGTAATAGTTGTGATTTATGTTATTATATAACCAACGTTGTTAGTAGCATTATCATGATTATTTGTTATAGTCTCATATATGTTTTTATTGCTATTTTCTGCCCAACGGTGATATAGTTTTAATTGCATAAACAGGTGTGTGTTCTAATTTTGACCAACGTTGGATTATTACCTGCAATCGTTGTTGCTTTCTCACTTCATTGTGGCTTTCAGAAGGGTTCTACTTGATGACATGAATCAAGGACGTTCCAACCCTCAAAGGTGACAACTACAGTGAGTGGAGGAAGAAGGTGGATTTAGCCTTCGTCTGTGCAGAGGTTGACTGGGTCGTGGACACTCCACAGCCTGTCAAGCCAAAAGAGCCAGTTAAAGAGGCATATGATGATGATGTTGCATCGGAGAAAAATTAAAGAGACTATGCTCCTTTAGAGATATCATATTCCATTGAAAACAGAAAGCGGCTAACAGCTAACAAAAAGTGTATGACATTTATAAAGAATACAACTGAGAACGCAATCGTGAGCTCAATTGTAGAGTGTGCTTCTGTTACGGAGTGCATAGAAAAGACAAAGAGCAAGTTCACTGGCTCTTCAAAGGTATATGCCACCCAGCTGATTAAACAACTGGTAACAGAAAAGTACACCGGAGGTGCACATGGCATACAGGAGCACATACTAAGGATGAGCAACATGGTTGCGAAGCTTAAGCCCATGTATGCTGATCTTGAGCTCAAGCCAACACTTCTTGCCCTTCTGATCATGGCTTCACTGCCAAGTCAGTTTGAAAACTTTGTGATAAACTACAACATGGCCCCTGAAAAATGGGATGTTGAAAAGACTATTGCCATGTGCGTTCAAGAGGAGGACAGACTTAAAACTTCACATGGTGGTTCTGTGAACGAAGGATAACAAGAAAAGAAACTATAATCAAGGTCATTCTGGTTCTCCTTCAAAACCACATGGAAAAATTCCCTCACAGTATCAGCACCAGCATCATGAGAGGTCTTTTCCAGTGGACAAAGACACTTGTCTCCACTTCTAAAAGATTCGGCATTACAAGCAAGATTGCGCATACTATATAAAGTACATAATGGCAAAGAAAGGTAACAATGTTGTTTCCTTTGTAAATGAATCCATGTATACACAGTTTTCAAAATCTACTTGGTGGATTGACTCAGGTGTAACTGTTCATGTTGCAAATTCTTTACAGGGATTCAGTTCGACCCGGACTATGCAAGGAAGCGAAAGATGCATTGAGCTCGCTAATGGAGTTCAAGCAGACGTTGAAGCTGTTGGCAACATCTCCTTGGAGTTAGCTGATGGTTTCACTATTTTGCTTAAAGATGTCTTATATGTTCCTTCACTACACAGGAACCTTATTAGTGTATCACGTTTGGATAAACACAGTTATGAGTGTTATTTTGGACATGGAAAATGTGCCATATGGTGTAATAATATTCATGTGGGGGTTGCTTTCCTCCACAATGAGCTTTATTTATTATCTTTCCGTGAAAAAGTTTATTCTGTGTGCAAATTGAATGAGCATGTTTCTGGGTCGAATAAAGAACAAAAGAAAAGAAAGAGAACTCATGACTCATCGAAATTATGGCACTGTCGTTTGGGCCATATTACGAGGAGGAGTTTAGAAAGACTAATAAAAAAATCATATTCTTCCTCCACTATAGTTCTCAGACATAGAGAAATGCATAGATTGCATCAAAGGAAAGTATGTAAAGCAAACTAAAAGGGTGCAAACCGAAGTACAACAACACTAGAAATCATTCACACTGATATTTGTGGACCATTTCATGTGAAAAGCGTGGATGGTTATGACTCGTTTATAACATTCACAGATGATTATTCTCGATATGGATACATCTATCTAATTAAAGAAAGATTTGAAGCGTTGAATAAATTTAATATATTCAAAGCTGAAGTTGAAAATCAACATGATAAAATAATAAAGATAGTGAGATCAGACCGTGGAGGGGAATACTACGGCAGACACACTCCATATGGCCAAGTCCCTGGACCTTTTGCAAGGTTCTTACAGGAGAATGGCATAGTAGCCCAGTATTCAATGTTGGGCGAGCCTCAGCAAAATGGAGTAGCTGAAAGGCGTAACCGTACTCTTATGGATATGGAGCGCAGCATGATGAGTTATTCCACTTTTCCATTGGGATTATGGATGGAGGCACTTAAAACCGCCATTCACATTCTCAACAGAGTACCAAGCAAGTCGGTGCCCAAAAAACCGTACAAGTTGTGGACAGGAAAAGCCTCATCCCGACAGCACCTGAGGGTGTGGGGAGCCCAGCTGAGGCCAAAGTGTTTAATCTAAACATTGCAAAGTTAGATACCAAAACAGTGAGTTGCCACTTTACTAGCTATCCTGATAGATCAAAAGGTTATCGTTTCTACTGTCCAGGTAGATATACAAAGTTTGTAGAGACGAGACATGCGGTCTTCTTAGAGGACAAAATGATGAGGGGGAGCATGGTAGCTCAGAAAATTGATCTTGAGGAGAATATGGTGTGTGCACCTAATCCGATGATTCAAGAGCCGTTTTTCTCACTACCTGTTGTACCTGCATCGTCAACCCCTGAGGTTGCGGTGCAAGTACCTGCTGTAACTCCAACCATGAAAACTAGAGGTGAAGATTCGGAACCTGCCCGTCAGGAGCCGACTAATCCCGAAGTTGAGCATGAAAGGGAGGTACATCAGCCTTTCACAGAGGATGTGCCAGAAGTTGAGGCATGACATGAACAAGAGAATGAAGGCCTTAGAAGGTCTACAAGACGTAAAAAGTTAGCTATTTCTAGTGATTATAAAGTTTATAACACAGAAACGACTCATAAGGAAGGTGATCCCACCTCATATGAAGAAGCCATGAGAAGCCGTCACTCATCTAAATGGGTGGAGGCAATGGAAGACGAAATGAGATCTATGAGTTCCAACGATGTTTGGGACTTAAAGGATATTCCTAAAGGAGCCAAAACAGTAGGCTGTAAATGGGTCTACAAAACAAAGTATGACTCTAATGGGAATGTGGCAAAAGGTTTTACACAAACAGAAGGGGTAAATTACAATAAGACATTTTCTCTGGTCTCATGTAAGGATTCCTTCAGAATCATAATGGCACTAGTTGCACATTTTGATTTAGAGCTACATCAAATGGATGTAAAGACAAAAAATTTGAATGGAGATCTAAAAGAAAAGGTTTACATGAAACAACCCAAGGGGTTTATCATGGAAGGCAAGGAAGATATGGGATGTCGTCTAAAGAAATCCATCTATGGATTAAAGCAGATCTGGGTGAAGGTTCCCAAACACTCTCGCGTTGCGCTGAGTCCAGATGGTCCAAGCTATCAGGGATCCACATTCTAACAAGCAAAAGGGAGGATACTACTTTTTTGCAGGTTAGTCAGCACATGAGGCGCATCACAAAAAATATGAAGAATGACAATTGTGGTCATCAGGCCGGATGAAGATAGCGACATCATGTGAAGGATCTTTCGTCCAATCACGCGGGGGGGTACAAGGGCCCCCCTGCCTCAAGGCACGTCGATGGTAGATGGGTTCAGATAGCCCTCCATTCACCATCACCCTGGTAGAGATAGAGGCAAGCAAGACTGCAATCCAATTAGTGGAAGTATCGCTGAAACCATGAAATTGCATCAGCTTGAGTAAGAATTTCCAAGAAACAGAGTCAAAGACCTTTGATATATCAATTTTCATCATGAGGAGAAGAGCCTTTTGTTTTACCTAAATCTCTATCAAAGAACATAGTTGATGCTACAGATCGCCTACTAGGGTTATGGACTTATGGTGTGGATAAGTCGTATCTGGAAATCACTTCTTCCTCAAAAGAGTTAGAGAATTTCTTTTTCCTTGTATCCTAAATTGAGTAACACTAACAAATGTATGTAGTAAAATGATTACAAAATGACAGTTTCCTCAATCGATGGCATTGCTTGTAAGGACAAATTATCCCCTTTTTTCCCCACAACGGAAGTGATCCTAATCCTTAGAGGGAAAATCGTTTAGACGAAGTGATTCTAATTTTTGCTGCAGAATATTCTTCACGGAGGTTAACAGTTAACACAAGTCAGCACGACTTGCATGCGTAATGACAATTCTCCCACGCTACAAGTATGGAAATCGTAGGAACTTGGGTCTTGATTTTAAGCCTAGATGCAGCCTGGCACTGACTAATTTTGAGGCTGCAAGCAACGTGCGGTTGCTTCCCCGACAAGCAATTTAGGGAAACAACTCGACAAGGCGCGCACATATACCCTCCTGCTCGCCCCAACCTTGGCATAATACTTAGCTCGCGCCTTAAACCATTTGAAACACTTAGCCTCGATCTTCTTCTTCCATTCCGTACCATCTCCTCCTTCTCCTTTGATTGGAAATATGGATGTAAACCCGTGTTGGGAACTCTGAATAAAATTTGTATGGAAGCGGTATTGTATCTGTATGAAATTGTATTGTATTTTGTATGAAAATGAGGATTTTAGGGACTTGTGCCTTGTAAATCCTTCCGAAAAGTGTGCAATTTTTTTATTTTTCCTACCAAGATTCTATGCAAAAAAAAAAAATCAAAGATCTTACTAAAATACTAGAATATTGTATTTTCTATCAAATCTTCTTTCTACTTCTGTAGAAATCTTGCCAAACCTTTGAATCTGGTATGAAAATGATTTGGACTTTGTAAATCCTTATTGAATATTCAGGAAAAATACTTATATGAAAATATTGTATGAAACTTATACTAATTTTGTTAAAATGGATATACTGTAAAAAAAATTGGTCTTGGCGGAAGAAAATTTTTTGAGTCCGAAATTAAGTGGAGTTGGAGAAAATATTTTTGAGGCTAACAATCCTTTGGTTAATAAAAAATTGACAATGTTTGAAAATTCTTGAAAGTAATATGTTTGAAAGAAATATTCTTGAAAATGTACTTGAAAGAGATATTCCTGTTAAAAATATTCTTGGAATGTTTGAAAGTTAAGAATATTTATGGAATGTTCTGTGCTAAAATTGTTATGAAAAATTCTGGAAAAAAAATAAGTCCCAAAGAAAAAGAGGGAACACGTAATTGAAAAAACCTAAAACTATGATGTGTTGTGCAAATTTACAATGTGTGAGAGAGAGAGAGAGAGAGAGAGAGAGAGAGAGAGAGAGAGAGAGAGAGAGAGAGAGAGAGAGAGAGAGAGAGAGAGAGAGAGAGAGAGAGAGAGAGAGAGAGACCTTTGATATATCATTTTTTATCATGAGGGCTGGAGCCTTTTGATGTAGCTAAATCTTTATCAAAGAACATAGTTGATGCTACAGATCGCCTGCGAGGGTTGTGGGCTTATGGTGTGGAATTTGGAAATCACTTCTTCCTCAAAAGAGTTAGAGATTTTTTTTCTTGTATCCTAAATTGAGTAACACAAACAAATGAATGCAGTAAAATTATTACAAAATGGCAGTTTCCTCAATCGATGTCATTGTTTGGGAGGACAGTCATCCTTGGTTTTTTTTTTTTTTTTTTTTTTTTTTTTTTTTTTTTGCAATGGCAGTGATTCTAATTTTTAGTGGGAAAATCGTTTAGACGAAGTGATTCTAAATTTTGCTGCAGAATATTCTTCACGGCGGTTAGCAGTTAACACAAGCCACGACTGTTGCATGCGTACTGACAATTCGCCCACGCGACAAGTATGGAAATTGTAGGAAGTTGGGTCTTGATTTTAAGCCTAGGTGCAGCCTGGCACTCACTAATTTTGAGGCTGGAAGCAACGTGCGGTTGCTTCCCGGACAGGCAATTTAGGGAAACAACTCGACAAGGCACGCACAGATACCCTCCTCCTCGCCCCAACCTTGGCATAATACTTAGCTCGCGCCTTAAACCATTTGAAATACTTGCCTCGATCTTCTTCTTCCATCCCGTATCATCTCCTCCTTCTCCTTTGACCTAGCTAATCAATCCCTTGACATTCTACGCTAGAAGGAGTAGTCGTTAAACCATGCATGCTACGTGAGCATTAGCTTCAAGCAAGTGCGCGCAAGCAAGAACGCGCTAAATACACGTCAGAGATCATCGCGCATTTTCTCGGCAACCATGCTGCGCGTGCACCACCGTCGACCTTTGTGCATGATGCTGCAGTACTGCATCCCCGTGTCCGCTCGCCCGGTTGTCGCCGGCAAGCTAACGCCTCCCGTGGCGCCGGGAGGTGTCGGCGGGTGGCGGAGTCTTCACGGCAATGGCGACTCGGCGAGCGTGTGGAGGAAGCCGGAGGCGGGGCGTCTGAAGCTAAACTTCGACGGTTCCTCCAAGAACGTGTCCCGGCGCGCGAGCATCGGGGGCGTGTACCGGGACCACGAGGGCGGGTTCGTGCTGGGATACGCGGAGCGGATCGGCAAGGCCACAAGCTCCGTGGCCGAGCTCGCGGCGCTCCGGCGCGGCCTGGAGCTGGCGCTGGAGAACGGGTGGCTCGACATCGCCATCGAGGGCGATGCCAAGACGGTGGTGGACGTCGTGAGGAACCGCGTGTCGATCAGGGCGGAGGAGGACCTGAAGCAGTGCGAGGAGATCGCCGCGCTGCTCCCGCTGCTCGGCGGCGACAACATGGCTGTGTCGCACGTGCGCAGGGCAGGGAACCGGGTCGCTCACGAGTTCGCGAAACTTGGGCACGGCGTGGCTCGGCCGCGGGTGTGGCGCGGCGTGCCACCGGACGAGGTGCTCAGGTACCTTCAGCGCGACGCCGAGGGAAATTAGAGCGCGCGGCGTGTGGAAATGTTTCTGGATACGTTAGATGTGATTATTTGTGCAGCAGAGTATTTGTTCTTGCACATATGTACATATGTTTGGAGAAATTTGGTTCTGTACAACATTGTGTCCCTTTGTATTTAAGGCAGCTCTATGGTGCGCGGTGCGGCCGGGCGGAGAGAGCTCCAGTTTGGCCGTCTCTTCTGCCATCTAAACTCACTAAATGTGAGATCTGAATCGCCGGAACCATTGAGAGCATCAAATCGATGCATGTATATGTAAATATTTTGTATCTATGCGAGACATTTTGAACAAACTCATGCAACAATATGATCGAGGCATGCAGCAAATCCCCATCCATTGCCACATTAAGTTATGAAAAAGGCAACACAACAGAACGTGAATCAACATTTCAAAATATATAAGCAGCAACACAAAATGCATTTGCAACAGGAGAAAAACTGCACCTTACAATGCACCTAGAAGCAAACATCTACTGGGTCTTTCTTGCTGACCTTCTCAGCTGCAGTCTGTGGGCCGTGGTTGTGAGCTAGTTGTGCTGTTGCCTGCGATAATGCCGTGTGCTCGGAGGTGTGAAGAGTTTGTTGGTGCAATGCAATCTTGTAAGCTCGGTTCAGCTCCTTGTATCTTTTTGCCCGTTGTTGACATGGCTATATTAACATCAGGCCTATGGCCTTTTATCTAGAAAATGCACCTACAATGGTTGCATCTTAACATCCAAGGAGCACTTGCAACATGTCAAAATAACATTTGTAACATTGTAACATCGATGAGCTTTCTAACGCTCGCCATCTGCAGTGGAGAAACCAACGGTTGCTTACTCGGGCTCGCCGGAGACCATTGGCACCAACGATCTTAGACCAATTTCATGTAGTCTTACTAGCTTCTCCGAGCTCTCTAGTGTGTAGGACTTTGGTTTGAGCTCCGGCTCAAGGTCCATGAGCAGAAATCACTTCCCCACCTGGATGCGGAGGATGAGCAGTGGAGGACCGGTGGAGAACACGTGGTGAAGGGAGATAATAAGCAGTGATTGTTCCCCATGGAGTGGGAGCATCCGAGGTTTGAGAGGCGAGTAGAAGGCAACTCAGTCGGTTGATCGGACTGACTGGTAACTAGTAGGTATCTTTTAACCATCATTCATTATTTTACATATAACATGTACATGAACACAAAGTGAATACGAAAATTTAGATGCATGTGCATAGATTTGAACTATTTATCTGTTTGTTTGAATTTTTTGTTATTATCTTATGAGTCGCATATTATTGTCTTTATGTATGGATTTTAAGACATCCCCAATTTTTTTGGACCATCCAAATACTTTGATCCAAATGATAGGGTGATCTATTGTGCCAGAGGTAAGACTGACCTTCTCAAGCCTAATGATATCTTTGTAGGATAAACATAATATTTTTACATAAACAAAAGAAGAAATTCTGAATTTCTAATGTAAGTTAATAAATGTTTCTTTTGAGTTGTTCGGTAGAAATTATGTGGGTGGTTTAAGTCTAGCACACTTATCTGGAAAAATCCTGTTTTCAATGATACTGAATTATATATTATGGTACTCTTTTAATATATTTCAAACTTAATTATCAAATGTCATTTGTATATACTTTTTGAGGAATTATTAATATATAATTTTAGGATTTGCTTTAACTAATCTTGTTTTTATATACTTTTAATTTGCGTTTATGTTTACCAAGTAGCCATGTTACGTGATTCAATTAGATATATCTTTTTATTTATTTTGCAAGTAATTATTCACCTGGAAGGGTTGAATGAAATTATATTTTGTATGAGCATACATAAGTAGGGATGTGCTAGCTTCATACTTCCCTGTTTAAGGTGCACTCTAGTTTTCTTACCAATATTTCCAATACCCACCTCAATATAAAAACACGATTTTCAATACTAAATTAAAAAAAAAACTATCTATTACCTGTAGCTGTAAATTGGAGCATTAGGAAAATAATTATTCATACATTTGCACCTATATTAGTAGTATATTTCCTATCCTATAAAAAACTTAATTGGTGATGTTAGTTCATTCACCCTCACTAGCTTCACTAAGATCGCCTCTTAAGTTACTAGAATTTCCATGGTTGTCATCAATTCTATAGGGTTGTATAGTTGATTTGAATAGGTGTATGTTCTGGAATTTTTTTTTGGATAAATGTAGCTCGTAGTTGTCCCTATCCTCCTCGCGAGCTCCTCCTCTTGGGCTCCTCCGCCTCCTAATTCCCAACATCCCCTCCTACAAACCACCCTGGATCTAAACATGGAGCTTTATCATGGATACATACTTAGGTAAGAGGACACATGAGGGAAATGCATCTAGAGTGGCCCGACATGGTACCATGGAACTTCGGTGAGTCGGATTTGTAGTAGTTCAAGCCCAATTGATGAAGATAGTGCCTCCATTCTTGATAGTTAAATGTTAGTGAAATCGAGATTTTATGATGTTACATCAGGTGTTTTAGCTATAAATTAATAAAGGCTTGAGGCCAGATACAAGTCATTCAATATTGGGGATACAAGCTTAAGAGTTTTACAAATAACCACTAGGGTAAAAGCAAAAGACCAGCAGAAATAACAGCTGGTAGCAACTAAGGTAAAATAGGGTAACTAAGCCAAAGCTTTAGGACAATGAGGCCGTAACATCAGTGCGCGGATGGGGAGAGGAGGTTTGAGCATATAGTCGTTACAACA
Organism: Alopecurus myosuroides; assembly: GCA_028641055.1. Lineage (NCBI taxonomy): Eukaryota > Viridiplantae > Streptophyta > Magnoliopsida > Poales > Poaceae > Alopecurus > Alopecurus myosuroides. Next base: position 661,436,389 of record CM054057.1, read on the forward strand.
TCTTCACCAACTCCTCCAACGATAGAACCCGATTACCTTTCAAAAAGGGTGCCACTGCTGCACAATAACGGGATTTAAAAACGTAGTTAGCAGGTTGGCGAGGGAATTTAGCCTCAATCATAAACTTATTGCAAACCAACCAAAGCTCTCTGTATATTAATATCGCAGAGATACAAATTACACCCAGCCTCTGCAACAACGCAATAAGCATAGTCATTACGGATGCACACAGCCGAAATACAATAAAAAGAAAAACTAAAAAGAAAAGTCCCGCTACAAAGTTACAGTCCTTGCAGCAGCCGCACAACCACCACCTAAACAACAACTGATGTCCAGCTCTTCGAAAACAACGTCTTCAAGAAGAACGGTGCCAGGCAGAACCAATTAAGGCCAGACCTTGGGTTTTCACCCTAAAGACAATCCTCGCTCTCAAAACAATGTCTCCACCAAGACTAGTGCCAGGCACAACCAATTAAGGTCAGACCTTGGGTTTTCACCCTGAAAGGTAGTAGTTTGGACTTCACGCATGCTGTTACCCCCTCTTACATACCGCTGCCACGAATCGTGTAACTCCAAGCCAGTTCCCCATCGATGCAAAGACTCCGAACATCATTGCTAGTCCTCCAATCTCACCTTCGATGACTGTGCATTGCGACCGAATTCCACCGATCCAGCAATCTCCAGGCATCTCCCATGAGAGTTCGCCGGCGGAGCCTTCCGGGTCGACACCCGGCTTGATGAAAGAGGACCTACATCAGGCAAATCTTCGTCCTCGCGCGATGTGAAACCCTAGGACCATCTCCTTTATTCTGATGTCGCTCAGCCCCGACGCTGCGAAAAAACTCCCAGCAGTAACGGATGCGAGAGAAGGCCATATCTCATGGAACTTCCGCATCCACCGCCATCGGGAGCCCTGCGTCGCTGGTCCCTAGCACCACCGCCTCCTGCCGGTAGGACAGAGAAGGCCGCGTCGCCCAGGAGCCAAGCAGACGGCGCCGCCACCTTGCGATCCGATCCGCCACTGCCGCCCCACTCACGGTGTTGCGACTGGAACGCCCGCCATCCCCACCCGCTACATGCAGGTGAGGTGCCGCCACCGCCGCCGGCCGGCGACAGCAGCAGCCACGAAATCTTGAGGGAGGGAGGGAGGTTCGGGCTAGGGTTTGGGAGGACTCCGGAGTCGCCCGAGGAGAGGCGACCCGAGAGCCAAGCGGTCGAGCTGATGTCAAAAAAAAGAACTTAGCTAATAGACACTCGGAGAAGACATGATTGACACTTACCTGGGTGCCACACAGGGAGCACTTGCTATTGGAAGGGCCATGGCGCGTGGCAATCTGATCATTACATGGAAGCTAGACAAGGTGGCATCCCAGCCCTGGGCAATCTTGGTATACATAGAATGCATAGAGAACAGCTCCGAAGGTTCAAGAGCCTAGGACACCTATCATTTTCCTCGGAGGGTGTCAAGTCCTCTATGTCCTGCTCAAAATCTTCCACTGAAGGAGATCATCGGGGCAAAAGTCCTACGGAAATAAAGGCACCACCTATCCCCAGAATGTGCTTGATAGACCAAAATATCCGGAGCAGAGCGAATATCATATACCTACCCGTTGGCATGTGGCTCTCAGGGGCTCTCCCCAGTCCACCAATCTGTCTAGAAGGAAATGGAGTTGCCAAATCCATGAATAAAATGCGCCCCGAGCTTGAAGAAGTGCTTAATGTTGTGAAGATTATGCTAGAATTGGGAGCCACCGTGGGTGTTGGAACCAAAGAAGTATCTGCATCTTGGTATTTGGCCTTAATGATGTTCAGCCACAGGCTTGGGTCATCTTCATCGGTAAAAAAGGTTATCTCCTATCTCCTTACAAGAACAAAAACTACAACAATGATAAAGTCTATGACCTTTTTCACTAAGTTATATTTAGTTAAGATATTATTTCGGAAAGCCAAACAAATGATAAATTTAACTCAGAGAGGAATTTTAACCGCTCATAAATTCCTGTAAGGAGCCTTGATTTTCTTAGATTTCAAAGCCACATGACTGAAAAGACCCATTTTCTCCGGCATTCACTTACACCTGTCAGGTTCCTTTGATAATATGACTCCAAGACACTTTTTTTTTCATGTTGTACCACATAATACCCGCTTCACGCCCAAATAGTTCTACGAAAAGGTTCACACGCCATCCTTCAGAAAAAAATAGCCACAGTAATATTAACGCTAGAAGTTAGCAAATACAATATGGAAAATACTCCCTCAGAGATTTTTGACCATACCAAACATATTCCCAGAATAAAGCCTCTTAACTTTAAGCAGAAGCAATAAAAACACAAGAAACTTTCAAATGCCCCACCCAAGAATGAGATTGAGAAAGAGTACATGTACTTAAATACTTAGTTCATAAATCATCCAGCCAAAGTCCTCCCGTAAATCTCTAATTTTCACAACCATTTACTCAATAAACATTTATCTATAGTAGATATATGTATTACCTTTAATTATTTTATCCATTATAATTTTGCACAATGCCCTCTATCTTCTCAGGGTTTTACATGTTCTGTTTTCAGATTCACCATTGAAAAATTTCCGAGGCGATTTATACACCGCCGTGCTCTTGGTTTTTTTTTTTAGGAGATTCATGTGATGAAACGATACTTGAAGATTCATTCACCGCCCATATTTGTTTCATATTTGATTCATAAGAGAAACCCGTGACCCCAAGAACTTCAACATCTTGCACATAAACTTCTAAGAAAATATTTTTTATGCCGTTTGTTATATCTTTCCAAGATTCCTAAGACATTTGTCCATTTATATAAGATCCCCGTGAAAGTTGACAGCAATAGAAATTTCATAGATCATTCATGATTCATAGGAGAAACCCGTCAGCCCAAGAACTTCAATATCTTGCGCAGAAACTTCTAAGAAAATATTTTTTTTATTCGGTTTCTTATAACTTTCCAAGAATCCTAAGACATTTGTCAATTAATAAGATCCCTGTGAAACTTGACAGAATTAGAAAGTTTCATAGATGCATCCATGTCTGTTTCAACATAGTTTTCAGTTCTATCTAGATTCAACATATGTTTCATGGTAGAAACAGGAACGGGATTCTAAAAAAGGTCCAACCCTGAGATTTTACCAATGCTCCTCTGAGATCCAACTAAAGGTCCAACCCTGTATTTTACTTATTAAACTCCATAAGCTGAGCCTCGTTGCCATTTAGCTCTCGACACGGGTGGTCGCAATTATAGATGCAGGGTCCAAGGGTCCTCCTATTATTTCCTAAACTTATTGCGGCAACGAACCATCCATGCGAGTCGTTTGCTAAGATCTACAGTACATATAGAGAAAAGTTGGTTCAAGAAATTGACCAGAACTTAACAGAACAAACTAACAGCGAAGTAGTATTACTACGTACTAGCTGTCATTTGCATAGCAGGAACAGCTACAATATATCGGCAGATAAAAATAGGCATGTCTCGGAACATCGGCAAGACCAAAGATCCCTTCGGTCGGCGTCTCCAAACGGGTCCGTACTCTTGTAGGCCAAGATGAGCCGTTTCATCCATACATTCCATGACGAACTTCAGAAATCGGGATGGCCTTGGTGACGATCTCCATTGCTACGGTGACGTCGCACCTGACACTGAATACGTCGTCCTTGAGGTAACCCGATCCCTCGAGCTCGTTCCTCTTGATGAGACGATAGCCCTTCGTATCTTGTCCGCTGGAGAAGATGCACAGAGGGCTGGTCACGCTGTACGACGGCACAGGGTTCCCATCTTGGTCGAGCAAACTAATCTTGAATCTGGCTCTGACTTCGTGGACAGTAGTACTGCGATCACAATGCAGCGTGATGGATATCACTTCGTAATCACTTACGAAGCCACTGTCGGGATAGTAGCGAAGACACCAACGATGACCTCCGACGGCAAACGTCTCGGACGCAATGAACTTGCCGTTGCCGAGCCCCTTGGTGCGGGAGTAGCCGTCGATGCGGAGGATGTGTGACCCGGACTCGACGTCCGGAGCGATGATTGCCGACGCGGACAGCGGCCCGCTGGTGACGCCGACGGAGGACGCAAAAGCGTTGGACATGGCGAGGCTGTTACGAGACAACGGGAGATGAAGACTGGGAGATGAGAGGGAACTCGTGAGGTTCATATGTACTCTGAGGTCGCGACACTTTGTATTCCTCACGCGCGTCCGCCGATCGAGGAGACGCGCACGTACGTACGCGGTCTGTGCGTTTTCCAATTCAAGCGCATATGAATGGTTTGAAAGCATTATTGATTGATTGGCCGGTTGCAGCAATGGGAACGAAGACTTGCGGATGCCAAAGTGCAAACCCGGTCATTAAGAAACCTTTAGTGATCCTATGGATCAAATACAGTGCATGCGCAAAACTTCAATATAAAAAGAGCCAAAGACACGTTGTACTGATCGTGCATTGCTGGCAAACTTTCTAGGCCCCTGCACCGCTCACTGTTCCTGAATTCCTCATGGCACCCAAGCGCAAACACAAGTCTGCCACCTGCAAGACCACGCCGACGCCTCCCGTGACGGCCAAAAAGAATAGAATGCGGAAACTGAAGAACCGCACGTCGCCTAGCATATGGACGACTCCGAAGAAGGGGCAGCTGAAGCTAAACTTCGATGGGTCGTCCAAGTCCAAGTCCAAAAGAGCAAGCATAGGTGGAGTGTACCGCGATCACAGGGGCAAGTTCGTCCTGGGCTACGCGCAGAGCATCGGCTGGGCTACGCGCAGAGCATCGGCTGGGCGACGAGCTCCTCCGGCCCAACGACTTTGCCCGTCCAGCTAGTGATCATATCCTCCTCGGCATAGTTTACCATTGGTTGGTCCTGTCCAATGTTCTGTGTTGTTTTAGTCTCCCCGGTAGCCCTTTTATCGTGTTTGTATGTTTGCAATGCAATCTTGTAAGCTCGGTTCAGCTCCTTGTACCTTTTTGGCCGTTGTTGACATGGCTATATTAACATCAGGCCTATGGCCTTTTATCTAGAAAATGCACCTAGAATGGTTGCATCTTAACATCCACAGAGCACTTGCAACATGTCGAAATAACATTTGTAGCATCGATGAATTTTCTAACGCTCACCATCTGCAGTGGAGAAACCAACGGTTGCTTATTCGGGCTCGCCGGAGACCATTGGCACCAACGATCTTAGACCAATTTCCTGTAGTCTTACTATCTTCTCCGAGCTCTCTAGTGTGTAGAACTTTGGTTTGAGCTCCGGCTCAAGGTCCATGAGGAGAAATCACTTCCCCACCTGGATGCGGAGGATGAGCAGTGGAGGACCGGTGGAGAACGTGTGGCGAAGGGAGATGAATAAGCAGTGATTGTGCCCCATGGAGTGGGAGCATCCGAGGTTTGAGAGGCGAGTAGGAAGCAACTAAGCCGGTTGATTGGACTGACTGGTAACTAGTAGGTATCTTTTAACCATCATTCATTATTTTACATATAACATGTACATGAACACAAAGTGAATAAGAAAATTTAGATGCATGTGCATAGATTTTGAATTATTTGTTTGAATTTTTTGTTATTATCATATGAGTCGCATATTATTGTTTTTATGTATGAATTTTAAGACATCCCCAATTTTTTTGGACCATCCAAATACTTTGATCTAAATGATAGGGTGATCTATTGTGTCAGAGGTAAGACTGACCTTCCCAAGCCTAACGATATCTTTGTAGGATAAACTTAATATTTTTACATAAAGAAAATAAGAAATTCTGAATTTCTAACGTAAGTTAATAAATGTTTCTTTTAAGTTGTTCGGTAGCAATTATGTGGGTGGACTAAGTCTAGCAAACTTATCTGGAAAAATCTTGTTTTCAATGATACTGAACTATATATTACGGTACTCTTTTAATATATTTCAAACTTAACTACCAAATGTCATTTGTAGCCGATATTAGAAAAAGAATCATACTTTTTTGAGGAATTATTAATATATAATTTTAGGGTTTACTTTAACTAATCTTGTTTCTATATACTTTTGATTTGCGTTTATGTTTACCAAGTAGCCACGCGACATGATTCAATTAGATATATCTTTTTTTATTTTGCAAGTAATTATTCACGTGGAAGGGTTGAATGCATTATATTTTGTATGAGCGTACATATATAAGTAGTGATGTGCTAGATTCATACTTCCATGTTTAAGGTGCACTCTAGTTTTCTTAAAAATATTTCCAATACCCACCTCAATATAAAACACGATTTTCAATACTAAATTAAAAAAACTCAAAAATAAATTTCCTCTTGCCTCTAGCTGTAAATTGGAGCTTTAGGAAAATAATTATTCATACATTTGCACCTATATTAGTAGTGTATTTCCTATCCTATAAAAATTTTAATTGGTGATGTTAGTTCATTCACCCTCACTAGCTTCACTAAGATCGCCTCTTAAGTTACTAGAATTTCCATGATTGTCATCAATTCTATAGGGTTGTATAGTTGATTTGAATAGGTGTATGTTCTGCAAAAAAATATTTTGGATACATTTAGCTCGTAGTTGTCCCTCGCGAGCTCCTCCTCTTGGGCTCCTCCACCTCCTAATTCCCAACATCCCCTCTTACAAACCACCCTGGATCTAAATATGGAGCTTTATCATGGATACATACTTAGGTAAGAGGATGCATGCGGGAAATGCATCTGGAGTGGCCCGACATGGCACCATGGGACTTCTGTGAGTCGAATTTGTAGTAGTTCAAGCCCAATTGATGAACACAATGCCTCCATTCTTGATAGTTAAATGTTAGTGAAATCGAGATTTTATGATGTTAAATCAGGTGTTTTAGCTATAAATTAATAAAGGCTTGAGGCTAGACACGAGTCATACAAGTTCAAGAGTTTTACAAACAACCACTAGGGTAAAAGCAAAAGACCAGCGGAAACAACAGCTGGTAGGAATCAAGGCAAACTAGGGTAACTAAGCCAAAGCTTTAGGACGTTGAGGCCATAACATCAGTCACTACAGGAATCGCCCGATATGCCGACGGCCAGCAGCCACCGTCGGCACCTTGCCGTCGGCATAGGTCAAATGACCGTCTGCACACTAAAAGCCGTCGGAACAATATTTCCAAAATAATTGAAAAAAAAATTTCAAGAAAAAATTCGAATTTTTTTGAACTTTTTTGAAATTCTATTCTAGAAATTTTCACTTAGCCACATATTTAATCTCTAATTTCTAATTACACAATTAATCTAGTCAACATACTTAACTTAGTCAAACTTCCCGTTCGGTCACCCATCCTGAAATTCCTCCAGCCCAAACACGTTTAACCTTTGAGTTCCTTCCAAACTAGCTTCCATATGAGATGTTAGAACTTACTAATATTACTATCATATCAATCATATTAACCTGTGGAGAATGATGTTAAACTTTTCTATTGTTTATATTTAAAACAATATTTGAACAAATAACAATGATTATATAATTATCTTTATTGACTAAATAACAATATAATGTTAGAAATTACTTTATTTTTGAATAAATTATTTAATATACAATAATTTTTATCTTTAAATCCGTAAATCGAAATTTGACAAATAAAATGTCTAAATCGATTAGAAAAATTAGAGAAATTCAAATATGACATCCATATCATAAAAACATTGATATTTAAAAAAAAATTAAACTCTTTTGATGAATAGTCATGGTGGCCATTTTGATAGTTTCTGCCGATTCAGCTGGAAACAGGCCAAATGACGGGTGCAATGGCCAAATCCATGGCATAGTTTGTTTAAATGTGCCCATATTCCACACAAATATGCATATTGGAAGCACGGACAATGTTCCCGAAGAAAGTTTTCCTTTTCATTATATAAAAAAACATTTTCCATTTTTCGAGTGTGAAAAATGGCTTTTTTGTGAAGCATCAACCACAAATATGTTGCAAAACCTGGGAGCTGCATTTTTTGAAAATACTAGACCATGTTATATGAAAAAATAACCAATTATTTTCCTCTGAAAAGGTTTTCATCCACCTCTTTTGAAAAACACAAGTTTCTGCCGATTCAGCTGGAAACAGGTCAAATTTGAACTACAGGTGCCTCGTAGTTTGCTTATGATTTTGACGGGTCAAATTTGAACTACAGGAGCCTCGTAGTTTGCTCATGATTTTTGGAAAAAATCATTTTTAGGTACACAACTACCTATTTCATCAGAGATACACCAAGAGTTTCTAAATATTCAAGCCCTAGCTACGAACGGCCGTTGTCTTGACTTTTCCATGAAACCGACTTAGAAAATTCTAGAAAATTTAAAAAACCCCAAAATGATGCAAGACCTTCGCATGGTGTCATTATATATGTCCTAGTATCCACCGAAAATAATAAACTTAGAATACGACAGTTGTGTTGAAAATATGTTCACATAAATGAGCTATCTCCTACGAACATTCTAGGGTTTCGGGCCAAATGACGGGTGTAATGGCCAAATCCATTGCATAGTTTGTTTAAATATGCCCATATTACACACAAACATGCATATTGGAAGCACGGACAATGTTCCCCCTTTTCATTGAATAAAAAAACCATTTTCCATTTTCCGAGTGTGAAAAATGGTTTTTTTTGTGAAGCATCAACCACAAATATGTTGCAAAACCTGGGAGCTGCATTTTTTTAAAATACTAGACCATGTTATATGCACAAATAACCAATTATTTTCCTCTGAAAAGGTTTTCAACCACCTCTTTTGAAAAACATAAGTTTCTGCCGATTCAGCTGAAAACGGGTCAAATTTGAACTACAGGTGCCGCGTAGTTTGCTCATGATTTTTGGAAAAAATCATTTTTAGGTACACAACTACCTATTTCATCAGAGATACACCAAGAGTTTCTCAATATTCAAGCCCTACCTACGAACAGTCATGCCCGCCGTCTTGACTTTTTCATGAAACCGACTTAGAAATTTCAGAAAATTTAAAAAACCTCAAAATGATGCAAGACCTTCGCGTGGTGTCATTATATATGTCGTAGTATCCACCAAAAATAATAAACTTGGAATACGACAGTTGTGTTGAAAATATATTCACATAAATGAGCTATCTCCTACGAACATTCTAGGGTTTCGGGCGAAATGACGGGTGTAATGGCCAAATCCATGGCATAGTTTGTTTAAATATGCCTATATTCCACACAAACAGGCATATTGGAAGCACGGACAATGTTCCCGAAGAAAGTTTTCCTTTTCACTGAATAAAAAAACCATTTTCCATTTTTCGAGTGTGAAAAATGGCTTTTTTTGTGAAGCATCAACCACAAATATGTTGAAAAAACTGGGAGCTGCATTTTTTGAAAATACTAGACCATGTTATATGCACAAATAACCAATTATTTTCCTCTGAAAAGGTTTTCATGCACCTCTTTTGAAAAACACAAGTTTCTGCCGATTCAGTTGGAAACGGGTCAAATTTGAACTACAGGTGCCTCGTAGATTGCTCATGATTTTTGGAAAAAATCCTTCTTAGGTACACAACTACCTATTTCATCAGAGATACACCAAGAGTCTCTCAATATTCAAGCCCTAGCTACGAACGGTCATGCCCGCCGTCTTGACTTTTTCATGAAACCGATTTAGAAAATTCCAGAAAATTTAAAAACTCTCAAAATGATGCAAGACCTTCACGTGGTGTCATTCTATATGTCCTAGTATCCACCAAAAATAATAAACTTGGAATACGATAGTTGTGTTGAAAATATGTTTACATAAATGAGCTATCTCCTACGAACATTCTAGGGTTTCGGGCCAAATGACGGGTGTAATGGCCAAATCCATGGCATAGTTTGTTTAAATATGCCCATATTCCACACAAACATGCATATTGGAAGCACGGACAATGTTCCCGAAGAAAGTTTTCCCTTTTCATTGAATAAAAAAACATTTTCCATTTTCCGAGTGTGAAAAATGGCTTTTTTTTGTGAAGCATCAACCACAAATATGTTGCAAAACCTGGGAGCTGCATTTTTTTTGAAAATATTAGACCATGTTATATGCACAAATAACCAATTTGTTTCCTCTGAAAGGGTTTTCATCCACCTCTTTTGAAAAACACAAGTTTCTGCTGATTCAGCTGGAAACGGGTCAAATTTGAACTACAGGTGCCTCCTAGTTTGCTCATGATTTTTGGAAAAAATAATTTTTAGGTACACAACTACCTATTTCTCATGATTTTTAGGTCCACCTAGATTTTGGTTGGATTCAGACGCCCCACAACCCTCTCAGACGAAACTGTAACCCATTATTGTTAGTTGCGTTCTTTATCATGATTGTTTTCTAAGAATTTAGCTTTAACAATACGCATGATAATTTAGATATATTTCTCCTTTTCGAAACGAGCTAAAGAACGTCAAAATCCGAGTTAGAATGCAAAAGTTATGATCAAAACGGTGATTAAGTAAAAAAAAATTGAGCTTGGCTATGCCGGCGGCTTTGCCGTCGGCATAGCTCAAATTTTTTTTCGCAATTCGGAATTCCCTATTAGGGTCGATGCCGACGGCTGCCGTCGGCGTAGCTCAAAAAAGAAAAAGCCGTCGGCATAGCTAATTTTTTTTCCGCAATTTGAGATTTCCTCACTGGGTCTATGCCGACGGCCCCGACAAATTGCCGTCGGCATAGAATTTGGCCGTCGGCACCTAGCGCCATTCCTGTAGTGAGTGCATGTATTGGGAGGGGAGGTTTGAGCATATAGTCGTTACAACATCTTCACCAACTCCTCCAACGATAGAACCCGATTAGCTTTCAACAAGTGTGCCACTGCTGCACAATAACGGGATATAAAAATGTAGTTAGCAGGTTGGTGGGGAATTTAGCCTCAATCGTAAACTTATTACTCCCTCCTTTATTTTTAATTTGCGTTCTGAGATGAACACATGTACCAAGAAAATCTACAAAGAGGCTAGAATATGGAATAGGTAGACTAGATTAACCCTGTGCAGTACCCACGTATGGCCATTAATGCCATTCATCCATTGGACTATGTCGCCTCGGTGCGTCTGTATGCAGTGGAAACGCTTCTATAGAGTAAAGCTTTTAATGCATTGGGAGACTAATATGGGGGTAAATTAGTAAACCAACTAGCAAACGCAAACTAAAAGGAAAATTTCTAGAAAAGCTAGAACGCAGACTATAGATGAACGGAGGGAGTACGAACCAGCCAAAGCGCTCTGCTTTGGGCAGCAAACAAACTAAGCGATGCGGCTTGACTTTGGCTGGTCGATTTATGAACTAAGTATTTGAGTACATGTACGCTTTCTCAATCTCATTTCTGGGTGTGGCATTTGAAAGTTGTCGCACCCGGACTTCTAGAGGATACTCACAGCCCGCTAAACAGTAGATGATTGGATTACGGGGCCTACCTGCACCCGCACCTCTTACGAGTAGGCCAACACGTATACGTGTGACAACCAACCTCTACTATTCATCGTCTGCGCAAACCATCCCATAGAAATCCGAATCCTTCCATTGACGTACTTCATAACATACACACATGGTACGTCAACAGCATTTGAACAAGTGATATCACAACAATTCTCTAAGACACAAAGAAATAGAAATAAGTGGCAAATAGCTCTCACTAGAGCAGAGATAGCAAATACAATCATGCAGAGGACACATGTCCCAACAAGTCATCATTACAACACAGCGGAAGCATCCAAAGTGTCTGAGTACAGACAAGATCCAAATAGGCCTAAGAGGCAGGAAACGAAAAGTACGAAGCTCATCCACGAAGTCTCGGATCCTTCCCGGGTCCGCTATCTACTCGTCAGCAGCCTCGTCATACTCCACGTAGTAGCCACCATGGGATCCTCGGAAACGTAGTCTGCAGAACACACAGCCCCAAAGGGGTCAGTACAGACGAGTACTGGCAAGCAAGACGCACAAGATACCAAAGGGTACCCGACAACACCAAGTACATATGCTTTGGGTTCAACGGAAGATAGCTGATACAACGATGCGGCAGCGGGCTGCCCTAACCAACTACAGAGACACGCTACAACATCCGGCTAAAAGAGAGGGATAAGATAGCGCATCGGAACCAACTACCACTAACCTCAAACAAACCCATCCTGGATCTCGCCCCTTATCCAAAGAAGCAATCCGAGGATAACCCACATAGTTGGATTAATGAAGGTTCAAGTTATTGTGTCAATAAGCCTATTACTAGTCAAGTTATTATTAATTAGGTGTAAGTTGTCTAATCCTTGTTAGCCAGCCCTATCACCAAGTCATCCATAACCGCGGACAACACGGCTTCTCGAGAAGATTTAACCCTGCAGGGGTGCACCAATTTGGCCATACACGTAAGAATATCCCGCCAGACGGGGATCAAACCCACCAAGCGAGGCACTCAACACAACCCAACTCTTCTTCGCATCAAGCCCAAAGAAACACGTGATGTGCGTGCGCGTCTAATCGAGCCCCCACGAAGAAAAGGGGGACCCTCATAGCACTGGAAGACCACGCCGCCCTAAATGCCGACTACAAAAGTTCCACCCTGGCGCCAAGGGTTCGTACCTGCATATGCGTGCATCAAATGGAAAGCCCGAACTAAGTGTCGCGATTTGGACGAGATGCGAATCGAATCAGAGTTGCGGGGGGCGCCCATACACGCTTCCCACATGCGGTTAGCGCGCTCAACATGGATCCAGAGGACAAGAACTTTCCCTGAGTTCGACACTAGCAGGCCTCAAAACCATACCCGGCCTCCTGCCGGTGCCTTATCATCAAATTAGCATTATCTCATACATTAACAGGTTGTTGTTTAAACATCAAGCCCCCAGAACATAATAAATATGGTAAAAGAAATAACGGACAACAGACTCGAGCATAAACAACCCTAAGCATGCTAGTATTACACATGCAACAAGCAACAGGGTTATAGGTGTGGAGGATAGGCTATATCAGGGTTACAGGATAACATGTGATAGGATCGGAACACAAGCAACGAATCTTAAGGCTAGCAGAAAAGACAACGGAAAGTATCGGTATCCAGTGTGGAAAGGACACAATGGTTCATGTGAGTGAATACTTGCCTGCAAACTCAGTAGCCTGGTACTGGGCTAACTCCTCTGAAGTAGTGTCGTAAACCTCGTCTGTCTCAACGTCGTCGTCTATTCGAGAAGAAGCAAACAAACAACACAGAGAGACAAACAATCAATAACATGGCATAATGCACAAACATGGGATGATGCATGACAATTTAATTGATGCATCAAAGATAAACTAGTTGACATGGTAACATAATTAAATGGGCCCATATGCAATTTGGATTGCATATGGAAAAGCCCATGAATTAACGTTGAATTAAATGATCTACAAATAACCATCATGTGGAAGTTGATTAGAATGATGCATGGATGATGAAAATAATAAGAAAACAACAATAGCTTCAATTTCAAATGTTGTTTACCAAAGTTGGAATTTTATTTGTTAAGTTATGAAATTTGGCTTCTTAAATGAGTTACATAACCATTTATTGTTTTCACCCATTTTAATTGTTCAAAAATAGATAACAAAATTCATATTTGGAAATAACACAAAATTTTAGATGGAATACATATTTCATTTGTTGAAAAAGGATTTAAAATGAGCAAGTTATTAATTTGACAATTTTAAATGCATTAATTAACAAACAGTTGTTTTCAGCAATTTAATTTATTTAAAACAGAACACAAAGTTGATATTTGCAAAGTTCCTGAAAAATGGAATGGTAAACATATTTTATATGTTCAAAAAGAATTTAGTTTGACCAAGTTATTAATTTAGCAATTTTAAATGATTTAAACAAGATTTAAATTGTTGAACCAATTTTAATTATTCAAAACAGGAAACAAAGTTTATATTTGGAAAGCTTGTTCAATTTTGCATGGAAAACATATTTTACATGTGCCATTTGAATTAAATTTGAATTAGTTATGAATTTCACCAAATTTGAAAGATTTGTTTGAATTTGAATTTTTGAAACCATTTGAAATGTTCAAAACAATATACAAAGTTTATAGTTAGGTAGAGAATTAAATTTGGTATGGAAAACATATTTAACATGTTGAATTTGAAATTTTTATGCCCAAGTTATGAATTTTGCAATATTTAAGGCATTTAACAAGTAATAAATGTTTTCAGCATTTTAATTATTAAAAACCAAAAACAAAGTTGATAATGTGGTAGAGCATTTAAAATGGAGTGGTTTTCATGTTGAAAGTTTTGCAATTTGAGTTTCCAAGCAAAAGTTATTAAATTACAAAGTTTATTTGATAATCTGCCAATTTTATTAAATTACAGGGACTAGGAAAATATTAACAGGGACTTGGATGCGAAAACAAATTGTTTCTGGATCTGGAAAAAAAATAAAAAAAAGGTGTGTGTTTTAATCGCGCGGGGGAGGAATCGATCCCGGGATCTCCAGCGTGCGCGCACGGTAGCGCAACCAGCTGGGCTACGGCTCGGTTGGTGATAGGTATAGGGGCGCTGGGTTTTGAGGCAAAGGGTGCGGGCTGGACTGACGAAACTGAATCAACTTTCAGTTAACTGAACGCCGATCGGGGAGAAGGACGACGGCGACAATCGCTGCCGGCGTGCGAGGGCTGCTGCGCGCGCGGGCATGGGCGCGTGCTGGCCGTGCGTTCAGCGAGGAGGGAGGGGGCAAGGGGAGAGAGAGACAAGGGCGGCTCACCGTGGCCCGAGCGGGAGCAGGCGGACGAGGAGGTTCTGACGGGCGACGTCGACGGTGGCGAACGGAGCTTGGCGGCGGCGGTCAGCGGCCTCCCAGGCCTCGTCGAGGAAGCGAGGAGGGAGAGGAGGCCGCGGGGTTTCCGTTCCCACCGTCGCGGAGGTTTGGCGGCGAGCATAGCGGCGGCGGTGGAGAGCTCAACCACCGGCCATGGAGGTGTGCTTGGGGTTCAGAAAAGTTTCAGAGAGGAGGCAGGGAAAAGAAGAGGGAAGGAGAGGAGAATGGCGACGGCGGCTGGAGGAGGAAGAAAGGTGAGAGACGATGGTTAGGGTTCGGAGGGGGGAGAGGGATTAAGTAGAGAGGAGGAGGTGGCAAGTGAGCTTGCAGGTGGGGGAGCCTCCCCTCCTCTGTCTCCGTACAGAGGAGGAAGACGACAACGTCGTGGGCGCCTGGGCTTCGTGGGGGTGTGGTGGGCTCAGCCCACTTGGGCTGGCCTGCCCTCCCCCCTTTTTTTGTTTTTTTGCTTTCTGTTTCTATTTTTTTATTTTTTTTTGTTCACCTTATTTTTGTAGGAAATAAAAGAGGCAAAAATAATAGGGTTTTGGGGTTGAAAAAAATTTGGTGATAATTTCTATTAGTTATTTATTGCAAAAGCCCAGTTGTGCAAACTTTTATTTTTCAAAATTTTAAATTTTTGTTGCTGTTTGAAATTTAAGAGAATTTGAGTGAATTTTGCAATATATGAAATATTGAATTATTTAACCAAGTTAATTATTTGGAAATTTCAAGTTTATTGGAAACATTTGAATTGTTGCTGTTTGGAAACTATTTTGAAACATTGGAACATACCAAGTATGAACCAAACTTTGAAATTTGATTTGAATTTCAAATGGAAACAAGTGAAACAAATGCAATGCTCATGATGGAATGATGCAAACTAAAATTAAACAAGGAGCAAGCATTGTAGGGTTGTTTTTCATACTTGGGATGTTACAAAAACGCCCCCCCCCCCCTTGAAGGAATCGCCCCCGAGATTCCTACTGAGAAGAGAAAAGGTCCGGATACTTCTTGCGAAGATCCTCTTCGGTCTCCCACGTTGCCTCTTTATCGGAATGATGAGACCACTGCACTTTTAAGAACTTGGTGCTCTTGTTGCGAGTTTTGCGCTCGGTCTCATCGAGAATGTGAACAGGATGCTCTTCATAAGAGAGATCTTCTTGCAGTTCAATGGAATCATGATCAACTGCACGACCTGGATCTTTGAAGCACCTCTTGAGCTGTGACACGTGAAACACATCGTGCACCTTGGATAGCTTTTCTGGAAGTTCAAGACGATAGGCATTTTCTGCACGCCTTGAGAGAATGTTGAAGGGACCAATATATCTTGGTGCAAGCTTTCCTTTGGCACCAAAACGATGAGTTCCTCTGAGGGGAGTTACCCGGAGATATGCTTTGTCTCCAGCTGCATAGACCATGTCCATGTGCTTGCTGTCATAGTAGCTTTTCTGACGAGACTGAGCAATCTTGAGATTGTCAAGAATGATGCGAACTTTCTCTTCGGCTTCCTTAACAATGTCAGGGCCTAAGAGTGAACGTTCGCCAGCTCCAGACCAATTGATTGGACTCCTGCATTTGCGGCCATAGAGAGCCTCAAATGGTGCCATGCCTAGGCTTGCCTGGAAGCTGTTGTTGTAGGAGAATTCAGCATATGGAAGACATTCCTCCCATTTCATGCCAAAAGAGAGACCACATGCTCTGAGCATATCCTCGAGAATCTGATTGACTCTTTCGACTTGCCCTTGAGACTGAGGATGGTAGGCTGTGCTGAAACAGCTTGGTGCCCAAGGCTTCTTGAAAGCTTTTCCAGAAATGAGAAGTGAAGATGCTTCCACGGTCTGAGCTTATTTCCAATGGAACACCATGAAGAGGAACAATCTTTGCTGTGTAGAGTTCTGCTAACTGGCTAGCTGAGATTGTCTCTTTGACAGGAAAGAAGTGAGCTACTTTAGTGAGTCGATCAATGACAACGAAGATTGCATCGTTCCCCTCTTGGACTTTGGAAAACCAGTGACGAAGTCCATTTCAATCATGTCCCACTTCCATTCAGGGATTTTCAGAGGTTGGAGAAGACCGGCTGTTTTCTGATGAACTGCCTTGACACGTTGACAAACGTCGCATTCAGAAACGTATTGAGCAATTTCACGTTTCATGCTAGGCCACCAATACAGTGTCTTGAGATCCTGGTACATCTTTGTACTTCCAGGGTGTATGGAGAGAGGAGTTTCATGAGCCTCCTTGGGAATGACATCTTTGAGGCTTTGAATTTTAGGAACTGCAATGCGTCCTTCGAAGAACACAGTTCCCTTGTCATCCATTGAGAAGCACTCAAATTTCTCATTGCCTGCTTTGATGTGTTCTACAATCTTCTTGATTTCAGCATCACGAAGTTGTTCAGAACGAATCTTGTCCTCGAGAGTTGGAGTGGTTGTCAAGTTTGCAAGATAGCCTTGAGGAACAAGACCAAGGTTGAGCTTCTGGAATTCTTCATGAAGAGGAGGTTGGCTTTCCATGATCATGAGATTATTGCAATACGACTTGCGACTGAGAGCATAGGCCATAACATTAGCCTTTCCTGGAGTGTAAGAAATGGTAAGATCAAAGTCTTTGATCTTTTCAATCCATCTCCTTTGTCTGAGGTTTAGATCTGGTTGAGTGAAGATGTACTTCAGACTTTTATGATCGGAAAAGATTTCAGTGCGATTACCCAACAAGTATTGTCTCCATTTCTTGAGGGCAAACACAACTGTTGCAAGTTCAAGGTCATGAGTGGGATAATTGAGCTCATGTGTGTTCAACTGACGTGAAGCATAAGCCACAACTTGACGTTCTTGCATAAGAACTGCACCTAGACCTTGGAGAGAAGCATCACAGAATATTTGGAAAGGTTTGGAAGGATCTGGGCCAACCAGAACTGGTGTAGAAGTGAGTTTAGTCTTCAAGAGATTGAAACTTTCATCACATTGTGGAGACCAGACGAACTTCTTGTCCTTCTTTGTGAGGTCAGTGAGAGGTTTGGCAATCTTGGAGAAGTTTTGGACGAAGCGACGGCAATAGCTAGCCAAGCCAAGAAAACTTCTTACTTGCTTCACCGTCTTTGGAGGTTTCCAATCAACAATTGCCTTAACCTTTTCTGGATCAATGGCTATGCCCTTGGCAGAGATGACATGACCAAGATAAGCAACTTCTGAAATCCAGAACTCACATTTGGAGAATTTGGCATAGAGGCGATGCTCGCGAAGCTTCATGAGAGTGAGACGAAGATGTTCTTCATGCTCTTCCTCGGATTTGGAGTAGACAAGAATGTCATCAAGATATAGCACAACGAACTTGTCGAGGTATTCATGGAAGACAGAATTCATGAGTCGAGAGAAGGTCGCCGGTGCATTGGTGAGACCAAAGGACATGACGGTGAATTCATATAGACCGTAGCGAGTGGTGAAGGCTGTCTTTGGAATATCCTCTTTTCTGATCTTTATTTGATGGTAACCCATTCTCAAGTCCAACATGGAGAATAGTGAGGCTCCAGCAAGTTGATCAAAAAGATCATCGATGCGAGGAATTGGGTACTTATTTTTGATGGTTTTCTCGTTAAGAGGACGATAGTCAACAACGAGTCTCTTTGTTTTATCCTTCTTCGCAACGAACAGAGTTGGGCAACCCCAAGCCGAGGAACTAGGTTGAATGTAACCTTTTTCCATGTACATATCAATTTGTTCCTTCAACAACTTCAGCTCGGGAGTTCCTATCTTGTAGGGATGCTTAGAGATTGGAGCAGTACCTCGTTCAAGTTCGATCACGAACTCAACAGCTCTGTCCGGAGGCATTCCTGGCAACTCTTCTGGAAAGACGTCAGGGAATTCGCAAACCACCGGAACATTTTCAAGTGAAGGTAGAGGTTTTGCATTGAGGGTGCATAGCTGAATGGAACTTGATTCATGTGGAGAATAGATTATCTGGCCAGAAGGGTGGGACAGAGATATTTACTTTTGAGCACAGTCAATTCTTGCTTTATTGGCCTTCAGCCAATCCATACCAAGAATGACATCAATGTCAGAATTGCCAAGCAGTATGAGAGAAGCAAGGAATATGTGGCCTCCAATTAGAATTTGATTTTTGTGACTGATCTTGGACGTTTGCATAGTTGCTTCAGGGGAGTTGACCACTAGCGGGGAACTCAAACTAACAAAAGGGAGTTTAATTGCTGTCGCAAATATCTTTGAAACGAAAGAATGTGATGCTCCGGTATCAAACAACACTTTAGCTGGATTAGAGTTTACGGGAAATGTACCGAGAACGACGTCAGGAGCTTCCTCAGCTTTGTCGATCTTGACATGATTCACCCTTGCGGTCCTCCCGACAGGCCTGGTTGTTGGAGTTGAAGGCCTTAGGCGGGGGAGCGCGCACCATTGCCTGGTTTGTGTTAGGACGAGGTGGTGGTGGAGGTAGCTGCCTCTGCGTGCACTTGTCGGCGTAGTGCCCCTCTGCTTGCACTTGTAGCATGTGACGACACGAGGAGGCCCTGGCCTTGGCTGCCCCATCGAAGCCCTTTGATCATGTAGCTGAGCAGGGTTGGGTGGGCGGGGAGCGAAGCCTGGAGAAGTTTGGGCGTATGGAGCCCGAGTGACAGCACCATTTGGTACCCAGATGCGGCGCTTCTGCGGAGGGGTGGTCATGTTGGAGGAGGAACCACCCTCACGCGAGTGCTTGCGAGACTCCTCGAACGCCTTGCGCCCATTTTCTTCATTGAGCGCGGTGTTAACGAGATCCTCGAAGCTGTTGGCCTTGACATTGGTTAGGGCATACTTGAGTTCCGGGTTAAAACCTCTGCGGAACCTTGCCATCTTCTTAGCTTCAGTGGACACCTCATCTCCAGCGTACCGAGCGAGGCGATTGAACTCACTCTGATACCCGATGACGTCCAACTTGCCCTGCTTGAGAGAGCAAAACTCTTCACGCATCCTTTCCATGAGACCATCTGGGATGTGGTGCTTCAGGAAGGCTTCCTTGAAACAATCCCACGTGACTGGCATCCCAGTTCTCATGGCCTGGAAGTTTTCCCACCAAGTAGCTGCCTGACCCTTCAGCAGATAGGAGGCATACTTGACCTTATCTTCTTCAGCTACGTGTGCAATCTCCAGAGCCTTGGCTATCTCACGGATCCAGTCATCAGCGTCCAGAGGCTCGCGTGTGGCCACGAAAGCTCTTGGGCCCAGACTGAGAAACTCCTTGATGATGACTCGTGGAGCTGTCTGGTTGATGTGCTGATTAGCCTGAAACTGGGCCATCTGCGTCATGACTTGGGTCATCTGAGTCAACAGCTCCGCGATTGGCGGTGGCTCAGGCGTGTTGTTCCTTGTTGGCGGCATCCTGAATGGAAATGCATTTTAGCACAACAATAGAAAAGGATAGACTTGGAAACCGAAAGAGAGATTATTCCGACGCATGAATAGACAACCACAAGGTTCACCATCACATGTTCAATTACATCAGACTATCCAACACACCATAAATGGTTCGAATGCCAAAGGATAACTAAACATAGCTAAGAATGGATACATCGGTACTCCCATGCTCATCACGCAGGACGGCGGCTAGGAGTACGGCGAGAGGTACGGTGAGGAGCACGCCCACGAAAGTAGGTGGAACGACGATCCACGTAGATCTGACGTGGTCTGAGACCGACTCTAGGCGTTGTGAAGTACATAGCGTCGACTCCCTGTGCTCCAAAGCGGGGAATCCCAGTGTAACCAGCACCAAGGTTAAGGAGTGGACCTCTGATCGGCTCGTAACCTCCAGCATCTGGCAGACGACGCCCAACTGGCTGATCGAAACGTGCAAAGCGCTCGTCTCCAACAAAGTCTGTGGTGTAAGTCGCCAGACGAGTCAAAGCAAGGTAAAGCTGCTCTCTGAACGAAGCCAACTCCTGAGATAGTGTGCGGGCAACTGCGTCAGTGTGCCTCACAAACTGAGCGGTGGTGTGCAGCCTGGAGTTATCATGCTCATAAACATCCAAGTTGTCGTAGAGAGTGAAGTGAGCTCCCTCCGAAGTGATGTAACCACAGGGGATGTGGCGATAAATGGAATCGTCAAATCCCCAGTAGTCAGCACGAAGTACGGTGAGGCTCACATAAGCTGCCTGCTGCACAGCCATATCCACTGTGGAACCCACTGCCTCGTAGCGGTGGACTACGCTCATGCCATCATCTGACAGAATGTAGACGATAGCCTGGTAGTAGGTCTGCTCAAACTCTCGATGCTGCTCGTAGACCTGGTACTCTGGTGCACAACGAAATCCCAGAAAAGTGACCATGTCTCTCAGCATCTCCGGATAACCGGCAGTGCTCTCGCAACTAGTCATACGAACCACCTGCGGGTAGAACCTGAGATCCATCTGCAGATGATCGGGGAAGCTTTGATTAGACGCCGGTAGAAGAACTGAAGTGGCAAGCAACAACAAGGTTTCAACGGACGAAAAGGATGTTGAGAAGAACAGGATATCGAAGCAACATTTGGGAAACACGAGACCAAACACTCCTGAGGTACTACGGAAAACCTATCCGGGCTTCTAGAGGATCAATATCTACTGCTTAAGGAATAGAGGATCTGCTTCCGGGGCTTATGTGCCTCCGTTCTCAATCGTGAGTAGGCAACATGATAAATCATGTCACAACCACCTCCATTCCTATGGTCTAGTAGATATAACTATCCTAGAGAAACCAGGATACGTGAAATCCTAACTTGAAAGTTTAGATGAGAAGAGAAAAACAAAGTTGCACTTCCTTACCAGAAAAGAGAGGGTGGGTGGGGAAAGAAATAAAAGAACAGAATTCCTAGTCTCACGTTTCATTTTTCCTATATAGCTACAAAATAGTTTCTAGACTCAACTGCGACCAGTAAAAGGGATCCTACAGGCAGACAGGATCTGATACCATTTATCGCACCCGGACTTCTAGAGGATACTCACAGCCCGCTAAACAGTAGATGATTGGATTACGGGGCCTACCTGCACCCGCACCTCTTACGAGTAGGCCAACACGTATACGTGTGACAACCAACCTCTACTATTCATCGTCTGCGCAAACCATCCCATAGAAATCCGAATACTTCCATTGACGTACTTCACAACATACACACATGGTACGTCAACGGCATTTGAACAAGTGATATCACAACAATTCTCTAAGACACAAAGAAATAGAAATAAGTGGCAAATAGCTCTCACTAGAGCAGAGATAGCAAATACAATCATGCAGAGGATCCAAAGTGTCTGAGTACAGACAAGATCCAAATAGGCCTAAGAGGCCGGAAACGAAAAGTACGGAGCCCATCCACGAAGTCTCGGATCCTGCCCGGGTCCGCTATCTACTCGTCAGCAGCCTCGTCATACTCCACGTAGTAGCCACCATGGGGATTCTCGGAAACGTAGTCTGCAGAACACGCAGCCCCAAAGGGGTCAATACAGACGAGTACTGGCGAGCAAGACGCACAAGATACCAAAGGGTACCCGACAACACCAGGTACAGATGTTTTGGGTTCAACGGAAGATAGGTGATACAACGATGCGGCAGCGGGCTGCCCTAACCAACTACAGAGACACGCTACAACATCCGGCTAAAAGAGGGGGATAAGATAGCGCATCGGAACCAACTACCACTAACCTCAAACAAACCCATCCTGGATCTCGCCCCTTATCCAAAGAAGCAATCCGAGGATAACCCACACAGTTGGATTAATGAAGGTTCAAGTTATTGTGTCAATAAGCCTATTACTAGTCAAGTTATTATTAATTAGGTGTAAGTTGTCTAATCCTTGTTAGCCAGCCCTATCACCAAGTCATCCATAACCGCGTACAACACGGCTTCTCGAGAAGATTTAACCCTGCAGGGGTGCACCAATTTGGCCATACACGTAAGAATATCCCGCCAGACGGGGATCAAACCCACCAAGCGAGGCACTCAACACAACCCAACTCTTCTTCGCATCAAGCCCAAAGAACCACGTGCTGTGCGTGCGCGGCTAATCGAGCCCCCACGAAGAAAAGGGGGACCCTCATAGCACTGGAAGACCACGCCGCCCTAAATGCCGACTACAAAAGTTCCACCCTGGCGCCAAGGGTTCGTACCTGCATATGCGTGCATCAAATGGAAAGCCCGAACTAAGTGTGGCGATTTGGACGAGATGTGAATCAAATCAGAGTTGCGGGGGGCGCCCATACACGCTTCCCACATGCGGTTAGTGCACTCAACATGTTTCCAGAGGACAAGAACTTTCCCTGAGTTCGACACTAGCAGGCCTGAAACCATACCCGGCCTCCTTCCGGTGTCTTATCATCAAATTAGCATTACCTCATACATTAACAGGTTGTTGTTTAAACATCGAGCCCCCAGAACATAATAAATATGGTAAAAGAAATAACGGACAACAGACTCGAGCATAAACAACCCTAAGCATGCTAGTAAGACACAGGCAACAAGCAACATGGTTATAGGTGTGGAGGATAGGCTATATCAGGGTTACAGGATAACATGTGATAGGATCGGAACACAAGCAACGAATCTTAAGGCTAGCAGAAAAGACAACGGAAAGTATCGGTATCCAGTGTGGAAAGGACACAATGGTTCATGTGAGTGAATACTTGCCTGCAAACTTAGTAGCCTGGTACTGGGCTAACTCCTCTGAAGTAGTGTCGTAAACCTCGTCTGTCTCAACGTCGTCGTCTATTCGAGAAGAAGCAAACAAACAACGCAGAGAGACAAACAATCAATAACATGGCATAATGCACAAACATGGGATGATGCATGACAATTTAATTGATGCATCAAAGATAAACTAGTTGACATGGTAACATAATTAAATGGGCCCATATGCAATTTGGATTGCATATGGAAAAGCCCATGAATTAAGGTTGAATTAAAGGATCTACAAATAACCATCATGTGGAAGTTGATTAGAGTGATGCATGGATGATGAACACAATAAGAAAACAACAATAGCTTCAATTTGAAATGTTGTTTACCAAGTTTGGAATTTTATTTGTTAAGTTATGAAATTTGGCTTCTTAAATGAGTTACATAACCATTTATTGTTTTCACCCATTTTAATTGTTCAAAAATAGATAACAAAATTCATATTTGGAAAGAACACAAAATTTTAGATGGAAAACATATTTCATTTGTTGAAAAAGGATTTAAAATGAGCAAGTTATTAATTTGACAATTTTAAATGCATTAATTAAGAAACAGTTGTTTTCAGCAATTTAATTTATTTAAAACAGAACACAAAGTTGATATTTGCAAAGTTCATGAAAAATGAAATGGAAACATATTTTATATGTTCAAAAAGAATTTAGTTTGACCAAGTTATTAATTTAGCAATTTTAAATGATTTAAACAAGATTTAAATTTTTGAATCAATTTTAATTATTCAAAACAGGAAACAAAGTTTATATTTGGAAAGCTTGTTCAATTTTTCATGGAAAACATATTTTACATGTGCCATTTGAATTAAATTTGAATTAGTTATGAATTTGACCAAATTTGAAAGAGTTGTTTGAATTTGAATTTTTGAAACCATTTGAAATGTTCAAAATAGTATACAAAGCTTATAGTTAGGTAGAGAATTAAATTTGGTATGGAAAACATATTTAACATGTTGAATTTGAAATTTTTATGCCGAAGTTATGAATTTTGCAATATTTAAGGCATTTAACAAGTAATAAATGTTTTCAGCATTTTAATTATTAAAAACCAAAAACAAAGTTGATAATGTGGTAGAGCATTTAAAATGGAGTGGTTTTCATGTTGAAAGTTTTGCAATTTGAGTTTCCAAGCAAAAGTTATTAAATTACAAAGTTTATTTGATAATCTGCCAATTTTATTAAATTACAGGGACTAGGAAAATATTAACAGGGACTTGGATGCGAAAACGAATTTTTTCTGGATCTGGAAAAGAAATAAAAAAGGTGTGTGTTTTAATCGCGCGGGGGAGGAATCGATCCCGGGATCTCCAGCGTGCGCGCACGGTAGCGCAACCAGCTGGGCTGCGGCTCGGTTGGTGATAGGTATAGGGGGCGCTGGGTTTTGAGGCAAAGGATGCGGGCTGGACTGACGAAACTGAATCAACTTTCAGTTAACTGAACGCCGATCGGGGAGAAGGACGACGGCGACGAACGCTGCCGGCGTGCAAGGGCTGCTGCGCGCGCGGGCATGGGCGCGTGCTGGCCGTGCGTTCAGCGAGGAGGGAGAGGGCAAGGGGAGAGAGAGACAGGGGCGGCTCACCGTGGCCCGAGCGGGAGCAGGCGGACGAGGAGGTTCTGACGGGCGACGTCGACGGTGGCGAACGGAGCTTGGCGGCGGCGGTCAGCGGCCTCCCAGGCCTCGTCGAGGAAGCGAGGAGGGAGAGGAGGCCGCGGGGTTTCCGTTCCCACCGTCGCGGAGGTTTGGCGGCGAGCGTAGCGGCGGCGGTGGAGAGCTCAACCATCGGCCATGGAGGTGTGCTTGGGGTTCAGAAAAGTTTCAGAGAGGAGGCAGGGAAAAGAAGAGGGAAGGAGAGGAGAATGGCGGCGGCGGCTGGAGGAGGAAGAAAGGTGAGAGACGATGGTTAGGGTTCGGAGGGGTGAGAGGGATTAAGTAGGGAGGAGGAGGTGGCAAGTGAGCTTGCAGGTGGGGGAGCCTCCCCTCCTCTGTCTCCGTACAGAGGAGGAAGACGACAACGTCGTGGGCGCCTGGGCTTCGTGGGGGTGTGGTGGGCTCAGCCCACTTGGGCTGGCCTGCCCTCCCCCCTTTTTTTTGTTTTTTTGCTTTCTGTTTCTATTTTTTTTTCACCTTATTTTTGTAGGAAAGAAAAGAGGGAAAAAGAATTGGGTTTTGGGGTTGAAAAAATTTTGGTGATAATTTCTATTAGTTATTTATTGCAAAAGCCCAGTTGTGCAAACTTTTATTTTTCAAAATTTTAAATTTTTGTTGCTGTTTGAAATTTAAGAGAATTTGAGTGAATTTTGCAATATATGAAATATTGAATTATTTAACCAAGTTAATTATTTGGAAATTTCAAGTTTATTGGAAACATTTGAATTGTTGCTGTTTGGAAACTATTTTGAAACATTGAAACATACCAAGTATGAACCAAACTTTGAAATTTGATTTGAATTTCAAATGGAAAACAAGTGAAAACAAATGCAATGCTCATGATGGAATGATGCAAACTAAAATTAAACAAGGAGCAAGCATTGTAGGGTTGTTTTTCATACTTGGGATGTTACAAAAGTTTCATAGATGCATCCATGTCTGTTTCAACATAGTTTTCAGTTCTGTCAAGATTCTACATATGTTTCACGGTAGAAACAGGAACTGGATTCTAAAAAAGGTCCAACCCTGAGATTTTAGCAATGCTCCTCTGAGATCCAACTAAAGGTCCAACCCTGTATTTTTCTTATCAACCTCCATTAGCTGAGCCTCGTTGCCATCTAGCTCTCGACGCGGGTGGTCGCAATTGATAGATCCAGGGTCCAAGGGTCCTCCAATTATGTCCTTAACTTATTGCGGCAACGAAACATCCATGCGAGTCGTTTGCTAAGGCATGTCCCAATGCATCGTTTCTTAGCACGTTATCATAGGTGTATTAATAATTTAAGAGGTACTAGTCCAATGCATTGTTTCTTAGAGGTTTTCTCTAAATTTAATGATTTGGTGCTCATGCATAGGTGTGATTGGGCTATTAACTATTTTTACCTATGATAGGTGTGATTTGGTTCCCTCCGTCCGGGTTTAAAAGTCCTCTAGTGAAAAAATATTTGTCCCAAAATTATCTTCAAATAAGGCCCGTAATCATTTATTATCCTAATTAACTGTGCCATAATAATTGTGAAATCCCACCTAGTCTCATCTTGATTGGTTTGCATGGCTAAATTAATTGCGCAATTAATTAGATAATGGAAAACTGTGACGTTGGTTGGTGGAAAGGACACCAATAGAATTGCGCCTTGGTCGCGATGCTCTTTATTAGGGGACTAGTAATCATGGACGGAAGGAGTAAGGCTAGTCACAATGGGGAGTAACATAGACTAGTAACATACACGTTATTCTACGCTATGTTACCACCTCCACGGGTAGTAACCAACATGTGGTGTCATGCAAGCCCTATTAATTAGTTTATAGACTCACACTGTCTTGGGATATGTGATGTTACGGTAACTAGCTAAGTTATCACAACACTCTCTCCTTATTAAATACTTGTCACATCATCTTTTTGTCCTACGTGGCATCGATGTTACTAGCGAAGTTACTCCCACTGGGGCTAGCCTAAGGCCTTCCATAATGCATCGTCTCTTAGCGCGGTATCCTAGCTACCGTTGCATTATAAGATACAACCATCCTAAGAGCAAGTACAATAAGGTGACATAAGCAGACTATAAGGATTTAAATAACATATCTTTGCTTATGTGGAGGTGAGAGATGAGGAGAGAGAAGCAAAGCAAACTACTAGTTAGTAGCCAGCTGTAGCACATGATCCTAGACACTATGTGAGATTGTAAAGTGGGTCATATGTTGATAAAATATTTCATGCATATAGCCAACTATTGTACAAGTTGACTATAAGTTAACTATATGTGACATGGCAATGGCATATAGTCAGCGGCCGGCTATATTATTAACCATGCTCTAATGCATGGTTTCTTAAGTGTTGTATCTTAGTGGGCTGGTATTTAATGAATTTAGCCTCATGCATGTATTTGATTGGTCTAATCATATTTTTTGCATATGATCTCGTGCAAGAGCCGTATACTCCCTCCGTCCTGGTGTATAGGGCACATATAGCAATTCTCTAGGCCCAAGGTAGTTATTCATTGGGGTTTAAACATTACATGCATTGGTGGAGAGGAGTAGAGAAACCCAACCACCCACTAATTAGAAGAGAATTAATGCAAAATGTGCCTAATAGATGGGACTACATGTTTTTGAGATTGTGCCCTATACACCAGGACGGAGGGAGTACTAAATAAGAAACGGTACCACTCTCTTTCTTCAATTAATATGGTGCCACATCAGCAATATGCCTATGATACCGTGTCAAGATACAAGCATTAGGGAAGGCCTAAGACTGGGGAGTATCATACACTAGTATCATGCATATGATACTAGTCTATGTTACTACTCTCACAATGGGTAGTAACATATTTGTAGTATCATATACTATTAAATTTAATAGGCTATAGACACATCTTGTCTTGGAATCCGTTATGTTACGGTATCTACCTATGATACCACTAATACCTCTCTCCTCATTAAATGAGTGCCACATCATTTTTTTTGCCTACGTGGCACTTATGTTATCACCTATGTTACTCCTATTGTGGCTAGTCTAAGATACAACCTCACTCTCTCTCATCATTAAGTAGTGTGCCACATAAGCAAAACGTCTATGAACTCGCGCTAAAAAACCTCATTGGGATAGGCCTAAGATCTACAGTACATATAGAGCAAAGTTGGTTCAAGAATGTAAGGGAGCGATCGGAATTGGCTAGCTATTATCGAATCGATCTCGAGTTGGAGGAAGTACAGGCTCCTCGAGCCACACGCACACGGCACCGCCGTTCCTTACACGTTCATAGCCAACTGTTACATTGCGTACCCCTCTCCTTATATCGCGAGCGCTTGCTCGTCACCCATTCTGGTCCAGCCACTCGCGCGGGACAGCTGGCGCCCTTCGTGGCCTGGGGCCTGCATCAGGTACGGCCGTGTCCTGGGCCTGGTCGCTGACAATCCCCCTGCTTGAATTCCTGCTTGACCCCAAGCAGGAGCACTCGGGAACTGCTGTCGCAGAGACTCTTCGTCCTCCACGTCGCCAGCTCGACGGGGTCGCCACTCCACTGCACCAGAGCTTGAGCGACAGTGCGAAGACCATCCTGACGAGCTCGGCGCTGAATACTTGAACTGGAATCTGCAGCCTGGAGTCCGGTTGAGGTAGACGAGGAAGTGCTCGCTGGCCTGGTCGAGACACGCTTTCAGAAGCGAGACGTGGAAGACGGGGTGGATGCGGCTGTGCAGCGGCAGCTCCAACTTGTAGGCGACGGCACCAATACGCTCCAACACGCGGAAAGGGCCGAAGTACTTGTAGGATAGTTTGTGATTCGCCCGGCGCACGACGGAGGACTGCAGGTATGGTTGCAACTTGAGGAAGACCTCGGCACCAGCTTCAAAAACCCGCTCGCTCCGGTGCTTGTCAGCCTGGTGCTTCATGCGCTGCTGCATACGGAGAAGGTGCTGACGAACAGAGCGAGGACGAACTGCCTTTCCTGCAACCACGTCTGAACATCCGGAGAAGCGATGGTGTCAGATTCAGTTATACCAAAGTACCTGGGCTTGCGTCCTAGAGAACCTCGAACGGCGAACGACCCAGAGATGAGTGCCAATTTGTATTGTACCAATACTCGCACAACGACAACCATTTGCTCCACTGCTGCGGTGCGTACTGATGAAACAACGCAAGTAACACTCGATAGACTGGTTCACCCTCTCAGTTTGTCCATCCGTCTCCGGGTACTGGCCGTACTCATACGCAGCTGGGTACCCGTGGCCCTGAAGACGCCCTGCCAGAAAGCACTGGTGAACACAGGATCCCTGTCGGAGACCAAGGACAGTGGCAGGCCATGGAGGCGGAAGATGTTGTCAACGAAACTTCAGCTATCTTGCTCGCCGTGTACGGGTGTTTGAGTGCAACAAATGAGCATATTTACTGAGTTTATCCACCACGACGAGGATGCAGTTGTAGCCCGCGGATGGAGGCAATCCCTCGATGAAATCCATCGTAGCCATGTCCCAAGGAAGCGATGGCACTGGCAGCGGCTGGAGCAGGCCTGGGGGCAGCACTCGCTCTGGCTTCGCTTGTTGGCAAGTCTGACAGGTGCGAACATAGTCCTTGATTGCTTTCTTCATGCCAGTCCACTTGAACAACGACGAGATACGCCTGTACGTCACCGGAAAACCTGAATGGCCACCCTGGGGACTGTCGTGGAAGGCAATGACCTTAGCCTGCAGTGCTGGAGCAGCACCGATCCAGACACGGTTGTCGAAACGAAGCAAGCCTGATCGCAGCGTAAAATGTGGCACAGATGCCGGGTCCAACATCAACTTCTGCAGCAGCCCTTGCGCGAACGAATCCTGGGCATAGCTAGCTTCCACAGCCTCTAACCACGCTGGCTTCACTGTCGAAATGGTAAACAGCTGCGACGCGTCAGTAGGCTTGCGTGACAAAGCATCAGCGCCCCCGTTGTTGATTCCCTTCTTGTAGACCACGCGAAACTGCAACCCCATCATCTTTGTCAAAGCTTGCGCTGCCAATCCGTGTGCAGGCGCTGATCCGTGAGATGCGTGAGACTCTGGTGATCCGTACGGATAAGGAACTCCCCCAATTGCAGGTATGATCTCCATTGTTCGACGGCCAAGAGGATAGCTAAATATTCCTTTTCATAGACCGAGAGGCTCTGGTTGCGAGGACCTAGCGCACGACTGACGAAAGCTATCGGATGCCCATTCTGAGAGAGGATAGCCCCAATGCCAACGTCACAGGCGTCCGTCTCGATCACGAATTGCTGTTGGAAATCCGGCAAGGCAAGGACTGGTGCAGTAACAACGCATTCTTCAGAGTCTGAAAGGCCAGTTCCGTCGCGTCAGTCCAGACGAACACGACGCCCTTCTTGAGCAAGGCTGTCAACGGGCTGCTGATCACTGCATACTGGCGTATGAATTTCCTGTAATACCCACTCAGACCCAAAAACCCCCGCAGCTCCTTCACATTCACCGGTTGGGGCCAATTCTTGACAGCATCAATTGGAACTGTCCGTGGATACACCAGCCGCGGAGATCACATGACCCAGATACGCTATCTCCCGCTGGGCAAATGCACACTTGGAGCGCTTAACTGTCCACTGCTCCTTGCGCAAAATGTCGAGGACGGCTCGAAGATGGACCAAGTGTTCCTCTAGCGTCGCGCTGTAGATAAGAATATCGTCGAAAAAAACGAGGGCAAATTTGCGCAAGACAGGCGCCAGAGCGGCATTCATCGCGAATTGGAAGGTCGCAGGTGCTCCACTCAACCCGAAGGCCATGACCTTGAACTCGTAGTGGCCGTTGTGCGACTGGAATGCAGTCTTGTATTCCTCTCCAGGTGCAAGACGGATGGTGATACCCAGCGCGCAAATCGAGCTTGGAAAACCAGCGGGCCCCAGCCAATTCATCGAGCAATTCATCAATCACAGGTAGCGGATACTTGCCCTTGATAGTCAACGCATTCAGGTGCCTGTAGTCGACCACCAATCTCCAGGAGCGATCATCCTTCCTGACAAGCAGAATTGGCGAAGAGAATGGACTGTTGCTATGGGTGATAACGCCCTGACGAAGCAATTCTGCAATTTGCCGCTCAATCTCTGATTTCAGTTCAGGGGCAACACGGTAAGGACGAATGGACCGGACGAGCGCCCGGAATAAGAGGAATTTGATGATCATACTGTCGGCGGGTGGAAGGCCTGTCGGTTCTGCAAACAACGAGTCGAATTGGTCCAGAATTTCTTGAACACCAGGGCTCAGTGGCTCTTCTCCTTCAGTCACCTGCTCGTGCATTATTTGAAGTTCGAGCAGCGCGTGCGTCGCCTCTTGCGTTCCCGCCCCATGGAGTACAGTGAGCTTCCCTTCCACAACAATGGCAACCCAATTCTGGGCCCAGTGGGTGAGCATTGGGCTATGCTTGGCGAGCCAGTCCAAGCCCAATATGCCATCATACGACTGCAGCGCCAGAACCCTGAAGGAATCGACGAACTGACAGCCCTGTGTCGTCCAGCTCAACTCAGGAATGCGATCAGAACAGGGCAGCACCGCCCCCCAGCGACTCGTACGTTCACATTAGCAGGCACACGATCGACCCCAATCAGATCAGCCGCACATTTTATCCAGGAAGCAAGCTGAACTGCCCGAATCGACCAGGAATAAAAGTTGCTTCCCCTGCACCTGGACGGCCAACTGCATAGTGCGAGGAGCTGCCAACCCTGCCTGCAGAGCCGCCGCGGAGATCATCATGTTGATCTCTACTTCTTGCGCTTCTTCCCCTGGCACCTGCTCACTGTCTGAATCGGACTGGTGCATACACTCAAGCATCTCTTGGACAATGTAACTGAATCGTGTTCTTACACTGATGCTCCCTGCTGTATTTCTCACCGCATACAAAGCAGAGGCCCTTGGCTCGCCGATAAGCTTTGAGGCTGGTCCAGCGATCATCAGGTGGTGGCTTATTCCTTCCATCAACCTCTTCTCTTCGACAGACTTGGATACCCAACGAGCCGGTGGTGGTGGCGGCATCGGTCCTTGCGCTGATCTGCGCGTCACCGAGCTCGACGCTACCGCAGTGTTGAGGCAGTTGCTTCCCTCGCCCAATTCCTCATATACAAGGCCATCGTGTACGCAGCATCAAGATCAGTTGGTTGCTGAATCGCAACGAGAACACGAACTGTCGGTTTGAGTCCATCGAGAAAACGCGTCAGATTATGCAGGGGGTCCGTGTGATCTTCGTATGCTGCCAACTGATCCATCAAATCTGAAAACCTCTTCACATAATCTTCAACGGAACCAGTCTGCGTAATTTTGAACAGACGGCGCAGGAGGACTTGATGCTGATTGCGCATAAAATCGCGACTGAACCGCCTGCACAAACGACCCCCACTCGGGCACTGGCACCTTCGTCAGGTACGCTTCCAACCAGGTCGCCGCTGCTCCGGTGAACTGGACGAAGCATATGACACCCAGTGCGTGCGTGGAGTCCCCCAGCGCTGGAAGTACTCCTCCGCGCGGCGTTGCCATAAGCGCGGATTCGCCCCCTCAAAGGACGGCAGCTCGACGCGAGGTGCAGATGCGTCAGTAATCGTCCCAGTAGACTCTGAATTCGAATTGGGGAAAAAATTTTGGCCGCGAAACGTACCAGTGTCCGGGGGGGCGTGCCCAAGGAGCACGCCGTTCCCCGGGGTTCAGTAGCAGCGCGGTGCCCATCGGGGCCGACCTGCACGTCCTTCGATCCTCCCGCCGCAGCGCTCGGTATCGCCCGGACGGCACGGTCAATGCGCTCGCGAGATGCGAGATCTCTGCACTCAGCGCGGACTTGACGGAGTCCAATTCGGCCTCGAGCGTGGTTTGGACCTCGGCGATTCGGCGCCGACTCCGCTCTGCACCGCTTCCAGGTTGGCGTTGATCGCCTTGAACTGCTTGGTGGTGTCGTCGACGTAGTTGCGTACCGCGTCGAGGATCTCCTTCTTGTGGTCGATGAAGCGGCTCTCGTAGGCTTCGCGCGTATCAGCCCGGAGTAGATCGTAGATGGCGCGGGCCTCCGGCGACAATTCCTCCATGGCTTCCTCCCGACGGCGGATGGCGTGGCGGGTGTGGTGGGGGTGGGTGGGGATCTCCAGATCTGCCTCCTTGGATCGAGCTTGCGCTCTGATACCAGATGTAAGGGAGCGATCGGAATTGGCTAGCTATTATCGAATCGATCTCGAGTTGGAGGAAGTACAGGCTCCTCGAGCCACACGCACACGGCACCGCCGTTCCTTACACGTTCATAGCTGTTACATTGCGTACCCCTCTCCTTATATCGCCGAGCGCTTGCTCGTCACCCATTCTGGTCCAGCCACTCGCGCGGGGACAGCTGGCGCCCTTCGTGGCCTGGGGCCTGCATCAGGTACGGCCGTGTCCTGGGCCTGGTCGCTGACAAAGAAATTGACCAGAACTTAACAGAACAAACTAACAACAAAGTAATAGTACTACGTACTAGCTGTCACTTGCATAGCAGGAGCAGCTACAATATATCGGCAGATAAAAATAGGCATGTCTCGGAACATCGGCAAGACCAAAGATCGGCCTCCGGCGTCTCCACACGGGCCCGTACGCTTGTAGGCCAAGATGAGCCGTTTCATCCCTACATTCGATGACGAACTTCAGAAATCGGGATGGCCTTGGTGACGATCTCCATTGCCACGGTGACGTCGCACCTGACGCTGAATACATCATCCTTCAGGTAACCCGATTCCTCGAGCTCGTTCCTCTTGATGAGACCATAGCCCTTTGTATCTTGTCCGCTGGAGAAGATGCACAGAGGGCTGGTCACGCTGTACGACGGCACAGGGTTCCCATCTTGGTCGAGCAAACTAATCTTGAATCTGGCTCTGACTTCGTCGACAGTCGTCGTACTGCGATCACAATGCAGCATGATGGATATCATTTCGTAATCACTTACGAAGCGACTGTCGGGATAGTAGCGAAGACACCAACGATGACCTCCGACAGCAAACGTCTCGGACGCAACGAACTTGCCGTTGCCGAGCCCCTTGGTGCGGGAGTAGCCGTCGATGCGGAGGATGTGTGACCCGGACTCGACGTCCGGAGCGATGATTGCCGACGCGGACAGCGGCCCGCTGGTGACGCCGACGGAGGACGCAAAAGCGTTGGACATGGTGAGATGCTGACAACGGGAGAAGAAGAATGGCAGATGAGATGTTCTTATGTACTGTGAGGTCGCGACACTTTGCATTCCTCACGCGCGTCACCCGATCGAGCAGTCTGGTGGCTCGCGTGCATCCGGCGATCGAGGAGACGCGCACTTACGCGGATACTAGTGTGTGCGTTTTACAATTCCACACATCTCAACGAGTATATGAATGGTTTGAAAGCATTAATCGATTGGCCGGTTTTGCAGCAATGGGAAGACACGCGGATGTCAAATGTAAAAAGTTTGCTTACTTTCCAAGTCGGTCATTAAGAAACCTTTAGTGATCCTATGGGTCAAATAAATCAACACAGTGCATGCGCAAAACTTCAATATAAAGAGCCAAAGACACGTTGTACAGATCGCGCATTGCTGTCAAACTAAAGGTTTCTGCACCGCTCACTGTTCCTGAATTCCTCATGGCGCCCAAGCGCAAACACAAGTCCGCTACCTGCAAGACCACTCCCGTGACGGCCAAAAAGAAAAGAATGCGGAAACTGAAGAACCGCACGTCGCCGAGCATATGGACGACGCCGAAGAAGGGGCAGCTGAAGCTCAACTTCGATGGGTCGTCCAAGTCCAAGTCCAAAAGAGCAAGCATAGGTGGAGTGTACCGCGATCACAGGGGCAAGTTCGTCCTAGGCTACGCGCAGAGCATCGGCTGGGCGACGAGCTCCTTCGCAGAGCTCGTGGCGCTCAAGCGCGGGCTCGAGCTCGCGTTGGAGAACTGGTGGCGAAACATCTCCATCGAGGGCGACTTCAAGGTCGCCGTCGACGCTATGAACAGCCGCGCGCGGTTTCGGGCGAAGAAACACAAGAATCTGTACGAGGAGATCGCCGCGATGCTCCCGCGGCTAGGCAACACGACAGTGTCACACGTGCTTCGGAAAGGGAACAGCGTGGCCAACGGCTTCGCCAAGCTCGGGCACAAGGCGGCGGTGCAGCGGCTGTGGCGCGACGTTCCGCCCGGCGAGGTTCTCGACTGCCTTGAGCTAGACGCTGCAAATATACAGCCAGCCGCAAAACAACGTTATCCCCGTATGCTGACGTCTCGGTGCTATCTGTGCCTTCCATTTTCTTTGAGATTCATGCTACGGCTTCGCAAAGCTCGGGCAGAAGAAGGCGGCGGCGGCGGCGCAGCGGATGTGGTGCATCGTTCTACCGGAAGAGGTGCTCGATCGGTCATCCTCCTCCGGCAAGATGCCAAGTCCAACAGGGTAGGGAAATAGCTAGCGCGGGTGGTTTTTTTAGATAAAAGGCTAAAAGCCCAGTTTTGAATTAACAAAACTCGACAGAGTCATAGTTCATACAACCGCTGGGCATACAGCTTCGCCACCGAACCGAAAAGATGAAGAAACACGCACCCACAGAGGGCGGAACAACATGCTGAGGCATACAGCTTCGCCGAAACTACGAAAAGCAACAAAAGAATCGCGAAGGTAGCGAGGCCTATCCAGGTGGCGCGGGGAAGCGGCAGGAGTGATATGCGGACTTGAGAGCTCCCACTAGGCGGCCGGCTTCCTCCCTGTCCTCAGGCTTCATTGCCGGCATCCAAAGCTGCAAGAAGATTAAACATTTGAATATAAAGATAGCAGGATGTTTAATAATAACACCCTCAATCGCGTGCTTATTTCTAATGTGCCAAAGCGCCCAAGCTAAGGCTAGAAAAAGTATCCAAACAATCCTACGGTAGCCCCCCCCCTAGGGTGCTAAGAATCTGATGGAAATGCGCGAAGTTCGCCGGGGACCAGTCGCGGCCAAGGATCTGTCGCACCACGCTCCAGGCGAATCTAGCAAGCGAGCAGGAGAAAAAGATGTGGTCGGCGCTTTCCGGAGCCGCGCAAAGGGCGCAACGCCCGTCAGAGGGGCCGAAACGAGAAGCGATCTGCTGGCTGGATGGGAGTGTTTGATGCTAAGTTGCCACGCAAAGACTTTGATCTTTAGCGGGACGCGAGCGCTCCAAAGATCGTCAGCAACGGCGACAGGGGCCCACTGGCCAGAGAGGCGTACATGGATTTAACCGAGAAGTTCCTGAGGGTTCTAGGTGCCAAGAAATGACGTCCAGGCCCTCCCGAAGAGGCGTGGAGATAATGGTGTCGAGCTCGTCCCATTGAGCAAGAACACCATTGTGCAAAGACCTCCGAAAACGGCACCCGTTGCGCAGGACCGCTGCCACCGAGACGTCTTGATCATCGCAGATGTTGAAAAGCAGAGGGAAGCGGAGGCGCAGCGGTTCCTCTCCGTGCCACCAGTCCGTCCAGAATCGGGTTCTCATCCCGTCAAAGATCTCGTGCTTGGCCCCGGCCTTAAACGAGTGCTTGATTTTATGGAGACTCTTCCAGAACTGAGAGCCCCCCCTCGGTGAGCTAGCAAAGATGTCACCGGAGGGGGAGTATTTGCTGCGGATGATGATTGCCCAGATCGAATCATCCATCTGATATAGTTTCCAAATCCACTTGAGAAGTAGGGCCATTCATTTTGCGGGAGTTAACCAAACCGAGGCCCCCAAGGTCCTTTGGGCGACATACAGCCGGCCAATTCACCATATGGTATTTTCTGTCCGGTCCGGCTCCTTCCCAGAAAAATCGGGCACGGACAGAGTCTAGCTGTTTGTGCGTATCCAAGTGAAGCAAGAATAGGCCCATGACATAGGTTGGGAGGTTATCAAGGCAGGCATTGGTAAGGATCAGACGTCCCCCCGAGGACAGGAACCTATTCATCCAAGGTTCTACCCTACGCGCCAATTTCTGAATAAGGAA
Organism: Alopecurus myosuroides; assembly: GCA_028641055.1. Taxonomy (NCBI): domain Eukaryota; kingdom Viridiplantae; phylum Streptophyta; class Magnoliopsida; order Poales; family Poaceae; genus Alopecurus; species Alopecurus myosuroides. The sequence goes on from CM054057.1 coordinate 661,473,432, forward strand.
GGCCCATTGTTCCCTGGAGAGCTTCGAGTCAGAGATGGGTAGCCCGAGATACATGAATGGAAAGTTGCCCAGCTTACAATTCAGTAGTCTAGCTATCCTGTTTTGCTCGTCGGCTGGCTGATTAAGGACCAGGACTTCGCTTTTGTGAAGGTTGATTTTCAGTCCTGACATGTTCTCGAAGCACATGAGCAAGAACTTGAGGTTGGCGATCTCCAGATCTCCCCCTTGGATGAGGATGATCGTGTCATCGGCATATTGCAGATGCGTGATACCTCCCGGTACCAGGTGCGGGACGACCCCTCTGATGTGTCCCGCAGCGTTGGCCTTGGACAACAAAGCCGAGAGACCTTCGGCGACAAAGTTGAATAGCAGAGGGGAGAGGGGGTCTCCCTGACGGACTCCCCGTTTATTTCTGAAAAAAGGGCCCATTTCCCCATTGATGGAGATGGCCGTCTGACCGCCAGAAACTAGCTGAGAAATCCTATGGATGTATCCTGCTTCGAACCCTTTTCGTTGCAGGACCTCGAGTAAGAACTCGCAATTCACTCTATCATAAGCTTTCTCAAAATCGAGTTTAAGCAAGATGCCCCCTAGCTTCTTGGATTTTAACTCGTGGACGATCTCGTGGAGAGCGAGTGCTCCGTCAAGGATAAAGCGTCCTTTGATGAACGCGGTCTGATTAGGCGCGATGACCTTGTGCGCCACCGGGTCGAGACGCGAGGCGAAGGCTTTGGCGATGATCTTGAATATCACGTTTATTAGAGCTATGGGGCGGAATTGGGTGATACAATCCGCCCCCGGGATTTTTGGAATGAGGGTAAGCACCCCAAAGTTGAGGCGGGAGATATCTATCCGGCCTAACATGAAATCGTTAAGGATATGGAGCACCCCATGCTTAACCAGATCCCAGCATTTCTTGAAGAATGGCACTGGGAACCCGTCCGGACCCGGGGCAGTGTCTGATTTCATGTCTTTAACAATCTTTTCTAGCTCTTCCTCCGAGAAGGTGATACAGAGTGAGTCATTGTCTCGCTGAGACACCTGGGGAGCCCCTGCCCAGATATCTCGGTGCAGACTACAGTTTCGCGCTTCCGAGGCGCCGAGGAGGTTCCTATAGAAGCCATATATGTGGTCTTGTAGTTCCTGTTTTCCCGAAATGGTTACCGGCCCGTTGTCGACCCTAAGAGAGGTGATGAGGCATTTTCTGCGCTGTCCATTAGCAACAGCGTGGAAGTAGGCCGTGTTCGCATCTCCCTGCAGCGACCATTGGACCCTACCCCGTTGCCTCCAATATTCTTCCTCGAGCTTAAAAATGTTCAGCAGTTGTTCTTCTAGGTGGTAACGGTACGCCCAGGCGTCGTCATCTAGACCCTATGTGTCAGCCTGGAGGTCGAGGTTTTTAATGCTCTCCATCAACGAGGTCTTCTTGAGGCGGGCTTCTCTACCAAGATTGCGGCTCCACCCTCGGAGGACTTGGCGGAGTTTCCGGCTCATGAAGTTCCACCAATCGATGATATCGCGCCCCCGAACTTCCTTGGCCAACCTATCCCAGGTAGACAGAAGGAAGGGCCGGAATTCTGGTATCGCAAACCACCCGGTCTCAAAAAAGAATCTGTTGCTCCGGACCGGGGTTCCCTCACCCGAGTCCAGCAGCAGGGGCGTGTGATCCGAGCCGATACCTGGCTCAGCCATCAGGGAGAGGAGGGGGAAGATAAGGTCAAGTGTCGGCGAGATAAACACCCTATCTAACACGCATCGCACCGGATTGAGTCTTTTATTCGTCCAGGTGTATCTCGCACCCGAACGAGGGACGTCGCGGAGGCCCCAATTGGCTATGTGTGAGTTGAAGAGTGCCACCCTTGGCCAGTCGATATTTCCGTTATTCTTATCTGAGCTATCTCGAATCAGGTTGAAGTCTCCTCCCAGGATGACTGGAACGGAGCATGCCGCAATTTTGCCGGATATCTCATCGAGGAAAGCTGCCGAGAGGGCGTGGTCCGCCGGCCCGTAGACATTGATGATTTCGAGTTTTTCTTTAGAGGGTTTATGTAGCACGAGCAGGCTCTGGAAAAAACGGCCACTATCCATAGAGCCGACTTCAAACAGGTTGTCACTAACGCCTATGAGCATCCCCCCGGATAGCCCGTTGGCGGGGGACCAGTTCCAGTAGAAAAGTTGGCCCCCAACTAGGTTACGTAGCTCCGAATCCGTAAATGATTGCCTAATCGTCTCCTGAAGGCAAACAACTGAGCACTTGTGAGTCCGGATCAAGTCCTTCAAAAGGGTTCGGCGGCCCGGCGCGCCAAAACCTCTGATATTCAGAATGAGGGCACGCATTAGGACACCTGGTCGAGAGCCCGTGCTTGGCGGGTGTTGGGTTTGGAGGGAAGGTTTCTCGGGGCTTTGGCTTGGCGGGAGTAGGGGGTCCTAGGGGGAAGCACTTGTCTCTTCCTGGGACGCCCGCGGCGAGCAGGGCCAAGAGGGGCCACGCTGATGGGAACCGAGACGAGGTTGCCATCGACGACGGCAGCGCGGGTGGTCGCACACCTTCAAAATATTTATGCGTACGTTGATATGTAAAAATAGTACTGTAGTTTCTAGAAAGAAAGTTTGCTTGACAGTGGGTAGAGAGGATGCTTGGTGTCCCAGTTTGCGTTGGGTGTTCTGATTAATTGCTCCGAATTTTTTTTTTTTGTAAACGGAAGGCTCGAGCGGATCCCAGCTTTAAATTAATAAAGTCAACCGGCCGAATACAACTAGAAGGATACCCGGCGCGTTGCGGCAGGGATCCCTGGCATGTGTGTTTTTTTATGTAGAGGTCAAGGTTCTTAATCTCCTTTTCGAAAAAACAGCATAATACAAACATCATAATACATTATATAGTCTAAAGAAATATTAAAAATCCGGTTGATCATACTCGACATACTAAATTTTATAGACATGCGATGCGTATTATAAACCATTAGTTTGAAAAACGGACGGTTTAAGAATGTATGATATGTAGCTTGCAGAAATCATTAAATTAAAAAATAGATGGTTAAAAAAAGTATGATATGTAGATTGCATGTACTAATTAATAATATTAGAGAAGATGACATGGACAATTGATTGGCTAAGAGGATGGATGATGTGGATAGCTTACATGTTGAGATAGAAAAAAAAATTAAAGCATGTTAGTGAGGTTTTGCTTTATAAGAAGTATAGATAACACACCGAAGGTCCCAAGGACTCATACATGAAAGGTCCGGGTAGCACGAAGGCTACACATACATAACACACCTACTACTCCGTCGTAACAAGACAGACGGGTACTCACAACCTAAGCTAGATACCGGCAGGTAGGCGGAGAAGACTCAGTCTCTATCTCGCAAATTGTTGTGGAGGGAGCGGATCCTGCCAATCGCCTCCTCCAAAGCTCTCCTGTCCTGTCGCTTAGCCACTGGTTTCCACACCTGCATATGCATAGACATTTTGTAGAGGCAATCAACCGGTTGTGCGGGAAAGATCCCCTCGATCCAAAACCTATTTCGCACGTTCCAAAGCGTCCAGCAAAGGGCTGTGCAGCTAATCCGCAACACTCTACGTGTTTGACCCGTGGAATCCTGAACCAGCCTATAGAGCTCTGCAAAACATGTGGGGTTCTAAGAGCAGGAGAGCAGTTCCCTAACTGCACTCCACATGAACTTGGCCAAGGTGCAGCCAAAGAAAATATGGTTGGTATCCTCAGGCTCATCACAGAGGGCACACCTGCCCGTGGACGGCCTGTGTCTCCGGCGAATGTTATCGTTGGAAGGTAGGCGCTTTCTACACTAGTGGAAACAGGGCCTTTTGTCCCGGGTCGTAAGGGCCAGTTGTCCCGGTTGTGCAACCGGGATGGGCTGGCCGGGACAAATGGCCCTCCCCCATTGGTCCCGGTTGTGCCAGGACCCGGGATGGTAAGGATAGGCCACGTGGCGAACCTGGGACAGGGAGTTCGTCCCGGTTCGTTCAAGGGACCGGGATGGATACTTTTTTGAAAAAAATATATATAATCGTCAATTTTCGCGTCCAGGCCCACGTCTTTTGGGCTCCTGTCTCCCAATCCCGAGCCGGCCTCCCCTTCCCCAACCGCGTCCAGGCCCACGTTTTTTATTAAGCCCACTGGCCACATTTTTTGTCAAAAGGGCCCACTGGCCCGCGTCTTTTATTATGGTCAGTCAACGGTTCGAAGGGCCCACTGGCCCGCGTCTTTTATTATGGTCAGTCAACGGTTTGAAGGGGCCACTGGCCAGTGGCCTGGTGGCTGGCTCGCCTGGTCCCTTAAATTAAGACCACAGGACGGTCAAAGGGCCACTGTTGCCTCGTCTTCCCGCCCCGCCTCGGCTTACCGCGCCCCCACTTCCCCACGCGCGCGTGCCACAGCTGCAACCGCCGCCACGCCTCGGCTCCCGCCCGCATTCATGGCCGCCTGCAACCGCCGCCACGTTCAGGCCGCCGGTTGGCATGCCAGACCCCCCCCCCCCCCCGGGTCCTTTTTAAAGGGCCCCCGCCGCCCGTACAACCCATCCACCCCGGCCGCGCCCAAGGCAGAGCAACCGTAGCCACCATGTCCCGCTGGTTCGGCAGCGGCTCCGGCAAGCGCCCCAGGAACGACCACGAAGGCTCCTCGAGCGGCGCCGGCCGCGTCCCACCCCGCCGGCGGAGGCCTTCGGCTACGGCCCTGGAGGTGTCCGCCTCGGCGGGACGCCGCGCGTCCCCGCGCCACCTCCGGCGGCACGCCCGCTGCCCCGCGCCGCGCCCAAGGGCAACAGGTTCCGCCGGTACGTCCGGGGGGATGAGGCCGAGTGGCACTGGAACAACGCCACGCCGGTGTTCTATGCTGACGTCCACCTCCCGGACGGCTGGCACCTGAACCCCCAGCGGATCCCTGTGCCGCCGGTCCCGACCGGCGAGGCGCTGCTCGAGGAGATCGACCGCCGGCGCGAGCTCCTGCCAGCCCCCGTCCGCAGGGAGCGCGCGTACGCGCGCAGCTCCCCCTACTGGGCCGCCTGGCTCGAGCAGGAGCACGAGCAGCGCCGGCGCTCCTTCATCCCCGCCCCCCACGAGGCGGACGTGGAGGACTACCCCGCGCCACCGCCCGGCCGGGAGAGGGAGTTGTGGCTCCTCGAGGACATCCCGGAGGACTTCTCCGGGGAGGAGGACCCCGAGCTCCGGGCCGCCATCGAGGAGGCCTGCGAGGCCTCCCGCCGCTCCCTCCGGGAAGACGAGATCAAGCGGTGGGAGCGGGTCGTGGCCGCCGACGCCGCCATGCCGCCGCCGCCGCCCCCTACCGAGCCTACCCCCTGGTGGCAGCAGATGTACGCCGACTGGGAGGCGTCCGAGGACCAGCCGCCGCCGTAGCCGCTCCCCCCAGGCCTGGAGTACGGCATGTCCTGGGTCTGGACCGGCGGCGCTTGGGCGCCGCAGCAGGAGGAGCTGCCCCCGCCACCGCCGTACGCGCCACCGATGCCCCCGATGCCTCCACCCCCGGCCCAGCCGCCTGCCCACCTGTGGCAGCCACCCCCCTACCAAGAAATCTCCTCCGACGAGGAGGACGAGTAGATCGGCGCCGGTGCGCCCCCTAGACTAAGCTACCCCCCTAGACTAAGCAACCCCCCAAGAAAACGGCCGGCCGCCTGTGGCCGCGCCGCCGCCCCCTTTATGCAAGTACGGCCGGCCGCCTGTGGCCGCGCCGCCCCCTATCTATGTAAGCAAGGCCACTGGCCTTTTTTAATATAAGTTGTGTGCCCTAGTCTACCGTGTCCCTAGCCCATCCCCGCCGCCGGTCCGCCGGCGGGATCTGTCTACTCGTTCCCGCCGCCGGGGCAGGGCTTCGCCAAGCCATGTCCACTGTCCTGGGGTGTTCGTTCGGCCTGGAGAGAGGGCCGCGATTTTTATACACCTGGGCCTCTGGTCCCGCCCGTGCCACCAACCGGGACTAGAGCCCCTTTGGTCCCGGTTGGTACCACGGGGACCAAAAACATATTTCGAATTTTGGGGGTGGCACCCTGCGCGCCCAAAAGTTTTTAGCGCCAAAGTTTGAAAATTATTAAGTTTGCACATTAACAACTTCTATATACTTTCGAATTTGACAAAAATTTCAACATGAAAAACACTAGAATTTGCATAACTAATTTAAATCCATTTTTCGTTTAATTAAATAATTTTTCTAACTACTGAAACTATTAATTATTTTACCATTTGTACATAATTTGAATATAAAAATGTTACAATTTTTGTTTTCTCTCGTGATCTTCCGAGTTAGTCCAGAGCATACAAGGCATCCCGGGTGATTTATAAAGTTCGACAAAGCGAGTTGTACCTTATTGATACAGTGAATTTGAGATCTTCGTCTCCCTTTATCCCGACCCCCGCTTGAAAACATAGTAACTTCCGTGTACGCGGCAAGCCTCAGCGGGAGCATCAGACTTAAAGCAGAGACGGGCGGTCGGGCGGGGGAGACCGCGCCGTTCCTGTCGCGCTTTCCTCTCCTCTGCTCGTCCGCCGTCTCCGTCGTGCTCCCTCCGCCTTCAACATTTGGGATCTTCGTTGTTCAGTTAGACGTTTCTCCTCCAAAAATTTATCATATCTGTTAAAGAAGTACCGAAGCTCTATTTCTGTTTTAAGGATATCTGTCAGGGTATCTCTGCTATCACTTCGAAGTGTGACTGCAATATTTGCGCAGAATATATGACACCCATAAGGCAAAACCCATTTTTCTCTAACCTCATACAATCTACTTAGCCACTCGTTATCCTTCAGATTGTACTTCGCCAAGACCTACTAAAATCATGAGCGAAAGTTTCCGAACAGTGCAATATATCCCTTAATACTTTCGTTGCATTTGATATATCCGAGCGGTGGACAGTCCCTGGCCAAGCAGAAGCATATGCATCCCCTATCGATGTAAAGCAGTCAGTCAAAACAGTTTTCGGCTGTTTATGCTGGTTAACTCCAATGAATAACAATAGAGGCCTGCCATAATCACTTGTTCTATACCGTGTGTCAACACATACTACATCTCCAAAGTAGTTATAATCCTGCAATATCTGTCAGGATTGTATCTGTACTATCACTTCGAAGTGTTCCTGCAATATCTGCCTACAGTTATCTCATACTCGGATATGGGTCATAGTTGTCAGCTTTTTACCGGTCAATACAAAATACTGATCAAACAGAACTATATGATCATGTATTCCACGCTTATTATTACACATCACCAACAGACGGAGGTGAGAGAAACAGAAAAGTGGGTGGGTGTGCTGCTGGTTGGAATAATAATGAAGTCAGGCTGGTCATAGTTGTCAAGCACTCAATGCTTGCCAGCTTTTGACCGATCAATACAAATTATTGGTCAAACTTGCACCTACTCCATTCATAATCACAGAATATGTATAAATCATTTTGGCTAACAAAATCTCGTTCATACTGCGTTATAAGAACTATGATCATGTATTCCACGTTTATTATTACACATCACCAACAACATCCCTATCTAGTCTTCTGAATTTTCTTCGTGTCCCTTGCTTATAAGACGTGTTTGCAACCAACTTCCGAAAGTCTCCATGTGTTCGCGTTTAATCCATGAGTCATCCTTCCCCGAGTTTGCAGACCGTACAATATTCTTGTGTTCCTCGAGATACGTAGCCATGAACATAGAATTTTGTAGAACTGTGTAGTGTGCTTTGGTCAAAGAATGCCCGTCCCTAGGTATCATTGTTTTCTTTCCCAGCGTTCCTTTTCCCCTCAATCTCCCCTCATGCCGCGATTCAGGAACACCAATTGTCTTAAGGTCAGGAATAAAGTCAACACAGAACCCAATGACCTCCTCTGTTCCATAGCCCTTCGAGATGCTTCGTTCTGGCCTAGCACGGTTATGAACATATTTCTTCAAGACTCCCATGAACCTCTCAAAGGGGAACATATTGTGTAGAAATACCGGACCAAGAATATGAATCTCTTCACATAGGTGAACCAGGAGATGAGTCATAATGTTGAAGAAGGATGGTGGGAACACCAACTCAAAACTAACAAGATACTGGACCACATCCCTCTGTAATCTTGTCAGACTTTCTGGATCGATTACCTTCTGAGATATTGCGTTCATGAATGCACATAGCTTCACAATGGGTACTCGAACATTTTCCGGTAGAAGCCCCCTCGATGCAATCGGAAGCAACTGCGTCATAATCACGTGGCAGTCATGAGACTTCAGGTTTTGGAATTTTTTCTCTGCCATGTTTATTATCCCCTTTATATTCGACGAGAAGACAGACGGAACCTTGATACTGTAAAGGACTTCAAAGAATATTTCCTTCTCTGCTTTAGTAAGAGCGTAGCTGCTTAAGTAATGACGCCTATCTGTGTGCTTGTTGCTTGGGTCTTTCATACGTTGCTGGTCCTCCCGTGCTTCTGGCGTATCTTTGGACTTCCCATACACGCCCAGGAAGCATAGCAGATTGACACAAAGATTCTTTGTCACGTGCATCACGTCGATCGAAGACCGGACCTCTAAAACTTTCCAATAGGGTAGCTCCCAAAATAGATTTCTTCTTCCACATGGGTGCGCGCTTATCAGGGCCGTACGGAACTGGTTGGCTGCCAGCAGCCTTACCAAAGATTACTTCTAGGTCCTTGACCATATCGAACATATCATTACCACTACGCAGCTTAGGCTTCTTCCGGTTATCTGCCTCACCTCTGAAATGCTTCCCTCCTTTCTTTCTTACGGGATTGATCGGAAGAAATCTACGATGCCCCAGGTATACAACCTTTTTACATTTATCCAAAAAAACACTGTCAGTATTATCTAAACAGTGTGTGCATGCATTGTATCCCTTGTTTGTATGTCCGGAAATGTTACTAAGAGCAGGCCAATCATTGATGGTTACGAAAAGCAACGCCCGTAGGTCAAATGGCTTTTGTTCGTTCTCATCCCACACACGTACACCTGGTTTGCCCCACAATTGTAAGAGTTCTTCCACTAATGGCCTTAGATACACATCAATGTCGTTGCCAGGTTGCCTCGGGCCTTGGATGAGAACTGGCATCATAATGAACTTGCGCTTCATGCACAACCAAGGAGGAAGGTTGTACAGACATAGAGTTACAGGCCAAGTGCTATGACTGGAGCTCTGCTCCCCAAAAGGATTAAAGCCATCTGTACTTAGGCCAAACCATAAGTTTCTCGCCTCTCCTGCAAAGTCTGGAAAGTCTCTCTCGATCTTTCTCCACTGCGATCCATCGGCGGGGTGCCTCAACTTTCCGTCTTTCTTACGGTCTTCTTGGTGCCATCGCAAAAACCTAGCATGCTCTTTGTTTCTAAACAGACGTTTCAGCCGTGGTATTATAGGAGCATACCACATCACCTTAGCAGGAACCCTCTTACGGGGGGCTCGCCGTCAACATCACCAGGGTCATCTGCTCTGATCTTATACCGCAGTGCAGCATATCGGACATTCATCCAAATTCTCGTACTTCTCACCGCGGAAGAGGATGCAGTCATTAATGCATGCATGTATCTTCTGCACATCTAATCCTAGAGGGCAGAGAGCTTTCTTTGCTTCGTACGTACTCTCAGGCAATTCGTTATCCTTTGGAAGTTTTGGCTTCATTAGTTGAAGTAAACTCTCAAATGCCTTGTCAGTCACACCGTTCTGTGCCTTCCATTTCAGCAACTCCAGTGTGGTACCGAGCTTTGTGCTACCATCTTCGCAATTTGGGTACAACAATTTTTTGTGATCCTGTAACATGTTGTCCAGCTTCAACCTCTCCAATTTATTTTCACAGTCTTCCCTTGCATCAGCAATAACTCGGCCAAGATCATCATCGGGCTCTTCTGATGCCTGTTCTTGATCACCCCCTTCTTCTGCATTCTCTTCCATTGCAGTATCGTCGTATTCAGGGAACAAAGGATCTTCTTCTTCTTCTTCATCGTCTTCCATCACAACCCCTCTTTCTCCATGCTTGGTCCAACAATTATAGCTGGGCATGAAACCTCTCCGAAGTAGATGGCCGTGAAGGATTCTTTCGGAAGAATGTTCTCTGACGTTCCATAGAAATATTATAAGGAAAATAATGTTTGTGATAGTTGTTTATGGTTATGATGGAATATTATAGAATTCCATTCTACCCTTAGAAAACATTTTATAAGTTGAACAAAATGTTTTATGTTTGAAATATTTGAATTGGAAATACTTTTCTCTTTAATTTGATATATCATTTGAAGTTTTCTGAAAAGATTTGACTAAGTTATTAATTTATTATTTTTAAATGAATTAAATGATTAGGAAAAAGATTGCACACATAAAACTTGATCAAATGACTTTTGAAAACATCATAGATGAGTTGCATTTTTTATTTGGAGCATTTTGGTATATAACTTGTATTTTTTTGATTTTATGAATTATTTCTTATTTTTCTCAATTCTAAATGATTTAATTTAGTTAAAGAAAATATTAATTTTTAAAATTTATCAAATGTTTTTAAAAAATTGATAATCATTTAGATTATATTTTTCTCATCAATTTGGTATATTGGTTATATTTTTCTGATTAATAGAATTAAAATTATTGGTTTATTAATCTTATTTCATTTTCTGCCAATTTTAAATTGACAGGTGGGTCCCACCTGTCATAATCAGTTTTTATTAAAATAAAAATAAAAAAATGGACTAATGACGTCATAGTGACGTACAGGTGATGCCACCAATTCCCAATCCTCACAGTTGCTTCGCAATTGCGCAATGTGGAAGGAATTGATGCATTCCGTGGATGATGCTAGCTAGAGGAGACCACAACGAGTGCGGGGGTGACCGGGGAGTGACCGAATGGTCACCGGAGTTACCCCGGCAACTACCGGCGCGACATCCGGCGGCGGTGCACGGTGACACTATGATTTTGAGCCCAATAAATCGAACCAAAAATACTCCGAGGTTCCCCTCCTCACCGTGAAGCTCGTGGAGGCATCAGTGAAGCGAGCAGAGGTGATAATCGGCGGTGGCATGGTCTTCACCGTGGTGGCCGGACTCGGGGAAGACAACCCGATTCGGCCCACCCCAGGCTTCCCAGCTCCTGTGTGTGGTTGAGGAAGAAGAGGAGGTGATGACGGTTCCATAGGTGGCCTCGGTTGCTCGCGGGGTGACCGGAGACGGCGGCGGGAAGCGGCGACTGCCCGTGGTTAGGGTTAGGGTTTGGGTTTGATACAGAGAGAGAGAGAGAGACATCGAGTGTGAGAGTGAGAGTGAGGACCACGGCGTCGGGTCCGTGTACTTATCCTACACAGCAAGCGGTCGGAGAGGAGGTGGCACGGCGACGTCGGATGCGGTCGCACGCCTCTGGCCTTCTGGCCAGAGGTTGAAGAAACAATGATTTTATATTTTCAAGAAAACCCCCTATAATTTATTTATTTATTTATTACAAAGAGGTCCTTTTGGCTTTAAAACTGAGGATAAAACCTTGTTTTCAGGGTCTTCTTGTAAACAGAAAATTTAATAAAAAATATATTTGAATTCCTCATCAAATTTTACATCTCACCATGTTTTATTTTAGTGAATTTGAAGAATATCTATATTTTTTATTTAGGGTGCTAGATTAAGTGATTTTATTGTTTTCACTCTATTTTAATTATTTTATGGCTTTAAAATTATGCTTAGGCATGTTTAATAAAAGTTCACAAACCAATCACGTGGATACCAAGGTGGTGTGTTCTAATTGGACCATTTTAGATACAAATTCTTTTAGAAAATAATTTGGTAACATAACCTGATAATGTTTCTATGCACTGTTATGAGAATCACTTAATAGGGAATTTTCTTCTATGTCAAGCCAAATGATTTTAATGGTTGAAGGAACTTGTTTATCTGATATGTGGCTTTGTTATTTTCTTAATTGAAACTCCTAGCAAGTTTGGTTGACATTTTACTGAGGTATGTGTATTCTATGTTTGCTGTTTTCAGTACTTGATAAATGGAAAACATGTGTGGCTGTGGAATCTTATTTACTTGTTTTCCACATAGGTTCCAATTGTGGATAATTTCTAATGTTGTTTTAAACATGTAATCATTTACATGGTTATATGTAGATGAGTTTTTGTTATCATCTCTTAGTCTTACATGTGAAAAGGATTTGGAAAACAAGGTTTTAAGCTTGTTTTCATCTACCTCCACATATCAAGACATGTGGATGTAATGGCTTGTTATTATCCCATACTTGATAGTTATTTCCATTAAAAATATTATTATCAGTTCATCATCTCTTATGAGCTTGACAGAGGTTATTGGTTATCTATTATATCCTAATGATTTACTGGATAAATTCTTATGCTCCCTTACTGAGGCAGTGTTGCTTCCTGTGCTCTTCTGTTGCTTGATGTTCTTGTCTCTGGTTGCTACTAGTCTTCTGGTACTGCCTTTGACATTTGCAAGAAATATTAGCTCTTGGATTCCATCTTCAACTATCTCACCCTTGTGGTGAGAACAAACAGTTACTCCAAGCAAAGATTTTGCTTAGATGATTACATTAGGGTTTCTTGTTTCCTTGGTGTTATTCTTTCTATTGGTTGATGATAAAAGGAGTGTAGGTGTAGTTTATGACATCAGTTAGCCTTATGCATATAAGAAGAATCTGTTGACAAGTTTGCAAGGCTTGTCCCCAAATTACTTTTCATATACAAGAGACTGAGATGTACTAGGTTATTCAACCTTCTATTTGTTTGTGTATGACACTCAATTGTTTGAGTATACAAAAGTGATCTGTTAACAAGGTAATTAGTCTTGTTACCAAACTACTTCTATATAACACTAACATGGGAATATCACACTATTTCCAGAGAGTTATTAAGATCATATCCAGCTATAAGAGTTTCCAAATACTCTTATAGTAGGTTGGAGCAACACTTCTAGAACATTCTAGATAATCTTCTTGAAGATCTTCTTGTGGTAGTTCCTCCTTTCTTGTGAGTTTCTTCTCTTGCAGAATATCTTGGAGAAGATTGGGAAAAAAGATGATCTAGATAATTAAGGTAGATAGATCTTGATTTAAGAGTTAGTTCATGCTTTTATTATCCTTCCATATACTTTTTATTTTATTTTTCAAAAAATATGTACTTGTCTCATACATGATTAATCTTACTTAGTTTTCCATTCAATTCCTCTAATAGAGGTTATACTTGTTGTTATCCTTACTTGTATCCAGAGATACTTCAGGTGTAGAATTGTTGGATTTGAGTAGAGGTGTGAAATGCTTATGGAATGATGACTTAATGGTAAGTGGATCAAATGGTTCATTGAGGTGTTGAGATTTCATAAGTTCACTTGTATAAGATGATTGAAACAATGAACATGTAAAGCTTATTGGGTTTTAATGACTTATGTCATAGTTGTTATTTGTTTTCTCTGGTGTCATGATTTTACTTTATATTCTTCTCTTAGTTACTTTGTCATCCATAATTCAGATATAGGGGTTTGGGATTATTATATGTAATGATCCAGGTTTAACAGTAGTTTAAGAAAATTTATTTCTTATTTAAGACACTTCTTTTATAGTTGATGAGATATGTACATATTCGATAAATATGTTAATACAATTATTATGTCATTTTCCACTTGTGGGTTTGAGTTATCACTTATTTGTATCACTTGTGTTCTACTGAAACTTTGTTATTCACTTGTGATGGTTCACCTGATAATTATGAGATGGTTTATAGAGATGTTGTGGAAATGATTTGATAACTTAGGAAGTTGTTGTTTTATAGGAGATAACATCTCTGTTGGAGATGGTTCAATTATGCATTACTCATTTGTGGAAGTATGATCATCAGATATGTGATTTGGATACTCACCCCTCTTTGAGTTATAGTTTCCTAGTGAATTATCCCAAGTCACTTATAGACTTGTGGTTAAGGTGGTTGAGAGTTAGTGTTGGTCATAACCAACTATGGTTTATCTTATCAAGTGATTTGGTTTCTTAAGATACTTGTTATAAAGATCACTCCAAATGTACTCTTGACTAGATGATCTAGACCTATTTCATCATGTCAAATGAAACATTGGTCACTTAGGTTTGTTTAAACTTTCGCGCCAAAATTTCCCGTATTTTTAGATGCATGCTTTGCAAATGCACATATTAAATTTAGATCCTTATAACTTCCCAAACACTGGGATGTTACAGGTACCCAGATTTTTCTTGCCATCTTCGCAATTTGGGTACAACAATTTTTTGTGCTCTTCTAACATTGTCTCCAACTTCAACTTCTTGTTTTGACTTTCGCAGTTAATCTCATCACGAATGGCTCGACCTAAATTGTCATCAGGGTCATAAAAAATGAGCACTTCTTCATCTTCGTCTCCCCCCGTTGTCCTATCACCGTGTTCAGTGAACATAGGATAGTTTTCATTATCCTCTTCTTCTTTGTTGTCTTCCATTATAACCCCCTTTCTCCGTGCTTTGTCCAACAATTATAGCCGGGCATGAAACCGTTCTCAAACAGGTGGAAATGAATAGTTCTTGAGTTAGAGTAATCATTCATATTCTTACAGGCACTACATGGACAACACATAAAACCATTCGACCGCTTGCTTGCCTCAGCCACGTGGAGAAAATTATGCATGCCATTAAGAAACTCGGGAGAACGCAAGTCACTGTACATCCATTGTCGGTTCATCTACAATATATGAGTATATTAAAAACCATTCATTACACTACATCATAGACGAGTGACCAAATTAATTAATAAACATATCCATCAGATTAAAAGTAACGTACGGTACTGACCAAATGTAATACATAGTTCTCATAAAACATACACTCAAATTAACATACAACTGTCTACAAAAAATTAAAACCAACAAAAAATGCTATGAAAATCACAACTAAGGTAACTACTGAACCTACAACATAATGATACCAAGCCTCTTGATTAATGACATATTTCTAATCTTTTTAATCTTCAAGCACATCGCATCCATCTTGATCTGGTGATCATCGACGACGTCGGCAAGCTTCAAGTCCAATTTCATCTTCTCTTCTAGGCATTGTAGACGAAGATCTTGACTTCTTTTCAATTTTTCTTTAAAATCATTATTTTCTTTCTCAAATAAATTTATCATCTCCACCATAGGGTCGGTTGGAATTTCTGGTTCAACTACCTCCTAGATAAAATATCTATGTCAAGTTGGTCGGGATAATTGTCATGAAATGGAACGAAACGAAACAAATAGTTATAAAAGTATACCACATCCGAATCATAGACTGGACGAGGGCAGACGGGGACGGATATCAAAACCATGACACTGTACATAAAAAAACATACATGTAAGAAAATTATAAAGTAATATATATGCATCTATCAGATAAAATTAAGTTTTTTATATAAAACATAAAAACAAGTAGGCTCACCGAGGTGATGCCGGCTAGGAACGGCGCTGGCGATCGATGGCGGTGAGGACAGGGAAGATACTAAAACCAACAAAACATACTTTAATTTAAGCTCAAATTGCATATAAAATGAATGAAATCCCTAACTTAGACATTTCATCAAACACCTTGCTAGTACTAAAAAAATGGAACAAGTTAAACTATAGGAAATGAGCTAAATTAGGAACGCCGGAAGAAAGGATCATGTTGCTAACCCTTGTATAGATGGTTGCTGCTAATCTTAACAAAATGGTTGAGAAAAATGAAGATTTATTGGAGTGTGAGAGGAGAGAATTTTTTTTGGAAATGTGTTGGAATGAAATTTTGGATAGCTAGATGTGCTCTCAGGTGTGCTCGAGTTGAGAAATAGGCTGGAAAGTACCGGTTCGTATCACGAACCGGTTCTAAAGACCCCGAACGAACCGGTGTTGAAGGTTTCCGGAGCCCTGTGCTTAGAATCGGTACTAATTCGAACCGGTTCTAAAGACCCCGAACGAACCGGTGTTGAAGGTTTCCGGAGCCCTGTGCTTAGAATCGGTACTAATTCTACTTTTAGTACCGGTTCGTAATTGAAGAGGTACTAAAGTAAAATCTTATGGCCCTGTTTCTACTAGTGTTTAAGACGATGAGGCCGTAACATCGGTGCACGTACGGGAAGGGGAGGCTTGAGCATATAGTCGTTACAACATCTTCACCAACTCCTCCAACAATAGAACCCGATTAGCTTTCAACAACTGTGCCACTGCTGCACAATAACGGAATTTAAAAACGTAGTTACTAGGTTGGCGAGGGAATTTAGCCTCAATTGTAAACTTATTGCGAACCAGCCGAAGCGCTATGCTTTGGGCAGCAAACAAACTAAGCGATGTGGCTTGACTTTGGCTGGCGATTTATGAACTAAGTATTTAAGTACATGTACGCTTTCTCAATCTCATTTCTGGGTGTGGCATTTGAAAGTTTCATTGATGTATCCATGTCTGTTTCAACATAGTTCTCAGTTCTGTCAAGATTCAACATATGTTTCACGGTAGAAACAGGAACTGGATCCTAAAAAATGCCTTTACCAATTAGTGCAACAGAAGCAACACTTATGGAGCGACTCAAGTATTTAGCCAGTATCTCCTAAGACCCGAGATCTATTATTTAGCAATGCTCCGCTGAGATCACTACGGGAGAAGAGACAGACGCCGACGGCCAAATGTCGTCCCCCTCGGCGTAGGGGGGTCGATATGCTTGGTTCGTCCCGCCGTGGAACCTGCCCGTCGGCGTATGAACCCCCTCGGCGTATGATGAGCAAGCCCGACGGCCACCCTCGGCGTACGAACCCCCTCGGCGTAGCTCTCTGAAAAATAATGGGGCAGCCACGTGGCATAGTCTAGCCCGAGGGGGTGCCGTCGACATAGGGTATAGGGTCTACGCCGAGGGGGTGCCGTCGGCGTAGGGCTTATGGTCTATGCCGAGGGGGTGCCGTCGGCGTAGGCTCTCGTATTTATTTTCTCTCTCGTTAACAGAGTTTTATATAGGAGTGGTTGTACCTATATTGTTTTAATATAGTTTTATTTGTTTCCTATATGATTTTAATGTATTTATAAATTCTAAGTTAATAGGAGTACGTGGTTTTACCTCCGAATGTTAGTATCTCGCCACCCGCGTCCATGAAATAACAGGGTGAAATCTCCCGGACCCGGCCCTACGTACAACAAATTAATCTAAAATAAATAAATAACATACTTATTATATGATATACCTAAACATTAATATTAAATACATAAATGAATTTGTACGGATCCCGGGCCCCCGCAACCCCTCTTTTGGGAAACCCTAGAACTTACGACTGCGTCGTGTACCCCCATAGACGGGCATCGAAGGGCGGTAGAATAGTAGAACCTTCATTGTTTTATGCAAGATTAGGTGATAGAAACATGTAAGACAAGTGTGGCCCTAGACCTCCATTTCTAAAAAAAAAGTGTGGCCCTAGAATTCAAGAAGATTCATTGAGGTAGATCCGTAGCGGGAGTTTCGCGGTTTCTCGTAGCGATCCAATGAGAGGGAATCTTCCGAAGAGTTGGTCCATGCCATTGTTTTTATGATTCCTAGGGCCCACTAAAACACATCCAAGCAACTAGCTCCAATTTGCTACCCCATTTTGACATCGGTGTCGGTCGTAGTCTTATCAGGTTTTTTTAGTCTCCAGCAGGTCTAGGGTTTCACCTGAGAGGGGGTCTGGAGCGTCAGGATCCCACTACAAGCTAGGGTTTTGGATGGCAACTAGTTCCACATTGCTACCCCTATTCGACGCCGTTACCGCGTTTATTCGTATAAGTCCGGTATTTCTCCAGCGGGTCTAGGGTTTCACCGGAGGGGGGCTACGGAGCGTTCGGATCCTGACACAAGGTAGGGGGTGCCATACCATGTTAGTATATGTGTGTTGTGTGTTTTGGATGGCAAATATTTCACTCTGGGGTGTGACCCACTTCACCGGCATCCACTTCTCTCTAGAGAGTTTACATGCGCTTATAGGCTTAAAATCCCGTATGGGATGAAACATCGGGAATCTTCCGAAGAGTTGGGTTCTACCTTTGTGTTTTGTGTTACTATGTCCTACCCAAACACATCTAAGCAACTAGTTCCACATTTCTACCCCCATTCGACGCCGTTACCGCGTCTATTCGTATAAGTCCGGTATTTCTCCAGCGGGTCTAGGGATTCACCGGAGGGGGCATGACCGTTCGTAGCTAGAGGTTGAATATTGAGAAACTCTTGGTGTATCTATGATGAAATAGGTATTTGTGTACCTAAAAATGATTTTTTCCAAAAATCATGAGCAAACTATGAGGTAGCTGTAGTTCAAATTTGACCAGTTTCCAACGGAATCGGCAGAAACTTGTGTTTTTCAAAAGAGGTGGATGGAAACCTTTTCATATGAAACAAATTGTATATTTGTGCATATAACATGGTATAATATTTAAAAAAAATTATAGCTCTCAAGTTTTGCAACATATTTGTGGTAGGTCCTTCACAAAAAAACCCATTTTTACTCTCGAAAAATGGAAAATGTTTTTTTTCTTCAATGAAAATGAAAACTTCCTCCGTCAACATTGTCCGTACTTCCAAGATGCATTTTTTTGTGAAATATGGGAACATTTGAACAAACTATGCCATGGATATGACCTTAACACCCGTCATTTGGCCCGAAACCCAGGAATGTTCGGAGGAGATAGCTCATTTTTTGGTGTATACTAGTACCTATATAATGACACCACGCGAAGGCCTTGCATCATTTTGGGTTGTTTTGAATTTTTTGGAATTTTCTAAGCCGGTTTAAGGAAAAAGTCAAGGCGGGGGGCATGACCATTCGTATCTAGGGGTTGAAAATTGAGAAACTATTGGTGTATCTATGATAAAATAGGTATTTTTGTACCTAAAAATTATTTTTTCCAAAAATCATGAGCAAACTATGAGGTACCTGTAGTTCAAATTTGACCAGTTTCCAACGGAATCGGCAGAAACTTGTGTTTTTCAAAAGAGGTGGATGGAAATCTTTTCATATGAAAAAAATTGGATATTTGTGCATATAAATGGTCTAGTATTTTCAAAAATTATAGCTCTCAAGTTTTGCAACATATTTGTGGTAGGTCCTTCACAAAAAAACCCATTTTTTACACTCGAAAAATGGAAAATGGTTTTTTTCTTCAATGAAAAGAAAAAAAAAGTCTTATATATGATGAAAAATATTATATGGATGTCATATTTGAATTTCTCTCATTTTTCTAATCGATATAGACATATTATTTGTCAAATTTCGATTTACGGATTTATAGATATGAATTTTTAAATATTAAATAGAAAAGGCAAAAATATTAATTATTATTTAAATTAAAGATTATTTGAATTCAAATTTATTACTCCCTCCGATCCATATTAATAGGTGCCCAAGTGGATGTATCTAGACATGTTTTATTGCTAGATACATCCACTTGAGCACCTATTAATATGGATCGGAGGGAGTACTAGTTATTATTTTTTACTTAAATAATTGTTTGAATTCACAAAATAAAAGAGTGTGACATTGATGGTCCAAGGGTTAAGGTTAACAGGATAGATTGGATAATATTAGCAACAACACATCCGTTGTTTCTAGGTAGCTCACAGGGAAGGAACTACGAAATTAAGTGTGCTGGGGCTGGAGCAATCTCATGATGGGTGACCGATCAGGAAGTGTTAGTAGAAACGACTAATTTAGATTAAAATAAAAAATGGTTAAATATAAAGATAATTGTGACTATAGTTTGATTAAGTGGTTAAATAAGTGAAATAAAAAATTAAGAAAAAATTCGCAAAAAACAATTCAAAAAAAAATTTAAAAAAAAATCAAAATTCCTCTCGTGCCTACACCGAGGGGATGCCGTCGGCGTATGGGCCCCTACGCCGAGGGGATGCCGTCGGCGTAGCCTCTGACCAGGCCAGCAGGGGCCTCCATGTGGCCCTCAATACGTCGAGGGGGGAATCCTGGCCGTCGGCGTTCGTAATCCGTCGAACGGATTCCGTTCTGACAGCAGTGGGCCCCACCGAAGCATACACTGACGGGGAACTCTATGCCGACGGCCAAAGTGCCTACGCCGACAGGGGTGTACGCCGAGGGGGGCCGTCGGCGTATACCTACGCCGAGAGGGATCTGGCCTACCCCGAGGGCCGTAGGCCGTCGACGTCTTGGACGATTCCGGTAGTGGATCCAACTAAAGGTCCAAACCTGTATTTTACTTATATTAAAATCCATTAGCCGAGCCTCGTTGCCATCTAGCTCTCGACGCCGGTGGTCGCAATTGATAGATGCAGGGTCCGAGGGTCCTCCTATTATTGCCTTAACCTATTGCAGCATCGAACCATCCATGCGAGTCGTTTGCTAAGATCTACAGTACATATAGAGAAAAGTTGGTTCAAGAAATTGACCAGAACCAAACTAACAACAAAGTAGCGCTATTACGTACTAGCTGTCATAGCAGGAACAGCAATAAACTGAATAATCATTGGTACTTGGTAGTACTACAATATATCGGCATATAAAAATAGGCATGTCTCGGAACATTTGCAATACCAAAGGTCCCTCCGGCGTCTGCAAACGGGACGTCCCTTTGTGGGCCAAGATGAGCCGTTTCATCCCTACATTCCATGACGAACTTCAGAAATCGGGATGGCCTTGGTGACGATCTCCATTGCCACGGTGACGTCGCACCTGACGCTGAATACGTCGTCCTTGAGGTAACCCGATCCCTCGAGCTCGTTCCTCTTGATGAGACCATAGCCCTTCGTATCTTCGCCTCGGGAGAAGCTGCACAGCGGGCTCGCCTGCATGCTGCACGATGGCACAGGGTTCCCATATTGGTCGAGCAAGCTAATCTTGAAACTTGCTCTGACTTCGTCGACAGTAGTACTGCGATCACAATGCAGGGAGATGTATATCATATCGTGATCGCTTAAGAAGCGACTGTCGGGATAGTAGCGAAGACACCAAAGATGACCTCGGACGGCAAACGTCTCGGACGCAAAGAACTTGCCGTTGCCGAGACCCTTGGTGCGGGAGTAGCCGTCGATGCGGAGGATGTGTGACCCGGACTCGACGTCCGGGGCGATGATAGCCGACGGAGGATGCAAAAGAGTTGGACATGGCGAGGCTTTTAGGAGAGACGCAAAACGGGTACTTAGGGTAGAAACAAACGGGGGATGAAGAATGACAGATGAGAGGGGACTCGTGAGGATGTACTGTGAGGTCGCGACACTTTGTATTCCTGACGCGCGTCTCACGCGCGTTGGATCCGCCGATGGAGGAGACGCGCACGTAGTACGATACTAGTGTGTGTGTTTTCCAAGTCCACACATCAACGAGCGCATATGCATGGTTTGAAAGCATTATTGATTAATTGGCCGGTTGCAGCAATGTGAATGAAGGCTAGCTCTCCTCGACTTCTTCCAAATTTAAAAAGTTTGCTACTCCCTCCGTCCTGGTGTATAGGGCACAATCTCAAAAACATGTAGTCCCATCTATTAGGCACATTTTGCATTAATTCTCTTCTAATTAGTGGGTGGTTGGCTTTCTTCACTCCTCTCCACCAATGCATGTAATGTTTAAACCCCAATGAATGACTACCTTGGGCCTAGAGAATTGCTATATGTGCCCTATACACCAGGACGGAGGGAGTAGTAGTAGTAGTTTCCAAGCCGGTCATTATTGATTGAAACCGTTAGGGATCCTATGAGTACTCCGAGACAGTGCGTGAACAGACTCTATATAAAGAGCCAAAGACACACGTTGTACAGATCGAGCTTTGCTGTCAAACTTTCTAGGCCCCTGCACCGCTCTCTGTTCCTGAATTCCTCATGGCGCCCAAGCGCAAACACAAGTCTGCCAGCCTCGGCAAGACCACGCCGACGCCTCCGGTGGCGGCCAAAAAGAAAAGAATGCGGAAACCGAACCGCACGTCGTCGAGCAGCGTGTGGACGACGCCGAAGAAGGGGCTGCTGAAGCTCAACTTCGACGGGTCTTCCAGGACCGACACCTCGAGCATCGGGGGAGTCTACCGCAACAGTAAGGGCCGCTTCGTCTTAGGATTCGCGCAGCGGATCGGCAAGGTGACAAGCTCCGTGGCCGAGCTCGTGGCGCTCAAACGCGGGCTCGAGTTGGCGCGGAAGAACGGCTGGCGGAAGATCTCCGTAGAGGGCGACACCAAGATGGTGGTCGACGTCGTCAAGAATCGCGCGGTGTTCCGGTCGAAGGAGGACGCGAAGCAGTGCAGTGAGATCGTGGCGCTACTCCCGCGGTTCGGCAAGGTGGCTGTGTCGCACGTGCGGCGAGAAAGAAACAGGGTGGCCGACGCCTTCGCCAAGCTCGGGCACAAGGCGGAGGCGCTGAAGGTGTGGCGCCGCGTTCCACCGGAAGGGGTGCTCCTACACCTTCGCCGAGATGCAAGTCCAAGGGGGAAATGAAACAGCCACGGCGTACGCGCGGGCGGTCGCACACGTACGAAAATATTCGTACTACGTAGCTTGATCTGTAATAATGGCTTGGAAAGGAAAATTGATTTGACAGTTTGGTGTTCTGATTCGTCGCTCCTGTTTGCGTTGGGTTTTCTGAATAATTGCTCTAAAGTTCTAGAGTACTCGGAATTGCTAATTTGCGGTACACTTTACGAAAATACTTGTGGAAATTGAAGGTGCCACTGAAGATTAAGATCTTCTTATGGTTCCTTAATAGAAGGGTTATTTTAACTAAGGACAATTTGATTAAGAGAAATTGGCATGGTTGTAAAAAATGTGTTTTTTGCGATGCAGATGAGTCTGTA
The DNA here is from genome assembly GCA_028641055.1 of Alopecurus myosuroides. Lineage (NCBI taxonomy): Eukaryota > Viridiplantae > Streptophyta > Magnoliopsida > Poales > Poaceae > Alopecurus > Alopecurus myosuroides. Next base: position 661,496,200 of record CM054057.1, read on the forward strand.
GAACACTTCTTTATAACATGTCCTTTTGCCCGTGATATTTGGCGTTTGATTCACTTTACTTATAGCATTTATCCACCTACTAGCATTGCGAATATGTTTGGTACTTGGTTAAATGGTATTGATAGGAAAACAAAAGCACGAATACGAGTTGGTGCGGCTGCTTTCCTATGGGCAATTTGGAATTGCCGTAATGATGTGGTTTTTAACAGACAAACGAATATTCACTTTTTGCAGGTTGTAAACAAGGCGGTCTATTCTATCCAGATGTGGGCTTTTCTTCTCCCTCTGGATCAACGAGGACTTATGGATTCCGGCTGTGCTCGACTGATGGCGGTCGTTCGGGCTATTTACAGCCAGGCTGGGTGGCTTAATGCTAGGCGAATTAATGCGTAGTTCGTCCTTGTTTCGGTGGCTAGTCTTTGTGGCCACGCTTTCGGACCCATGATTGTAATAAGCTACTTGCTACATGCTTTGGTTGTTTTTCGAATTTGATTAATAAAAAACCGGCTGTGTGCATCATTTTGATGCAGAGGCCGGGGCCTAGGCTCCCATTTCTAAAAAAAATGCATACTTGCTGTACAGATCTGCATAGGTCGAAGATGGTCTTCAACTTCTGAAAATTTAGATCCTTTGGTGGACTCCATAGAACACGATCGCGGAGGCCCCTTGGAATAAGCCGTGTTCATCTCTGCAAACAAGTTCTACAAGAAACCATGAAGAGTCCATTTACTCCTGTTATTTCTAGAAGAACAGCAAAAAAGTTGAAACAGAAATAAAAAACAAAAGACAAATCTTCTCAGGGAGTGCCCCTTGGTGGCACAAGATCCCTCAACAGGGTCCATACCAACCACCCTCAGAGTGGTATTGTTAATGGACCCAGGGTTAGAACAAAATCAAAAAAGTTATTATGATAGGTGTTTTCTTGAATTGCAGAGGGGTGGGCAAGTGAGGTTTTGCCACTAATAATATGATTGATCTAATCAGGGAGTTTGATTTTGACTTCATTGGTCTACAAGAAACCATGAAGAGTGTTGTAGGTCCTGAAGTGTGGAGAAAGTTTGATCCTAATAACCAATATCTTTGGTTATGGTCTCCTTCTGTTGGTAGATCTGGAGGCATTCTCTGTGGTGTCAAATCCTCTAGGTTTGATATCATTAATGCTTCAGTGGATAGGTTTTATGTTAAAGCAGATGTGTTGGATGAGAAAATTAATAAAAAAGATTACTCTCATGGTGGTTTATGGTGCAGCACAGGACAGGGATAAGACTGATTTTCTAGCTGCTTTTGCTAATGCGTGCTCTCTTTTGACTCTTCCATCTTTGATTGGTGGTGATTTTAATATTTTGCGTTTTGCTTTTGAGAAAAACAAACCTGGAGGGGTTTCTAAGTTCTCAGATGTTTTCAATTCTATCATCAAGAATTACTCACTTAGGGAGGTGGACATGTCTGGGGGTCTGTATACTTGGACCAATAATCAAAAGAATCCAACTGTGGAAAAGCTAGATAGGGTTCTTATGTCTTCTGATTGGGAAAACATCTTCCCCTTGACAAATGTTAGGAGAAATCCTAGAGTCATCTTGGACCATAATCCTTTGATTGTGGACACTGGAGAGGTAGTGACTCCTAAAAACAAAGAGTTTAGGTTTATGAAAGCTTGGACATCACATCCTGATTTCTTGGAAAGGGTTCAGAAAGCCTGGATGGTAACTGTCCCCTGTGTGGATAGTGTATCAATAATCCAGACCAAGTTGAAACGTGTCAAAAATAGCTTGAAAGGCTGGGGTGCAAATATCAGAGGTGATGCTATTAGGTTAATGAGAGATTTATCTGAGGAATTGAATAAACTAGAGCTGTTGGAGGAACAATTCACCTTATCAACAGAACAGTTTGAGAGGAAAGGCTACATTCAGAGTGAGCTATTTAGGCTTTGTGAAGAGGAAGAGAAATTCTAGCAGGAGAGATCTAGTGAACAATGGTTGTTACAGGGAGACTCAAACTCTGCTTTCTTTCACAGAGTTGCCAATGGAAGGAAGAGAAAAACAACTATGTACTCTTTGGTTAATGGGGATCAATGCATACAGGGGACTGAGGAGCTGCTTGCTCATGCCACTTCTTATTACAAGAACCTCTTTGGGCCTGGGGAAGGTAATCTCATGAGGTTCTCTGTAGGTATTTGGGGGGCGGAAGAGATGTTATCTGACACTGATAATGCTGTTATTGATGCTGCATTTACTGAAAAAGAAATAAAGGTAGCCATTGACTCTATGGTTAGGAATAAAGCTCCTGGACCTGATGGGATTCCTATTGAGTTCTTTCAGGTCTCATGGGACATTGTTAAAGCTGATGTAGTACAGCTATTCAATGATTGGTATGTGGGTAAGCTTGGGCTTTACAGATTGAATTTTGGCATGATCATCTTGCTGCAGAAGACCCCTGATGCAGACTGCCTTCAGAAATACAGACCTATTTGCTTGTTACAGGTCCTGTACAAAATCATTACTAAGGTGTCCACCCTCCGGATGGAACCTTACATGGACAAGCTAATCTCAAAATGCCAGATTGCATTTATTAAGGGCAGAAACATCATGGATGGAATCATGTCTCTCCATGAAATCTTGCATGAGGCTAAAAGGAAAAAAACAACAGGGTGTGGTCTTTAAAATTGACTTTGAAAAAGCCTATGATAAAGTAGACTGGCCTTATCTGATGCATTGTGTTTCCTTAAAAGGTTTTAGTACACTCTGGAGGAGATTGATTGAAGAGATCATCAAGGATGAGACTTTGTGTGTTAAAATCAATAATACTAGGGGTAAGGACTTTGGAAGTCACAGGGGGGTTAGACAGGGAGATCCCTTTTCTCCTTTCCTGTTCAATCTTGCTGCTGAAGGGCTGGCCAAGCTTATTCAACAGGCTCAGGGCAGTGGTTTGATCTGTGGACTGGTGCCTCACTTGGTTGCGTGTGGAGTTGCTATATTCCAATATGCTGATGATACACTGCTGATGGTTCAGGATGAGATTAGTCAAGTCAGGCAACTCAAGATGATACTTTACTTGTTTGAGGCTATGTCTGGTCTCAAGATCAACTTCATGAAAAGTGAATTGTTCATGGTTTTGGAAGACTCAAACAAAAGCATCATGTATTCTGATATGTTGAACTGTCAAATTGGACATTGGCCTATGAAATATCTTGGAGTCCCTGTCTGTGGCTCCAGGATATTGGTGGCTGATCTAAAACCTCTTGTGGAAAAATTGAGCAGAAGATTGGAAGGTTGGGTTGGCAACAATTCTTCTATTGGTGGAAGACTGATTCTGATCCAGTCATCACTTAGCAGTATCCCCATTTACCACATGTCTATGTATCTGCTACCTGCCACTTGTTTGGAGCAGATGACCAAGATAATTAGGAGATTTTTTTGGCAGGGGGCCAGTACTAAAAAGAAATATCATATTGTTCGATGGAACTTAATCAATAAACTCAAGGAAAAAGGGGGTTTAGGCATCAAAGATTTGAGACTGTTCAATATTAGTCTCCTGTGCAAGTGGTGGTGGAGATTGGAAATGGAGGAAGGACTGTGGCAAACTTTGGTAAAGCACAAGTATGGAATTACACATGGTATCTGGCGAATTAAGATGAGACAACAGGATTCTCCTGTGTGGAAGGATTTATTAAAAGTTAAGCATTGGTATTTGCAATGTAGATCAATGATGATTGTTGGGGGGAATGAGACAGATTTCTGGCATGATCAATGGTGCGGCCCAACACCATTCTGTGAAAGATTTCCAGAATTGTTTCAGGTGTGTACACTCCAGGTGTGTACCATTAGAGAGATGGCTGACAGAAACTGGCAGATGGATTTTAGGAGGTGGATGGATGTACAGATGCAGCAGCAGGCGTCAGTCCTGCGCAGCTTACTCATGACTGTGGCTCTGGGGGAAGGCCCTGATAAACCCAAATGGAAACTCACCAAATCTGGAAAGTTTACAGTCAAATCAATGTATAAAAAGATGTCTTCCTCTAATGTGGACATATCTTTTTCCCATTTGTGGAAAGCCAAGATCCCTTTGAAGATCGAAGTTTGGCTCTGGCTAATTTGGCATAACTCTATTGCTACCAAAGATAATATGAAAAAAAGAAACTGGAAAGGAGATTTCTCTTGCAGTTTTTGTTATGATCTTGAAACAATTCATCACCTTTTCTTTGCTTGCCTGTTGCTACTTACATGTGGAGTGTTATTTGCTCGGTTTTTGGAGCCTTCAATAGACCTACTAATTTCACACAATACTTTTGGTGGATCTCTTCTTATTTTTCAGCACGTTTAAATTTGCATGTTGTTGGGATTGCTGCCTTGTGCTGGGCAATCTGGAAAACTAGGAATAATGCATGCTTTAATAAGAAATTCATTTCAGCCCCTGTTGAGCTGATCTGTTACTTTTGCGCTTTTCTTCGTTACTGGGCAGGTCTTCAAAATGCAGAAGGAGATAGGAACCAGTTGGAGGCAGGAGCCAGGATGATCCAGGACGCTGCTTTGGCACAGCATGCCCACAGTCAAGCTCATGGAGACAGATTGATTGAAGCGGACGCCACCTCGGATGAAGAAGTCGACGTTGTTGGTTGATGACCGCCTTAGTTTGTGCTGGAAGATCTTGAGCAGTTCGCGTCGTTCTTAAAACTCCCCAAGGATTCAGTACTGATCCTTTTCTGCCTGCGTGCAGCTAGATGTTCTGCTTTAAACTTCCTCGGGCCGTTTGTGCCCCGCTCCGTTACTTGCATGATACTTGCCTGTGTGGCTGGGTTTTCTGAGCTCTTTAAAGGGGGTCATCTCCTTCCTTCCTTGGAGGGGAGAGTGTGACCTGTTTCCTTTTGCTCTTACCCAGGCCGTTTTCGTTTCCTCTTTTTCAGTTCTTTTGTTTTTGGGGTTTGTAAAAGACTTTGTTCTGTTCTCCGTTTCGGTTAATGGAACCCGGCTGTCGTCGTTTGTAAAAAAAAATCTCTGCAAACAACTCCAACAACGCATTTATTCTTTGTCTTGTCCAGGACACCATTAGCAAATTGAGTCTCAACATTTTTTCGATAAAGTTTATTATGTTAAGATCGACAAGATATAGGGTAGTACACTTGATTAGATTTATTATGAGTTTTTTTTTAGGTTAATAGCAGTCAATCGTACTTCCCGATTGGAAATTTGGAATGGCTCCGTTTCTTTGTACAGAGTCCTTTGCCGGGGCAAAAGCGGCGAGACAAAGGAAAACAGGGGAAAGGGGGGGGGGGGGGGGGGGGGGGGGGGGGGGGGGGGGGGGGGGGGGGGGGGGGGGGGGGGGGGGGGGGGGGGGGGGGGGGAATGAGCTCGCTAGACCGCTAACACGCTAACATGCTAACACAAAAGCTGGGGTCTCCCTAGGTCACTTGAGTGAGAAAAAGCCCTTTGTTGGATCGCCTCCCAGACCAAATGCGCCACCCTGTCTGGCTGCAGCGCGGTGTTTCTGAAAACTCTCATGGTGTAGATGAATGCACCACTTGCCTCCCTTTTCTTTTCTTTCAGCATTCTACTGATCAGAACGTCCCAGCAGCTGTTTATCGTGAGGCATGTGGCGGGGGAAGGCAAACTTACTGAGCCATTCCAAGTGAAAATCATTTCTCTAATAGCCCTTGAGAAACTGCACTCAAGCAGGAGGTGCTGAACCGTTTCTGGATAAATTCGGCAAAGCTTGCAGATCGGGTCATGGGGCCACCCCCCGATCGCCAAGCTATCTGGTGTGAGGATCTTTCTGGGGAGCGCAAGGCAAGCAAAATAACAACACTTCGGCTCTGCATGCGCCCGCCAAATCTTTGTTGCGCGGAAGGGATGGCAAGCGCCGACGAACTGGCATACTTGACAGCAAATTAGATATAACACTTAAAAAATAACAACGATATTCAAACACCGCCATTCACACGAATTACCGATGAAGGTCAAAGTTGTGACCCTGTAGCTCACGTTATTGAAATAGCACAGCACCACCACATAACTCGAGCATAATGTGGTGTCACTTCTCTTGACCACAATATATATTCAGTCTATCTAGTCTTTGTTAAAAACCTTATGTAATCCCTCTATGCATCAGACCAGTATTGCATGAGTCAAGTAGGCTTAGAAAAATATTATTGAGCTTAGTGGCATCATAACACTCAAATTATTCCATAACGTCTTTAATTGAGACTTGCAAATGTTTTCTGGCTTAGCTAGCTAGCAGTAAAGGGACTATGAAAGAAAAGCAATATGTAGAACTTCTGGCTTAGCTAGCTAGCAGTTTTCTATGCCTAGAAGAGTGATCATGTAGGACTTCTCACAACTTGCATTCCTTTCATGGTTACACTTGTTCCTTTTCTGCCGTATAGATGGCAGGGTAGATGGTCCATGATTTGTACACTGTCAAAGGGCGGTGAAGACAATGTAGGCAAAGCCCCGTTTGATTTGTTTGTTTGTACGGGACCTCCCCTACTGAAAGTAAAACATAATCTACACATCACTGGATTTGTTTCAGGAATAAACGAGAGGGCGCAGCCCTCCGGCTACGGAAACGTTGCTTTGGGCCGGTCCATTATAGGCCAGTTTTCTATGCCAAGAAGAGTGATTGTAGATTCATAAATTGGTTGATTTTTATGCAAAAAATGGATCCCTCGAACAAAGGATTGTTTAGAGTACTCGGTAAATGGACTATATATATTTCATTTTTGTTTGCTTGGGGTAGCATTGCAGGTTGTAGATTTATAAATTGCATGTTCATCAACACCTGTAGCACCATGTTCTTCAGCTTCACTGCCATATTGATCAGCGACAATAGCTAGTTAAGCTGGACGACATCAACAATGAAGATGATGTGGAGCTGACAGCAAAGTAAGGGATGAGTTCACGATCTGGAGCTGCTTCCAAGCTTGATCAGCCAAGGAGAGGGCCTGGGCCGATCCTGAGGCGGTGGGATCTGCGCTCCCGGGATGCCCGGTGACGATATGCTCCTCGATTTCAAACTCCCGGAGTACGATGCTGCTGTTCCTGGGTGAGTACTGAATCTGCTCCTATGACCTGATGAGATATTTTGTACGACCTGGTGCGATCCTGTGCATGACCTGATGCAATCTTGTGCTAGAACTGGTGATCTTCTGCTCCTAATGCTTTGACGGAACTGATCTGCCACTGATGCTAAGCAGGAACCGGACAGTGGGAGGCAGCACCAAGACGTGGGCGAGGAGACTAGGCTAGACGCGCACGGTGGAGTAGAAGAAGACGGCTTGTGCGCGGCCTCAACGCAGAGGGTCGGGACGAGCAGAGCGGCGAGGAGGCGGAACGCGCGGCTCCAGCTCGCGATCGAAGCGGCGTCGCCCCCTCCCCCCATCGAGGAACAACAGTTGCCGAAGGTCGCCACAGCGGCGGAAGATTCTGGGCGAGGCGAGGCGGCGAATCCGGGCGAGGCGAGCTGCTGCGCTTGGGCGAGCCGACGGATCTGCGCGGGGCGAGCTGCTGCGCCTGGGCGACCCGAGGCGAGGAGAAAGACGCGGACGCGCGATTTGAAATTTGTATCGCTGGGACTCATTCAGTCTGGATGGCATCGATTGTAATTTGTGTGATTTGTAGGGGTAACCTGGTCATTTATACGTTTTTTCTTGTTTGCCGGAAATCTCTTTAACGTCTTATATTTCGTAACGGAGGGAGTAGAAAACTAATATAATTGGCCAAACGTATAAACTAAATATGAATTGACTCATCTTGTATTTTTTTATTTGAATACTATTTTGCTTGGATTTTTTTATTTTTTTTGGTGTCCCTTCATGGCAGAGGAAGACCAGGGCTGAGGCAGTGTAGAGGGCACTAGACGGTGGCCGTTTCGTACGTTCAAAGGGAAAAGGAAAAAATGTTGCGCATACCACCGAGTTCGCGGTCGATCGGACACGTCCCGGATGTGGCTCAACGTGCTGCCGGCCGAGGTGCTTTGGCAGTTGGCAGCTAAAGCCGGACGCCAAGGGAAATAATTAAGGAGAAATAGCGCATGGAAATGTTTCTGAATACACACTATAGTTCGGTCGTAGTTTTCGTACCCGTACGGTGCGATATGTGATGCATGCTGAGTCGTTGATACGCAAATTCGTAATAAAAAAAAATCGTGTATATATGCACGCTCCACATTTTCGCAGTAGCACTTTGTTGGGAGAAGAGCATTTATGTAAATCCAACCAAATTGTTTGCAAACATGAGGATTTAGATGCAATTAAGATACGAAGATAACAATGAAAGTACTAGCAGATCTCTTATATGCCACGGATAACATTTGACTGCAGTAGCTGGCATTACTACAATATATCGGCAGTGTTTCTCCACCGAAATACAGTACTAAAATAACAATGACTAAAGAGAAATAGAGCCACGAAACTTAGCACTGGGGCAAGGCCGCCGCAAGGGGCCAAGGACGGAACTACGGATTGTCCACCGGCCCAGGCAAGCCAAAGGTCTCTCCAGGGAATTCAGGCGCCGCGGCGAACTACAGGAACCGGGATTGACTTGGTAGAGATCTCCTTTGCTGCCACGCTGACATCGCATCTGACACTGAAAACATCGTTCTTCAGGTAAACCGAGCCTTCCAGTTCGCTCCTCCTGATGAATTCATTAAAGCCCCACCCAGTACTAGCAGTAGCACCTTGTCCACCACTGGTAGAGAAGCTGCGCAGCGAGCTGGTCCTGCTATACGACGACACCATGTTACCGTCATGATCCAGCAAGCTAAACGTGTATTTGGCTTTGACCTCATCATCGCTAGTGTAATCAAGACGCAGGAAAAGAGATATCCAATCCGAACAGCTTAAGGTGGCACCGACCGGGTAGTATTGAAGGTACCAACGATGCCCTCCGATTACAAACTTCTCGGACGAGATGCATTTGCCGTTGCCCAGACCCTTGGTGTGGGGGTAGCCGTCGATGCGGAGGATGTGCGACCCGACAGAGTGGGCAACGATGGCTGAAGCTGTCACTGACGGTTCGTCGCCGCTGCCACCAACGGAAACGGCGGAGATGTTGGCCATGGCGAGACTGTTAATGTATACTGGAGTACTGTAGGTAGGAACAATGGGAGGTGGAGAATGGCGGATGGGAGAGGGGGCTCTATAGGTTGTTATATAGTACTGTGATGGCCGCTCGTTAGACTTTCTTGCGCTAATTACTCACGCGCGTCACACGAGCAGTCGAACGGCTCGATCGAGGAGACGACCGCGCACGCGTGCATCAACTGCATGCGCGGTAGTATCAAACGAATCGCCGGTGTTTAATCGCCTTGGTCCAGCGACCTTGCACGCGGGACTGCGGGAGAGCAATACGCTGAAGTGCTCTTCGGTTTCCCCGACGCGGAAATGACTTTTACGTTACTATATATATGCGTCATATTGGGTATTTTTATGTCAGTTTTTCTGTTATGATTCATCATGAACGTAAATTTATCATACATAACATAATTTTTCTTTATGTATCAGCATAATAATTGTGGGTGCAAAATAAGTTTTTCTGCACCATGTGTGCTAAATAGGGTGACAATATTATTCCAATTATATGTTCAACTCGCCGTGAAAATTGTAGCCATTTTTTTTAAAATAATACATTTTTATTACTACTAGGAAACATGCCCATGCGTTGCAATGGGAGATAAAAATGTGCTTCAGCATATCCGACATTAAAGATAAATAATGCTTCGGTTTATTTTTACAAGGACAAATAACTGAATCATACATATTGCATTAAAAGAATAGCTCACGTAATAAATGAACCAGAGGATTTTTTGTGAATACAATTTCTCTTTATTACAGATAATTGACTATTTAAATTTTGGAATATGGTGTAAAAGCAAATCTCCATATGAATACCTCATAGTAGGAAAAAAATCATATGGACACAATATACGATATGCATTAGCTTTTCACCAATATATTCAGTACCTATCACATCAAGAGAGGCAAATATACATTCGGTTTCTTTTTCTTTTATTTTTTGCGGGCAAAGTATATTGGGTTTGTATTTGAAGATGGGTGTGTCATGAGGATGTATTGTACTATGGTCGGTTGGAGTCTCATTGCTTGCCTTATTTGGTTCCTTTGTCTTATTGAGAGACGGGAGTGCCAGAGGCCACTCTACCAAGTCAACAATATTACAATTATGAGAAGTATTGAAATCATCCATAAAACCCAATGTGCTATTATATTGTACATCAGAAAAGCTTCTTTATTCTGTCAACTCACAAACATCTTCAGGATTACCAACCCTGCACTTGATGACATTATTTTTGTCACAAAATTCATACAAGGATTAAAGAAAGAAATCTGATGGGCCATAAATTTGCATAAACCTAGAACGGTTGACGTGGCTATTTCTCTTGCTCAATTGCAAGAAGTTCAATTGGCTGAGAAGGGTAACAAGCCTTCTTACAAATAGTGCAGGCAGAGGTTTGGTTGCTGAACATTCTAGTGAAGCAGTCGTAACTTGCTTCCAACGATTGTAGCGGCAACGCCTTCCTCTATTGAGAGTCCAACTCCCAGGACTGGTTGACAAATTTTCAGAATATGCACCTCCCCTGCAGTGTCCAAGAGGAGCAGACTGATTGCAAACTGATGCGAGTTGTTTTGCACCTGCACATGTTAGTATTATTCTGCTCAGCTCAAAGATGTTGTTTGCGATTAGGTTTGGAGGACAATTCTCATTGTTCTGTCACTTTACAGTTCTAATTGGCAGTGTAGTTCCACCTTCCTGCAGGTGAACTTTCGTTTTACTGAATCACAGGGATAAAGGAGTCTGATATTCGATTAGCTACACCATGCCTGTGGGGCTTTTATGAGATAAAAAAGATGACTCAGGAGGAGCAACCATTGCTGCATGATGCTAAACTAACCCCATTAGCCTTGGGCATTGGACTGCATATACGTACATAACACACAAGTGCTAGTGGAATCGATCTACATAAGTGCTCTGTCACGGACGCACTGTCTCCTCTATTGATCTGCGTCGCGCTGGCGGCTCATGCCATGGTGGTGGCCAAAGTCGTGCCTACTGCTGCTATCGCAAGTCTTCCGGCCGCCGGCGCAGAGAGCAGCGACAACCTTAATATACTGATAGTTGCACCGTGCCAGTAAATCCTCCCAACTATTCGGCCGCCTGCCCGACCGATCGATCACCATGGCGGAGGCAGAGCCCTAAGCGCATGCGCGTTGTCATGTTCCCGCGGCTGGTGCACGGCCAAGACTCCTTCACCACTTCGGTCTCCAACCATCGGTGTCCTCCTCCACCTCGTCTCCACGCTGGCAAATCTCGCGGCCACCAGATGGATAAGATCAAGCTCGTGGAGATCCACCTCCTGGCGCTCCCCTCCAGCCCGCGCTTCACAATAACACCACCAAGCGATTCTCGGCCGGATTCATGGTAGTCCTAAAGCGCGCAGGTGACCTCGAGGCGCTCGTTTCGATGCTCTTCTGGACAAGCTTCACCGAGCCGGCTTCCTCCTCCACGAATTTATGTTCCGCTTGAGGCCACGGCCCACGTGGTGCCGATGGCGCACAGAGCGTCGTCGGCGACAGCGGCGAAGGCATGTGCTCAGGCTGCGGTGACCTTGTGACCGGCTGGTGGGCACTGGGGCGGATGGTGTTCACCTCCACGTGCCCGGCCCGGCCACCAGTGGTCCAAACCTGCGAGTCGGCCAATCCCGACGGCATCCACGGGCTCGCGTGGTGAAAGCAAAGCGGTACCAACTATGCCTGTTAGGGGTAGTATTCCCTGATTCTTGATTTTTTTTTTAGACCATGGCTGCCAAGACGACACAGCGGCGGCGGTGAATATATGGAGGCATGTTCTTTGTCGCGGCGGACGGATTGAACGATCGTGCACTCAGCCATGGAGTATATGTAGCAGGCCCCATCGTGCAATATATATGTTGCCGCGGGACCTGAGTTGTACACAGATTTGTACACAAATCGGGGAGGTGTCCATGTCGGCCCCAACGGGTGCGTGCTGTGACGGGAGTCCGCGTCGGATAAGAGCGATCGAGCGAACATGAACACCCGAAATAATATCAACCAAAGAAAAGGCTCCGGGATGTATCGGAAGGAAACTCTCTTCCTTAGAAACCGGACATAACACGTTAAGTTTCAAAAAAAAAAAAGCCGGACATAACACGTAAGAAGCGAACGGCTGACGGGAGCAAAACTATCCATAATGATGGAAATCACGAGGTACCTACCAACAAACGAACGAACGAAGGCTTAGTCGTAAACATAAAAATTATATAGAGATATAGATCCCAATAGGTATAATTTACCTGTGGCAAGGTGGGTAATTTATGTCAACTTTGAGGATAGTTTTAATGACCTACCAAACCAAACCAAACCAAGGAAGACTTAACGCCTTTATTATTATTATATATATATATATAATATTATATATTATATTAGGTATAGATTTCGTAAAATAATACATGAATTTTATATTTTGCAAAAATAATACATAGTCGCAGCCGGGAACCACGACTAGGCCTTATCGCAGTGGCACTGCGACCGGATCCAAATCATTGTACACGGTCTTAATTAATTAGACTTAATTAATCAGCATGGAGCTAATAAGCATGCATGCATGCGTCTTAATTAAGACTGCATGCAAAGATTAGACTAGCCATAGTGGGGAGTATCATACAAAAAGTATCATGCATATGATACTAATATATGATACTACATCTCTAATGCATAGTATCATATAGGAGTATCATAATCATCTTCTATTTATTATTTTGTAGAATCTCAATGCAAATATGTGTACAAGATTTGTTTGTCATTAATTTTCTTAGTTTTGCGTGTCATGATACGGTATCTACCTATGTTACTCTAATCTCCTCTCTCTTCCTTAATTGCATGCCACATCAGCTTTTTTGTGGGACCAAGTTGCATGATACTACCTATGATACCACCACTATGGCTAGTCTTAGTGACAGTCCCAGGATGCCACCATCTTACGTGCACTCTTCCACTACGGCTGCATGGGGCGGGACCGTGTGTATGGTCTGGTCGCAGTTCCTTACTGCGATTAGTCTTAATGCGACTATGTATTATTTTTGCAAAAAATAATATTCGTGTATTATTTTGCAAAATAATAATAATAAATATATTAAAATAGCAAAATTGTATATGTATGTCAAATAAATGTACAGCAAGTTAGATTAGGGATCGCCCAATTATCAATAGGAGAGAAAAAAAAACGTAGCCACAGGTGCACCAACAACTGTAGGGAGTCCATCTCCATTACAGAATCGTTATTCAGAAATTTGTTAATTAGGTGGTTTTTCATCCGGCCGTTCAGGTCGTGATCATGTTTTGGTCCGACCAGGTCACGCATGGGTCATCGGTTTAGGTTCTCGTGGAAGAAAAGAACTCCACATATATATGTCCTCATTATATAATTGTTCTGAGAGGTTTTAGCACATAACACCACTTGTTGGAGTTTTTTTTTTTTTCACAGAACCACAACTACAACTTGTTTTTGCAGAGAACACAAATGTTTGTGGTAATAAGTTGCACGTAACAGAAATATGGTTGTTTACTAAGTTGACATCGAACTAATCCGCTAGGCCCATTGGGAGGAGGGATTAGTATCTTCTTCCCTTCTTTCTCCCGGTCACTGCCTCTCTCTCGATTACCCTCCCTCTTCCGCTGGCCACCTCGAGCCCCATCGGCGGCGCAGCTCCGCATTGTTCCCTTTCGTCGATTTGTCTGCCTCGGCCGTCGGCGCTCCCGCGCATCCTTCTGTTTCCGGCCTTAGCCTGCTCCTCCCACGTCGCGGCTCGGTGGTGGGAAATTGCACGTAACATAAATATGGTTGTTTACTAAGTTGACATCGAACTAATCCGCTAGGCCCATTGGGAGGAGGGATTAGCATCTTCTTCCCTTCTTTCTCCCGGTCACTGCCTCTCTCTCGATTACCCTCCCTCCTCCGCCGGCCACCTCCAGCCCCACCGGCGGCGCAGCTCCGCATTGTTCCCTTTCGTCGATTTGTCTGCCTCGGTCGTCGGCGCTCCCGCGCATCCTTCTGTTTTCGGCCGTAGCCTGCTCCTCCCACGTCGCTGCTTGGTGGTGGGAAATTGATTAGATTTCCCGTTCCCACCACTGGCGCACAAGCTGCGTGCCGCGGCGTCTTGTCCTCACCGCTAGCGTGCAAGGTGCGCGACGCGGGCGACCGTGTGCTTACCGTCCTCTTCCTCCTCCCATGACCGCTAATGCCTCGTGGGTGGATGCCCTCTCCTACGCCTCAGTCGGCTCCATGTCCATGCTTTCGTGATCCATTCAGCTAGTCCATGGTCTCTGCCTCCTTGTTTTTTGGGGCATTCCACGGCCACGGCCGCTGCAATTGAGCACATGGACGAGATTTAGCTCTCTCTCCGAATTGGTTATTTTGGTACATGCCATATCAGTGGGCTTAGCAGGCTATTTTTTGGCAAATGAGCTAACTAAATGTTTTGTAGTCTCTGCAACCTATTACCCCCAAACATTTGAGTTCTCTGCAAAAACAAGTTGGTGTTGTGGTTATGTGCAAAAAAGGGCCCCAACAAGTGGTGTTATATGCTAAAACCTCCTGCCTCACACGACCATCGATCAAACAGAAGCGAGGAGCATATGCCGCGGCCCTCGAGAGCGGTAACGAGAGAAAACCTTGAGGGAGATCGACGATCGAAACCCTGACGCTTTCCGTGTCGCATTCAGACTTGCATCCGTGCTGCTGCACCCACTGGTTTCAGAGGATTGATGTCGATGTCACTAAACCTCGAGAACTCCACGAAGTGCCTCTCGGATCGACCTTCCAGGATGAAGCGACGAAGTTTGTGATGATGAAGTCGTCTTTCTGATACTGACCAGACCACGACCAGGACGAGGAATTCCTCGGTGTCGCGGACACTATGGGTGGGTACTGCGATCGCAGGGTGGGCGCCGCTGCATTCTCGCGCGGGCTGGTGACGAGCGCATTCATGCACGTCTTCCCGATTGAGCGCGGCACGCCTGTATGCCCTACACGCTGCTGGAGCGAGCGTACAACGAGACGGTCGTGTCTGCTGCGTACGGGCCTCTGCGGGGGGGTCAACGTCAGTGGTCCTCTCTTGCTTTCCGCGGTGGCGCTCAAGTGTCACACATCGGCGACAACGACTTCGTTGTGCTCCGAGGAGATAAATCATTCACCGTCGCAGCAAAACTAATTCAACTTCCCGTTCTAGCCCAGTGGCCACGGGACGTGCACAGCCTTGCCAAAGCAGGCGTCCGAGAGTTACCTGTGAGGGATCGAGACGTCGTGGTGGTCAGGGCCGATGGGCTTTTCGACAACGTGTTCAATGCCGAGATGGAGCGGGTCGTGTGGATGGGCATGTCACTACAGCACATCCTTGAACCGGCGGCACTTCGTTGGAGGCAGTTTGGAAAACTGCCGCTGATTAAACTTTAGGAGGCACTTTTTATTAATTGCCGCTAATCATATCATAATCGACGGCAGTAAGGAAAGTGCCGCTAATCACGGCCTTATAGGAGGCACTTTTTATTAACTGCCGCTAATCATATCATAATCGACGGCAGTAAGGAAAGTGCCGCAAATAGTTGTCTAATTAACGGCTGGCTCCTCCCGCCGCCGTCGGTGGTGGTGATGACCTCAGGCTCCGGTGGGTCGGGCAGGCTGAGGAACTCGGTGGAGTCGGCGAGGATGGTGGTGGTGGCCACCTGCACAGTCTCCTTCACCGAGCTCGACACCATGCCGCAGCGGATTAGCGTCTTGTGCACGGATGAGTAGTGGCGAGCGCCGCCTGATGGAGCATCCACACACGGTGACCTCCGAGGCCGAGCATGGTGTCGCGGCAAGACGCGCGTCACGGCGAGCTCGAGCAGGTGGCTTCACTAGGCGTCAAGTGTGTGCCGCGTGCGGAAGGAATGGCGGCGAGAGCAGTTGACGAGGGCACGCAAGAGTACGGACGACGGCAAGAGCAGCAAGGAGCATCGTCACGACGACCTCCCCAGGTCGAGCATGGCGTCATCGCCAGGGGAATGCGAGTTGGTCTGTCAATGCTTTTTTTTCCCAGATTTTTTTGTTTCCGTTTTTTAATCGTGACAAACTATACAAAGTCTCATCCTGTCTCAACGTACATGGTGTGTTTTCACTCGCTAAGCAGTGCGTGGAGCTTTTTACGAACACAAAAAAAAACGGAGGCAACGCACGGACGCGTAGTATGCGGGGGCAGCAGTATCACTGGCCAGAAGCTCTCTTTTTTAGTCCCACATCGGGAGATTAGGAAAAATCTACCAGCTTAAATAGGGGCTCGAGCAAACAGTAGTAAGACAAGTTACGCATTCCAGCCACCTATCGCTAGATTTGGACAAATTCAACGACAGTACGCTGATCTCTCTCCCACTATGCAAACTTGGGCCGAGACATGCTAGCCGGGCCCGGCCCACAAGCACACGTAACGAAGCTGAACGGTCCGTGCGAGCCGCCTGAGCACCAGACCGTGCACTAAAAAAAAAGCACCGGACCGGATCACCCTTAAGGTGTGACGTAGTTTGCATCTATTCTCATTTGTCTTTTGGAGGCAGTTTAAAAACTGCCAGAAATGATTTTTTGAGGCAGTTTGAAAACTGCCAACAAAAAAACTATTGGAGGCAGTTTTGATTTGTGCCTTAAAATGCATTTGCCAACACTATTAAATCAAGCACTTTTTTTTGTGCCTTAAATTTTTTTTGTAGGCACTTTAAGACTAATTGGAGGCACTTCTGAGTGCCTCCTATCAGAGGTTTTGACATAGTGTGTCGCAGGGATACTCGCCCAAGAACATGGCGGCCGTCGCGAGCATCGCATAACATGGCAAGGAGCCAAAAGAAAGACTCGAGTTTCAACGCTCATAACCAGAATCCAGCCACCGGACATAACTTCTATGCTGGAAGTCGGGTGACATCAACGTTTGGATGCCGCACAACTCAGGATGTAAGTGGACAGTCCATTGGACGATGTGGACATGCCCGCTTCAGCCACTTAACGGTTTGGTGGATTTTGTGGCAGCCACTTATTATAATTGGTGGTTTTATGCGGCTAAACGGTGCCGCATCCCACGCTGCGTCCGGAGACAACATCCCATGCTTGGAAATTTCCAAATATGCGGCACTGCCCGTCAGTCGCAAGGAGGAAACCATCTCTAGTTAGCAATTCTCAGCAAGCAAGACGCAAAGTTTGTGCACGAAATGCTCATGCATGAGCAACAAGGATTTCATTTCTCCACCAATCAACTGATTGATTAATTAATTAATTCGAACTACAGGGACGGAAACATGCGGATGGAAGTGGATGACGATGATACGCTGGAGTGGAGAAGGTACCAGGACAGGAGCAAGCTAGGCACACAGACACAAGACAGATGTACAACACGAACATACACATGCACGCACACGCAGCACCATGAACCGTGCCTCGCACATCAAACAAACAGCTTACACAAGGAACAGAGCAAGATCGCCATCACCTGCCACAAAGAAAACAGAGATCGGTTTAGTAGTTCAGCCTCTAGCAGTTGTAACAAACAGAAAAATACCACTCTTTTCAGGAACAAACATGGAGTAAAAACAGGAAAAGGTAGAGCGTTCTTTGTTGGATTAGTCAAGTTCATTTTCTTGGAAGATGCATAACTTTTTTTTGTTAATAAGGTGGAGAAATTTGCTACATAGGCCTAGTGAGCAGAAAATGAATCCTTAGGACAGACAGGCAAGCTGGTTCAGAAATCAAAATCAGACCTGTGGAGGGGAGGGCAGGGGAAGGTCCTGCTTCGTCTACCTGGTGATGACCCAGACGGCGTGGATGATGCCGGGGAGGTAGCCTAAGCATAGTCTATACACAAGCAGTTTCAGCTTTATATATGGCTGATAGGCTGCTGCTCCAATAGCGGTGATGGGAGTGGATCATTGCTCGGTTATCATTATAATGTCTTAATGATCCCAAGCAAGCTGCTGATGATCCTTCCATCTGCATCGTTCTCCAAGGATAGCTTCAGTTAAACGGGTGACCCATCAACGTCAGTACTAAGTATCAATCCTCTCCACCGAAGTGATTTTTCATATGGACGATCAAACAAACCATAAAGTTCCTGGTCGAAGTTAAGCAACCTGGTCCATGCTTTTTTAGGCATCATTTTTTCCTTTTATTCTTTCTTTTTATATAATCACCTGGAATCTGTGAAGCAAACAAGGTAATCTGATACTACTACTCTAACTTTTGGGTCAAAAGAGCACCAGGGCACCACACCAAACATCTTCACTAAAGCTGATTTTACTTTCTAATTCTTTTTAGGCGTACAATTATTGGTAGTAGGGGATTCGGAGATATAGGGAGAACGGCCATTTAACTGAAAGTTTCATACTTCTGAGCCATGTATACAAAATTTACAGCCACACGACTCGGCTAAGGGCATCTCCAGCCGTCCCCCCAGAGCCTTTTCGATAAGTAAAAGTGTCGAACCCAACGAGTAGCTAAAGGTGGGATAAATGTTCTCTCAAGTTCAATCAACCACTGATACAACTCTACACATACTAAACGTTTGCATTATCTAAAAAATAAAACTAGAGCAATAATACGGGTATGATAGATAGCTTTGCAAGATAATAAATACAAGAAAGTAAATGTCAGTGCTGCAGAAATAAAATATACTAAGTAACCATGAACTAACAGTACCATGAGTGCGGAAAAGTGGTTGTAATTGTGGTGGCTTTGTCCAAGATTAATTAGTGAAGATATCGGGTTCATTGTCTTCGATGTAGTTTTCTATGTGGGAGAGGCAAAGCTAACAAGTTCTCACTATCCAATGGTTGCAAGTACTTATGATTGAAACTCTAGCAAACATCCGTAACTATTAGAAGATACATTAAGGTAAAAATAATCAACCATAGCCTTAAGTTAATGGTCCTCTTACTCCCATACATGCAACTAACCGGCTTGAGTCCTTAGGTTTCTATCATTCTGGCAGAACTAAACCCCTTTCTTTGCACATACTACCAACCCTATGTTGTTGATCCAAGCGCGCACAAATATAATGGACACCAAAGTACAGTACCATATCAACATACAACTCTAATGAACCAAAAACATTCAACCAAGCAATCAAAAGACAAATAAACTATACAAACATGGCATAGATCATAGGATAAATATTATAACATCAAACATCATGTTTACATAGGACGGTACAGAGGTGTGTGGGAGGATGAACCACTGAATAAAAGGAGGAGATGATTATGGAGGTGTTAGTGAAGGCGGCATCATGGCGGGGAAGATGGAGAAGGGGCACGTGAGGTGCAGGGCGGCGCAGAGGGCTCCTCCTGCGCCGGCCAGCCATCATGGGGGAGCATCTCCCCTTAGCCCCCTTACTCGATGGCTTCTTGGTGCTGTAGATGAGCCCTCCCCTATGGAGATGAGACCATGAGGGAGGCAAAATTCGTGGCTTTTGGTGGCTGCTCCAGAATTAGGGTTTCCCTCTCCTTATATGTGATGGGACAATGTTCACCGGCCCTCCGATGGATGGCCCCTTGTTCCAAAGGCTCTTGGGCAACTCTAGAACCTTCCTAGGGAATCCTCATAATCCAAAAGTAGTGGCTTGGCCGAATCCATCAAATATGGTGAGAGTTGGACTCAATCCCGTCACCGATTCCCGTAATCCCGTAATAAGATATATATCATCAGGTAAAATGGGTCAACAGGTCGCATACAAACTCGGATTGGTTTGTTCTTGGGCTTAAATGAAAGGTATGGAAATGGCCAACAACTTTGTAGGAAATTTGATCTTCAATTGACGTTATCTTTGGGGGTAAAACTGATGATCTCTAAAAACTGTTGGTGCACAGATTTCAGGAAAGTCAGTGTCCTTTTCCAACAAGTCTCCTTTTGTGTTTTCTTGTTAATTCCTACACATCAAAGAGTAAAACAAGAACAATGTGAATTTTTGCAACTATTAATATTTTATGCCAAATAAATCATAAACTTTATATAAAAACAAGTGCCAAAAGCATAATATTAGCATGAAACGATAAAAAATTATACATACGTTATGGACGTATCAGGGCTTTAGCAGGATATAGCGAGGATATAGCGAGAAGTTGTACATATAATCATTTAGCGGCAACATGGTCAAACTGCTATAGCATAGATATAACGATGCTATAGCGAGCTATTTAAAACTATGATTTTTATCAGATAGCTTGACTGAGACAGGGGCAAAGCTAGAGCAAAATTTTATTGGAGTAAGCTTATTACTTATGTTGTATTAGTCCACTAATGCAACCTTAAAAGACTAATTCAACGAGGAATCTAAGACCTTGGTTGTCTTAACCCAACGCTCCTCCTATAGCAGCTCCACCACTAGACTAAGAGAAATTTTCCCTTTCTTGAAGGGTTTGCTGAATATTATGAAACCGTGTTGTGTTACATATTCCACGAATATTATGAAATTTGGCTAAGCGTAGATGGACAGGAAGTAAAATATGTGTCTTTTGTGACACAAATGAATCTGTTCAATATCTTTTTATCAATTGTGATTTTGCTAAAAACAATTGGAGACTTGTTCATTTTACTTTTAGTATTAGCCCCCCAAATAGTATTGCGAATATGTTTAGTCACTGGTTAGATGGTGTTGATATGAATACTAAAGCCTCTATTCCTATTGGCGTTGGCGTTTGTGCTTCTCTTTGGGCAATTTGGAATTGTCGAAATGATTTTATTTTTAACAATGCGAGAGCTGGGAATTTTTGGTAGTTTGTTCATCAGGCCACATACTAGATAAACATATGGTCTCATTTTCTCCCGCAAGACTAGCAAGGACGTATGGAGTCTGGATGCACTCGGTTGATGGTGGTCGTTCGGGCTATCTTCAACAAGGGTGGTTGCTTACACACTAGACGACGGACGAATGTGTAGTGTTGTCTTTTCATTTATTTTCGGGTGGCTGATTCATGTAGCCACTCTTTATGATCAGTGAACTGCGTTGAGCCTACGTGCTGCTACTTTGGATTATGATACTACTGTTCTTTTTAATATAAAAACTGTACGCATCAACTAGATGTGAATTTTTGGTTTTCCCATTAAAAAAACATATCCCACGAGAGTTCACTTCACACATGTAGCAGAACCATATTTGGCCGTGGGCAGCCCGGCCCGATCAGCCCGACGAAACCCGGCCCGAAATTGCCGGGCGGGCCGGGGTTGGGCCTGTGAAATGTATCCCGAAGGATGAGTCGGGCCGGGCTCGGGCTTCAGTTATAGCATGAAAAAAGGCCCGGCCCGGCCCGAGTTTGTGTTGCCTTGCGCATATGCCTGTATCTGCCTCGGCCCATGAGCAGCAACTAGCCCACTAGCAAAAGAAACCCTAGTCGACCACTCCCCAACTTCCCACGACCCCTAGCCGCCAGCCCACAGCGCACACAGAGACGCATTCTTCTCTCCTCCCCTCCCGTCCCCGACTCCTCCCTCATGACCCCGCGAGATGGCGGCGCCGCCCCCTTGAAGCCTAGCGCCGCCGCACCTCCCCGCACATCCCTCCTTCCCAGGGCCAGCACCTCCCTCCTCCCCGTCCGTCGCAACGACAGACGACACCTTCAACCCTAGCGCCGCCGCACCTCTCTTCTTCCACGGGCCAGCACCTCCCTCCTCCCCGTCCGTCGCAGCGACAGACGACGGGACCTTCAACCCTAGCGCCGCCGCACCTCTCTTCTTCCACGGGCCTCATCCCCGTCCGTCGCACCTCCCGCCTCGAAGCCTCCCTCCGAGGGCCAGGCCATCGCATCCATCGCAGCGACGGGCCGACCCTTCTTCTCAGGCCACCACACCGGCGCCTCTTTCCGGTCCGCTGCAGATCGCCACGGCCAAAGGTACTTCATGGTGGTGTTGTTATGTGTTGACGCAGTGGATGGAATGATGGATTTAGTGTGGTGAACTGGTGATGCTTTTATCTATTGTTGGGATTATGTATTGAGTGTGGTGCTGTTGTTATGTATTGATGAGTGGTGCTGCTGTTATCCATTGTTGCTGTTGTTGGAATGAAGGATTAAATGGAGCTGTTGAGTGTATATTGTGGATTAAATGGAGCTGCTGTTGTTGTCTTTTGTAGAAATAACTATGGCTTTTGTCAATTGTAGAAGTAGAAATAGCTACTGTATCTATTGTAGAAATGGAGCTGTTGTTATTTATATATATGGTGTTGATGCTGTTATCTATTGTAGAAATAGCTATGGATTTTCTAACTGTATATTGTAGATTAAATGGAGCTGTTGTTGTTGTAGAAAATAATTCATTTCTGCTGACATGTATAGGTTGAGCATGGTGAATCCAAACGAACAAGAAGGGCCGGAGGGTGATGAACCGGATTACCATCCGGAAGAACTAGAAGGGCAGTCTGATGATGGAGCAACAGATGGGATGGAGCTATTTGTTGTTCCCCCTGACCCCCCTCGGACGCGGCACAAGCGTGTAAGAGCAAGGGGAAAGGCGCCGACAGCGGATAGAAGTGGACCAGCAGATGGAAGTGGACCAGCGGCGAAACGCCCTCGTACAAATGAAGCTCCCGAACAGAGGCAACAATCATCTTCTAGCACTTCAAGACTGAAATCAAAGGTGTGGCAGGACTTCACCAAGATCTCGGAGCCTGGTGCTAAAGTCACAGTAGCTGAATGCAACCATTGCAAGGCACAACTTAGCGGAGGGTCTAAAAATGGTACATCTCATCTTCTTAGGCACACTGAAATGCAACATAAATCCGATCAAGCAACAGTCAATAACTTCTTTTTGAAATCTGAAAGCAATGAGGATGGAACACCTGTTTTGAGAAATAGTAAATATGATGTTCAAGCTGATAGACATGCAATATCTCTTTATCTTGGAATTCTGAGAGGGACAGCATATTCAAGGACAACTTTTGGCTATGCGAGGAAGATTGGGCCAAGGTCTCCCATATGTATTCATTTTTGGAGGTTTTCTTTAAAGTGACAACAGTCTTCTCAGGTACAAAGTATCCTACTGCCAACTTGTACTTCGTGAATGTCTATCTTGTTCATACTGCTATGATTAAGGCCAATGATGGCATAAATGCTTACATGGCTCCAATGTTGAAAGTGATGAAAGAAGAGTTTATGAAATATTGGTCAGATTATAGCGTATTTCTGTATTGTGCTGCTGTTCTTGATCCACGTATAAAATTCAAGTTCTTAGAGTATTGCTACTCCAAGCTATATAGTGAAGAAGATGCTAGCAGACGTATTGATGGTGTTAGAAGTGCAATGTATTGTTTATTTCTCGAGTACCGAATTAGTGGTGTAGCTACCAATGAACACTTACCAACTGCTGGTTCCTCGGGCACTTCTGGACTTGGTGCATTTTCTGACTATGACAACTACGTGCAAAGTACTAGCTCACAAGAAGAAAAATCCGAGTTAGATTTGTACTTGGCTGAACCAGTGAAGAAGTTGAATGATAATGTGGATATATTGGATTATTGGAGTAAGTCTGCTGCTAGATATCCACAATTGGCAAGAATGGCACGTGATATCCTTGCTGTTCCTATATCAAGTGTTGCTTCGGAATCAGCTTTCAGCTTGAGTAAAAAGGTTATAACCCCGAACAGGAGCTCACTTAAACCGAAGACAGTCGAGGCCTTAATGTGTTTGCAAGATTGGTATCGTTGCAAAATTCAGAAGAAAGAAGGTAGCTGCTACAACCTTATTTGTTGCACTTTTCTTATTCCCATGTTTTAACTGCTAATCCGATTCACCCAACGTTTTTAGATAATAAGAAAAAGGAGGTTGTGATTCCCCTAGATGATGATGAAGATTCATCTTCTTCGGATGAAGAATGTAATATCTTTATCTCTATTGTTTGCATGTCAAGTTCTCAACTTATATCTATAGTATACTGACTGCTATTTCATTTCATCTTGTATCTTGTAGAATGTTTCAAGTTGCTAGAGAAACAAGATGAGCAGGGGACTTGGAGATGTCAGCTATCCAACTACTATTTATTTATGTTCTATGCTTTGGATCTGGACTGTAATAATATTTGTGTACAATTGTTTTGTCCAAACTGGAATGTTGAGTTGTCAAAACGTGATGTTTTGCTTGCAAAACTAGTGAAACTACTCTTGTTATGCGATTGATACCGTGTACTGCTGTTATGTGTCAATTGCTGTTGTATACTTCTGTTTTTCTCTCAAAATAATGCTGTTATGCTGTTAAAACAAGCAAAATATTGCTGCAGTTTTACTGTCAAAATAGGCTGCTGCTTTTCTGTCAAAACAAGCAAAATAGTATTGCTGTTACTGCTTTCGGGCTATCGGGCTTTGCCTCGGGCCGGGCTCGGGCCAAAGAGTTGATGAAAAGTGTCAGGCCGGGCCGGGCTCGGGCCTGATCAGTAGACGCCGGGCTTTTTCCACCCGGCCCGAAGCCCGGCCCGGCCCAAGAAAATGGCCAGATATAAGCAGAACTATCCCAAGAGCTAAGACTGAAGTTCTAGCAGCCAATATAGCACTGTAACTACCTCTCAGTGCCTCGTAACAAAGTATTTACTTGTTGGGTTTCCATTTCTGAAAAAGCTGAACAACGAATTGAAACCATTGCCGAGATGCAGTCTGATGAAGTAATTAAGTAAACCAATCTATGATTGATTTTTATTTGAATGTCTTAAATATATTAGGCTGTAATTTTGCTACCTTTTTCTGTTGGCAATCCTTAGTTGTGTATCATGTGCTCAGGTGTGACCGTGTGAAGGAGTTGTATGGTTTTTGAAGCTCCAAGACATTCTGTACAGAAGTGAAACTTCAAATGCTGGAAATGATGTACATGATGGTTTTAAAAAATGTTCTTGCTTTTGCTGATACAGATGACCAAGTGGACTTTGACCAAGTTTTTATTGTTATCTAACCATTTTTTATTACGAGAATAAGCTCGTGCAGAGCTTATCTTGAGGACTACGTCCATATTAGTGTGGTTCATATTGTACGGTTGTTAGTGAAGCATGATATGCAGAAATTAACAAATGTTAAACAATATATCCAAGATATTATTTTCTGAAATCGATATTATTTTTTCTTTTAACAACTGCAAATTGCACTTCCTTATACAAACACAATATTTGTCTAAAAAAGTTTGCAACTGTCTGACGGGACCATACTTCTCTGTAGTATGCCTCATGTCAACATCGCAACAATGATCGATGGTGAGACTGAAACCAGACGATCGAGAACAAACACGAGTTCATGCTCATTGTAAAGAGAATATTTGAGCAAAATTTGTACATTTATGTTTATTGTACCATCCCATTGCATGGACAGGTGCCAAAGTTTTTCATAAATTGTTGGGTTTTTCTCTATCTGTGCAACACACGGGCATGTTTACTAGTATTATTTCAATTAAATTGTATATGTATGTCAAATAAATGTAGAACAAGTTCTAAGAATATTTTGACAAGTCAACATGTGCCTTATGAAAGAACAATAAATATAGTATGCCGCATCATGCATGTAATAGGTTCATATATTCTCAAGAAATAAATAAAATTAAACATGAATGAAAAAATATTGTGACATGATATGATATAATTTTTTTTATAGAATTGACTTACTCAAACACCTATGTTCTTTTGATTTATGCTTAGATGGGAAAAATAGATTGATTTAAGTTTTGCACGAACGTGGACCAGTCAATATTTTAAGTACAGAAGCCCTTTTTCTGTATTGTGCGTAATTATTTTCTTTGAGAAACAACAAAAAACTCTACGCTTATTTTTTTTGGTACCGCGAAAACTAAATTAAGTTGAAGTTGGAAACAAAACAAAATTTTGCATAACTTGCAACATCATGTGGTCATTATTTAGGAGAACAAGAATAAAAATTGTTCAAAACATTTAGGTTACTGTTTAAAAATATATTGTTTTGCTTGTGGGTCATTGGTGGAGGAAGATGAGACGACAGTGAAGAAAGAGAAGATACAGTAAAAGACGTTGCCGCAGGAGGCCTCCTGTGCCAATGCACCTATTTATCATCTTATCATAGAGTCATTAAGGATTAAGACATGTCAATGCATAATTCTTTCTAAATTTAATAATTTAGAGATCACGCATAGTTGTAATTAGGCTAGCACTTGCCTATAGTGGCGTTCAAAGGGTGTACTAAATCTCAAAATAAAAAAAGGTAAGATACAAACTCAATCTCTCCCTTTATTAACCACTATGCCACGTACACAAAATTACTACTAAGGCGCGTGCTAAGAGACGACTTGGATTGACACAGGGCTAAGATCTTCTTCTATTGCGGAAACAGATCCATCCATGACTGGATCTCTTCATATCCAGATTGAACGCCAATTACACTTGACCCAGATTGGCTAAATACAGAAGAACATCTTTATCTTTACCTAATAATAATAATATAATAATAATAATAATATAATATAATAATAATATTTATTAATAACTAGCAAATATGTCCGTGCGTTGCAACGGATGAATAAAATCAACTTTTGGTCAAAAAACATCGCCATGATCCTAATTTTATCCCCACATTCGACCGACTCGTGCAATTATTTTGTGTGTATCCAGGATTGGAAGGGAATATCATTGGAATGGCTTGTGTAAAGTACAATTCTCTACCATTAGAGTTTTCGTGGTTAATGGTCGGCATGTGGACATTGTGAAATAAAACAAAGGAGTGATAAACATCAAGTAAGAAACTCTGAACTTTTATAATAACAACTAAACTTCCAAGTCTGAACAAAGCAAAAGTACTACTGGTGAAAGCTTCATCTTAAAGCGTACAACAAAATATCACATCTCCCTTTAAGTAGGGGTTAGCTGTTTTCGCGGAAATAATTTTTATATGCACCTTTTATAATTAGTGCAAACTATCAATCATATTGTCAGATGGAGCAGATAACAATTAAAAAAATGTGTAATACAAATAATTCCACTATGTCCATAGAATTACCCGTGCATACTGATCAGAGATGTTCTTATGCATTGCACTTTACCTCATTTTGCATCTTCTCATGTTCAGGCTGATTAGTAAGTATGTGTTAATGCATAATGCAAAGGCAAAATGAAAGATTATCCATAAAATTGATAAGATGAATGGTTTGCATGATTACACTCTTTTGGTACACAGAAATTAATTAGAGCTAACTATGGGCAGTTTGGTGATACTATATCCTCCGTATCTGTGTGTGTCCTTCCTAATGAAATGAGATCAAATTTTCGGAGCTACTTCTTCACCAGCATGTTGTTTTGCTCAATTGTAAGGGTAGGCTCTCTTGCATTTTAATATCACCCAGGCACTGGTTAGAAGATTGGGATTTTCCAAAAATGGGGGCAGGATGCGTATTAGAACATCAATACACGCATAAGTGGTACACACACTGTGTTCTTATCAATAATGGAGCAAACAACAACGACTTTAGCTTCTCATGTTGCCAAAATTTTCGTATGCAAGCTGTGAATCTACCGACACACACAGGTAGAACAGACGCAGGTAGAGCACACAAACAGAGCTTCTTCTAACTAAATCTGACATCAAGGGTTGGTGGTGGACTGATATTGCGGGTAAGAGGAGACACTGTGGTCGTGGACTCGTGGTCATGTGACCATGTCATCTTCTTCAAGGCTTCACCCAAGCAAGAACACCAAGCGTGCATCCTGAAGAAATAATAGTACAAGATATCCATGCAGTCAGTCCAACTTGAAATCCTCTAATCAATCAATGCAGAGAAATAAATCTTTTCACTTTTTCATGAAACGATATGGATCAAGCGAAACAAACATGGATATAAAACAGATCTGCAACAAATCAAATGGACAATTCAACGATTCAAAAAAAACAATTCAACGATCTAAAAACAGAGGCATGAACTTTTTTTATCCTGATCTTTGCCGAAAGAAGCAGCTTGTCAGCGGACGGGAAGCATCGGCTGGGCCATCCGCTCATCGCCTTGTTCCCCTGCTTGCTCGCCTCCGTCACGGCGGCTGAGGCCCAGGCCGGCGCCGGCGCGGCGGTTGCCTTGGTGACGGTCGCAAAGGGCAGAGGTCCAAACGGGGGTTTCAGCAGCCGGTCGCTGCGAGGAAGGCACATAACCGTCTCTTCCTGACACGGAGATGCTGGAATGTGGATGAATCGGGGAGGAAATACACAACCTATACCTTATCTCCCTTGCGGCTTTTGTGGTGGCCGATGTCATCGGGAGGAATGAAAAGCGGCGACGGTCAGGTGCCGCTTGACGGCAGAGGTCCGGTCCGGAGGCAGCGAAGGTCCCTTCCGGAGGTGAGCAGGGGCACTGGACGGCGTCGAGAGCTAAGAGAATTCGAAGCTCGTGGTGCCCGTCATGCCGGCGCCCTTGACGCTTCGGATCCAGAGGCGCTCCGTGTTGTTTTTCTGTAGCCACAAGCCAGATCGAGACCCGGCCGGAGGCGACGGCCGGAATTAGTGGCAGCGGCGGCCGTGCCGAGTCCTAGCTCGCGGTTGCGTGCTTGCCGTGGGATTGAAGTAGTATGTAGGGCTATTTGCGTGGCTCCCCGCAGGAATTTCACTCCATTCCACTGGAAGCAAAAAAAAATGCAGCAGCAACCGTTCCTCCGTCCAGGCCTCCACGAAACTGTCACCAGCAGGGGAATCCGTCCCCGTGACCTCCTCCACGGGACAACCTGCATAGCTCTATATCAGCTTCTCCTTGGCATTACGGGGGAGTGAGCCAGGACGAATTCCGAGGTGATATCCGGGGACATCCATGACCGACCAGATCTTGAGCAGCGGCAACATGTCTTGTCGCGCCTAGCGTCTGGGAACCACGGAGGAGCAGCGGACGGGGAACTGGACGACTCGGGGGGTGGACGGCGGCGGGATTTCGTGGTGGAGTCGGGCGGGGAAAACTGGGCGGTAAGGGGGAACGGCCTGCGGCGAGTAATCAGGTCGCGCCGGGTTGTGGCAGCGACATTTGATTCGCGTTCAGGGGAATACGGGGAGGATGGGACGGATGGGAGGCTTCGTGTTCGGAATACAGGGGATGCAGGAACGCCCGGAGGATGCCCTTTTCGTCGGCTCGTCGAAGACAGCGACGGCCAGGACCTCGGGGCGGCGTCGAGCGGTAGGAGTGGTCGGGAGATGGGTCATAGAAGAAAAGAAAAAACAGCTAAAACATTGAATCGGTACGTGGCAGTTTTGATGTATTATGTGATTTGGTGGGAGGGTAAATCGGTAATATGCTGTTGGACGAAAAAATTGGCAGAAACCTTAATGCTTTTATTAGTAGGTATATATATATATATATTAAGGTTTCTGCCAAAATTTTCGTCCAACATAAAAAGACGGTAATACCCTTCCACCAAATCCCATATTACATCAAGTTGCCACCGTACCGATTCATCCAGGAAAATTACAAGGTTGCCACGCATAGCACAACCCGCACCAGCAACTGCTGCTCTCTCTTCCTTATCGATGCGACATCCCGATGCGGCCAGGACGCCTAGGGTTTTGACCTGGCCCCGGCTCGCCGCCGGCCGCAGAGCTCTAAGAGCTCTACGCCCCCGTATTCCCTCACACATCCTGCTGCCCGTCCTCTCTCGGGACAGAGCGGTGCCGCCTAGGGTTCAGTCCCGCCAACACATCCTTCGACGCGGCCGGAGTTGGCATGCTGGAGCCCTACTTCACCTCTGCTCGAACGCCCCGAACTCTCTGGCGCTAGACGCGTCCATCTTGTGCGCTCGAGAGTAGCCATGGACAGGAGGCAGCTCGTCTTGTTATGTTGTTTCCTCTGCATCCCTGTAAGGTCCTGCCTGGTGTGTCAGACAATCCATTGCTGCAGCTCAAGCGCTCCTGCTGGTAGGTGCCGATTCCTCACCCCTGTTTAGCTGTGCTTTCTAGAGCTATGGTGGGTGGACACCATGATCCAGACAAATCACCCCATTCAACATGAACAAGGTATGCAGAGCTTCCAATTCATGGTTCAGTATGACATGTGCTCATTTTTGGCAAGTCTGCTGGTACATTATATTGATGCCCTTCAAACAATTCTTGCTTGGTTTTGCACTTTCTTTTGGTGCAGAGATCACGATGCTCAGGCCGATAGTAGCGAAGTATCTGTCGTACATTATGTGTGGCAGTTCGTCCATGTGCAGGGCGGAAGGGGTCCATTATGGGTACATGAGGTTGGTGACTGCCTGGTCGGTGACCAGGCATTTTGGGATATGATCATAAGGAACAGACAGCTCACTTTCATTGTTCTGTTTATGTTTGTGAATATGGTGATGTATCTGAAATTACTAGCAGAAGAAATTCAGTTGTCAAAACACAAGTAGAGTTCGGAGCTCTATCCTGCGGTAGCCTGAATTGTCCTTTGACATTTTTCGTGTTATCTTTGGTTTCTTAGACTGGATGATGCCGTGTGATCATATATTCATATCTCACATTTTTTAATTCCAAATTTGTAAGTAAGCGATGGTAGGGTAACAAAACGTAATGGGGTACACAAGTTATGTTATACTTAAAATTAACTTGGTTACCTAAACCCAATGTGTGGTACAATAAGCTGAGTAGGTGTCCAGGCTGGCGCGCCAGTGGTGGAGGTGGGTACAGGAGGAGGAGGGTCCGGGGCGGGGCCGATTGCGGAGGTGATGAGGCGCTGCTGAGTTTTGATCTGGGAGGGGATGAACTGTTGGTGCGTTTTGGTCAAGGAATGTAGAACTGTTAGTGTGTCTTGGTCATGAAGGAGACGAGTCATTGTTGCTGCTTTTTTTTTTGGCAGACAGATTGTTGACTAGGCTGATCTGAGAGAGATGGAAAGATTCATTTGTATTCAACATTAATTGGTAGAGAGATTATGTGTACGATTATGTGTCTCCCATCTGTGATGAGCCAGCAGTGAGGTCATTATGCCGCTCCAAACTGAAGACTCTCTGTCTCCTACAGCTGAAGCCTCCTCGTGTGCTGGCTGTACCGGGCAGAATGGCGCAATCTGCTAGCCTCTTTCCAACTTAACAATTAACCGGCCAGTTTAAACGTAGCTGTCAGGTGCTGTGCTAATGGAGAAATCTTTCATTCTATCGTACAGTGATCTGTATGTACTTTTTTAGAACATAGGATACAATGCCGGTACATAGATGCGAGAAAAAAAGATGGAATCAAACATTAATTAAATAAGGATTAATCCTACTTAGCGTAAAGAATTATAATGGATTCTGAGAAATTCGTTTTTTTGTTGCGAAAATTCATTTAATGAATGGGGAAAGTTCTTTTTTCCTGTCCTCCTATTCAATCTCCACTGCTCCCATTGTGTGAATAAAAGGGAAAAAACCGAGACCGCCATATGGAGGAGTCCTTGCCAAAATTTTGGTATTCACCGTTTTTCCCGACCATGAGACTTACAGAGTGTGTGAGGTGGCGACAAGAAGAATGGCTGATCTGAAGTGGCGAGCCGAGGAAGGCGGACACCCTACAACAGGTTGGAGCTGACTCTTTGTGCACCTTCGTGACATAATTTTTTTTTGTCTTCGGTAGCAACGCACGGGCATATTATCTAGTGAAGCCTTATTTGCGAATATCGAGAAAGAGAGTTCATTCATTAAAGAAATTCATCTGCAACTGATACATGAAAATCACAATGAATTCTGGAATCAGTAAGGATTACTAGCATGGTAAGAACACCATTCAACTGCCAACAAAAGATAAAACAACATTAGATTGAAGTAGTTGTCAGTACAATGGTTCAGCAACTTTTCTCCCCCAGAACAGTACAATATATAATCTAGGAAGATAAAAGGAGACATAGATAAGAGAGCCAATATTCTTGATCTCCGGCAGACTTGAGCAGCTAAATACGTCCCTAAGTTGCCCAAGAGGGGCCGTTTCATCTCTCCTGTAATTTTACGACTCCACCAACAGCTTCAGATACCGGGATGGTCTTGGTGAAGACCGTCTTTACCACGGTGACGTCGCACCTGACACTGAAAGCGTCATCCTTCAGGTAAGCCGACCTCTCCAATTCGCTCCTCTCGATGAGATCAAAAGCACTATGAAGATCTTCCTGGCTAAGAGCAAACAAAATGCGGAAACGAGGTGTCGGCTTAAAGAAATGCTGGCTGGAACGGCAGTACGACGGCACCAGGTCCCCACGTTGGTCGAGCAAACTAATGGTGAAGCTGGCTTTGACACTGTCGCCTTCATCTCCAACAAGATACAGACCAATGGCTATCGAGTCGGAATCGGAGTCGTCTTTGGAGCGCAAACCGTCAGGGTAGTAGCAAAGCACCCAGCTGTATCCACCGGCTGCGAACGTCTCGGACTCGATGCATGTCCCTTTGCCGAGCCCCTTAGTGCCGGAGTAGCCTTCGATGCGGAGGATGTGTGAGCCGGACCCGACGACAGGGAAGACGATGACCGATGCGGACAGGGAAGTCGGCGACGGAAGACATGCCACGCCGAGTGTGGTGTACTAGAGTAGGTAGCAGCTACGGGAAACGGAGAATGGCAGATTGGATCCTGAGAGGGACTGAGGGAGCTCCTGACGTTCTTATATACTTGGGTTTTTCGCGTTATTCTAGCGCATCACACGAGCAGTCGGGCGGCAACCGAGGAGACACGCGCACGCGTAAATACGCAGGCGAATTCGATTCGCCGAAATGTGTGGGCGGCGCATTCATGCGTACCATACGAATCGCCGCCGTCTTTGCTTTTAATTTTTACGGTCAAGAGTACGTAGACGGTAGACCGAAGAAACTGTCATGGGCCAGCGCGGTTCTTCTGATTTTACTGCCCGGCGAGCTCCGCTTGGATTTTTTTCCTTTTTTTTTAAACGAGTGGGTTTTTTTTTTTTTGGAAATGAGATTGAATAAAGCAACAAGATCTACATTGTTAATGATATTTTTTTTCAAAAGTTTTCCTTTTTACCTTTGGGGTAGATGAAGCTGTAATTTTCATGAAAAGATATAAATATGAGAAATGAAATAAATCACGTAGAATTAATTCTGAAAAAAAACTTGTGGTAGAGATCTAAGACTACTCACAGTGGTAAAAAACTGAGATAGCACTGCAATTAATGATGAGAGAGATGATGGTGGTATCATACTCCCTCCGTTTTTATTTACTTTGCGTTTTGGGTTTAGTCAAAGTCAAATTTTGTCAAGTTTGATCAAGAATATAGGAAAATGTATCAACGTCCATAATATCAAATACATATAATATGGATATATATATATATATATATATATTCTGAAGATTCTTATACTATTGAGTTTATATTATAGATGTTCATATTTTTTCCCTAAATATTTGGTCAAACTTAGCAAAGTTAGACTTTGACTAAACCCAGAACGCAAAATAAATAAAAACGGAGGAAGTATGTAGATACCGTAATATAACGCAATCAAATACAAGATGAGTCTACAACGTAATAAATACAACAATATATGATACCACCTACATATCACTAGCCATTGTTGGAGTAGTAACATATATCAGTATCATATGCATGTCCCAATGCACCGTCTCTTAACACGTTATCATATGTCTAATAAAAACTTAAGAGACAACATGTACAATGCATTGTATCTAAATTAATGATTTTGGGCTCATGCATGCATTTGATTGGCCTAGAGCCTTTTTTTTGCCTATGGCCATGTAACATCCCTGATTTTGGAGAAACTCAAAAAAACCACAAAAATTTAAAACTTTTTTTCCCACTAATGCAAGTCACCAAAAACAAAGAAAACACAACACAAATGTAATATCTTTCCAAAGCATCGGAGATTGTTAATCAAATTTAGGCCTGTATTTTCACTAAACCCCAAAATTGTTTCTAAAATGAATATTTTGTGAAGTATTTTAAATTATAAAATGGTCTCATTTTGTTTTCAAATTTTTTCTTGGAATTATCACTCTTGATAATATTCTAGACCAAAAAAATATTCTTAAGAGACCAAAGTAAATTATGTTTTCTAAAAATGACTTTAAAGATTATAAACATTTTCAAAAGTATTTTTTTAGGGGATTTTCAAAAGTATTTAGTAAGAAAAACAATGCTGATATCTCTCAACACTTAATATTATAACATGCAATATTTCACACAATTTTATTTAAGTCCAAAAGAGTTTTATTAAACTCATTTTTAATAGACATAAAATACCCCATAATTTTCAAACCCCTTTTGAAAAACTTAGAATTTAAATATGTTAGAAATGACACAAGATAGTTTTTATATGAAAGTTTTTATTTTTATAAAACCATAGAAACAAATTTGAGTTCATTTGGACTTATAAAATAAAACCCATGTCATATTAAAGAAAACAGAAAAGAAAAAGAAAATGACAAAAAAATGTGTCATTGCGCCGAGCCTACACCTTCCCCCTCTCTCTCTCGCCCGGTCCGGCACCTATCTAGCCCAGCAGCCCACTCCGCGGCCCAACCCCCTCTCCTCTCACTGAACCGCGGGACCCACTAGTCACCCCCTAGCTCCGTCTGATTTTTCTGCGCCACGATCGGCCGAACGCTCGCGCCACGATCTCCACCCCCCGCGACTCCCTCGACCTCTCGACCCCCTCCACAAGAGCCCCGTACTCCCCTCTCAGTTTCCCCTCTGTTCCCCCTGGAAACCATGCCCCCACCTTGCTGGTATTGCTCGCTGGAATTCCTTCTGCCGCCTCCGCTGGAGCATGATTCCGACCACTGCGGTGAGTCCCCACCGCCACCACTAGGCCTCCTTGGTTCCCCTATCTCCCGTGGACCTCCTAATGTCCTTATCTTCCAATTATTCTCAGCAGATCCTCGCCGCTATCCTCTCCCAGGTGTCACCGGAGCCGCGCCGCCCGCGTTTACATGTCGCCGTTCACCGAGTCCCTCCCCGAGCATGCCGTTAGCCCCATAGAGACCGTCGTGCCGTCCTGCGCATCCCCGTGCCCTCCCTGCATCCCGGAGACCACCAGAGCGATGGGGGCAGTGAACAACTTCACCGCCGGCCCTCCATTTCCCGGCGGGGTCCTCAGCGGTGAACTCCCTTTCCTCCCCCTGCCGTCTGATTTGGTTTAATCGGTCGAGATTAGATTCCTTAAACGAAACGGTATCAGCCTGGTCAGCGTGCCGGTCAGCGCCCAGTCAGCCTGCCCGATCCAATCTTAGCAAGCCACGTGGCCTGGCCTTAATCTGGATTTTCTCCCGAATAGAAAATAATTAGCAATTTGGCAGAAAAGACCCTACAACTTAGAACATTCATAACTTTTTAACCATAAGCCCAAATTTAGCAAACTTGGACTTTTTGAAATCAGCACAACATATAGAAACTTTTGGCACTTTCCAAATTCAAATTTGACAAATATAAATTGGTTCAAATTTAAATATGCTTGTTTAATGAATTCTGGCATAATTAAATTTCTATAAATCCAAAATTTGCAAATAAAATATCTTTGGAATCCATAGGATGTGTACTTTCATACCCTCTGTCCCAAAATAATAATTGAACCAATTAAAATGGAGTTTAGAATTTAAATAGCCATTTGAGTATTTTGCACCTAGTTTTAATTCTGTAAATAATTTTAACTAGTTTTCTTCTGGAAAATTGTTCCATTTAGTAACCTTAGACCAGAGAAACCAGTACCAAAACCATTTGTGACCAGATAACCCATTCCATGTAACCTTTGCCATGTAAACCACCCATTGTAATCAATCATTATACTTTAACTATTGGTTGATGAAACTCCTCTTTAGGAAAATTGTAGTATGATCATTTTGATCAAAACCAATACCCAATTTATGTTTATGTTAACCATTTTGGACCAGAAACCCATAGCCCAATACCTTTTGTAAATTTACAAGCCATATTGTAAATTACTTCAACCCTATTACCCAAAGCCACAAAATAAATCATGTTGATCATGAATTTGTTTTCTAAAACCCTAAACCTTATCACATCCACTTCTTTTGTATATTGAGTAAAATGGTATTCCTTGATCAACCCATAAGCTAGGCCTAAACCCTTTTTCCCATAATTCTTTTAGTAAATTGAATTATGTGTTGATCCTAACTCAAACCACTATAATTTCTTTTCATAAATTGAATTGTGGTAAACTTGAACTTGTCCATAAAAGACCAAACAATAACCATATGATCATAATTCATTTTGTATATTTAATTATGTGTCAAAACCTAGTCCATGTTAACACCAATCAAGTTGAATAACTTGTTATGCTTCTGTATTGTATTTTGTTGTATTTGTTTGTATGTTTGTGAATTGCTTGTTTATTGTTATTTATTTGTATTGTTTAGATTGTACGGAGAGCAACGTTCTATTTGTAAAGAGAGTGTTTCTATACCAACTTCCACAAGGAAAGTGATGCTCATGTCCCACTTTTATTGCATTAGAGTTTTCAGTAGTATGCATCATAGGTTATTTTATTTATTTTCCAAAGTATATGCTATGCTTAGAAATACCTAGTAGTGTGTAGCCAACCTGAAACCTCTACTAGATACTAGTTTAGTTATGCTAGAATATTATCACAACTATTGATGATACATGTTGGGTTGTGATGTTTTGAAAAATGAAAATTAACAACCCAATGAAACACCTGGGTGGATTGGTATGAATGGATTATGTTGAGTGGCTACTCAGGGCCATGTTCATGGTGGATTTAGCCATGGATGTGGTGGTTATCACCTGAGGGTACACTTGTGGATTGCCACCCAGGATTAAAGAGATTTGTAGGTCTTCACTGTTTAGTTAGCTTCCAGTGCAGCCTTGAGGGAATATGGGCTCTGCCAAGATTAAGTAAGTTGTGGGGGTTCATCCTGTTATATGACATGGGGTGGTAGAATTTTAGGAGCGTCGAGTCATGCTGGTATGGTTGAATCCCTCTTCCCAAAGATCTTGTCTCATTCTTCTCTCGGGGAAAATGAGTCTCAAGGTGAAAGTGCACAACCTCTGCAGAGTTTAAAAACTAAGATCTTAGCCGTGTCCCCGGTTATGGGCCAGTTGAGCAGCTAGACAGAGTTGGTGCCGAAGGATCTCCTCATCTTTTCTGAATGAAATAAAACATGGTAGAAACCCTTTTAGGGCACATGGTGGATTTAGCCATGATGCCACAATCAAACCTCATGGTGGATTTAGCCATGATGATTTACCAAACTTCATGGTGGATTTAGCCATGACGATTTTTTAACTTCATGGTGGATTTAGCCATGATGATTTATCAAACTTCATGGTGGATTTAGCCATGATGAACTGTCAACTTTCATGGTGGATTTAGCCATGATGGTTGTATAGAAGTTTTCATTTTTATTAAAATGATTTATCAAATATAGGACAAAATTGGCTTTATGCAAATAGCCTAGACTCCACCAGCCAAATATCATGTAGCTAGTTGTTCCTCAAAACTGCCACCATACATGTCTCACTTGCCAGTACATTGTTTGTACTGACTTCCTCCCCTATGGGGGCTGCATATTCCAACGTGCAGATAAATCTGAAGACGAGTGAGGATTTAGTTTAGGATCTCGAGTCTATCGCCAACATGTTCTGCCTGTGGCGCATGAAGTGAAGAAGGCTCATTGAAGATTTGTTTCCGCTGTGTTTACTTTGAAACTTTGTTATTTGGGCTAGTCCATGTTCACTATGCCAACTGTAAGTCTATTTTATTTCTTATCCACTGGATCAACGATGTAGAATGATGTTGTTGCAATGAACATTTCATTTTGTCATGTGTATGCTATCAGAGATCCCGGGAATAGCAGGTTACACAGGTGTTCTACCTTTATCAAAAGGTAGGGCGCTACAGGCCACATGCCAAGGTTGTATCTTAGCTAAGATACAACCTCACTATCTCTCTTCATTAACTATAGTGCCACATAAGCAAAATGTCTATGAAACCGTGCTAAGAGACTTGTATTGGGATAGGCCTAAGGCTTCTGCCAATACATTGTTTCTTGACACGATATAATAGGAGCATTAAAAATTCAAGTTCCTACTTGTCCAATGCATTATTTCTTAGAGGTTGTATTTGAATTTAATGATATGGTGCTCATGCATGTATATGATTGGACAATTAGCTATTTTTGCATACGATGGCGTGCAAAGATTGTATGTTGGAAAAGAGATTGCAACGAACAACTATTCATTGATGCACATGCACGTATATAGTTGATGCGTGTGAATACACGTTCGTTGGGAGACCCCAAAAGGAAGCTATGAAGACTGCAGCAACAAGTTTCCCTTAGAAAGAAGACAAGGTTGAATCGAACAGTAGGAGGAAGGAGTAACTTCAGAAGGTTGATGTAGTTGAGATGGTATGACGCATTACCGGTTCAACAGCAACGCGGAACCTACACAACACAATAAAATCACTTTGCCCCAACGAAGCAGTACGGTTGTCATTCTCGCCGGTTTTGCTGAACACAAAGAGGTTAAACGTATGGTGTAGAAAACAGTATGACAACATATAAAAACAGTAGCAGCAGTGGTTGTACTATCAGTATGAGAAAATGGACCGGGGTCCACAGTTCACTAGTGGTGTCTCTCCGTAGAAGAAAATAACAGGTGTGGTGAACAAATTACAGCGGGGCAAATGATAGAAATGAAGGCTGCACCGAAGTACATATGCATGACATAAATATTACTATGTGATTCATGCGGGCATTAAAACAAAATACATAGACCGTCATCCAACTGCATCTATGGCTAATAATCCACCCTCCGAATATCATCCGAACAAACGTTGGGTGTTAAGTTGCACGCAACAGATAATCGTAGTAAGTAAAATGTGTAATGTAAACAATGTAAACAAAGAGAACAACGTTGTTTTCTCCCTAATGACAACAACACATCCTCCATCTGTCACATTTCTGTCACTCGAGCATAGATGAAAAGGAGTCATGAACCCACTATCGAGCATAAATACTCCCTCTTGGAGTCACTAGCATCTAACGGAGAGCATGAAAAATCATAAATAACATACACATGAAGATAACATGATAGATTCATAATCAAAAGACATAGCATTCACCATTCATCGGATCTCAGCAAACACAACCTGTAGCATTATAATAAGATGATCTCGATCATGTAAGGCAGCTCACGAGATATAAACATGAGGCATAAAGTGGATAAGACTACTCACGCATCACTCTGGGGGCGGGCATGGTGGTGTAGACCCCTCCGGTGATGAATTTCCCTCCTCGCAGGGTGCCGGGGAGAGCTCCATAACCCTCCGGATCTCGGGTTGACGATGAGGGCGACCTCGGGTGTTTCCCGGGAAGAAGTGGTATCTTTTTAGGGTTGACGTATCGGGGGAATAAATAGGCAAAATGGCGGTGGATGCCCGAGGGGCCCATACCACCCCCAGGCGTGGCCAGGGGGCGCGCCGCCCCCTGTGTCCCCCATCCGGGCCTCTTTGGGACTTCGTGGAACCTTCGGGAGTTCTAAGACTTCCGGGTTTCAAATTTTCCAATTCCGAGAATATTTCCAGAACAACTTTTCTGAAACTAAAAACAGCAGATAACAGAGAACTTGCTCTCTGGCATCTTGGCAATAGGTTAGTTCCCTGAAATCGATAAAAATAACATAAAGTGTATAGCAAACATGTAGCACATAACATGAAAACAACATGGAACATCAGAAATTAAGGATACATTTATGACGTCTCAACATCCCCAAGCTTAGTTCCTAGTCGTCCTCGAGTAGGTAAACGATAGAAACACATAATTTCTGAGGTGACATGCTACCAACATAAACTTGATCATCAATAATGTAAAAACATATATAAGCTGAGATCGTAGTACTTCAAACACAAGCATGCTAGATATAATTCTAGCAATAAAACATAGCAATTACTTTGCATGATGAGAAGTAACACAAATAAAAGGTCATGAATAATAATGCACTCGAAAGTTATACGTTTGTTTCAAACATAGAGATAACATAGCAAAGTGATATTTCGCTTGTACTTACGAGTGGGGAAAAACATAAATATCAGGACACCTTCAAAGTGTAAGAGGAATACTAGAACAAATAATTTGAGAGCAAGTAATAACACATCATGAAGAAATTAATAATGTTCCTGGGACAAATGCACATTAAACTCTGAATGGCAACTATTCTCTCTCAACTATGCATAAAGTTAGAAGATGGAGACTCAACATAAAAGTAAAAGAAAGGCTCTTCGCAGAGGGAAGCATGGATCACTCCCGTGCTAGAGATTTTTATTTTATAAAACATAGGTATAAAATATTTGACACTCCTCCCAACCTTTCTTGCACAAACCATGGCTAAGCGAATTCTTGGGGTGCCTACCAACAATCACATACCATGGAGGAGTGTCTATTTTTTTAGAAAGGCGTATGCTTATGAAAGAATGGTAAATAGAAAATACAGTACGTCACAAGCCAACTAGACTTAACAAGAGCGGCTCCCATTGAAGGACGCAACTGGGTAGAAGGTCATCCCTCTTTCTCTTTTATTTACACAATTATGCTTTGACTGAGAAATCAGGGGCAAAAATAGTGAAGAGAATTTGTTTCTATTAATTTAGGGCTGGGCACCCTGCTGCCAGCTCTTCTATCAATTGGATAAGCGGATGAAGCCACTGGTCCAGGGTGTGAAATCCAATCAACAAGTGATATAAAGATTCTCTATTTATGTCCTCATGAGCTAAAACAAGGAACACAAAATAGGAGTAATTTTGAAAGTTTTAAAGGTAACACATGAGCAATTTACTTTAGAGTGGCGGTTAAATACCACATGTAGGTAGGTATGGTGGACACATTTGACATACTTTGGTTTTTGGGAGTTGGATGCACGAGTAGAGCTCATACTCGGTAGAGGTGGAGGCTACCAAAAGACTGGGAGCGATAAATCAAGAGATCATAATGGCCATAATCATGCATAGCGACAAAACATCATTAATCAAAACATAAGTGATACTACAAGTTCAAAAACAAAATGCTCATAGAGGCTATAGGTGGCTGGTTTGTATTCATAAACATGGTGTAAGAATGCGCCAAGTCAACCAAATAAAACATTCAAATGAGAACACCACAAATTTATGCTTCAATATGACAAGAACAACTCATGATTATTTCAAAGGCACATTAAACACTCTCAGCTATTTTAGACAAATCATACTACAAAAATTACACTAGGTTTTAGAATTAAAATAACATCTAGCATGAAATGAAAAAGTCTAGCCACGGTCTATACAAGTTTCTATTTGCATCGTTATAATTTCTACCACATCCAGCAATTTCGTTACCCAATAAGCACCATACAAAATATGTTTTAACAAAAACTCTCTAAATGATACAGCAACTAAATAAGAGAGTACTCACATAAGTCTACTAAAACTAACATCTTTGAATAAGAGATCCATGAAAAACAGGAGCTAAACAGGAATTTTGCAGCAACTAGAAGAAAAACTAAGAATACGAGTCATAACGAGTATTCATATGAAAAAGCGGAGCGTGTTTCTCTCCCAAACAAGAATGCTAGATTACAACAATATTATTTCAGCAAGGAAAAAAAACAGAGGAAAAAAAATAAAAACAAACAGACACTCCAAGTAAACTTCATATGATGTGACCGGATAAAAATATAGTTTCACTAGAAGTGACCTGATAATTTGTTGATGAAGAAGGGGATGCCTTGGGCATCCCCAAGCTTAGATTCTTGAGTCTTCTTAAAATTTGCCGGGATGAATCACGGGGGAATCTCCAAGCTTTGACCTTGCACTCTTCTTGATCACATTATATCACCCTCTTCTCTTGACCGTTGAAAACTTCCTTCGCACCACACTCAAAGAGCAATTCGCATTAGAGGGTTTGTGCAACAATAAAAAAATGCATGGGTTCTGTATGGGCACAAGTGCTATTGATACTTTTAAACATTAGCCACAGCCATTGATGTTTTGTGAAGTAAAAAAATCCACTTGACATCGTAGAAAAGCAAATACAAGAAAAATGGCAGAATCTTTCAAAACCAGAACAGTTTGTAAAGACGAAATTTTTTGGGGCACTTACGTTACTCAGATCGAAAAACTTAAAGAACGAAAAAGTTTTGGAATTGGCTGAGGAATAAGCACTAATCTTTCTCACTTTTAGCAGTAGAAAGGAAAGATGATTGGTCACTCTTAAAAGATATAGGACACATTATACCAATCCTATTTTTAGTAGCATTATAATTTATAACATCAAGTAGCATAGGACCATCATCTATAGCATTATCATATAAATTTTCTAAATAAACTTCCTCATTATCATGCATATCAATAGTTGGAATAAATAGAGGATTATCATAAGATCTATCAAAGTAGCATGGATTATCATAAATAACAGTAGCAATATCATTCTTAAAAGGTTCATTCATAGTAGTATGAAGGTTACAAGTATAGAAAGTATCAACTTCATCAAAAAGGGATATTCAAAAGAATCAATAGTGTCATCACAACTATGAGTTAAAGAGATACTCTCATTGGGTGGTATACATGGGTAGCTACTCCATTCTTCCTCCTCTTGATCATCACGCTCCTCCTCTTTCTCATCCAATGAGCTTCCAGATTCAGCAATTACTTCTTCCATACGCTCCTGCAAAGCATTAGTTACTTCCTTTGGTGGAGAACATATTTTATGATATTGAATTATGTATTAATTACAATCCTTGTAATTGACAAATTAATATTCAAGTATATCATAAATCTCATATTTATAAGCTGCATCATCAATATTTTCAAGCAAATAAGCAATTTAAAATGCACCCTTCCAAGCAATAAATTCCTCAATTTGTTCCACATTATGAAAGTCATAAATTCCCTTAACATAATAAGATATGGTAGCATCATCATTATACTCACAATGAAAAGGGAGGTGTTTATACCTCCTACAACAACAAGATTTATCGAAGCAATAAGTAACATTATAAGTAGAGCACAAGTTTTTAACATAGTTATGCAATTTATTAATTTTCTCCCATAAGTGTTTCCCTTTTTTGCGACAAGCGGTGTTCCTTATAGTATTTTTGTTGTTCATCTGTCAACCCACCTTGCCAATAAGTTCTAGTTTCACAGGAATTAACAAGTGATAGCAAGCATGATAAAAAAAGTAAGAACCAAAAAAAAATAACAAAGTAAAAAATGATTGGAGGTGAGAGACTACCCTTGCAGAAATTCTCTTCCTTCCCGGCAACGGCGCCAGAAAAGTGCTTGATGCGTGTGAACACATGTTTGTTGGGAGAACCCAAGAGGAAGGTATGAAGAGTGCAGCAGCAAGTTTCCCTCAGAAAGAAACCAATGTTGAATCGAATAGTAGGAGGAAGGAGTAACTTCAGAGAGTTGATGCAGTTGAGATGGTGGGGCGCACTACCGGTTCAGCAGCAACGTGGAACCTACACAACACAATCAAATCACTTTGCCCCTGATACGTCAAAAACATATCTCCTTTTCCGAACACTTTTCTTGTTGTTTTCCTCTAAACTTATGTGTTTTGGATATAACTAACACGGACTAACGTTGTTTTCAGCAGAATTACCTTGGTGTCTTGTTTTTGTGCAGAAAAATCAACTTTCGGGAAATTGCCCAAAAAAGATCACATTGATGTTTTCACCCCGGGAGCCAGAAGGGGGCCATGAGAAGAGCCACAGGGTGGCCACACCACCCCCTGCCCCCCCTTGGCTGCGCCAGCCTATGGTGTGGGCCACCCAGAGCCCCCCTCGGACTCCCCTTTTGACTACAAATAGCCTTCAACCCTAAAACACGACGGGGTTCGATATTTTTACAAAAAGAAGTCCGTAGCGTCGCCGCCATCGCGAATCCTTTTTCGGGGTTCATAAACTCCGTTCTGGCACCCTGCCGGGACGGGGAATTGGAGGAGATCATTACCAACGCCTCTCCATCGACTATCCATGTTTCCCCATACATGTGGGAGTAATTCTCCCGGTGTAGGCTGAAGGGGATGGTAGGGATTGGATGAGTTCGTTCATGTAATAATGTCGTGATTGTTAGGGCATAGTTCCTAGTATCCTCTATTAGTGCTATTGACATTGTTGCAACTTGTTATGCTTAATGCTTGTCACTTTGGGCCCGAGTTCCATGATCTCATATCTGAACATGTTATTGAATCATGATGATAAT
Organism: Alopecurus myosuroides; assembly: GCA_028641055.1. Classification (NCBI taxonomy): domain Eukaryota; kingdom Viridiplantae; phylum Streptophyta; class Magnoliopsida; order Poales; family Poaceae; genus Alopecurus; species Alopecurus myosuroides. The sequence continues at coordinate 661,540,368 of CM054057.1, forward strand.
TATTGTTTCTTGATCATACCTGCAAGTTGTTTACAGATATCGTTGTCCGGAACCCAAGGCCCTGAAGTGACAGAAATTGGGACAACCGGAGGGGATGGATGCGATGTGAGGATCACATGTGTTCATGGAGTGTTAATGCTGTGCTCCGGTGTTCAATTAAAAGGAACACCTTAATTACCAGTACTTCCCTCGAGGCCCCACTAAAACAGGCTGGTAGGACAATAGATGTTGTGCAAGTTCTCATTGCGAGCACGTACAACTATTTACGGAACACATGCCTATGGTTACTTAGTACTTGGATGCTTTATCTTATTTATTTGCAATGCCCGTGACATGATCATTATATGAACTATCTTATCCATGCAACGCTCGTTCATCCATCCCTATGCCTGCAGTATTTAATCCCGCTTATAACTCCAAGCACCACTGTTGTTGTTTTCATACTAGTACTGCTACTATAAAACTCTTACTATTGATAAACCATTGTGAACAAGTTCACTTTCAGGTGCAATTTAATTGACAACTCCCTTGTTAAGTCTAACAAATATTCTTTTGCTCCCCTTGTGTCGAATCAATAAAATTGGTTTTACTTCCCTCGAAGACTGTTGCGATCCCCTATACTTGTGGCTCGTCAAGACTATTTTCTGGCACCATAGCCGGGGAGCATAGCTTTATTTTCGCACTCACCGGAGAGTACTATTATCTACTTCCAATCATTCATCATGGGTAAGTCTCATGATGGAAGATTTCCTATATTACCATCCACTACAAGAAGAGGTACAACTATGAACACCTATGTTGCTGTTGATTCACCGTCTGTTATGAGTAAGCTGCTTACACCACCACATACACATGCTACACATGCTACTTCTGCTGAATCTGAAAATACTTCTAATACTTTTGATGATGCTTCTACTGTACTTGATGAGAGTGATTCTCTCGGTCCTTTCTTAGATGCTACTATTCCTAAAGCTAAAAATATTGCAAACACTGAAACTCCTGATAAAAACCATGTTACTCCTGCTTTCTCACGTGAGTTTAGAGAAAATCGTAGTGATGATTTTGATGATGCCTATATTGAACTTAGTGATGATCTTATTGATGTAATACATGCTATGAAGGATAAAGATGCTGCTATACGTCATATGGAAAGTCGTGCTGTTAAATATAAATTATCTCCTGATGCTAAGTTTTCAACCTCTCCTATTAATATTAGGGATAAGGATTATGATTTCTCTCTTGATTTATCTTATATATCTATTGTTGAGAAAGAACCTTTTTTTGGAACTGAAAATGAAAGTACTATGAAACATATGAATGAGCTCTCCTCTTTGAGTAGTTTATTCTCTGATGATCTTAAGAAATGTAGCTACTTTGTTACTAAAATATTCCCTTTCTCATTAAAAGACGGGTATCAGGCATTCGTGGACTGCCCCTTGCTTTATTCTCTCAAGTGATTTTGCAGATGAGCACCCGGCTGATCAGGATCCGATGCCACTGAATGGTAACCCTCACCCTTTGCCTGGCAACTTACAACCTGATGATCTCATGCACGGTCTACCTGAGTTCCCAGAGATGGGCTGGAACATGCCATCGCCACCTCATGGTGCTAACATGAATCAGCCGCAGAATGAGCAGCACAATGATCAGGCCTACAACTCAGCATCAGAGGTTAGTGTGGCTGCTATGTCAATGGAGCACGTTCAGAATTCACTCGATGAGGTTTCTCCTATTCCTTTTGGTGCGGATGGTACCCTGCCTGCTGATGTTGTCGTTCCTGATACTGCCATACCGTTGGAGGTTGACACGGATACGCTAGCTGTTACACCTGAGGTCTCGTTGGTCTCTGTTGCTCCTGAGGTGTCACAACCTGCGGTTCAGTTAGTGCAAGCAGCTGCAACCCTTTTGCCTGTGGGTTCTGTAACATCGAATTCTGAATTTATTCCGTTAGCTGATGGAACAAGTCAGTCTGCTCCTCTGAATGATCTGAATACTGAGCCAACAAATGAGATAACTGTACAGACTGGGGTGGTCTCGGATATATCTGCTAGTGATGGGTCACTGGGCCCTGCTCTCGAAGCATCACTCCCCGCTATTGTGACTTACAAGAAACGATCTGCTCACAAGAAGAGGTCGGCTTCGGTGGCTTTTGAGGATGATACACCGGTTCGGAACTTTACTGATGCTGTTATGGAGTGCGTGACACCCAGGTCTCGCTACGTTATGCCACCAAAAGTGATCACCACTGCTCCTCTGGACGCTGCGGGGCTAGAGGAGGATCGCGCAAATGATCAAGTCTTCCAGTTCCAGTCTGATCCGATGGAGTCATCAGTCAAGAAGTCACGCTCCAAGGCACCATTATTAGTAAATACTGTGGCTCCTATGCGTACCCGTAGGCAGGCGAAACTGGATGGTTTCAGACCTCCGTCAGCTCCAGGTGTGGTTAGGCCCAAGAAGAGGGGAAGAAAAATTTGTTGCAGCAGATTCCTGAGGTCCCAAGTAGCAGAAGCTCTCCTCCACGTCCTCCCCTGCTTATTCAAGAGTTGCAACAGATTAGTGCAATGCTGGAGATGAATCCAGCAGACCTACAGGCAGACAAGCTTACAGCTGTGGCCAATGACTGTTCTTCCAGCAAATAGTTTCCAAATGTTGAGTAAAATCACATTCTATAGGGATAGGTGCACCCTCTCTGCATCTTGTATCCGTTTATTGCAGTTTTCACAGTACCTAGGGAAGATTTGTCTGCTTTTGTCGTGTTCTGTTGCCTCTCCTCTAGTAGGTGTGGGTGTTTTTATACCTTCAGTTGTTTTTAATGGATCAGAACATTAATTATCTCATATGGAAAGTGTTGTGCTGGAATATTCGTGGTCTGAACTCACATGATAAACAGCTGGCTATGTACAATAAAATTGTTGAGAGTGGATGTGCGGTGGTTTGTATACATGAGACCAAAAAGGAAGATTTTGATCGTGCTTTCATTAAGAAGTGATGTCCTAAGCAGTTCGATACTTTTGCTTTTTCTCCTTCTATTGGGGCTTCGGGAGGAATATTAGTGGTTTGGAAATCAAGTGTTCTCCATGGTACTTTGGTTGAGGTCAAACGTTTTGGTTTGATTATTTTGTTTCAGTCAGTACATTCTCTACAAAAGTGGACTCTTGTTGTGGTATATGGTCCATGTCAGGGAGAACAGAGAGACCTGTTTATACAATGGTTATTTGATCTTTCGATTCCTCAAGATGAATTATGGCTTTTCATGGGGGATTTCAACTTTATTCGCTCTGAGGATGACCGTAACAGACCTGGAGGGGATGCTAATGATATGTTTTTGTTCAATGAGGTGATCACTCATCTTGGAATTCTAGAACTGCCCCTTAAAGGCAGGTCTTACACTTGGTCGAACATGCAGGCTGATCCTCTTCTGGTGCAACTGGACTGGTTTTTCACATCTTCCTCCTGGGTATCTGTCTACCCAAATACAGTGGTCGCCCCAATGGCAAAACCCACTTCTGATCATGTGCCTTGCATTGTTAATATTGACACAGTCATTCCTAAAGTGCACCTGTTTCGCTTTGAGAATTATTGGATTCATTAACCTGGTTTTCTTGATTGTGTTAAGGATGTATGGTGCAGACAGACACGTGCAGTAACTTTATCAGGTATGTTATCTGAGAAATTGAAACTGTTGAGATCAGCTCTGAAAAAGTGGAAAATGGGTCTCTCCAAGCTTAAGCTACTCATTCAAAAATGCAATATAGTTATTTTGTTCTTGGATGAATTGTAGGAGGATAGGCCTTTATTCACTCATGAGGCAAACTTTCGGATTTTAGTCAAAATCCACCATGAGAAGCTGCTCAGATTTCAGTACCAATATTGGAGGAAGAGGTGTTCTATACGATGGATCAAGATGGGAGAGGAGAACACTAAATTCTTTCATGCTATGGCCACAGAGAGATACAGGAGAAATTCTATGGCTAGTCTACAGCTTGCTGATGGCCATATTATTACTGATCATGATCAAATGGCTAATGTGGCATGGAATTGTTACAAACAGAGAATGGGAACCTCTAATGGGATTCAGATGTTGTTTGATCTAGCAGGTATGATTAAAAAAGTTGATGGCCTAGAGGAGCTTGTGGTCCCTTTCACTACTAAGGAGATGGATGATTTAGTTAAAAAGATGCCGGTGGACAAAGCACCAGGACCTGATGGTTTTAATGGGATGTTTCTCAAGCACTGTTGGGATATCATTAAAGCTGACTTCTATGCTCTTGCCAGAGATTTATTTGATCAGTCTATTAGCTTGGAGAATATTAATTCTTCTTTCATAACTTTAATTCCCAAGAAGCCCTCTCCAGAAACTATTAATGACTACAGGCCTATCTCTCTCACAAATACTTGCCTCAAATTTCTCACCAAGATGGTTGCTGACAGATTGCAAACAAGGGATTTGGATTGTATCCATAAAAATCAGTATGGTTTCATCAAAGGAAGGACGATACATGATTGTTTGGCCTGGTCATTTGAGTATATTCATCAGTGTAAAACATCTAAACTACCTATTGTTATTCTGAAACTAGACTTTGAGAAGGCTTTTGATTCTGTGGAGCATGAAGCAATCTATCAAGTTCTGAGGCATATGGGCTTTCCTGAGAGGTTTATTTTTGGGTCAAGATCATGCTGGAGTCAGGTACCTCCTCTGTCCTAGTTAATGGGGTCCCTGGAAGAAAATTTAGATGCAGAAGGGGGGTTAGGCAGGGTGACCCCTTGTCTCCTCTGCTCTTTGTCTTGGGTGCTAAGATCCTGCAATATATAATTAATGATCTGAAAGAAAGGGGTTTGCTCAGCCTGCCAATTGATGTGGGTGAACAGGATTTCCCAATAGTTCAGTATGCAGATGACACTATTTTAGAGCTACAGGCTGATGCCAATCAACTGGCAGTTCTCAAGAAGGCTTTGCAGGATTTTAGTGTCTCTACTGGTCTTCAGGTTAATTATCACAAATCCTGCATGCTACCAATCAATATTTCGGATGAAGAAGTACAGTCACTGGCTACTGATTTTGGATGCATTGTGGGTTCCTTTCCTTTCACTTACCTAGGCCTTCCAATGGGGACTACTAGGCCTCGTATCATTGATCTTATGCCTCTTGTCACCAAGATTGAAAGAAGGCTAACAGCTAGCTCCACCTTCTTAGCCTATGGAGGGAGATTGCAACTCATCATCTCATGCCTGTCCTCTATGCTGTATACTTTTTGTGTTCCCTGGAGACCCCCCTGGAATTTTAAAACAATTCCATCGAGTTATCAGGCATTGTCTTTGGAGAGGTAATCATCCAGACTCTAAAAAACAATCACTAGCTTCCCTTGAAATGATCTGTAAGCCGAGAAGAGCTGGTGGTCTCGGAATTGTTGACTTTCAGAAGCAAAACCAAAGCCTGCTTATTAAACATCTTCATAAGTTTTTTAATAAGGCTAATCTACCTTGGGTGGATTTGGTTTGGAGACACTATCCGAATGGGGTTCCTCAGTCGGCACCTCTTTCTGGTTCTTTTTGGTGGCGTGATATCATGAAATTAGCGCCACTATACTTTCAAGTCAGTACAGTGCAGGTTAAAAGGGGGGACACGGTCAGATTCTGGGATGTTTGGCATGGCCGTAATTTCAAAGAAGATTTTCCTAGGCTTTTTTCTTTTGCACTTGACTCACATATTTCGGTTAGAGAATTTCTGCTCACTATGGATAGATCAAGTCTTTTTGATCTACCACTCTCTCAGCAAGTGTTTCAGGAGTTTCAGCAAATGCAGCTGGTTCTACAACATGTTCAGTTGGATTCTGATGGATGTGATGAGTGGAAAACAATATGGAAAGGACGGGAATACACTTCAAACAGGTTCTACCATTACTGTTTTAGGAATCAGAGCCAGCAAAATTTATGATTGGATTTGGAAGAGTAAAGTGGTGCTAAGGATCAAGGTTTTTGCTTGGTTATTGGTCAGTGATCGCTTGAACACAAGGGACATGTTGAGGCGTAGGCATTGGAATGTTACTGATATCCTTCACTGCTCCCTCTGTCCTTTGAGGGAAACAGAGGACTGGATGCATCTCTTCTTTAAGTGCAATTTTAGTGTCCGCATCTGGAACTATTTGCAAATTCTTTGGGAAGATGGTGATAGCTTCGAGCAAGTTTTCTACAAGACAAGGCAAAAGTTTAACAAGCCCTTTTTTACTGAGGTGGTAATTCTTGCTGCTTGGCATATATGGAAACAGAGGAATGATGCAGTCTTTAAGCACATAATGCCAACCTTCAGAGCCTGGAAACGTAATTTCATACATGACATCACTCTACATACGCATAGGGTGAAGGATTCACATCTTCAACAGTTATCAAAATGGATTGAGGATTTAATTTAGATAGGCTCACCCCTTTGGGTGTTTGTATATTTTGTATATTCTGCATATCTTGTAAAGTGCTCTCTCTATGGTAATAAAATGCTGTGGGGTTTTACCCCACAGTTCAGGTTTCAAAAAAAACTTGGTTTAATAATTTGTCTCCTGGATCTATTGATACTCCTATTGGTTTGGTTAATGCTTTCTTTCAGAAATATTTTCCTGCTAGTGCTCAACATGCTGCTTTACAAAATATATTTAATTTCAAGCAATTGGAATAAGAGAAATTGCCTGTATCTTGGGCAAGGTTCTGTTCTTTAGTTAGGGCTACACCTGGGCATAAGCTAGAAGATAATAAAATTCTTGATATATTCTATAATGGACTAACTGTTGAATCTAGGACATGCCTGGATAGTTGTGCTAGCTGTGTTTTCAGGCAAAGAACTCCAGAAGAAGCTAAGGAATTAATGGCTAAAATAAGCCAAAATCATGATGATTGGATTATGGTTGAGCCTGAGCCGACCCCTACTCCAGTATCAACACCAAACCAACACCCAAGAAGAGGGGAATGATTGAACTAAATGATGAAGTGATGACAGAAGCCAAGAAATCTCGTAAAGAGAGGGGTATTAAATCTGAAGATGTGAAGAGTCTTCCTCCTATAGAATAATTATGTAAGCCAATCCCTCACTCATCACCCATTGAGGTACACTCTATCCAATATTTTGATACTAGAGATATTCCCTATAGAAAACCTCCTGATCAATGCTTAGATGAATTGGATAATTATGTTATTAAGTAAGATAATTTTGATATGAGAGTGCAAAATCACCTAATGTAAAACTCTAAAGCTATTAATGATTTGCATGGTATTATAGAAAGAACCTCTAATGATGTTAAAATGCATGTTAAACATTTTCAAATTGTTCAAACTCAAATTGATCAACTTGCTAAAGTGCAAAAAGATTTGCTAGTTAATGCTTCTAAGAAAAACATGCTTATGGGATAAGAACTAGAAGTGGTATTGCTACACAAGATCCTTTATATCCCGAGGGACATCCTAAAATAATTGAACAAGATTCTCAGCAAACTAATAGATGTTATTCATAATAAGAAGAAAAGGAAGAAGAAACATAAAAGTGATGTAGAATCCTCTGAACTTGCTAAAGATCCTAATAGTATATCTGTTTTTGATGCTAAAACTGAAAGTGGTAATGAAAAGAATGATGCTTCTGATAAAGAAGAAACTGAAAAGGAACCTGAAAAGCAAACTAAAAATACAAAGTACACGAAGGAAGATTTTATTGCTAATAAACATGGTAATGAAAGAGAACATTGGGTACAAAAACCAATGCCTTATCCTAATAAGAAACACAAGTCAAAAGAAGAAGAACACTATAACAAGTTTTGTGAATGGATGAAACCTTTGTTCTTGCAAATTCCTTTAACTGATGCTATTAAATTACCTCCTTATGCAAAATATATGAAAGATATTGTCTCTAACAAAAGGAAGATTCCTAATGAGCAAATTTCCACTATGCTTGCTAGTTATTCTTTTAGTGGTTCCTAAGAAACTTGGAGATCCTGGTATACCAACTATTCCCTGTTCTATTAGAAATAATTATGTTAGAACTTCTTTGTGTGATCTGGGAGCTGGAGTTAGTGTCATGCCTTTTACTCTCTATAAAAGACTCCTCCTAGAAAAATTGATACCAACTGATATGTCTTTGCAAATGGCTGATAAATCTACTGGTATTCCTGTGGGCATATGTGAGGATGTTCCTGTTCAAGTTGCTAATAATTGTCTAATATTAACTGAGTTTGTTGTGTTGGAGATGCCTAAAGATGATAATATTTCTATTATTCTTGGAAGTCCTTTTCTTAATACTGCAGGGGCTGTTATTGATTGCAATCAAGGAAAAGTTACTTTTAATGTTAATGATAAAGAGCACACTGTTTATTTTCCCAAGAAGATTGATAAGAAATATGGTCTAAATTCAATTGAAAATATTGAGACCATCAAGATTGGAGAATTTTATTGTCCCATTCTAGTACCACCAAAATAATATGAAATTATTACGACTGGGACTATGCCTATCAAGGTTGAGGTAAAATAATTATTTAGTGTTTAGCAAAGTTTTTCTTCATATGAAAATTATTCTGGTAGCAAGACTTGATCATCCTTGTTAACAAAATGTTTTTTTAATGAAGAGGACAATGCTTTCACCTTCCCCACTTTGTTTTCACCATGTTTACTTCTGTTATAACATTTCTACTTGAGTATAATCATGTTTTCCAGCATCCTGATGCATGTTTTTTCTGATATTTTCGCTATGATTTCTGAGGATATGCATGTTTTCACCATCCATACTTTTGTTTTCACCACTACCACCTTTGTTTTCTTTCGATATTCTTCCATTGGAGTGTCATAGAACCTCTGTAGTGCTGGTTTTGGTTTTGTTTTCAACCTTTTCACTTTTGTTTTCCAGAAATAATATTATTTATTAAATATCTGAAAAAGTCCGAAAACTAAAGTTTCTCAAAAAATTCCATAAAATTATAATAAATTTTACGTTAAAAATGAGGCAGAAAGCCACCCGGGAGGCCCATGAGTCAGGCACACCCTAGGGTGGCGCGGTCAGTCCCTTGTGGCGCCAGCACATGGTGTGGGCCCCCTGGCCCTCCACTAACCCTCTCCACTGCCAAAATCTTCTCCCTCACCTCACAAACCGAAAACGCTTTCTGGAACCCGTGTTATTGCTGTTCTTGCCTCTAGATTTTTTATCTCCTTCTTTAGCTCATCATTTGTGTTGATATTTGGTGTGTTTGATCTCCGTTATGTGACTCCTCCGATGATCCAAGTGGAATTTTATTTAGTGAAGTATTTCTTGAGTATTTTGGTACTGTAGGTGACGGCATATGTGAGTTTGTATGCTTGATTTGAGTAGAAATAATTTATTTTGTATGTATGTTTATCTCTCATATAAGTCCCTATGGTATCTCTACCTTATAGTTGCGTGAAATTAATTTTTGTGATGATTGTTGAAAAATTTCAGAGATGGAGCACTATGCTTATCAACTAAACCAGCATGAGTTGGAGGTGCATGAGGACATGCTCGTGCACCGCGAAGAGAGAGTATTCCCATCGATCTATCCATGTCAATAATTTATGCGGATTTCAGGAATTTTCCAAGACTTCAACACTCTTGTGCGGAATGCGGGCTTGGACCGTTTCATTGAGGATGAACCTATCCAATATGTGAAACTAACTATGTATGTGGTGCAGGATTTTCGTTTCAAGTGGTCCGCAACTAACCCAATGTTCCACTATAAAATTTACAATAAAGATGCTGCCTTTCAGTGTTTTATGTGCAGCTATTAAGGTACCAGAGTGGGGTTCTTGTGGGAAGATAAGTGGGCAGCCCAAACCACTGCTCGATTTATATGAAGAGATTTTCCAAGGCAGAAGCTTCACATGGGAGTGTGGTAAAATTCGAGAAATCCTATTCCCTAGCATTCGATATTTTCCTTACTTTATTTCTAAATGTGTGTTAGCAAGAAAACTGCCAATAAACTATCTGTTTATGATTTGGCGTTTATTTCAGCTGCCTTAAAGCGTGATAGGTCATTTAATCTTGGCGCTTTGATTTCTTACCGTCTCTCACATAACCGTGATAAGGGCGGAGTTTGTGGAGGTCTTATTTCCTCGCGCTTGCTAGCTTTGCATGGTTTGGAGCCACATCATATGGATGTGCAATTTCCTATAGAGAGGCTTAATCTTGTTTCCATGGTTCAACATAAGTTTCTTTCTACTCATGCTCATTTGCACAACTTGTCCTTTGAAATAACTTTCTCCAAACAATCTAGGTGGAGGTTTATTAAAACTGTTAGGGAAGTACTATTGCATGCACATCCTTTTTTTGATCTTTGTCGGATATATACCAACTAGGGGTATATCAGATGGTAGTCTAAAGTGCCGGATTACCAGGGTGGCCTAAATGGTAATGGGCTATGGTCCATTGGGCGGCCCAGTAAGCTGATGCACAGAAGCCGGATTCTAGAAGAACCCGGATCGCGGCCCACGTGATCTGACTTGGAGTAGAAGGCGGATTCCTTACTTTCCAAGTTAATAGTTACCGTAGTCTTCTAGGTTTCCTATTCTGTATGCCCTAATCCGGCTATTATACAAAGCCGGACGGGAGATATGATAGATAGGCAAGAAGAAAAAGGCTAACTCGCCGAGACGTTGATCCTTGACGAGAAGCTAATAGAACCTCACGTTGTACTATGTATTTCCAGGCTGTTAGTCCTGAATAGTGAGATTGCAGGAGTAGGAACGTCACATTACTGCGCCGTACCGAACCTGGGTAAAAACCCTGTGTCATTGTCCTTCGCACAACCACGTCCCCCCACGTCTCTATCGGTAGTCTCATGGCACCCCCGTCTATGAATTCTACCATGATGTCTCGACAGTTGGCGCCCACCGTGGGGCCAGCGACGTCACGCGTTAAGTTTCGATCTGGGATACTCGGCGGGATCGGCAGTTCCATAACTGTCGGAAGCTTGGAGTTCGACAACGACGTTGGACACTTCCTCGACAATGGATCTTACATACCGGTGCAAAATCATCTGGTAAGTGCCTGCGTGTTACCGATTGGATCTGCAAATATCTTTATCGGATTAACTGCAGAGGCCATGGGGTTTTGCGGTGGAAGTAAATTTATCCCACCCGCCCTATACCCAGTCGAAGATGACTACGATACCGGGTTCTGCTCAGATCGCCGACATACAAGTGAATCACACTTTGTCAGTATGGTGCAATCTGAGATAGCCGAAAACACGGATGAAAGTAATCCCGTGCAAGAGGCAGAAAACAACACTCCCACAACAGAGGAGGAAGATCCGACATCCGTCAACATCACGACGCACTCGGAAGCTGACTCTGTACTAGCCTCCATTGAGGCGAGATTAGAGTCGGAAACCGGATCGGATCACTTCGACACCGAAGACGAAGACGAAGACGCTTTCGAAAGAAAGGTCAAATCCTTCCAAGAGGGATTCCATGAAGTACTGATGGCAAAACCGGCTAAAAACACGGATGCCGACAGTCAGGAAAGCCCTAGAACGCCTCCACCAGAGGAAGAGAGAGAAGAAGGAGAAACCTCTCCAAAATTCCCCGATGTCAAAGAATTGACAGAGGAAGAACCCTGCAGGAAACCTCCCTCTTCCAAGAAGAAACACAAAGCTGCTAAAAAGCTCCAATATAAAATCCGGAAGAAGAAATTGGCTGATCCAGTCAACGAAAGCCCGGAAGTAGGAGACGCAAGCGGAGTGAAACCTTCGGAGAAGAAAACAAAAGAAATCCTTGTTCCGCCAATGACAGAACAAGAAGAAAAGGAGTTACTGCAAACACCAGTGGGATTGCACGAAACCCCTGAAGTGCTAGAAGCCAGGAGACAAGCTCTCCAGAGGCAGCAGCAACATCTATTCAGAACTCGTGAACACCTCAAAAAAAACCAGGATGACATCAAGCTCATGAAGGAAGAAATCGAGGAATACGAAAGAAAGAATAGATCTGGGATTAAACCTACAAAGTTACCCAGAATTGTAAAACCGGAAGTACTGGCGCCAAAAGAAAGGTTTCACAACCCATCTTGGCAAAAGCAAGTAAACGACAAAGATGCCAGAGGCGAACCAATATACAAAACCGCAGCAGAAAACGCGGAAGCATCTTTCGCCATCCTCAACAATGATATGTACTCCAATGGTGAAAAACTTCAAGGGGTGTATGCTTTCTTAGGAAAAGCATTGCAACAACAACAGCGGGGGCAGCAGCGGTCAGGGAAGTTGCACGACGACTCAGCCCTATGTAAAACAGCTACATGCGCCGCTGGAGCACCTGGACCGGAAGAACCTTGAGATTCAAGCAATTCAAAAGAGAAGAAAGCGGATCCAAGAAAGGACAAGAAAAATCCCGACAACAAGGATGAGGCGTCTAGAACCGCCATCTCCCGAAAGACGGACTTAATCCTCGTTATCGGGAAGAAAAGCACCGGAATGACGGAAAAGCAATGCCGCCTCCGAGACGCCCAGCTGAAAAAGCTGGAAGACAGGATATACCTCACAAGCGTGAGAGATCCCGGACAACCCCCAGAAATAAGGAAAGAAACAGGAGTAGAACTCCACCTTATCCAAAGGGGAAAGATCTCGGAAGAAACAGAGAGAATCCCGGAAAAGCGCGTTCGCGCCACAATGGAAAAGAAAGGAGTAGATCCCCTTCTGTCCATTCAGCCGGCAGGTACTCCGCACACATTGATAGGGCGGAAAGAGACGATTTATACTTTGGACCTAAGTGCTTAACAGATAGGATCCGAAGGATAACCCTGCATTCTGGCTTTGCCAAGGTTGGTCCAACATACCAAAAATATACCGGTAGTACAAATCCGGATACCTGGCTCTCAGACTACTATACAGCTGTCCAGATCAACAATGGGACAGACTTAGAAGCTGTAAAGTTTCTTCCCCTAATGTTACTGGATGGAGCCAGAGATTGGATCAATGGATTACCCTCAGAACTGTCGACAGTTGGGATGATATGGCTCGAGTATTTACTCAGCATTTCCGGGGAACCTACAAACGCCCAAATAGCATCAACCAGCTAAACCGTTGCACCCAATTTGAGGACGAACCATACGTGGATTTCATCTCAAGATGGACGGCAATGAAGAATAGTTGCTCTGGAGTAACTGACGTTCAAGCAATACATGCTTTCGTCAATGGCCGAAAACCCGGACTTGTACCGTTCATGGCTGGTTCCAAAAAGCACAAAGATCTCAGATCTATGCTTACAACTGCCAACGAACACGCTGCAGCCAAGGACGACATCAGGGCAAGAGGAGGCAATATCGATACACTGATACAGGCCAAAAAGAACCCTCGCCTTGAGAAAAAAGGAACTCCAGATGCAGCACAAAAACCCAAAGAGGTAAACATAGCCTTTGGAAGGGAAAATGGGAATAGGTGGAAAGGACGCAGTACCGAACCAATAAACTACACCAAAGAAGAGTGGGAGAAAATAAAGTCGGAAAACTGTGTCCACCACTCGCAATTTGGGAAGCAAACCCATACTAACCCACAATGCCGCTTAAACAAGCATATGAAAGGCAGTGCAGGATCCGGAAACGAAGGGAAGAATTCCAAGAGGAAGTTTTCCAAGCAAAAGCCAGAGGCTGAGAAAGAAGACAGTGAATCGGACACTGACGAAAAAATCCAGGAACAGCAGCGAAAAGGCGAGCCTAGGTTTCCGAGAGTTGATGGAGAATGCAACCTAACTTTCCTGGCAACTCCCTCAGCAAAGGTGTAAAAAAGAATGCTTCGAGAAATAAACGCGGTTGTCCCTGCAACCCCAAAATGTTTGAAGTACTCAAATACACCAATCACCTGGGATCAGTCCGATCATCCCGGGAATATCCCTGAACCCGGCACACAAGCTCTAATCGTAAGTCCTATTGTTCAAAACATTAGGCTAAAAAGAGTGCTGATGGATGGAGGATCCAGCATTAACATAATGTACCTGGATACACTGAAGCATCTGAAAATTTCCGAGACCCAGCTCAACCACAGCAACATACGTTTTCACGGCATCGTACCCGGCAGACAAGCACGATCCCTAGGAGAAATTTCCCTAGATGTAACCTTTGGAGACAAAGATCACTTCCGGCAGGAAAAAGTATCCTTCGAGGTTGTGCCGTTCGAAAGCGTGTATCACGCGATACTCGGACGTCCAGCTTTCGCCAAATTCATGGCAAGATCATGTTATGTCTATAACAAACTGAAGATGCCAGGATCCAAAGGAGGAGTAATTACCATATCTGGAGACTTCAAGTTGGCAAACGAGCTGGAAAAAGAAAACGCCCTTTGCGCTGAGAAAGTCATAACAAAGGAAGAATTGAAAGAGCTGGCCAAAGAGGTATCGCCGACAGAAATGCCGGCAGGCAAAGAAAGCCGGAAGCCCGCAGATAGCTTCAAAGCTTCCGAAAACACAAGGCAGATAATCCTAGATCCCAAAGATCCGACAAAATTCGTTGTAGTGGGAACTGGGATGACCGACAAATAGGAAAGCGAGCTCATCAAGTTCCTCCGTGAGAACTGGGATATTTTTGCTTGGTGTCCAGCGGACATGCCAGGCGTACCCAGGGAACTTGCTGAGCATCAACTCAAGGTGATTCCAGGATCCAAACCCGTCAAACAAGGTCTCCGTCGATTTGACAGAAGAAGACGGAAGGCTATTGGCAAGGAGATTATCCGGCTTTTGGCAGCAGATTTTATCCGGGAAGTTATACATACTGAATGGTCTGCAAATCCAGTATTAGTCCCGAAGAAAGATACTACTACCCTTAGAATGTGTATAGATTACACCGTCCTAAACAAACTGTGTCCAAAAGATAGGTTTGCGTTACTGCGAATCGATCAAATAATAGATGCCACTGCAGGCGCTGAGCTTTTATGCTTTTTGGATGCATATTCCGGGTATCATCAAATACGCATGAAAAAGGAAGATCAAATCAAAACTTCGTTCATAACCCCTTATGGGACGTACTATTACATAACCATGCCATTTGGCCTGAAGAACGCAGGTGCAACCTACCAGCGTTGCATGCAACGGTGTTTGCATAGTCAGATTGGCAAAAATGTCCACATTTACGTGGACGACATTGCTGTCGTTACCAAGGAAAAAGAAACACTCCTTGAGGATTTGCGAGAAGCCTTCGAAAATTTGCGCGCTTATAAAATAAAGTTAAATCCATTAAAGTACGTATTCGGGGTTCCCTCAGGAAAACTTCTGGGTTTTATAGTTTCTCACAGAGGAATAGAAGTAAACCCAGAAAAGATCAAAGCAATCTTAAACATCTCCAAGCCTAAGTGCGTAAAAGATGTGCAAAGATTGACGGGTTCCGCTGCAGCCGTTAGCAGGTTTATCAGCCGGCTAGGGGACAAAGCCCTGCCACTATAAAAATTGTTGAAGAAATCCGGCAAATTTGAATGGACAGAGGAGGCAGATGCAGCGCTAACCCAATTGAAGGAAACTTTGATGAAAGCTCCGATTTTGGCATCCCCAAAAGACGAAGAACCTATGTTATTGTACCTTACGGCTACAAATCGGGTTATTAGTGCAGTAATTGTTGTGGAAAGGAAGAAAGACGAACAAAGCATACCAGACCAGCATCCGGTATATTACATAAGTGAAGTTTTCTCCGAGTACAAACAAAGGTATCCACACTATCAAAAACTGGCATATGGCGTATTTTTCGCATCTCGGAAACTTCGTCATTACTTTCAAGGACATTCCATAACAGTGGTATGTAAAGCACTGCTAGGGGATATAATAAGCAATGCGGAAGGAACTGGCCGAGTAGCCAAATGGGGCATCGAGCTAGCAGTGTTCGACATTAAGTACCAACCCAGGACGGCAATAAAATCCCAGGTTCTGGCAGATTTTGTCGCCGACTGGACGGAAGCAATGGAAAAAACACCAATGCCGGAGTCCGAGTATTGGATCATGCACTTTGACGGATCTAAAATGAAGGAGGGCGCTGGAGCTGGTGGTGTCCTAAAATCCCCTAAAGGAGATACAATGGAGTATGTATTACAAATACCCTTCAACGCCAGTAATAATGTGGCAGAATACGAAGCTTTGTTTCACGGCTTGCATATCGCAAAGGAAATAGGTGTCAAGCGCATCCTATGCTATGGCGACTCAGATTTGGTACAGCACCAGCTCAACCAAACTTGGGACGCCAAAAGCCCTGTAATGTCCGAATACCGGAGAACGGTGGACGAGTTTGCCATCTGTTTCTTTGGATTCGAGGTGCTCCATGTTAAAAGGGAGGAAAATTGGAACGCGGATGCTTTAGCCCGCATGGGATCAGAAAGGGTAAAAATCCTAGCACCAGGTGTATTCGTCCAACATTTGTACGAACCATCGATAAAAGGTGGAGATGTTGATTATCCTCTGGCTTCCGAGTCAATTGAAGTCATGCTCGTTAACCCAGATTGGAAAATACCATATTTAAACTTCTTAGTTGATCAGAAGTACCCGGATGGAGCAGACGAAGTCTTGCAAAGACAGATTCAGCGTCGATGCAAAGGATACGCGGTAATTAACAATTGCCTGTATAAACGCAGCACTACCGGAATTTTTCTGCGATGTATTTCACCAGAAGAAGGAAGAGAAATCCTGCAAGAAATCCATGCCGGAGTTTGCGGACATCATGCTCAATCAAAAATCATAGTCAAAAAAGCATTCCGTGCAGGTTTTTCTGGCTAACAGCCAAGACAGACGCTGAGCACATAGTAAACACATGTGCAGGGTGTCAATATTACGCCAAGCAGACAAATATGCCAGCCCAAGCACTCAAAACTATCCCCATTACATGGCCGTTTGCTGTCTGGGGGCTGGATATGATGGGACCATTCAAGACCGCAAGAGGCGGACTTACACATCTACTCGTTGCAGTGGATAAATATACCAAGTGGGTGGAGGCCAAACCCATAAAAAAACTTGACGGTGTAACTGCCAGAAATTTCATCATTGACTTAGTCATGAGATACGGCGTTCCACATAGCATAATAACCGACAACGGGACAAATTTCTCTATTGGAGAGTTGGCAAAATATTGCCGACAAACGGGAATTCACCTAGATCTCGCATCTGTGGCACACCCGCAATCCAATGGTCAGGTTGAAAGAATGAATAGCTCAATCTTACAAGGAATACGCCCAAGACTCGAATCTCCTCTTCATAGAGCAGCTGGGGCATGGGTAGAAGAGCTACCTTCCGTGCTTTGGAGCATTCGAACAACACCAAATAGGTCAACTGGGCAAACCCCGTTTTTCCTAGTTTATGGTGCAGAAGCAATTCTTCCAACGGACATGATCCATGATAGCCCAAGAGTGCAGGATTTCGATGAATCAGATGCCGAAAGCGCACGAAAGGATGCCGTCGATCTCTTAGAAGAGGAACGAGAACTTGTGCTTCAAACATCCGCCATCTATCAGCAAGGTTTACGACGTTATCATAGTCGGAAAATCAGGCATCGTTCTTTTAAAGAAGGTGACCTAGTGCTAAGATTGGTGCAGCAAAGAAAGCACAAACTGGCCTCAGTATGGGAAGGACCATTTGTCATCAGTAAAGCCATGAAGAATGGATCATATTATCCTGTAGACATTCGTGATACGGAAGATGATCCCGAGAAGCCGAATCGCAAAAGAAAGAGAAAGATAGATGATGAACTAGGAGAGACAAAGAGGCCCTGGAGTATCCAGCAGTTACGTCCCTTTTATACTTAGTTCAATTTCTATGTAAACATCTTTGAGATCATGAAATAAAGTTGCCGGAATTCTCATATCCATGTTTTTACAAGTTTATTATAGTACAAAGCATGATTCCGTCTTATCTATTTCCCAATGATTTTACAAAATACTCAATGTTAACCCGAATTTTGCCTGCGTGCTCGGCGTTTAAAAACTGAATGAGTTTCAGCCTACTAAAGGTTAAAGGAAACTCGGATTGTGCCTGCGTGCCCGAGCTTCATTAAAAAAATTCCTTACTTTTCTCTAAGCATTATCTGATTGTTTATGTGATGGGTCACTGGAGCTAGTAAGTAAAAATGCCTTTAGTATGATCCATGTTTCCGAGTTCAAACTGATTGGTTTTACCCAGTAACTTGGTATGAAGATTAAAGTACTACCGAGCCATTTCAAACACTAAGGACAGTTAAAGTGTTGGGAATATGCCC
This sequence comes from Alopecurus myosuroides, assembly GCA_028641055.1. Lineage (NCBI taxonomy): Eukaryota > Viridiplantae > Streptophyta > Magnoliopsida > Poales > Poaceae > Alopecurus > Alopecurus myosuroides. The sequence goes on from CM054057.1 coordinate 661,558,552, forward strand.
TAGAGGCAATCATGTATGATGTAATTCCCAATGTATTCATAAAGTTATTAAGTTGTCCTTTGGTTTGAACATCTGATATATGTCATTGAATATGTGATTCGATTGTGGAACTATGTATTCATGTTGTTCATACTAATTGTCCTTGGTCGTTAAGGTTGTACTGGACACACACCCTAGACTAATGTGAGTGTTGGCTGATGACACAGTTCCACTTGTCATGGACATGGTGATGCCATTCCAACGTTCACGGACTTGGCTAAAGAGTTTAGCAAGTCGGACAGACCCACATTGAGATGCAACGATCAAGTCGTCATTTGCATGTCTCAATCAATGTAATCCTTAGACCTGAGGTTGTCGCACAATCCGAGTTGTGGATCACCGACTTAGGTTCTGTCAAACGTTGTTCTGTGACAAGGCAACTATAAAGGCAGAGTTCGGGTCAAATGAGAAGCAAGCTGCGTGATGTGGATAATCAAGATGGGATTTTGCCCCTCCGAATGGAGAGATATTATCTGGGCCCTCTCGAGTGATATGATTCGGGAAGCATGACCATGCGTGACTCAGTTAAGTGTTAACTGTGTCTGTTGACTAAGAGTTAGTCAGATGAATCACATATCACGGATCGAGAAGAGAGTTGAACTATTTAAGGGATGAAGATAAATCGCCTATAGTTCGACAAGGTATATCGTGAGGAAAAAGGGACTAAGATAAATATCACATTGAAAGGTATGTCGTCATGACTCAATGGTACTTGGGAGTCGGCACGTTCTGCTAGGAGCCGCTACCGATTGATCGATTGGGAGTTGGACTCCAATCATGTCCAAGTCGCCATGAGCCTGCAGGGTCGCACACTTAAGAGCGGGAGCAAGTATTGGTCGGGTTGGACCCGAACCGGAAATGGACTGGTTTTGTGAGTCGGACTCACAGAGGGAATGGGCCACAAGTGTTGTGAAGCCCATTGCCATACGCTATATAAAGAGGGGCGCAGGTTGCCCAGCGGGCACGTTAGTCCACTCTCCCATGCGTTGGGAACCCTAGCCCCACTCAGTCCAGCCGTCGCACCGGACCTAGCAGTCCGCCGTCAGAGCTCCTCCTCGTACGTGTGGATACCGGCAGAGGTGCTGTATGTTCAGCACTTCGACGTTCGCGGGATCGGATCGGCTGGATTGGATCGTGGACTGCACTGCCCCGACGCTCTTCATCGATAATCCGCAACCGCGCGTCTAGTGGTAATCATCGTGGCCTTCTACCTCGGCTAGATCTTGGAAGTACCGCGTAGGAAAAGTTTTCGTTTATCTCTACGCGTTCCAACAGTGGTATCAGAGCGGTAGATTCTGGTATTAGGCCCGAGATCCGTACATATGTGATATGTAGTTAGCATTAGATTGGATCTAAGTGCTGTTTTGGAGGTCGTTCTATGAGATAGATCGGTTTTGTACAAGGTTGATTGGATCAATCGTACTCGGGGTTAATGGATGATCAGGTTTCCGTGATCATACTGCTAAGGTCGTGAAACAACATACCCCTACCGGTCGGTTTCCGCCATCGGGGTATACCGTGACACATAAATCCAGTTGCAGTGATCGAAGATCAAAGAGTTTGATCGAATCGGAGAACGGATCAGATTTGGGTAAAATCGTTTTATCCGATGAAGAAATCCATGATCGGGATGCAGATGAGATCTGCGTTTTCCGAAATCGTCGGGCGCTGCCCGCACCCGCGAGGGGCCGCCGGCTTCGCCCTGTCATAGCGCCTTAGATGTCGTTGCGAGTTTCACAACGCCGGTAGATATCGTATCTATGCATAACTTGTGTTTGCAGGAAGTTGTGAATGGTATGGCTTATGTGCATGTGATGTGTGTAATCCATACATGATCTGCGTATCATGTTCTTGTCAGCCGGCTTGAGCCTAGGTGCTGTCATTTTATTGTATTACGGCCTGCGTATCGGATTCTCTATGTAATTTTCTTTTACTAGCTAGTGTAGCTTGTTGGAGAACCCGAATGACATGCAAGTTGATGTACAAGTCGGCTACATGGAGCAAAATGGCACGTGACAAGAGTTGGCACGAGTCGACTTGCAAGCTTCGTGGAGATGGAGATCACCATGAAGAGAGCCATACCATTTCACATTATAATTGCTTTATTTGTGTTATTGTTATGTCTCTATTTACCTCTATTAGAAGGTCTAGTCGGTCGCCCCGCCAGTGCTGCACCATCACAAGTCGGACATTCTTGGTAGTGGGCTCATAAAATTGAGGTGCTACCAATTCTTTCCGGTTAGGTGGGTGTCGGACTCTTACAAGCAGAAGCACTTGGTAATCTAGACGAGTCCATCATAACGGTTGTGGGGCTCGGGGAGAGGTAGGTTGGAAGCCGGGGTATGTGATGCCACCCAACTAACAGGAGTCGTATTGGATACGATTGGCAAGGTGTTGCCTACCTAGATCACTTGACGGCTAGCGATGATGCTAAAACTCACTAGTCGACTTGCTTATTTAGGATCTTGAATCACTTAGCAACCATCGGAGGGATGTTGGTTCTAGTGGGAGCATAAGTATTAAAGCGTTTAATATGCCTGCTCTTTTATGAATACATGTCTTAAGTGTTTTGCATATTTTCTGTTGTAGATCAATGGCACCTAGCAACCTTCCTCTGTTGTCCACTTTTGCGTTGAGGTCAATCCTAGAGAAAGATAAGCTTAATGGAACTAATTTCACCAACTGGCATCGTAATCTGAGGATAGTCCTCAAGCATGACAAGAAAGAACATGTTCTAGAAACTCCACTTCCAGATGAGCCAGATGACGATGAGACTGTCGCTGTCATGAATGCCTACCGTAAGACTAGAGATGAGTCTACGGAAATTAGCTGTCTTATGCTTGCACACATGGAACCGGACTTGCAGCAGCAGTTCAAGAATGTTGAGGCCTACGATATGATCGAAAGCCTCAAAAGTATGTTCCAGGCTCAGGCAAAGACCGAGAGGTATCAAGTCTCTCAAGCTTTGTTGGGCTGTAAGCTGAAAGATGGCGATCCACTGAGTCCGCATGTAATCAAGATGATTGGTTACATTCAGTCTCTGGATCGGCTGGGCGTCCCAATTAACGAAGAGTTCGCTACTGATATAATTCTGAACTCTCTTCCTAGTGCGTATGGTTCGTTCATCTCGAACTACCATATGCATGGTATGGATAAGAGTATCACTGAATTACATGGGATGCTCAAAACGGCAGAGGCTGATCTTAAGAAAGGCGCCAGTCAAGTGTTGATGGTGGAGAATAAGGCTAAGTTCAAGAAGAGTTCTTGGACTAAGAAGAAGAAGGATAAGTCAGGAGGTAGCTCCCATGGCCCTGTCCAGAGTGCTTCCTCAAAGACTAAGCCTTCTCCTACAGTCGGAGCCAATTGGTTCTATTGCAAGCAGGATGGCCACTGGAAGAGGAACTGCACCAAATATTTGGCTGACAGAGCCAAGAGTGGAGGTATGACTTCCGACTCACGTACACTTGTGTGCAATGTTATAGACATTTATCTTGCTGATGCGCCTAATAGGGTATATGATACCGGATCAGTTATTCACATATGCAACTCGTTGCAGGGACTGGTAAGAACTAGGAGCGTGGCAAGAGGAGAGGTTGATATTCGAGTCGGCAACAAGGCGAGAGTCGCTGCGTTGGAAGTCGGCACGATGCAACTTCATTTACCTTCAGGATTTTTATTGGAACTGAATAATTGTTATTATGTTCCAGCTCTTAGTCGAAACATTATTTCCGCCTCATGTTTGATGAGACAAGGTTATGAGTCGAATATTAAGAATAATGGTTGTTCTTTATATTTGAAAGATATGTTTGGCTTTGCACCCGTTCAGAACGGGTTATTTATTTTAAATCTTGATAGTGAATCGGTCTATAACATAAATGTTAAAAGGTTAAAACCAAATGATCTGAATATGACTTACTTTTGGCACTGTCGGCTTGGTCATATAAGTTGGAAGCGCATGAAGAAGCTCCATGATGATGGACTTCTAACTTAGTTTGACTTAGAGTCATTCGAGACATGCGAATCATGCCTACTAGGCAAAATGACCAAGACACCTTTTGCAAGGAGTTGTGAAAGGGCGTCCGACTTGTTGGAACTAATACATAGTAATGTATGTGGTCCAATGAGCACGACAACCAGAGGTGGTTATGAGTACTTCATTACCTTCACTGATGATTTGAGTAGGTATGGATATATCTATTTAATGAAACACAAGTCGGAAGCCTTTGAAAAGTTCAAGGAATTCCAGAGTGAGGTACAAAATCAACTCGGTAAGAAAATAAAGTTTCTACGGTCGGACCGTGGAGGCGAGTACATGAGCCATGAGTTTGATGACCATCTAAAGAGTTGTGGAATAGTTCCTCAACTCACCCCGCCGGGTACACCGCAGAGAAACGGTGTATCGAAACGGACAAATCGGACCCTGTTGGACATGGTACGATCAATGATGAGTCGGACAGATCTACCTTTATCATTTTGGGGTTATTGTCTAGAAACTGCAGCTTTCACACTAAACAGAGTACCATCAAACTCAGTAGAGAAGACACCACATGAGATGTGGATGGGCAAAAAGCCAAGTTTGTCTTTTCTTAAGATTTGGGTTTGTGAAGCATTTGTCAAGCGACTTCAGCCGGACAAACTCACGCCCAAGTCGGAGAAGTGTATTTTCGTGGGGTATCCGAGGGAAACCTTGGGGTACTACTTCTACAACCGGGAAGAGGGCAAAGTGTTTGTCGCTCGGAATGGTGTCTTCCTTGAGAAAGAGTTTCTCAGTCGGGGAGTCAGTGGGAGCACGGTGCAACTCGAAGAAATTCGAGAGGAACCAGCTAGGGGCGAGTCGGCAATGGCCTTGGAGGCTGAGCCGGTCGTGGTACCTACACCGGTTACAGCACCTGAACCTCGGAGATCTGCCAGATTACAGAGTGCTCGAGATGTTTTACTGTTAGACAGTAATGAGCCGGCAACTTATTCGGAAGCGATGGTGGGATCTGATTCCGAGTCATGGCTTGGAGCCATGAGATCCGAGTTAAAGTCCATGGATGAAAACCAAGTTTGGAATTTGGTTGATCTGCCTGACGGTGCAAGACCCGTCGAGTGCAAATGGGTCTTTAAGAAGAAAATTGATATGGATGGAAATATTTCCGTCTATAAAGCACGACTTGTCGCGAAGGGGTTCCGACAAGTTCAAGGAGTTGACTACGACGAGACCTTCTCGCCCGTAGCGATGCTTAAATCAATTTGGATCATGTTAGCCATAGCAGCCTATTTCGACTATGAGATATGGCAGATGGATGTCAAGACGGCTTTCCTTAATGGAAATTTAACTGAGGACGTGTATATGATACCACCCGAAGGTTTTGTCGATCCAGCTAATGCTGACAAGGTATGCAAACTTCAGAAATCCATTTATGGGTTGAAGCAAGCATCTCGGAGTTGGAACATTCGCTTTGATGAGGTAGTCAAATCGTTTGGCTTCATCAAGAGCGATCATGATTCTTGTTTATACAAGAAGTTTAGTGGAAGCAAAGTAAATTTTCTAATCTTATATGTGGATGACATATTGCTGATTGGAAATGATGTCATGATGTTGCAAGAAACCAAAGAGTCATTGGAAAGGAGTTTCTCAATGAAGGATTTGGGTGAGGCGACTTACATATTAGGAATCAGGATCTATAGAGATAGATCAAGGCGTCTCATTGGATTGAGTCAGAGTACTTATCTGGACAAGGTTTTGAAGAAATTCAAAATGGAAGAGTCCAAGAAGGGATTCTTACCGATGTCCCATGGCATAAAACTTAGCAAGACTCAGTGTCCTTCGACAACTGATGAGCGAAGTCGGATGAGTGTGATCCCGTATGCTTCGGCAATCGGATCTATCATGTATGCCATGATTTGTACTAGGCCAGATGTTTCCTATGCTCTAAGTCTTACGAGCAGATACCAGGCTGACCCTGGCGAAGCCCACTGGGCAGCGGTTAAAAACATCCTTAAGTACTTGAGAAATACTAAGGAAATGTTCCTAGTTTATGGAGGTGATGAGGAATTCAGTCTAAAGGGTTACACGGATGCGAGTTATCTCACCGACTCAGATGATTCTCGTTCGCAATCTGGATACGAGTTCGTGATGAACGGAGGGGCTGTGAGCTGGAAGAGTTCCAAGCAAGATACGGTGTCTGCAACTACAACAGAGGCTAAGTATATTGCTGCCTCAGAGGCGGCAAAGGAAGCTGTTTGGATCAGGAACCTCCTGATAGATCTTGGTGTGGTTCAGGGCGCGTCCAATCCTTTGGACGTATATTGTGACAACAATGGTGCTATCGCACAGGCCAAGGAACCTAGACAATACCAGAAGAACAAACATATACTCATGCGGTACCACCTTATTCGCCAGTTTGTCGAACAAGGTGATATCAAGTTATGCAAAGTACACACGGATGCAAACATTGCAGATCCGTTGACAAAGGCGCTACCACAGCCTAAGCATGAAGCGCACACGAGAGGCATGGGCATTCGATGCCTAGGCATATGATGCCAGGATGATTGACTCTAGTGCAAGTGGGAGACTGTTGGGAATATGCCCTAGAGGCAATCATGTATGATGTAATTCCCAATGTATTCATAAAGCTATTAAGTTGTCCTTTGGTTTGAACATATGATATATGTCATTGAATATGTGATTCGATTGTGGAACTATGTATTCATGTTGTTCATACTAATTGTCCTTGGTCGTTAAGGTTGTGCTGGACACACACCCTAGACTAATGTGAGTGTTGGCTGATGACACGGTTCCACTTGTCATGCGCATGGTGATGCCATTCCAACGTTCACGGACTTGGCTAAAGAGTTTAGCAAGTCGGACAGACCCAAATTGAGATGCAACGATCAATTCGTCATTTGCATGTCTCAATCAATGTAATCCTTAGACCTGAGGTTGTCGCACAATCCGAGTTGTGGATCAGCGACTTAGGTTCTGTCAAACGTTGTTCTGTGATAAGGCAACTATAAAGGCAGAGTTCGGGTCGAATGAGAAGCAAGCTGCGTGATGTGGATAATCAAGATGGGATTTTGCCCCTCCGAATGGAGAGATATTCTCTGGGCCCTCTCGAGTGATATGATTCAGGAAGCATGGCCATGCGTGACTCAGTTAAGTGTTAACTGTGTCTGTTGACTAAGAGTTAGTCAGATGAATCAATATCATGGATCGAGAAGAGAGTTGAACTATTTAAGGGATGACGATAAATCGCCTATAGTTCGACAAGGTATATCGTCAGGCAAAAAGGACTAAGATGAATATCACATTGAAAGGTATGTCGTCATGCCTCAATGGTACTTGGGAGTCAGCACGTTCTGCTACGAGCCGCTACCGATTGATCGATTGGGAGTTGGACTCCAATCGTGTCCAAGTCGCCATGAGCCTGCAGGGTCGCACACTTAAGAGCGGGAGCAAGTATTGGTCGGGTTGAACCCGAATCGGAAATGGACTGGTTTTGTGAGTCGGACTCACAGAGGGAATGGGCCACAAGTGTTGTGAAGCCCATTGCCATACACTATATAAAGAGGGGCGCAGGTTGCCCAGCGGGCACGTTAGTCCACTCTCCCATGCGTTGGGAACCCTAGCCCCACTCAGTCCAGCCGTCGCACCGGACCTAGCAGTCCGCCGTCGGAGCTCCTCCTCGTACGTGTGGATACCGGCAGAGGTGCTGTACGTTCAGCACTTCGACGTTCGCGGGATCGGATCGGCTGGATTGGATCGTGGACTGCACTGCCCCGACGCGCTTCATCGATAATCCGCAACCGCGCGTCTAGTGGTAATCATCGTGGCCTTCTACCTTGGCTAGATCTTGGAAGTACCGCGTAAGAAAAGTTTTCGTTTATCTCTACGCGTTCCAACATAAAGCACATAAACCAGAGAACTTAGAAGATAAAGGAATATGAAACCCGGAAAACTTGCAAAGGATTTCATAAAAGTTAACTGCAAAAGGAGGAGTACTTGTTCAGACAAAAGAATAGAAGCATTACAATATAAATTACATTGTAAAGTGCATTAATGCTCCTATTTCCTATTTCTCCTATCCAGGGTAGGGAGAATTCTTCAAGCATCCGAGTCTTCTTCACTGCTGTCATCCTCGGGGGCTTCTGGAATCTCTTCTTCCGGATAGGTGATGGAGATATTCACCATAGAGGCGATCTTGGTGGCGTGACCCTTGATTTCGTCAAAGATGGTGGTCCGCTGGGTCTCCGAATATCCAAGAGGGATACCGGACGCCACGCGCCAAGATTTGGCACTGGGGTAATGCATACGCATAAGGCCTAAAGCCATGCGTGCTCCACCCCGTGCTGCGGAGCGCAAGGTGGATTCCTTCTATTCCGCCACCTCCAGGATAGCTTCCGGAAGTTTCAAGACTTCCGAGAATTCCCCATTTCTTGCGGGAAGGTACTTGTTGACCAGTTGCATGCCTGCAACTCTGATCGCAGTGAATACCTTCCCGAAAGCTCAGATTTTCTCAATCCGAGTAAGATCTGGGTTATCTCCTGTTTTTTCAAGACAGAACAACCAAAGGGTTAGCGGAAAAGCAGAGAAAGAAGTTAAGACATGGAAAATCCGGTAAAATTTGATAACTTACCGAGGATCTTTTCCATCTCGGAGCCTTCCTCCAGGCGCAGGGTCAAGGCGTTCTCCAAATCTTGGATAGTGGCCTTGTCCTTGTCCGCTTGTTGGGAGGCCTTGGATTGAGCAATTCCAAGAGCTACATTGCTGGCCTCCAGATCCTTCTAAGCCTTCATAAGTTCCTTATGAAGGTCCAAGTTCTCCCGACGGAGATTCTCGGCATTGCCGGCATCTTCAGCTATTTGCTTGGCTTTCGCCAAAGCAGCTGAAAAGCAAGGAAAAATATTCTGGGTTAAGAAACCTCGGAAAAGTACTTAGAAAAAATTATGGACAAGGAACTTCAGAGAATTAAAAGTATACCTGTTGTTTCCTTCAGCTGTAGCTGAGATGATGCCAGCTCTGTTTCTTTAACATCAAGAATGGATAGGAGGGTTTTAACCTCCTTATTTTTTATATTAAGCTTGTTAAAAACTTCCAAGTTTATTGTATCAGCGGTTTGCTGAAACACGGAAATGAAAGCAAGACGCTTAAGTTAGAGCAAGCGTGATAAGAAGCATTAAGTTGATAGCATGCATTCGACTTATTGCTTGGGGGCTAGACATATTACCTGGCTCATTTGCTGCAAAACTGACAAGTTTTCGTTGAATTCCCTTAAATATTCAGAAAAGAGAATTCCAACATGATGCAGGCCGTCTTGCATGACCTAACGAGGTGAAAATACGAAGTTATTTCGGACCACTAGCCTGCCTTGTGGCCAAGGACGGATCAAAGGGGCAGGAACGAAGAACTTCTTAGCTTCCGGACGAATATATCCGAGATCGTCAAACGGTTCTTCCTTTACCTGGAAGTTCTTGTCGAAAGTGGCAATAGGTTCATCCTCCCCAGATGTTTGAGGATGTCTACCCATTTCTGGTCTCGCCCTTCCCCTCGCATCCATGTTAGATGCAACAGGCTGGCTGGATTGCTGGAATTGTATGTCAGGGTTCGTGGTCTTCTCCTCCCTACCAAGTGTAGTTGGAACGGGAGAAGCTGCAGCAGAAAACGGCTCTCCTTTGCTAGTAGCAGCTTTATGTTTCTTCAATTTCTTTGACTTCAAAGGAACTGGAGCAAGGCTGAAAAGGAAAAATCCTAGAAGTAAATATCTCGAAGAACTGGAAGGGAATGATAAGTAAAGAGCTCCAATAAAATACCCGGATGCGGCGATGGGAATTCCGTCAAGATTTATTACTTCCTCGGGAATCACTTGCCTCTTGCGTTTCCGACCGCCGTAAAAACTGGCGTGTAATTCGTCGAGTTCGGTGTCGGATGCAAGATCAGCTTCCTTAAGTTCGTCAAACTATGGAGAAGGCAAAGTACTCGATTAAGTCAGGAAAAAGAAGCAATCCGAGAGAAACCCAAATCAAGGAAAATAAAAATACCTTAGGGACTGGGTTCTCCTCGTGATACATTTCCAAGCTTTCTTCGTATTGATCATGAGTAGCAACCAATTGGTTGACTCGTTTTTTGAAGTCCCTTTTGGAGAAGGCTTTGTCCGTCCCTCTCATTTCGTCTTCTGGCCCTTCGTATTCACAAAGGAGTCAGGAGCGGAAAGCGAGAGGTTGAATACGGCGGCCAAACCAGCACAGAACAGTATCAGTTCCGTTTAAGGGAGACTTAGAAGAAGTACGTTTGGCGATACGCCGCTTTATCTTCATCAGATCTTCCGGCAAAGTTTGCACCGCTTCAACTGCCCAACTCTCTTGCGGGGTGGCGACGGAGTTGACGAATGGAGGGACCCCGTTTTCTTTCCCGGGAAACGGGACGTCAGGATGATAAAAGAAAGAACCCGTCCAAAATTTGACGGATTCTGACGTTTTTATCTTTGGGTACCAATCTTCCCTAAACCTCCAAAGAGTGAAAGAAATGGTCCCGCAGATGGGAAGAACACCCTCGGTGGGGTTACGCTTCACTCCGAAGCAGTATTGCCAAAAATCTAGACTAGGAGCTATGCCTAAATACCCTTCGAAAAGGGCTTGGAAGCCGGCTAGATAAAGAATGGAATTGGGGGGAAGGTTATGAGGCTGGACACCGTAATGGTGGAGGACTTCTAAGAAAAAGGCGGAAGGCGGCAAACCCATACCTCTCGCAATATGAGAGGTAAGGAGGACACGTTCTACGTCTTTCGGCATGGGCTCGGTCTCATCTTCCGGGATCCTCCATTTCCCCTTCAGGACGAGCCCCTCCTTCTCCATTATCGGAAGGAGGGATGGCGGAATACTGCTGGCACTCCAGTTGCCGGCAGTTTCCGCCTCGTCTTCGGTTCCGGCGGCGGCGGACGCTGCGGCCTCCACGGCCGTGAGCTCGTCTCCGACGAGAGCGATTTTCTCCTCCACCGTCTCGGGCGCGAACGGCGGGAAAGGCGCGGAAGAAGACCCCGTAAGATCCGCGGAGGCGAGAGGGATTTCCTCGCCCGCCGCACCGCTTGTGTCCTTCGCCGGCTCGTCGCCGGAGGCGTGCACCGGTGAATCCAACTGTGGATCCATCGTGTCGATAATCTCGTCGATGTCCTTTGCGACGGTGCGGGCTGGGGAAGAACTTGGTGATGCCATCGATGGGCGGCGCGCGGTGGCTCCGGTGAGGTCTCAGGTGCGTTTGTGCGCTCGGGAAGTGCTCTACGAGAACTTGGGCGCTGGGAATGGTGTTGCGAAGTGAGAGAGGAAGATTTCCTCGGAGGACGGAGGCGGCTATTTATAGCCAGAATCCCGTCACGATGCGTGCTAACGGCTCTTTTGACCGTTGGATGATCAACGCGTGTCACTCGCCGGAAATTCCGGGAAATGAAACGACGGGTGATTATTGCTATCGCCTCGTTTCCCGCGAGAATCTGTCAGAGATATGTTTCTGGGTTTCCCACCTGTAACCCAAACGTCCCTTACGTCAGCAAGATTAAAGCGCTGACGTAGGAAGTTCCTTCTCCACGAAGATTCGTGGAAGAAAAGCCGGATTTTCTGGATTCCGAGTTTTGCATTATAACATCCTTTGAGGATAAAAAGAAGAATCAAGACTGCAGACCGATATTTCTTGGAAAATGTACATTTGGTGAAAGACGGCGAATCCGAGTCTTAATCCTTCTTGGGGGCTACTGTCGGATATATACCAACTAGGGGTATATCAGATGGTAGTGTAAAGTGCCGGATTACCAGGGTGGCCTAAATGGTAATGGGCTATGGTCCATTGGGCGGCCCAGTAAGCTGATGCACAGAAGCCGGATTCTAGAAGAACCCGGATCGCGGCCCACGTGATCTAGCTTGGAGTAGAAGGCAGATTCCTTACTTTCCAAGTTAATAGTTACCGTAGTCTTCTAGGTTTCCTATTCTGTATGCCCTAATCCGGCTATTATATAAAGCCGGACGGGAGATATGATAGATAGACAAGAAGAAAAGGGCTAACTCGCCGAGAGGTTGATCCTTGACGAGAAGCTAATAGAACCTCACGTTGTACTCTGTATTTCCAGGCTGTTAGTCCTGAATAGTGAGATTGCAGGAGTAGGAACGTCGCATTACTGCGCCGTACCGAACCTGGGTAAAAACCCTGTGTCATTGTTCTTCGCACAACCACGTCCCCCCACGTCTCTATCGGTAGTCTCATGGCACCAACGTCTATGAATTCTACCACGATGTCTCGACAATCTTAATGGCAGGCAAGGATGGGAGCTTTCTGAGAGTGAGTTGGACACATACCTTGAGCATCTCCCCTAGCAAGGGGAGGACGCCGGAGAGGGGTGTAACACCTGGGGTGTTCCTCTAGGTTAGAAAGTTGGTTGTTTTTCTTTTTTTTGCATTGCATCACATGCATCATATGCATTGCACCATGTTTTCCTAATTAACTCAAAAACTCAAACCAAATTAAACTTTCAAACATTGTTCAAAATTTCCAATTTAAAAATTGCAAACTAAACAACTCAAATTGTTTCCAATAGTTTTGAAGTTAATTTATTTAAATTGCTTGTTAATAAATTTCCCTTTAATTAATACCCTAATGGTAAATTCCAATTCAACTTCAAATCAAAATCATTTATAATGGGCATGATCCCAATTGTGGTTTAAAGAATTAAAATCTTCCAAACATTTTAAAACTCACTAAGTTTCATAGTATTTGATCTTATTAAATGAAACTTGTTTATTTTAAAAACTCAACTCTATATGAAACCCTATATGAATTTCAAATAGCAAATTTCAAACTAATTGTCATTTTTCAAATTGTTGAAAATAAGTTAACATACCCTACTATTGCTGTTTTGTAAATCAAATAAAAATACTTCATAAAACTAAAACCCTAAACATCTAATTCTTTTCCCTCTTTTCCTTCTCTACACAAAAAGAGAGAGAACAAAAAAAACCTTTTGAGGTGGGGAGGCAGGCCAGCCCCACGGCCAGCCCACAGCCTTCTCCCTACTTCCCCCCAGCCCACCTAGTGGCCAAGCCCACCACGGCCTTTTCCTAAGCCTAGCCCCCCCAACCGTTGTCTTCCTCGTACGGACGCGGAGGAGGAGCTCACGTCGCTGTCATCCCCCACCTGGACCCCCTCTTGCTCCACCTGCCCCCGAGCCCTACAAGACCCCCGAGCCGTGCCCTAGTCTAACCCTAAGCCCTCCTCTCTTCCTTTCCGCCGCCACCAACCCTCCCCTTCCATCTCCTCTGTCTTTCTTTTTCTTCTACGACCACCAAGCCTTGGCCAAGGTGGCGCACGTCGGGGCGTCGGGGTGGAGTCCGTGAAGGCCTTACGAGCACGGGAATCGCACCACGGGGGTCGTCTTCTTCGTCTACGAGCAAGAACCATCGCTGGAGCGGCCTGGAGCGACGGCCCCGTCGAGATCCGTCGACCACGTCCATGAACGCCTCCTCTCCATCGATGCTTTGGTCCTTCTCCGACCTCTTCCTCGGTGAGCACGTCCCCCATCCTCCTCTTCCCCCACATGGCGCACACACACGCCGAGCGACAGCAGCGCTACAGTCACCACCGTCCGTTCATCCTCGACAAGTTTCAGTTCTGAAACATACGGTTCAGTTCCAATTTTCGCGATCAAGAACACCTCAACACGTTTCCGTGTCCTAGTCTAACAAGAAGCAGCGAAGTAGCCCAGTGGCTGCGCCCCGATCAGCGTCCTAGGAGATCCCGGGTTCAAATACCAAGATCGCCGAATTCTTTTGTTGATCCTCTGTTTCGTTCAGTCATAAGTCTGAACATGTTGTGCGAAAGTTCAGTTAACAGCAGTAACGTACAACATCTTCCGTCAGAATCACTTACCATCACAAGTTCAGCAGCAGCGCACTGGCAACGAACCCTTGCGCGCAAGCCCCAGTCCTGGGATCGATCCCCCACGGCCGCAAAGGCAACCTTTTTTCGCAGATTTACTCGCGCGCAGCCCTCGGACCCACCCGTCATTGACCCCCTGCGCCACCTCACTGCACACCCGCGCCACTGTGGCGCCACGCTGGCCTAGGCCCACTGTCAGCCAGCGTGGTTGGCTCTGCCACCGTAAAAAGCCCTGTCCCAATTTCTTTTAAATAGAAATTTAAACCTAAATTTTGGACAATTAATCTCCTTCATTATAACTCCAAATTGCACAAACAAAATATGTATCCCAACTAGGAAATCATGCTCTTTCCAAATCTAACATTTGTTTTCTGTTTTGGAAAAATAAAATTAATGCAATTACTTAATGCTTTAATTAAATCATTTAAATGGTGAAATTCATAACTTGCTCAATTAAATTCCAATTTCAACAAATAAACTATGTTTTCCACTCAAAATGCAACCACCTTTCTGTATATCAACTTTGTTTTGCAATTTGGACAATTAAAATTAATGTCATTTAAAAATGCCTTAATTAATTAATTAAAGGTTCTAATTAATAACTTTCACATGGTTGCTCCAAATTAAATACTCAAAACATGAATTCCATCCAAAATTAAATGCCACACTTGAATATCAACTTTGTTTTCTGGTTTGCAACATTTAAATTGGATAATTGTTTCCCCTCTTATTTAATGCATTTAAATTGGTAATATGCTTAACTAAATCATTTAAAAGTGTTTCTCAACCAATAAACATGTTTTCCAATCAGATTCATGTCATTAACATGTTCATGCCATTCATATTCCTGTTTGCATCTTGCCTTGTGCATTTTAGCTTTTGTTATGCATGATCACCTAAATGGCAACATATGGAATGTGTGGGGTATTTAATTCAACTGTTGCCCCCTTCCATTTAAGATGCCTAACTCATCTACTTCATTGTTTGCCATGCTAAACAACAATTAAATTGATGGTTAGATAAACAACTTGAACCAATCCCTATTTCTCCGGACTCCGGTTCCGATTAAATTGCTTAAGTTGTTTCCCCTGTTGCATCTTGCCATGCCATGCATATAAAATAGGATCATGCTGGATCTTTGCCGTAGAAGTAATTGTTGCATCCGGTGTTTCTGTTAGCTCTTTGCTTCTTCGCGGATAGGACGTTGAGATGATGTGAGCAACGACAAGTTCTCCGGATGTACCTCTACTTGCTGGATTCCAGGCAAGTATACTCACTTGCTACCCGTGTTGCCTTTCCTCACTTGTTACCGATTCTTTCCGTTGTCTTTATGCTAGCCTAGTATTTTCGATGCTTGTGTTCCGATCCTATCATATGTTTACCTTGCAGCCATGATATAGCCTTCCTTCCACTTCCTATCAACTGTTGCTTGTTTACCTTGTTGGCCCTCGTGTCGTAGTTGCATGCCTAGTGTTGTTTGCGCTCAAGTCTTGTTGTCCGTCTTCTCACCTGTTTAGTTTGATAGTTGGGTCACAATTCAATCAACAACATGTTAATGTTTTGGGTAATAATAATTTGATGATAAGGCACCGGCAGGAGGCCCGGGTTAGGGTTTTGAAACCTGCTAGTGTCGACCCTAATTAGGGAAAGGGTCTTGTCTACTGATCCATGATGAGCGTGCTCACCGCATCCGGGTGGTGGTATGGAACCCCCCTCGACTTAGACCTGATTTGCATCTTGTCCGAAGAGCCACACTTAGTTCGGGTGTTCCATTTGCTCCTTTGCATAATGGGAGGCGCCCCCATGGTTACTGCTGATGGTTATGATGTTGATGATGCATATAGGGCGAGGCCTGTAGTGCCGGGGTGTTGTGTCCTGCGGGGGTTTTGCACACCTGCGCTGAGTATTCGGCTGCGTGGCTGGGACCTTATAGCTCCGTGGCTCCTAGGATGGGTTGTAGAGACGGTTTGAGTCATGTCGAGCCAACCTGAGTTTTAGTTGGTGGCTCGAGTGTGTACGAGTACTGGAGCACACCCTGCAGGGATAAATCTTCTCGAGAAGCCGTGTTGTCCGCGGTTATGTGATGACTTGGTGAAAGTACTGGCTAACAAGTACTCAGACAACTTACACCTAATTAATAATAACTTGACTAGTAATAGGCATATTGTCACAATAACCTGAACTTCACCTTAATCAACAGTGTGAGTTTCCTTGGGTTGCTTCCTTAGAAGGGGGTAACATTGGATGGGTTTGTTTGAGGTTAGTTGTAGTTGGTTACGATACGCTATCTTATCTTCTTTCTGTTAGCCGGAAGTTGTAGTGCGTTTTCTGTAGTTGGTTAGTGCAGCCCGCTGTCGCTTCTTTGCAATAATCCCTTTCTTTCCGTTGTACCCAAAGTATTCGTATCTTGTGATGATTGGTTACGCTGGTATCTTGTGAGTATGACTTGCCACTACTTAACCGTACTGACCCACGAATTCATTTTCGTGGCTGCATATTCAACATTGCAGTCAACAGGTTTGAAGTCTGACGACGTTAGCTTGGGAATCCCTCCGGCTTGGCCTGGGCAGGGATTGGACGCTCTCGATTATCTTCAGTACTCTTAGTCCAATTTGTATCTTGTCTGTAGTCGGACACTATGTTGTTTCTTCCGCTGTTATTTGGATCTTTGTATTGTATTAGTTGTATCCTTGACTCGTTTGAGTCCTCTTGTATATATCTCTTCTGTTGTTGTGGAATATTCGTGAACTGTTGTAATGTTATCACAAGTGGCAACCTGGAATCGGTTATTATGCAGATTTGGCGGAAATGCTGAAATCTGCATAGTGCCCGATCTCGGGGCGTCACAAATGGTATCAGAGCATGGTTTCCGATTCCCAAAGTTGTTTCGATACGAATGGTTATCGAAGCAACGGGTCCACAAAGCCTGTAGGATAACCTAGATAACTGTCGTTGTTTCTAGAGTGTCAAAAACTATTTCTGCTAAACTATTTTGGAAACATCTCAATAGGATTTTTGTTTTCTCCTTATCTCTATTCTACTTCTCCTTCTATCTCATTTGTTTTGGAGTCTACTCTCGTACTCAATCTTTCAAAGTGTTAGGATCCTACGTGGGTGGACGTTTTCTGAGCCTTTAACCTAATAGGTTCGATCATCGGAAGACTCCTGGTGGAAGCACATCGTCATCAGCCCGAGCAAGAATCTCTTGTTAGTGGTGTCGAGGAGATCAGCTCGAAGCATGAAGAATCGATAGTCGAACTTCTTTCCCCTCCCGGGTTAGCAGGTGGATTGCGAGGGCGCAATCCCTTGTTAGTGGTGTCGTCTGTAACACCTGGGGTGTTCCTCTAGGTTATAAAGTTGGTTGTTTTTCTTTTTTTTTGCATTGCATCACATGCATCATATGCATTGCACCATGTTTTCCTAATTAACTCAAAAACTCAAACCAAATTAAACTTTCAAACATTGTTCAAAATTTCCAATTTAAAAATTGCAAACTAAACAACTCAAATTGTTTCCAATAGTTTTGAAGTTAATTTATTTAAATTGCTTGTTAATAAATTTCCCTTTAATTAATACCCTAATGGTAAATTCCAATTCAACTTCAAATCAAAATCATTTATAATGGGCATGATCCCAATTGTGGTTTAAAGAATTAAAATCTTCCAAATATTTTAAAACTCACTAAGTTTCATAGTATTTGATCTTATTAAATGAAACTTGTTTATTTTAAAAACTCAACTCTATATGAAACCCTATATGAATTTCAAATAGCAAATTTCAAACTAATTGTCATTTTTCAAATTGTTGAAAATAAGTTAACATACCCTACTATTGCTGTTTTGTAAATCAAATAAAAATACTTCATAAAACTAAAACCCTAAACATCTAATTCTTTTCCCTCTTTTCCTTCTCTACACAAAAAGAGAGAGAACAAAAAAAAAACCTTTTGAGGTGGGGAGGCAGGCCAGCCCCACGGCCAGCCCACAGCCTTCTCCCCACTTCCCCCCAGCCCACCTAGTGGCCAAGCCCACCACGGCCTTTTCCTAAGCCTAGCCCCCCAACCGTTGTCTTCCTCGTACGGACGCGGAGGAGGAGCTCACGTCGCTGTCATCCCCCACCTGGACCCCCCTTGCTCCACCTGCCCCCGAGCCCTACAAGACCCCGAGCCGTGCCCTAGTCTAACCCTAAGCCCTCCTCTCTCTTTCCTTTCCGCCGCCACCAACCTCCCCTTCCATCCCTCTGCCTTTCTTTTTTTCTACGACCACCAAGCCTTGGCCAAGGTGGCGCACGTCGGGGCGTCGGGGTGGTGTCGGAAGGCTAGCGACGGAATCGCACCACGGGGTCGTCCCTTCGTCTACGAGCTATACGAGCAAGAACCATCGCTGGAGCGGCCTGGAGCGACGGCCCCGTCGAGATCCGTCGACCACGTCCATGAACGCCTCCTCTCCATCGATGCTTTGGTCCTTCTCCGACCTCTTCCTCGGTGAGCACGTCCCCCATCCTCCTCTTCCCCCACATGGCGCACACACACGCCGAGCGACAGCAGCGCTACAGTCACACCACCGTCCGTCATCCTCGACAAGTTTCAGTTCTGAAACATACGGTTCAGTTCCAATTTTCGCGATCAAGAACACCTCAACACGTTTCCGTGTCCTAGTCTAACAAGAAGCAGCGAAGTAGCCCAGTGGCTGCGCCCGATCAGCGTCCTAGGAGATCCCGGGTTCAAATACCAAGATCGCCGAATTCTTTTGTTGATCCTCTGTTTCGTTCAGTCATAAGTCTGAACATGTTGTGCGAAAAGTTCAGTTAACAGCAGTAACGTACAACATCTTCCGTCAGAATCACTTACCATCACAAGTTCAGCAGCAGCGCACTGGCAACGAACCCTTGCGCGCAAGCCCCAGTCCTGGATCGATCCCCCACGGCCGCAAAGGCAACCTTTTTTCGCAGATTTACTCGCGCGCAGCCCTCGGACCCACCCGTCATTGACCCCCTGCGCCACCTCACTGCACACCCGCGCCACTGTGGCGCCACGCTGGCCTAGGCCCACTGTCAGCCAGCGTGGTTGGCTCTGCCACCGTAAAAAGCCCTGTCCCAATTTCTTTTAAATAGAAATTTAAACCTAAATTTTGGACAATTAATATCTCCTTCATTATAACTCCAAATTGCACAAACAAAATATGTATCCCAACTAGGAAATCATGCTCTTTCCAAATCTAACATTTGTTTTCTGTTTTGGAAAAAAAAAATTAATGCAATTACTTAATGCTTTAATTAAATCATTTAAATGGTGAAATTCATAACTTGCTCAATTAAATTCCAATTTCAACAAATAAACTATGTTTTCCACTCAAAATGAAACCACCTTTCTGTATATCAACTTTGTTTGGACAATTAAAATTAATGTCATTTAAAAATGCCTTAATTAATTAATTAAAGGTTCTAATTAATAACTTTCACATGGTTGCTCCAAATTAAATACTCAAAACATGAATTCCATCCAAAATTAAATGCCACACTTGAATATCAACTTTGTTTTCTGGTTTGCAACATTTAAATTGGATAATTGTTTCCCCTATTATTTAATGCATTTAAATTGGTAATATGCTTAACTAAATCATTTAAAAGTGTTTCTCAACCAATAAAACATGTTTTCCAATCAGATTCATGTCATTAACATGTTCATGCCATTCATATTCCTGTTTGCATCTTGCCTTGTGCATTTTAGCTTTTGTTATGCATGATCACCTAAATGGCAACATATGGAATGTGTGGGGTATTTAATTCAACTGTTGCCCCCTTCCATTTAAGATGCCTAACTCATCTACTTCATTGTTTGCCATGCTAAAACAACAATTAAATTGATGGTTAGATAAACAACTTGAACCAATCCCTATTTCTCCGGACTCCGGTTCCGATTAAATTGCTTAAGTTGTTTCCCCTGTTGCATCTTGCCATGCCATGCATAAAATAGGATCATGCTGGATCTTTGCCGTAGAAGTAATTGTTGCATCCGGTGTTTCTGTTAGCTCTTTGCTTCTTCGCGGATAGGACGTTGAGATGATGTGAGCAACGACAAGTTCTCCGGATGTACCTCTACTTGCTGGATTCCAGGCAAGTATACTCACTTGCTACCCGTGTTGCCTTTCCTCACTTGTTACCGATTCTTTCCGTTGTCTTATGCTAGCCTAGTATTTTCGATGCTTGTGTTCCGATCCTATCATATGTTTACCTTGCAGCCATGATATAGCCTTCCTTCCACTTCCTATCAACTGTTGCTTGTTTACCTTGTTGGCCCTCGTGTCGTAGTTGCATGCCTAGTGTTGTTTGCGCTCAAGTCTTGTTGTCCGTCTTCTCACCTGTTTAGTTTGATAGTTGGGTCACAATTCAATCAACAACATGTTAATGTTTTGGGTAATAATAATTTGATGATAAGGCACCGGCAGGAGGCCCGGGTTAGGGTTTTGAAACCTGCTAGTGTCGACCCTAATTAGGGAAAGGGTCTTGTCTACTGATCCATGATGAGCGTGCTCACCGCATCCGGGTGGTGGTATGGAACCCCCCTCGACTTAGACCTGATTTGCATCTTGTCCGAAGAGCCACACTTAGTTCGGGTGTTCCATTTGCTCCTTTGCATAATGGGAGGCGCCCCCATGGTTACTGCTGATGGTTATGATGTTGATGATGCATATAGGGCGAGGCCTGTAGTGCCGGGGTGTTGTGTCCTGCGGGGGTTTTGCACACCTGCGCTGAGTATTCGGCTGCGTGGCTGGGACCTTATAGCTCCGTGGCTCCTAGGATGGGTTGTAGAGACGGTTTGAGTCATGTCGAGCCAACCTGAGTTTTAGTTGGTGGCTCGAGTGTGTACGAGTACTGGAGCACACCCTGCAGGATAAATCTTCTCGAGAAGCCGTGTTGTCCGCGGTTAGTGATGACTTGGTGAAAGTACTGGCTAACAAGTACTCAGACAACTTACACCTAATTAATAATAACTTGACTAGTAATAGGCATATTGTCACAATAACCTGAACTTCACCTTAATCAACAGTGTGAGTTTCCTTGGGTTGCTTCCTTAGAAGGGGGTAACATTGGATGGGTTTGTTTGAGGTTAGTTGTAGTTGGTTACGATACGCTATCTTATCTTCTTTCTGTTAGCCGGAAGTTGTAGTGCGTTTTCTGTAGTTGGTTAGTGCAGCCCGCTGTCGCTTCTTTGCAATAATCCCTTTCTTTCCGTTGTACCCAAAGTATTCGTATCTTGTGATGATTGGTTACGCTGGTATCTTGTGAGTATGACTTGCCAGTACTTAACCGTACTGACCCACGAATTCATTTTCGTGGCTGCATATTCAACATTGCAGTCAACAGGTTTGAAGTCTGACGACGTTAGCTTGGGAATCCCTCCGGCTTGGCCTGGGCGGGATTGGACGCTCTCGGTTCTTCAGGACTCTTAGTCCAATTTGTATCTTGTCCGTAGTCGGACACTATGTTGTTTCTTCCGCTGTTATTTGGATCTTTGTATTGTATCAGTTGTATCCTTGACTCGTTTGAGTCCTCTTGTATATATCTCTTCTGTTGTTGTGGAATATTCGTGAACTGTTGTAATGTTATCACAAGTGGCAACCTGGAATCGGTTATTATGCAGATTTGGCGGAAATGCTGAAATCTGCATAGTGCCCGATCTCGGGGCGTCATAAGGGGGACGATAGCGATTTCGTCCAGCCCTACGACACCACGGGGATTCCATATCAGCACCCCGGCTATGACTACGCAGCCGCTGCATCATCTTCCTCCTATGCGCCCGAGTACGACCACGCGAGATATGACCCACCACAGTGGGGATACTTCACGCGCCATGATTGATCTCCACTTAGGCCAAAAGCCTAAGCTTGGGGGGGAGGTATACCGACATCACACTTATTTATATATCATGTTCTGCCGGTTCTTTGTATATCCATTCTTTTCTTGTCTTTCGCTTATTTTTTGTTTCTTTCGTTTGTTTTTGTTTCTTTCAGTTCTTTTGTTTTTATTGTTTTGTTTTCGCTTTCCAAAACACAAAAAGACCAAAAATATTTCTGTTGTTTCTCTCTATTTGTTTCTTTAATTGGTTTGCTTTATTCTTTAGTTGCATTTTAATATTCAAAAACCCAAAATATTTTGTTTTGTTTGTTTGCTTGCTTTACTTTATTCTTATTTTATTTCGAAAAACCAAAGAGATTTTTGCTTTGTTTGCTTGTTCTCGCTTGCTCGTGCTTTAATTGAAAATCCCAAAAATATTTGTTGTTCTTCTCTTGTTTTGTAAAGTTTGGTGCAGAGTTCAATAGCCGTCCGTGATTATATTGGGGCTTGGTTTTCATTATATATTTTATTCAAGCCACAAGTGAAGAGCAACAATGACGATCTACGACAATTCAAGTGTGGTGAGAGTATGGTATGAATTCTATTTGCTTTCATTTTTGTACATATATCCATCTTTGTGAGCATGCTTAGTTTGTTCGTATAAGATATATGTGACTTAATGGCTGCTTAATAGTTCGTGCTCTCTCATGTTTTGTTCCAATTTATTAATGGTAAATGACCTGTCATATAAATATGTGTTCGCATTGTTCTATTCATAGAAGGGTATGACATTGCGGTAGCCTTCTCTGACTGTTTCATTTGAATTGACTTGGCACATGCTCACGCATGCTAAGACTGAAAACAAAAAGTCAATAAGCCTCGATGATTTATTTTTCCTCAGAGTTCTAGTATCAATTTTATGCCTCAGTTAATTTTACTTTGTCGCAAACATGATTATGATAGTTGTTGCTCTCTTGACTGTCGCTCCCTGTCTATTGCTAGCCTTCACCAGTACTGAGTATGGAGTTCTACTCGTGCATCCAACTCCCAAAAAACCAAAGTTTCCATTGAGTACACCATACCTACCTACATGTGGTATTTAACTGCCACTCAAAGTAAATTTCTCATGTGCTACCTTTAAAACATTCTAAAAATTATTCCTGTTTTGTGCCCCTGTTTTAGCTCATGAGGACGTAAATAGAGAATCTTTATCTCACTTGTTGATTGGACACTATAAAACTGTTACTACTGATAAACCACTGCGAACAAGTTCACTTTCAGGTGCAAGTGAATTGACAACTCACTTTTTAAGTCTCAAAAATATTCTTTGGATCCCCTTGTGTCGAATCAATAAATTTGGGTTTTACTTCCCTCGAAGACTGTTGCGATCCCCTATACTTGTGGGTCATCAGCCTCAACAAAGCAGTGAGGTTGTCAATCTCACCGATTTTGCTAAACACAAAGCGGTTAAACGTATGGTGTGGAAAACAGCATGAGAACAATATGAAAACAGTAGAAGTAGTGTGAAACATTAATTGCAGTGGTTGTATTATCAGTATGAGAAAATGGACCGGGGTCCATAATTCACTAGTGGTGTCTCTCCATATAAGATAAATAACATGTGTGGTGAACAAATTACAGATGGGCAATTGATACAAATGAAGGTTGCACCGTAGGTCATATGCATGACATAAAGCTTACTATGTGATTCATGCGGGCATTACAACAAAATAAACAGACCATCATCCAACTACATTTATGACTAATAATCCACTCTCCGAATATCATCTGAACAAACATTGGGTATTAAGTTGCAAGCAACAGATAATCACAGTAAGGAAAGTGTGTAGTGTCGTGGGATAGTCACGGCAGACGTTACCGGGGGTAACTGATCTTGGGGCAAGACGACACAGTCGTTTGGGAGAGGGTTTAGCTCAGAGGAAAACATGATGAAACTCGATCTGGTAGCCGGCAATCAAGTCGCCGAGTCTCCGATCTCAATATATTAACTCGGTCTCTTGTATACACTGGATGCTCGATATCAAGCGGTACTACTAGGGTTCTTGGATCTCCCTCAACTAATCCTAGGGGTCGGTTTATAAAGCACCCGTACCCCCTGGCTTACTCTCCAAGGCGCACCCTGGATCCTACCCGGACACGGCATACAAACCCTAACCTTCCCACAATCCGGGTTACTGGGCCTACAAATTTGGGCCTTCCGAAAGTTTCTTTATCCTTAGCCGGATCCTGCGCAGCGTCCTTTGGGCCGGGTTATACCTTGGAGTTGGCCTACCGGGTTATTATCCCTCCATCAGTAGTCCCCAGAACAGCTTGGGCTTCACGGATTCTTCCTTGAAGCGCTCGCTATTCCCTGCAAAAATACCAAACTCACAAGTATAGGGAGGCCGGGTTAAGATGCTTTGATAAATAGCTAGGCCCAACTCCACGGTGGCCATGTGGTAACCCGGCTCCTCTCCAAATACCCAGCTTAGCTTTCCGGGTCTAAGCCCTGATAAAAGTTTCAAGATCCTGCACTTTACTCGATAATTGATCTTGATATTTATGAAGAATACCTCCTTCCTATTTCTGCCCAGATATCACGTTCAACACTTAAAGCATATTTTGCAAAATTCAAACAGATAGCCGTTACTCCGTAACCCCCGGCTCCCGCTCGTGGAACCAAACTTATCCACATGAACCATTATAAATATGCTCGTAGGGGTAACCCTAACCCCAACGGCTCACTTCCCCCCATTCCTCTTCCTTTCTTCCTCCGTGCTCAATCTCACAGAGCGCCACCACGGAAATCCCGCGCGCATCACCGGAGCCTATCGGCCGGCGGCTGTGCTCCACCACAGCTCACTCTACACCGCCGCCAAGATCCGCCGCCAAACCCTCAACCGGCCCGTCGGGAATCGCAAAGGGGCACCAATCTTGCGCGATTTGCCTCCGTCGAGCTTCACTTCCATCTCCTCCAGTAAGATTCTCACACCCATTAATTAGCCTCCGCAATTTCTCGATTTTCTTCAGATTAGATCTAGGTCAACCCGCCGGTCATTTTCCCGGTCATGCCGAATTAGATCGCTTGTATTCATTCTAGCTCATCCAATACGTGGCATATAGACTTTATTGCGTTTTCCTACCGCCCACATTCGTTAATTTTACCGCAAATCTAGAAACGGAGTCTCCAATCTGGGCTCGGGCCGCTCAAATTTTCCGCCCTTATCTCTGTCACCCGGAAAATCCTCCTCTTTCCGGTTCTTTTTATTCGCAATAGGTGCCTGTGCAACCATCCATCACCCTCAAAGGTTCTTTCAATGCATAGACCCCCATAACTTTTATTATGGTGCTCGATACCCGGATAGTATGCAATTTCCATGTTGTCTCAATATCACTCGCCGATACTCGGCCAGCTCACGGTTTCCGAGTCTTATTCCTTGTATCCTTCTACCTCGTGCTTTGCAGGTCAACCACATGGCTCCCAAGAAACAGGGAAAAACACCAACCAAGGTCAAGACCACCAACTCCATATCCGCCAACTGGGCGCGATCTACGGTCACCAAGGCCAAGTTGGAAGAACTGGTCGAGCTAGGAGTCCTTCCTCCTCAATAGGATATCCAGTGGAGGGTGCCGGGTAAGGAGACCCGGCCTACACCAGCAAAGGATGAGGTAATATGCTTTGTAGAACACGTGACTCGGGGCTTTCGTCCTCCGGGTCACCCCTTCTTCCGCGACATTCTGAGCCACTATGGCCTTCGTATATTTGACATAGGTCCTAATTCTGTGTTAAATATCTCCCACTTTATCGTCCTTTCCGAGTCATACTTGTGCACTCCGCCAAGTTTGGCTCTTTTCGTCGAGCTTTTCCAGTGCAAACCGTGCCGCGAAAGCGGTGACGGGGCACTTCTCGCTTGCGGCGGGGTCTCTATCCAGCGCCGCAAGAATTCACTGATGCCACCTCTTACCCTTAACTCCCACGTCAAGAGTTGGCAGCTCTCATATTTTTACTGCCGAGACACTTCCCCACCCGGCCAAAAGAAACTGTCGGGTTACTCAGAGGGCCTTCTTGACATCTCTGAGAATTTTAATGCCTTTGCTCCTGACTCGGACAGGGAGGCAATTCAACCTTTGCTAGCCAAAATCACTACTCTTGCGGCCCAAGGTCTCATCGGGCTCAACCTGGTGAAAACTTGGGTCGATTTCCGGATTCAGCCCAATTCCATCCGCACAAAGTTAATGTGCGAGTATTCGGGGCAAACCACGGACCCGCTCCGGTACTCTGACAACAGCTTTGCGGCTGGTGACACACATAAAACTATCAAGGGTTTTCTGACAGAAAAACTTGAGGTAATCCGGAACATAGCCGGATTAGAGCCCTTCACACTCGAGAATCCAGCCCCCAAGGTGAAGATCCGATTTTAATGTCTTTACCTTTGCTCTTTCCACTTGACACAGTTGATAACCCTTGTACTGATACTTTTATCTCAGGCTGATGATGATTTTTGGAAGATCAACACTTCTCCTAGATCCGCGAGTCCAGAGGAACAAGAAGAGGCCGTTAACTCGGATGAAGGTGCTCTCCGAGTTTTACTTGGTTCCTTTAATCTCGTCGTAACTCCTTCATTTTCCAACTACAACCTTGATGATCTCCAGAACAAGAGGAGAATGACGAAGAAGAAGAGACTGACGGCAACGTGGAATCCGCCAGTGATGAAGACGAAGTGGAGCCGGCAATTAAAGTCGGATCTAAAAGAAAACCCCGAGGGGTCGTCTTCAAGGTTTCATATCGCCTCCTCGTATTCAATTCGTATTCCTTTGATGATATTCATGAGCTATCTTGATATTATTCCACTGCCCGTGTTTAAAGGAGTCGCCCATGACCAAGCGCAGAGTGACTCGGAATTATCCGGGTGATGACGCTCTTAACCCGGATATTCCACTGTCTCCGGCTCGGCGCACTGGTATTTACCTTATCCTTTCTCGGAGGAAACAATCTTCCTGAACCCTTCCCTTACAAAACCTCGCTTGATATTTTTCAGTTTCGCCCATATCCAGCAGCGAATTCCCTTCGGACTTTGCGGTGAATCCTGGGTAAAGTTCCTTTTCTGACGTTCTATCACATTTTCATCACCCTTTCCTGATTGCCCACTGACTACTCACTCATACTATCCGTAGGGCCACTGTCATTATCAGCGACCAAGAGGATATGGCGACCGATGACCCGGGTAAAGGGAACCCGGCTGATAAGACAACAGCCGCATCTAGCGGCGAAGAACAATCGCCACCACTAAACCCGGGCATACAAGAAGCCGAGTATCCGATCACCTCCCACACAAGCAAGAAGTGAAGAGCTGCAACCTTGGGTGCAGGAGAGGGAGCATCGGATTCCGACATTCGAATGACCCGGGTGCCGCCTCCCACTAAGAAGAAAACTCCTTCTCGGAATTTCCAAGGCCCCGGGTCCTCTGATACGGGTAATGACACTTTTGATCAACTGATGAACACTCTCCTCACTATGAAGACTTCAGAGAGCAATATCTTGGAGCGCATGGCCGCAGAGCATCAGGTAATAATACTTGCTATCTCGTAGTGTATGCCTAGTCCCCAAGTTCCGAGCATGACTTGCTAAAGTTGTGTTTGGTACTTACGCAATACTGAGCTTACCTTGATATCCAATTGATACTTGTGTTCCTTGTTACTTACAGGCGCAGATAACCCGGTCTGATGAAATTTACTCAAGACCGAACAACTTCTTCTGCCGAGGTAAAGCGGAGAGAAACCCTTGAGGATGACATGAAAACCTTGAAGAAGGATGTTTCAAAATACAAGAAGAAGTGCAATACTGCTCAGACCGCACTGAAGAAACTATCGGACCAGGTCACCGATACGTATCAGATCTTGCTTAGTAAGTTTTTGCTGCTGACTGTCTTCATGCCTTTACTTTATTATATGATACTCGAGATTACTAATACGTCCTTCCTTTGTTTCAACTGCAGGTGCCAACCTTGCGGCCCCAGAAGAAGATGCTGTTGCCAAGGCTAAAAACATTGAAGACTGTGCTCCGGACCTTTTGCCGATACAAAGTTTATATTGGATGCCGTGAAGTGGCCTACTGAGGTATACCCGGGTGAGGAAAACCTTATTCAAGCTTGCTCCACAGTACCTGGCTGGATCGAGATATGGAAACGCTCAGCCTGCCGGATTGGTATGACCCGGGCCTTGACGCTGGCTAAAGCTTATTTTCCGAAGCTTGACCCGGCAAAGGTAATTTCCGGGTTCCCCGAATATAAAGCTGATGGCTCCAAGTTCGTACCCAAGGACTTTAAGGCCATACAATCCGCGGTACGCCACTCGGCAACCGCTTTGGCCGATAAGATGGATCTGGGCATGATCATGAGCTCATATGATGTTGAAGGCAAAACCATACTGGAGGAGGCACCCCCTCCCTTTGATATTTTGGAAAAATGGTCGGCTGATTTGGCCAGGAAGAAAGAAAAAACTGCTAAGAGAGAGGCCGAGTTAGGATCAGGACCATCCACCTTTACACCAGCTGTTCCTCCGCCTGTTCGTCCTGATGCGGGAAGTCCGGGTAACGCTGCCGGGAAAGCTAAGGAGCAAGCCCAGGACCAAGACCCGGAAGACCGTACTCAGGAGGCCGAATAAGGCGATGCCATCATAATACCTGATACTTTGTATGTAGAACTAGTATACTTTTGACGGTGCGCCTGTGCACCTTTGATACTGGTACCGCAATTTGTAACGTACTTTTATTCCGTGATATACTTGTGCCTTTTCTGGCCTTTTGATAATCTTGATACTTGCCTATTCTTGAACTTATTCTCGATACCCGACTCTTTTTATTTCCTTCTTTATTTCCGAGTATCGTGAGTTTTGACAGGTGGACTTTTCTTTAAGTCCCCAAGTCCCCACGACTCGGACATTGGGGTCTTTCGAGCTTGGCGACAAAACAACTTGATTCTGTTTCGGAACCCACAGTCCCCAAGGCCCGAATTTCCAAGTCTGTGGTGTGGTTTTTTCGAAGAGAACAAACTTGTTGTTGCTAAGCCGAAACCCGGAATTGTTTCATATAGATAATGAAGTTATGCTTGATAAAACGTTGAGTTTCCAGCTATTAGCCTTGTACTCTACATAACTTGTGGTTTAGATGACCCTTTTGACTATCTTGTACTGTAAGCCGGCTTTCGCGTGGATACCATGTTGTTACATCTATACGAAAACAGGGTCAGACAAGTCCCAGTGGGCTTCATGACTGATTGTAATCGTAAGCGAGCAAATCATGCCACTTTAGTGCGAGTCACATCGAGCTTAAGTAAAGAAAAGTCAAGAAAATTTGGCTCCTTTGTCCGGTTATAAGATTGCAGCCGTACTCGTTTGCGAATAATCGGCCCTAACTCATAGGCATCAAGGCCGGATCTTTGGGTTTGTGGCTGCGCTACTTGAGCAACCAGCCCCCGAGACCTATACATATTCAACATACTTAATGATACTAATGTATTGATGGCAATGGATACTTACTTACTTGTAATCGAAGTAAAAGCCGTAACAAAATAGGACTTGATAATCATCTCTTTATTGATACGAGAAAGTTTTGGATCAGCAGGCCGCCTCATTAAAAACATTCCAGTCCCCTTAGGTACCCTGGGTAGGAAAAGAGCGCGTCTGAAACCTGCTGCCCGTTACATTGTTCTTCTTGGAACCGGTCCCGGGCTGACGTGACCGATACACATTCTCCATTTGCTGGACCTTTTCATGATGAGTATCGGATTTACTAGCCAACCCGGGTGAGGTGTCTCCATAGCGCGGCTGGTTGTGAGCGGCCGTGCGATTTCTTCTCCTATGGCAGGTTGTTTGGGGGAATCATCCTTGATAAAAGCCACCATCTTAGCATCTTGTGCTGCCTTGGACTTTGCTCTTTCGTCTTCAGTACTCGGCCTTTTTGACGTGGTTCTATCCTCCGGGTCTGCTTGAGACCGGTAATGCTTGAGTTCCTCTTTCTACAGGCTTGCTCGGCCATTGCTGCGTCTCCTTTATCGCATTCAGCTGCTATGTCTCGATTTCCATGTATGGTAATGGTCTTCTTGGGACCCGGGATTTTTAGCTGTAGATATACGTAACACGGCCTAGCCATGAATTTGGCATAAGCCGGCCTTCCAAATAACGCGTGATAAGGACTGCGTAATTTGACCACCTCAAAAGTGAGCCACTCAACTCGATAGTCCTTTGATTCCCCAAAAGCTACCTCCAATGCGATTTTTCCCTCGGGGCACGCTGAATGACCCGGCACTATCCCATGAAAAATTGTTGAGCTTTTCTGTAGCTGAGACTCCTTGAGGCCCATGCGTAAGAAGGTTTCCCAATACAGTATATTGATGCTACTTCCACCATCCATCAAAACCTTTTTCAGTTCATACCCATTACCTGCGGTGCGACTACTAATGCCAAGACTCCCGGGTGTTCTACTCTTTCCGGGTGGTCCCTTCTGCTCCATGTTACATCCTGTTCTGACCATCTCAGGTATCTCGGGACAGCCGAAGAAACTGAATTGACCGCTTGCTTCAGTATCTTTTTGTCCTTGTTAGATCCTCCTGTGGTATGCACGTGATATTGACCCAACTGTTTGGGGTTAGCCTGGAAACCTCCTGCTCCCCCTTGGTTATTACCTTGATTTCCAGCTGCCGGGTTACCGGCTGGGGGTGGACCGTTGCCCGGGTTTCCTCCTGGACCCGGTCCTCCTCCCCGTCCTGCACCTCGCATGGCTCTGTTCACTTCCTCATTTTTTCCATCTCTGTAGGTCGGCGCACTGCTCCAAGGAGTGGTTAGCTGGCCTACCGTTCCTGCTGTGCTTCGGGCATGCCATTCTGAATATGTCCCAATCATTACCCGGCCTTGGTGGCCCTTGATAGTTTCCTCCATTGTGATTTCCAGCATTGAAATTTCCTTCTGCCCTAGGTCTGGAAGATCCAGCTTCAGTATTGGCGACAAACTCAGAGCCTCCTTCAAACGGACGCTTGTTCTGGCTGTTGTTACCCGGTGCTGATCCGTTGCCAGTTCTTCCATTACTACTTGTGTTTGCTTTTGCTTTTTTATCATCAGTTTCCTCTTCCGTAGTGTCCGTTGCGGCATGTTTGTTGCACCATCCATCAACTCTCCCATTGTGACCTCCGAAGCATTCCGACTAGATTTCATGCAAGTTAATTTTTGTACTAAGGGTGTGTACTTGCAGGTCTTGCCATAGCTTGCAGCGCATCCTTGGGCTGAATATCCGTAGATGAATGGAGAATTTCCATAACCCGGCGCACCCAGCTGCGCGCCGATTCTCCCTTCTTCTGAACACATCGCTCTAAGTCGTCAATAGTGAATAACTTTCTACACGTCACGTGAAAGTGCTTGATAAATGCAGTTCAATTCTTCCCATGACTTAATAGATCCTTCCGGTAGATTGGCGAACCATAACTTTGCTGCCCCTTCTGACATCATTAAATACATGAACTTGGCTTGAAGATTCTCGGACGCATTGCGAATCGACATGGCCATCTCATAGCTGCTCAACCATGTTTCCGGTCCATAGTCGCTCATAATTTACCACTTTACCCTGTTCTTTGAACTTTTCCGGGTATGGTTCAGCTCTGATGCTATCCGAAAGACACTTAGGCCCTGCAAGAATGGTTGAAGCTGGTCTTACTCGGGAAACATGTGATCCTGCAGGGGGTACAGCTGGCTGCGGTACCGCTGGTGGCCCATGTGCCGCAGACTCGGCCACGGCTCTCCTGGCCCTGGAACTATCCATGGCCTGTGTTGCTGATGCTGCTGGTACTGCCTGGATGTGTGGAGGAGGCGGCATTTGCTGCTGCTCTTCCCTCCGCCGTGCCGAACTTGTTTGGATGTTTCCAGCGTTACCTTGTTGTTGGCTGACATACGGCGTCCCATGCATTCCACTTCTGTGATCCGGGTAATTAACCTGTTGCGCTACCGCGGTGCGCAGCATATCTATCGCCCGCCGGGTCTCCTCTGCGTGGGGTGACTCTCTCACGGGGATTTGATTTAGTGCAAGCGTTGCCGCGTACACGTTGTCCATGGGATTGTTGTAATGACCTGCTGGTGTGCAAAACGCGATGGTGGTGGTGGCGGTGGTACGGTATTGCCTGCAGTGACTCCAGTCTGTGGTGCAAGTAACCCGGCCTGCGTATCTACTGGTTGTGCTCCTCCGGTTGTCGGCTGAGGGGGTTCTTTGATTTGCCGCTGGAATCGGCTGATCCTGAGGCGTGATAAATAGTGCGGCCGGGTTTATGACTCCTCCCAATGCTGGTAATCTAGTTTGATGCCTTTGATGTATTCTAGTCGTTTCCTCGGAGCCGAGTTTCCAATGCATCCAGCTCACGTTGCCGTGTGACCATCCCTTGCCTTTCTGCTTCTACTTGCCTTCTCTGCTGCTCCAATGCACGACGGGCTACGTCCAAATCCCTAACTCGTTCCGCCGCGTTCTCCGGAGTGATAACGGTGGCAAGAACCGTCGGATCTAGGATCAGATTGTTGTCGAACAAGGCCGGGTGTTGTGGATTGGAAGGACCCGCTCCAGGTGTCCGGTTTGCTAGGAATCCGAACGTGTTTGCGTGTAGCTCGTTTTCCGGCGCTTGACTGGTAACCGATGCCGACTCTCCGTCAACCTGGGCCAGAATCGTGTTTCCGTTAGCCGGCCCCTGCTGCCGGGCTAATGCTTGTGCTGACCCGGCCACGGCCGCGGTTACGGCCTCTTGGTTGAGATTGGTCGCAGGAGCCGTATAAACCGCGACTCGGCGTATGATGCTTGGCGCGAATTCATGCTGTTCCCCTTCGCTGTTATTCTCCTCATATCGGTTTTCCAGCAGATCCAGGATAGACTCGGTATCATCCTCTCTTTCGACCCGGTCGCGCGGGGTCCATGCCGGTTCCTCCGGCTGTTCCCACTTCGCGATGGGTTCTTCCGCCGGATATGTCGTTCCAATTGATTCTTCATCATCTGACTGGATAGAAGTGGCCTCCCCTGACACAGAATCAGATCCAAAACTGTCAGGGATCGAACCGGAAGTACATACCATACCAATGAAGACGCTGATCCGGCCGATTGTCACGATGGATCCGGACTCGAGGTGATCCGACTCTGGCCCCCAGCCGGAATCGTTCCACCGTCTTCTCCTTGTGGTCGATGTAGATCTCGCCGATGACAAGATTCTCCATGTTCTTCCGAGCTTCTCCCGTGATGTAAACACCTTTGGACGCAGGCCCCACGGTGGGCGCCAACTGTCGTGGGATAGTCACGGCAGACGTTACCGGGGGTAACTGATCTTGGGGCAAGACGACACAGGCGTTTGGGAGAGGGTTTAGCTCAGTGGAAAACATGATGAAACTCGATCTGGTAGCCGGCAATCAAGTCGCCGAGTCTCCGATCTCAATATATTAACCCGATCTCTTGTATACACTGGATGCTCGATATCAAGCGGTACTACTAGGGTTCTTGGATCTCCCTCAACTAATCCTAGGGGTCGGTTTATAAAGCAGCCGTACCCCCTGGCTTACTCTCCAAGGCGCACCCTGGATCCTACCCGGACACGGCATACAAACCCTAACCTTCCCACAATCCGGGTTACTGGGCCTACAAATTTGGGCCTTCCGAAAGTTTCTTTATCCTTAGCCGGATCCTGCGCAGCGTCCTTTGGGCCGGGTTATACCTTGGAGTTGGCCTACCGGGTTATTATCCCTCCATCATGTAGTGTAAACAATGTAAACAAATCAAACATTGTTAGTTTCTCCCTAACGGAAACAACACATCCTCCATCCGTCACGTTTCTGTCACTCGAGCACAGATGAAAAGGAGGCAGGAACCCACTATCGAGCATAAATACTCCCTCTTGGATTCACTATCATCTACTTGGTCAGAGCATCTACTAATAACTGAGAGAATGCAAGATCATAAATAACATACACATGAAGATAACATGATAGATTGATAATCCAAAAGACATAGCATTCGCCATTCATCGAATCTCAGCAAACACAACATATAGCATTACAATAAGATGATCTCGATCATGTGAGCAGCTCACGAGATCTAAACATGAGGCATAAAGTGGAGAATACAACCATCTAGCTATTATTATGGACCCGTAGTCTAGGGATGAACTACTCACGCATCACTCCGGGGGGGCATGGTGGTGTAGACCCCTATGGTGATGAATTTCCCTTCCCGCAGGGTGATGGGGAGAGCTCCAGAACCCTCCCGATCCCAGGGTGACGATGACGGCAGCCTCGGGTGTTTCTCGGGAAGAAGTCGTATCATTTTAGGGTTGACGTATCGGTGGGAATAAATAGGCGAATGAGCGATGGTGGTGGACGCCCAACGGGCCCACACCCTATGGTGTGACCCTCCCGTGGCCCCCTCCGGGCCTCTTTCAGACTCCGTGGAACCTTCGGGAATTCTAAGACTTCCTGTCTTCAAATGTTCCAATTCCGAGAATATTTCCAGAACAACTTTTCTGAAACTGAAAATAGCAAAAAATAGGAAAATCCGTGGCATCTTGTCAATAGGTTAGTTCCCTAAAATTGATAAAAATGACATAAAGTGTATAGCAAACATGTAACAAAAAACATGAAAACAATATGGAACATCAAAAATTAAGGATACGTTTATGACGTATAAATAGTGAAGGTGTATCCGGCATTGGCCGAAGGCCGGATTACCAGGGTGGCCGGAAGGTAATGGACCAGAGTCCATTGGGCGGTCCAGTAAGCTCACGTGCAGAAAGCCGAATTCTAGAAGAACCCGGACCACATCCAAATCGTGGTCCGGCTTGGAAAATAAGTCGGATGCCTTACTTTCCAAGTTAGATATTTTCTGTAGTCTTATAGGTTTCCTTCTTGTAAGCCCTAGTCTGGCTATCTATATAAAGCCTTACGGGAGCGAAAGAGAGGATAACACAAGTTAGCTAGAAGCCAACTCGCCGGGTAGTTCATCCTCGCCGAGTTAGCGAAATTATACTCACAATTGTACTATGTATACATCAGGCTTCAGACCTCATTCTAGTGAGATTGTAGGAGTAGGAACGTCGCCTAGTTGCATCGTACCGAACCTGGGTAAATCATGTCCTCGTTTCCAGTACTCTGACGTTTCCACAGACGGTTCTACTAGTAGGCTTACGACACCCCCATCCATGATCCTAACTAAGAAGACTCGATAGGTATGGCCAGACCTCTACTGTACATGGAAGGAGGCGGGCCATATATGCGCACGTACAATACATATTCAACACCCCCCACAGTCGAAGCGTCACTAAGGCCGATGCAAATACTGGACTAAAACTGCTCAACAACCGTTGTGGGTAGCCCCTTCATCATAATATCCGCAAACTATTGCGAGGTGGGAACGTGTAGAACACGAATGTGACCAAGGGATACTTGTTCTCGAACAAAGTGGATGTTGAGCTCAATATGCTTAGTGTGGATATGATGAACCGAATTGGCAGAGAGGTAGACGGCGGAAAGGTTATCATAGTACACGATCGTGGCCTTGGAAACAGGACACGAGAGCTCCTCTAGAAGTTGTCGAAGCCACGAGCACTCGACCACTGCATTAGCCATGGTCGGTACTCAGTCTCTGCACTGGAGCGAGGGACTGTGGGTTGTCGCTTCGACGACCATGAAATGAGAGAGTGTCTGAGGTAGACACACTATCCTGAAGTAGACCCTCATGTGTCAGGACAGCTGGGCCAGTCAGCGTCCGAGTATGCAGTGAAGTCCGTCGAGGAAGAGACATGAAGCGTTGATACGTCATAAACGTATCCATTATTTCTGATGTTCCATGTTGTTTTCATGTTATTTTATACATGTTTTCTATGCACTTTATATAATTTTTATCGATTTTCTGGGACTAACCTATTGACAAGATGCCACAAAGCCAGTTCCTGTTTTTCTGTTGATTTTAGTTTCAGAAAAGTTGTTCTGAAAATATTCCCGGAATTGGAAAATTCGAAGCCCAGAAGTCTTAGAATTCCCGAAGGTTCCACGGAGTCCCAAAGAGACCCGGAGAGGGGCCACAGGGGGGCCACACCATAGGGCGGCGCACCCCTGGCCGCGCCATTAGGTGGTGTGGGACCCCCGTGTAACATCCCAAGTATGAAAACACCCCTAGAATGTTTGTTTCTTGCTTTAATTAAAGTTTTGCATCATGTCATCATATTCATTGCATTTGTTTCATATTGGTTTGCATCTGTTTTTATTTGTTTTCATAATTGTTTTCAAACAACTTCAAATGCTTTGTTTCATACTTGTTATGTTACAAACTTTTAAATACAAAGTTCAAATAAAAATAACCAATTGTTTCCATTTATTTCCATAAAAATCATGGCTTTTAATCAATCACTTAAATTCAAATGTTATTTCACATTCAAATCAAATCCCAAACAGCACCCAATTTGAATTTATGCAAATTACCAAAACATGCTAATCCCTTGTTTTTTAATTAAACCATAAGGTTCAAACCATTAAAATTATGACTTTAATAATTTAATTAATCCAAACTTAATTCAGTTGGTTTTTCAAATTCAGATCAAAAACATTCAAACAGTACCCAATTTCAACTTATGAAAATCAGCAAAATAACCCTAACCATTTGTTCTATTTAACCAATAGGGTCCACCCTATTAAAAATGTTGCTTTTAATAATAATCAATTAATAAGCAATTCTTTCAAGTATTGAATTAAATCACAAACAGTAATTTAAATTTGAATTTTTGCAAAACCAAAGTTAACAATTGGTTGTGTTTGAACTAAATAGCACACCCAAATTTTTATAGAATTTTTACTAACCCCAAAACTCTCTTTTTCTTCCTAATCCTTTTCTGCAAAAAAAAAGAAACAAAACAATTGAAAAAAGAGAAGAAAACTTACCTAGGGGGGGGGGGGAGCCCGCGCGGCCCAGCCCAGCTATCTGGCCCGCGTACCCCTTCGCGCCCCCTCCTTCTTCTTTCTCCTGTACGGCGGGGCATCCGTCGGTGCCACGTCGCCGCGGTAGCACAGCGACGGCCACCAGAGCTCCAAGCCCCCTATATCTACCCCCCTGGACCCGCGCCGCTGCCCTAGAACCCTAAGCTACCCTATCCCCTCGCGATCGCCGCCGTCTCTTCCATCTCCGCCCCGTTCCACCTCTCTCTGAACCCCACCGGAGAGATCCTCGTCTGAATCTTCACCGATCCCCGTCGCTGCAGCCATCCTCCACCCTAGCTAGTCCCTGGAACGAGCACGCCGCACTCCCCTCTACGTCCACAACATCTTCATCGAGCTCGAGGGGGTCTGGATTGTCGCCGCCGTCCACGCCTTCGTCACTGTCGCCGCCGTCGAGCTCACCTCTGCAACCTCCCGGTGAGCTCACCGTGCCTCCACTTCCTCCTCTCTGTCCGAGAGCACGCGCATCCCCACAGCGCACGCATCCGTGCTCGCAGCACACGCAAGCACCACGAGCACGAGCAGCCGCAGAGATCGCCGCCGGCCGCCGTCGTTGATCCCTGTCG
The DNA here is from genome assembly GCA_028641055.1 of Alopecurus myosuroides. Lineage (NCBI taxonomy): Eukaryota > Viridiplantae > Streptophyta > Magnoliopsida > Poales > Poaceae > Alopecurus > Alopecurus myosuroides. Next base: position 661,595,887 of record CM054057.1, read on the forward strand.
AGTTTCAGTCGCACGCGTTCAGTTAAAAATTCAGATAACGAAGCAACACCTTATCCTGTCTGCGCGTCGTGTACTGACAAGATCCGCTCGCTCACCCCAGTGGCAACGCCACAGCGCGCGCACGGGAGAGGCCAGGGTTCGAGCCCTGGCTCTCGCACGGGAATTTCCCAACTTTTTAGCGCAGCGCGCTGACAGGGTGGCCCCCCCCTGTCAGCCACTGCTGCTGCCACGCGCGCACAAGCTGTCCACACTGGCCCCAGGGCCCACTGGCAGTGCCTTGGGTTAGCTAGCTGCGCGGTACAAAATGTTTTCAACCTTTTCTGTTTTAAATTTAAGTCCTAAACAATTACAGAATGGTCCCTAATATGAAATTGCTAATAACTTTTGTTTTATAAACTCAAATAATAAAAGTAAAATATGTGCACTGCCCCAAATTCAATTATCTACCTATTTATAACATTTGTTTTCTGTTTTGAATTTTCCAAATGCATTTCAAATTTGAATTCAAACAAATCATTTGTAATTTGATAAAATCCATAACTAATTCATACTAAATCCAAATAATGCAAATAAAATATGTTTTCCATGCTATTTCAAATAACCTATTCAAATATAAATTTTGTTTCATGTTTTGAATAATTTAAATTGCCTAAATAATTCAAACCATGTTTAAATCATTTAAAATTGATAAAATCATAACTTGCTCAAATTAAATTATTTTTGAACATGCAAAATATGTTTTCAAACTAGAAAAGTATAAAATTTTCTAATATGAACTTGAATTTATGTTTGGAACAAATAAAATTCAAATAATCTTCAAACTTGTTTTAAATTCATTTAAAATTTGTTTAATCTTGTTTAAGTCATAATAAATTCATCCTAACTCCTTTTTCAATATTTGAAACATGTAATCCAACTAAAATTTTGTATTCTTTTCAAATATGAATTTTGTTATTTATTTTTGCACAATTTAAATTGGTGAAAACAACAACTAATTGTGTAATTCCTTTAAGGAACCAAAATTCCTTAACTTAATAACTAAAATCCTAAACTTGGTAAACCCTATTTTAAATTGTTTCTATTGTTGTTATTTTTCTGTTTTCCTCATCCATGCATCATACTAATCCACTATCACCTGTTGGTTAGTTGAAAAACAAATATTCCAACCTTATTTGATGGGCCTTTCATATGCAACTCAAAATTGCATATGTGTCCATTTAAATTGTGTTACCATGTCCACTAATTTATTTTGATGCATCAGTTAAATTGACATGCATCATCCCATGATTGTGCACTATGCCATGATATTGATTGTTTATATTTCGGCATTGTTTGTTTGCTTCTTCTCGGATAGACGACGACGTTGAGACAGACGATCCTTACGACACCCCTTCTGAGGATCTAGCTCAGTACCAGGCTGCTGAGTTTGCAGGCATGTTATCACTCACCCGAACCACTGTGTTCCCTTCAACATTGGTTACCGATACTTTCCGTTGTCTATTTATGCTAGCCATATGTATCGTTGCTTCTGTTACGAACCTACCACATGAATCCCTTAACCCTGATATTGCCTCACCTCCACTCCTACAACCCCATTGTTTGAGCCAGTGTCTTACTAGCATGCTTAGGTTGTTTTGCTCGAGTCTGTTACCCGTTACTTTCTGATTACTATATTCTATTATGTTCTGGGGGCTCGATGTTAATCAATCAACCTGTTAATGAGAATATGCTAATAAGGCACCGGCAAGAGGCCCCGTGTGGTTTTGAGGCCTGCTAGTGTCGACCCTAATAGGAAAAGGGTCTTGTCTACTGATCCATGATGAGCGCACTACCCGCATGTGGGAAGCGTGTATGGGCGCCCCGCTCAATTTGATTCGATTCGCATCTCGTCCAAACCGCCTCATTTAGTTCGTGTTTTCCATTTGCCGCATGCATGTTTTGCGATCCCAGCGCAGGGTGGAACTTTTGTAGTCGGCATATAGGGGGACACATTCTTAGAGTGCTATGAGGGTCCCCTTTCTTCGGGGCTCGATTAGCCGTGCGCCCAAGGTGCTTTGGGCTTGATGCGAAGAAGAGTTGAGTTGTGTTGAGTGCCCCGCTTGGTGGGAGGCATCCCATCTGGCGGGTTATTCTTACGTGTACAGCCAAATTGGTGCACCCCCGCAGGGATAAATCTTCTCGAGAAGCCGTGTTTTCCGCGGTTATGGTTAACTTGGTGAAAGTACTGGCTAACAAGTACTCAGAACAACTTACACCTAACTATTGATAACTTGACTAGTAATAGACTTATTGACACAACAACTTGATCCATTATTCACTAATCCAACTGTGTGAGTTATCCTCGGATTGCTTCTTTGGATAAGGGGCGAGATCCAGGATGGGTTTATTTGGTGGTTAGTTATAGTTGGTTACGATACGATATCTTATCTTCTTTCTGTTAGCCGGAAGTGGTAGAATCTCTGTAGTTGGTTAGCGCAGCCAGTTGCAGCATCTTTTATATCCCCTTTCTTCCGTTGAACCCAAGGCATCTGTGCTTGGTGATGACGGGCTACACTTTGGTGAACTGTGAGTCTTGCTTGCCAGTACGTTTATGTACTGACCCCTTTGCGGCTGTGGTTTCCGCAGACTACGCTTACGAGGATCCCAGTGACGGCTACTACGTGGAGTTTGACGAGGCTGCTGACGAGTAGGTAGCGGACCCGGGCAGGATCCGAGACTACGTGGGTGGGCTCCGTCTTTCTTTCAGTTCCCGGCTTCTTAAGCCTATTTGTATTTGTCTGTACTCAGACCCGTTGAATGCTTCCGCTGAGATGTATTGATGTTATGTTGGGACATGTGTCCTCTGGATGATTGTATTTGCTATCTCTGCTCTAGTGAGAGCTATTTGCAACTTATTTCAATCTTTTGTGTCTTAGAGATATGTTGTGCTATCATTCTGTTACAAGCCGTTGACGTACCATGTGTGTATGGTATGAAGTACGTCAATGGTAGTATCCTGATTTCTATGGATAGTTTACGTCGACGCTGAACAGATAGGGGTTGGTTGTCACACATACGTGTTGGCCTACTCGTAAGAGGACGCGGGTGCCGGTAAGCCCCGTAATCCAATCTACTACTGTTCAACGGAACGGCGAGTATCCTTTAGAAGTCTGGGTGCGACAAATGGTATCAGAGCCTGTCCGCCTGTAGGATCCCTTTTACTGGTCGCAGTTGAGTCTAGAAACTATTTTGTAGCTATATAGGAAAAATGAAACGTGAGAGTAGGAATTCATTTTTTTTCTTTCCCCACCCACCCACCCTTTTCTGGTAAGGAAGTGCAACATTGTTTTCTGTTCTCACCTAAACTTTCACGTTAGGATTTCACGAATCCTGGTTTCTCTAGGATAGTTATATCTACTAGTCTATAGGAATGGAGGTGGTTGTGACATGATTTATCATGTTGCCTACTCACGATTGAGAATGGAGGCGTGTAAGCCCCGGAAGCAAATCCTCTATCCCTTAAGCAGTAGATATTGATCCTTTAGAAGCCCGGATGGGTTTTCCGTAGTACCTCAGGAGTTTTTGGTCTCGCTTTCCCGATGTTGCTTCGATATCCTGTTCATCTCAACAAACTTTTCGTCCGTTGAAACCTTGTTGTTGCTTTCCACTTCAGTTCTCTACCGGCGTCTAATCAAAACTTCCCCGATCATCTGCAGATGGATCTCAGGTTCTTCCCGCAGGTGGTTCGGATGACTCGTTGCGAGAGCACTGCCGGTTATCCGGAGATGCTGAGAGACATGGTCACTTATCTGGGGTTCCGTTGGGCACCAGAGTACCAGGTCTACGAGCAGCAGCGAGAGTTTGACCAGACCTACTACCAGGCTATCTCTACATTCTGTCAGATGATGGCATGAGCGTTGTCCACCGCTACGAGGCAGTAGGTTCCACAGTGGATATGGCTGTGCAGCAGGCAGCGTATGTGAGTCTCACCGTCCTTCGTGCTGACTACTGGGGATTTGACGATTCTATCTATCGCCACATCCCCCGTGGTTACATCACTTCGGAGGGAGCTCACTTCACTCTCTACGACAACTTGGATGTCTACGAGCATGATAACACCAGGCTGCACACCACCGCTCAGTTTGTGAGGAACAGTGACGCAGTTGCCACCACACTTTCTCAGGAGTTGGCCTCAGTCAGGGAGCAGCTCTACCTTGCTTTGACTTGTCTGGCAACTTACACCACAGACTTTGTTGGAGATGAGCGCTTTGCACGTTTCGATCAGCCAGTTGGTCGTCGTCTGCCAGATGCTGGAGGTTACGAGCCGATCAGAGGTCCACTCCTCAACCTTGGTGCTGGATACACAGGGATTCCCCGCTTTGGAGCACAGGGAGTCAACGCTATGTACTTCACCACACCTAGAGTCGCTCTCAGACCACGTCAGATCTATGTGGATCGTCGTTCTACCTACTTTCGTGGGCGTGCTCCTCACCGTACCTCTCGTCGTACTACTCACCGTCGTCCTGCGTGATGAGCATGGGAGTACCGATGTATCCATTCCTAGCTATGTTTAGTTATCCTGTGGCATTTGAACCATTTATGGTGTGTTGGATATTCTGATGTATTTGAACATGTGATGTTGTACCTGTTGGTTATCTATTCATGCGTCAGAATAATCTCTCTTTTCGGTTACCAAGTCTATCCTTATCTGTTGTTGTGCTAAAATGCATGTCTATTCAGGATGCCGCCAACAAGGAACAACCCGCCTGAGCCACCGCCAATCACGGAGCTGTTGACTCAGATGACTCAGGTCGTGGCACAGATGGCCCAGTTTCAGACTAACCAGCACAACAACCAGAATGCTCCACGAGTCAGCATCAAGGAGTTTCTGAGTCTGGGGCCGAGAGCTTTCGTGGCAACACGCGAGCCTCTGGATGCTGATGACTGAATCCGGGAGATGGCCAGGGCTCTGGACATTGCTCACGTTGCTGAGGAAGACAAAGTCAAGTATGCCACCTACCTACTGAAGGGTCAGGCAGCTACCTGGTGGGAGAACTACCAGACCATGAGAGCTGGATACCCAATCACCTGGGGCTGTTTCAAGGATGCCTTCCTGAAGCACCACATTCCAGATGGTCTCATGGAAAGGATGCGTGAAGAGTTTTGCTCTCTTAAGCAAGGCAAGCTGGACGTCATTGGCTATCAGAACGAGTTCAATCGTCTCGCTCGATACGCTGGAGACGAGGTGTCCACTGAGGCCAAGAAGATGGCAAGGTTCCGCCGAGGTTTTAACCCGGAACTCAAGTACACACTCACCAACATCAAGTGCAAAGACTTCGAGGAGCTCGTGAACACCGCGCTCAAAAAAATGGGCGCAAGGCGTTCGAGAGTCTCGGAAGCACTCGCGTGAGGGTGGTTCCTCCTCCAACATGACCACCCCTCCGCAGAAGCGCCGCATCTGGGTGCCAAATGGTGCTGTCACTCGGCTCCATATGCCCAAGCTTCTCCAGGCTTTGCTCCCCGCCCACCCAACCCATCTCAGATGCATGGTCAGAGGGTTCCAATGGGGCAGCCAAGGCCAGGTCCTCCTCATGTCGTCACTTGCTTCAAGTGCAAGGAGCCGGGGCACTACGCTGACAAGTGCACTCAGAGGCAGCTACCTCCACCTCCTCGCCCCAACACCAACCAGGCAATGGTGCGTGCTCCCCCGGCTAAAGCCTTCAACTCCAACAACAGGCCTGTCGGGAGGACCGCGAGGGTGAATCATATCAAGGCCGACAAAGCTGAGGAACCTGCAGACGTCGTTCTCGGTATATTACCCGTAAACTCTTTTCCAGCTAAAGTGTTGTTTGATACCGGAGCATCGCATTCTTTTGTGTCAAAGATCTTTGCAACAACGTACAACCTAGTGCTGGTTCCACTAAGCAATCAAATCACTGTTCACTCTCCGAGATCTCAAATGTTCACTTCCAAGATAAGTAAGGACAATCAAATCCTAATTGGAGGTCGCATATTCCTTGCTTCACTCATGTTGCTGGGAAATTCTGACATTGATGTCATTCTGGGCATGGATTGGTTGAAGACCAACAAAGCTAAAATTGACTGTGCTCAAAAGTCAATAACTCTCTCCCACCCTTCTGGCCAGATAGTCTATTCTCCATATGGATCAAGGTCTATTCAGCTATGCACACTCGATACAAAACCTCTTCCTGCAATTGAGAATGTTCCGGTGGTTTGTGAATTCCCTGACGTCTTCCCAGAAGAATTGCCGGGAATGCCTCCGGACAGAGCAGTTGAGTTCGTGATCGAGCTTGAGCCAGGTACTGCTCCAATCTCTAAGCATCCATACAAGATAGCTCCTCCTGAACTGAAATTGTTAAAGGAGCAAATCGATATGTACATGGAGAAAGGTTACATTCAGCCTAGTTCCTCCGCTTGGGGTTGCCCAACCCTGTTCGTTGCCAAGAAGGATCAAACAAAGAGACTCGTGGTTGACTATCGTCCTCTCAACGAGAAAACCATCAAAAACAAGTATCCAATTCCTCGTATCGATGATCTTTTTGATCAACTTGCTGGAGCCTCAATATTCTCAAAGTTGGACTTGAGGATGGGTTACCATCAAATAAAGATCAGAAAGGAAGATATTCCTAAGACAGCTTTCACCACTCGGTACGGTCTATATGAATACACCGTCATGTCCTTTGGTCTCACCAATGCACCGGCGACATTCTCTAGACTCATGAATTCTGTCTTCCATGAATACCTCGACAAGTTCGTTGTGGTATATCTTGATGACATTCTGGTCTACTCCAAATCCGAGGAAGAGCATGGAGAACATCTTCGTCCCTCATGAAACTTCGCGAGCATCGTCTATATGCCAAGTTCTCCAAATGTGAGTTCTGGATTCCAGAAGTTGCTTACCTTGGTCATATCATCTCTGCCAAGGGCATAGCCATTGATCCAGAAAAGGTTAAAGCAATTGTTGATTGGAAACCTCCTAAGACGGTGAAGCAAGTCAGAAGTTTTCTTGGCTTGGCTAGCTATTGCCGTCGTTTCGTCCAAAACTTCTCCAAGATTGCCAAACCTCTCACTGATCTCACAAAGAAGGACAAGAAGTTCGTTTGGACTCCACAGTGCGAGGAGAGTTTCAATCTCCTGAAGACTAAACTCACTTCCACCCCAGTTCTGGTTGGCCCAGATACGACCAAACCTTTCCAGATATTCTGCGATGCATCTCTCCAAGGTCTAGGTGCAGTTCTTATGCAAGAACGTCAAGTTGTGGCTTATGCTTCACGTCAGTTGAATGCACATGAGCAAAACTATCCCACACATGACCTAGAACTTGCAGCAGTTGTGTTTGCCCTCAAGAAATGGAGACAATACTTGTTGGGTAACCGCACTGAAATCTTTTCCGATCATAAGAGTCTGAAATACATATTCACTCAACCAGATCTAAACCTCAGGCAAAGGAGATGGATTGAAAAGATTAAAGACTTTGATCTCACCATTTCTTACACACCAGGCAAGGCTAATGTTATGGCCGATGCTCTCAGTCGCAAGTCCTATTGCAATAATCTCATGATCATGGAAAGCCAACCTCCACTTCATGAAGAATTCCAGAAGCTGAACCTTGGTCTTGTTCCTCAAGGTTATCTTGCTAGCTTGACAGCCAGTCCAACTCTCGAGGACAAGATTCGTTCTGAACAACTTCGTGATGCTGAAATCAAGAAGATGGTAGAACACATCAAAGAAGGCAACGATAAATTCAAGTCCTTCTCAATTGATGACAAGGGAACTGTGTTCTTCGAAGGACGCATTGCAGTTCCTCAGATTCAAAGTCTCAAAGATGTCATTCTCAAGGAGGCTCATGAAACTCCTCTCTCCATCCACCCTGGAAGTACAAAGATGTACCAGGATCTCAAGACTCTGTATTGGTGGCCTGGCATGAAACGTGAAATTGCTCAATACGTTTCTGAATGCGACGTTTGTTAACGTGTTAAGGCAGTCCATCAGAAAACAGCAGGTCTACTCCAACCTCTGAAAATTCCTGATTGGAAGTGGGACATGATTGAAATGGACTTCATTACTGGTTTTCCAAAGTCCAAGAAGGGCAACGATGCAATCTTCGTTGTTATTGATCGTCTCACTAAAGTAGCTCATTTATTTCCTGTCAAAGAGACAATCTCAGCTAGCCAGTTAGCAGAGCTCTACACAACAAAGATTGTTCCCCTTCATGGTGTTCCATTGGAAATAAGCTCAGACCGTGGAAGCATATTCACTTCTCATTTCTGGAAAAGCTTTCAAGAAGCATTGGGCACCAAACTTCTGTTCAGCACAGCTTATCACCCTCAGTCTCAGGGGCAAGTCGAAAGAGTCAATCAGATTCTCGAGGATATGCTCAGAGCATGTGGTCTCTCCTTTGGCATGAAATGGGAGGATTGTCTTCCATATGCTGAATTCTCCTACAACAACAGCTTCCAGGCAAGCCTAGGCATGGCACCATTTGAAGCACTCTATGGCCGCAGATGCAGGAGTCCAATCAATTGGTCTGGAGCTGGTGAACGTTCGCTCTTAGGCCCTGACATTATGAAGGAAGCCGAAGAGAAAGTTTGCATCATTCGTGACAACCTCAAGATTGCTCAGTCTCGTCAGAAGAGCTACTATGACAGCAAGCACCGGGATATGATTTATGCACCTGGTGACAAAGCATATCTCCGTGTAACTCCCCTCAGAGGCACTCATCGTTTTGGTGTGTAAGGAAAGCTTACACCAAGATACATTGATCCTTTCAACATTTTCTCAAGGCGTGCGGAAAATGCCTATCGTCTTGAACTTCCAGAAAAACTATCAAAGGTGCACGATGTGTTTCACGTGTCACAGCTCAAGAAGTGTTTCAAAGATCCAGATGGTGCAGTTGATCATGATTCCATTGAACTGCAAGATGATCTCTCTTATGAGGAGCACCCTGTTCGTATTCTCGATGAGACCGAGCGTAAGACTCGCAACAAGAGCACCAAGTTCTTGAAAGTGCAGTGGTCGCATCATTCCGATAAAGAGGCAACGTGGGAGACCGAAGAGGATCTTCGAAAGAAGTATCCGGACCTTTTCGCTTCTCAGTAAGGAATCTCGGGGCGCGATTCCTTCAAGGGGGGGGGGGCGTTTTGTAACATCCCAAGTATGAAAACACCCCTAGAATGTTTGTTTCTTGCTTTAATTAAAGTTTTGCATCATGTCATCATATTCATTGCATTTGTTTCATATTGGTTTGCATCTGTTTTTATTTGTTTTCATAATTGTTTTCAAACAACTTCAAATGCTTTGTTTCATACTTGTTATGTTACAACCTTTTAAATACAAAGTTCAAATAAAAATAACCAATTGTTTCCATTTATTTCCATAAAAATCATGGCTTTTGATCAACCACTTAAATTCAAATGTTATTTCACATTCAAATCAAATCCCAAACAGCACCCAATTTGAATTTATGCAAATTGCCAAAACATGCTAATCCCTTGTTTTTCAATTAAACCATAAGGTTCAAACCATTAAAATTATGACTTTAATAATTTAATTAATCCAAACTTAATTCAGTTGGTTTTTCAAATTCAGATCAAAAACATTCAAACAGTACCCAATTTCAACTTATGAAAATCAGCAAAATAACCCTAACCATTTGTTCTATTTAACCAATAGGGTCCACCCTATAAAAAATGTTGCTTTTAATAATAATCAATTAATAAGCAATTCTTTCAAGTATTGAATTAAATCACAAACAGTAATTTAAATTTGAATTTTTGCAAAACCAAAGTTAACAATTGGTTGTGTTTGACCTAAATAGCACACCCAAATTTTTATAGAATTTTTACTAACCCCAAAACTCTCTTTTTCTTCCTAATCCTTTTCTGCAAAAAAAAAAGAAACAAAACAATTGAAAAAAGAGAAGAAAACTTACCCAGGGGGGGAGCCCGCGCGGCCCAGCCCAGCTATCTGGCCCGCGTACCCCTTCGCGCCCCCTCCTTCTTCTTTCTCCTGTACGGCGAGGCATCGGCCGGTGCCACATCGCCGCGGTAGCACAGCGACGGCCACCAGAGCTCCAAGCCCCCTATATCTACCCCCTGGACCCGCGCCGCTGCCCTAGAACCCTAAGCTACCCTATCCCCTCGCGATCGCCGCCGTCTCTTCCATCTCTGCCCCGTTCCACCTCTCTCTGAACCCCACCGGAGAGATCCTCGTCTGAATCTTCACCGATCCCCGTCGCTGCAGCCATCCTCCACCCTAGCTAGTCCCTGGAACGAGCACGCCGCACTCCCCTCTACGTCCACAACATATTCATCGAGCTCGAGGGGGTCTGGATTGTCGCCGCCGTCCACGCCTTCGTCACTGTCGCCGCCGTCGAGCTCACTTCTGCAACCTCCCGGTGAGCTCACCGTGCCTCCACTTCCTCCTCTCTGTCCGCGAGCACGCGCATCCCCATAGCGCACGCATCCGTGCTCGAAGCACACGCAAGCACCACAAGCACGAGCAGCCGCAGAGATCGCCGCCGGCCGCCGTCGTTGATCCCTGTCGAGTTTCAGTCGCACGCGTTCAGTTAAAAATTCAGATAACGAAGCAACACCTTATCCTGTCTGCGCGTCGTGTACTCACAAGATCCGCTCGCTCACCCCAGTGGCAACGCCACAGCGCGCGCACGGGAGAGGCCAGGGTTCGAGCCCTGGCTCTCGCACGGGAATTTCCCAACTTTTTAGCGCAGCGCGCTGACAGGGTGGCCCCCCCTGTCAGCCACTGCTGCTGCCACGCGCGCACAAGCTGTCTACGCTGGCCCCAGGGCCCACTGGCAGTGCCCTGGGTTAGCTAGCTGCGCGGTACAAAATGTTTTCAACCTTTTCTGTTTTAAATTTAAGTCCTAAACAATTACAGAATGGTCCCTAATATGAAATTGCTAATAACTTTTGTTTTATAAACTCAAATAATAAAAGTAAAATATGTGCACTGCCCCAAATTCAATTATCTACCTATTTATAACATTTGTTTTCTGTTTTGAATTTTCCAAATGCATTTCAAATTTGAATTCAAACAAATCATTTGTAATTTGATAAAATCCATAACTAATTCATACTAAATCCAAATAATGCAAATAAAATATGTTTTCCATGCTATTTCAAATAACCTATTCCAATATAAATTTTGTTTCATGTTTTGAATAATTTAAATTGCCTAAATAATTCAAACCTTGTTTAAATCATTTAAAATTGATAAAATCATAACTTGCTCAAATTAAATTATTTTTGAACATGCAAAATATGTTTTCAAACTAGAAAAGTATAAAATTTTCTAATATGAACTTGAATTTATGTTTGGAACAAATAAAATTCAAATAATCTTCAAACTTGTTTTAAATTCATTTAAATTTGTTTAATCTTGTTTAAGTCATAATAAATTCATCCTAACTCCTTTTTCAATATTTGAAACATGTAATCCAACTAAAATTTTGTATTCTTTTCAAATATGAATTTTGTTATTTATTTTTGCACAATTTAAATTGGTGAAAACAACAACTAATTGTGTAATTCCTTTAAGGAACCAAAATTCCTTAACTTAATAACTAAAATCCTAAACTTGGTAAACCCTATTTTAAATTGTTTATATTGTTGTTATTTTTCTGTTTTCCTCATCCATGCATCATACTAATCCACTATCACCTGTTGGTTAGTTGAAAAACAAATATTCCAACCTTATTGATGGGCCTTTCATATGCAACTCAAAATTGCATATGTGTCCATTTAAATTGTGTTACCATGTCCACTAATTTATTTTGATGCATCAGTTAAATTGACATGCATCATCCCATGATTGTGCACTATGCCATGATATTGATTGTTTATATTTCGGCATTGTTTGTTTGCTTCTTCTCGGATAGACGACGACGTTGAGACAGACGATCCTTACGACACCCTTCTGAGGATCTAGCTCAGTACCAGGCTGCTGAGTTTGCAGGCAAGTTATCACTCACCTGAACCACTGTGTTCCCTTCAACATTGGTTACCGATACTTTCCGTTGTCTATTTATGCTAGCCATATGTATCGTTGCTTCTGTTACGAACCTACCACATGAATCCCTTAACCCTGATATTGCCTCACCTCCACTCCTACAACCCCATTGTTTGAGCCAGTGTATTACTAGCATGCTTAGGTTGTTTTGCTCGAGTCTGTTACCCGTTACTTTCTGATTACTATATTCTATTATGTTCTGGGGGCTCGATGTTAATCAATCAACCTGTTAATGAGAATATGCTAATAAGGCACCGGCAGGAGGCCCCGTGTGGTTTTGAGGCCTGCTAGTGTCGACCCTAATAGGAAAAGGGTCTTGTCTACTGATCCATGATGAGCGCACTACCCGCATGTGGGAAGCGTGTATGGGCGCCCCCCTCAATTTGATTCGATTCGCATCTCGTCCAAACCGCCTCATTTAGTTCGTGTTTTCCATTTGCCGCATGCATGTTTTTGCGAGCCCAGCGGAGGGTGGAACTTTTGTAGTCGGCATATAGGGGGACACGTTCTTAGAGTGCTATGAGGGTCCCCTTTCTTCGGGGCTCGATTAGCCGTGCGCCCAAGGTGCTTTGGGCTTGATGCGAAGAGAGTTGAGTTGTGTTGAGTGCCCGCTTGGTGGGAGGCATCCCATCTGGCGGGTTATTCTTACGTGTACGGCCAAATTGGTGCACCCCCGCAGGGATATATCTTCTCGAGAAGCCGTGTTTTCCGCGGTTATGGTTAACTTGGTGAAAATACTGGCTAACAAGTACTCAGAACAACTTACACCTAACTATTGATAACTTGACTAGTAATAGACTTATTGACACAACAACTTGATCCATTATTCACTAATCCAACTGTGTGAGTTATCCTCGGATTGCTTCTTTGGATAAGGGGCGAGATCCAGGAGGGTTTATTTGGTGGTTAGTTATAGTTGGTTACGATACGATATCTTATCTTCTTTCTATTAGCCGGAAGTGGTAGAATCTCTGTAGTTGGTTAGCGCAGCCAGTTGCAGCATCTTTTATATCCCCTTTCTTCGTTGAACCCAAGGCATCTGTGCTTGGTGATGACGGGCTACACTTTGGTGAACTGTGAGTCTTGCTTGCCAGTACGTTTATGTACTGACCTTTGCGGCTGTGGTTTCCGCAGACTACGCTTACGAGGATCCCAGTGACGGCTACTACGTGGAGTTTGACGAGGCTGCTGACGAGTAGGTAGCGGACCCGGGCAGGATCCGAGACTACGTGGGTGGGCTCCGTCTTTCTTTCAGTTCCCGGCTTCTTAAGCCTATTTGTATTTTTCTGTACTCAGACCCGTTGAATGCTTCCGCTGAGATGTATTGATGTTATGTTGGGACATGTGTCCTCTGGATGATTGTATTTGCTATCTCTGCTCTAGTGAGAGCTATTTGCAACTTATTTCAATCTTTTGTGTCTTAGAGATATGTTGTGCTATCATTCTGTTACAAGCCGTTGACGTACCATGTGTGTATGGTATGAAGTACGTCAATGGTTGTATCCTGATTTCTATGGGATAGTTTACGTCGACGCTGAACAGATAGGGGTTGGTTGTCACACATACGTGTGTTGGCCTACTCGTAAGAGGACGCGGGTGCCGGTAAGCCCCGTAATCCAATCTACTACTGTTCAACGGAACGACGAGTATCCTTTAGAAGTCCGGGTGCGACAAATGGTATCAGAGCCTGTCCGCCTGTAGGATCCCTTTTACTGGTCACAGTTGAGTCTAGAAACTATTTTGTAGCTATATAGGAAAAATGAAACGTGAGAGTAGGAATTCTGCCATTTTTCTTCTTTCCCCACCCACCCACCCTTTTCTGGTAAGGAAGTGCAACATTGTTTTCTGTTCTCACCTAAACTTTCACGTTAGGATTTCACGAATCCTGGTTTCTCTAGGATAGTTATATCTACTAGTCTATAGGAATGGAGGTGGTTGTGACATGATTTATCATGTTGCCTACTCACGATTGAGAACGGAGGCGTGTAAGCCCCGGAAGCAAATCCTCTATCCCTTAAGCAGTAGATATTGATCCTTTAGAAGCCCGGATGGGTTTTCCGTAGTACCTCAGGAGTTTTTGGTCTCGCTTTCCCGATGTTGCTTCGATATCCTGTTCATCTCAACAAACTTTTCGTCCGTTGAAACCTTGTTGTTGCTTTCACTTCAGTTCTCTACCGCGTCTAATCAAAACTTCCCCGATCATCTGCAGATGGATCTCAGGTTCTTCCCGCAGGTGGTTCGGACTCGTTGCGAGAGCACTGCCGGTTATCCGGATGTGAGAGACATGGTCACTTATCTGGGGTTCCGTTGGGCACCAGAGTACCAGGTCTCGAGCAGCAGCGAGAGTTTGACCAGACCTACTACCAGGCTATCTTACATTCTGTCAGATGATGGCATGAGCGTTGTCCACCGCTACGAGGCAGTAGGTTTCCACAGTGGATATGGCTGTGCAGCAGGCAGCATATGTGAGTCTCACCGTCCTTCGTGCTGACTACTGGGGATTTGACGATTCTATCTATCGCCACATCCCCCGTGGTTACATCACTTCGGAGGGAGCTCACTTCACTCTCTACGACAACTTGGATGTCTACGAGCATGATAACACCAGGCTGCACACCACCGCTAGTTTGTGAGGAACAGTGACGCAGTTGCCACCACACTTTCTCAGGAGTTGGCCTCAGTCAGGGAGCAGCTCTACCTTGCTTTGACTTGTCTGCAACTTACACCACAGACTTTGTTGGAGATGAGCGCTTTGCACGTTTCGATCAGCCAGGTTGGTCGTCGTCTGCCAGATGCTGGAGGTTACGAGCCGATCAGAGGTCCACTCTCACCTTGGTGCTGGATACACAGGGATTCCCCGCTTGGAGCACAGGGAGTCAACGCTATGTACTTCACCACACCTAGAGTCGCTCTCAGACCACGTCAGATCTATGTGGATCGTCGTTCTACCTACTTTCGTGGGCGTGCTCCTCACCGTACCTCTCGTCGTACTACTCACGTCGTCCTGCGTGATGAGCATGGGAGTACCGATGTATCCATTCCTAGCTATGTTTAGTTATCTGTGGCATTTGAACCATTTATGGTGTGTTGGATATTCTGATGTATTTGAACATGTGATGTTGTACCTGTTGGTTATCTATTCATGCGTCAGAATAATCTCTCTTTTCGGTTACCAAGTCTATCCTTATCTGTTGTTGTGCTAAAATGCATGTCTATTCAGGATGCCGCCAACAAGGAACAACCCGCCTGAGCCACCGCCAATCACGGAGCTGTTGACTCAGATGACTCAGGTCGTGGCACAGATGGCCCAGTTTCAGACTAACCAGCACAACAACCAGAATGCTCCACGAGTCAGCATCAAGGAGTTCTGAGTCTGGGGCCGAGAGCTTTCGTGGCAACACGCGAGCCTCTGGATGCTGATGACTGGATCCGGGAGATGGCCAGGGCTCTGGACATTGCTCACGTTGCTGAGGAAGACAAAGTCAAGTATGCCACCTACTGAAGGGTCAGGCAGCTACCTGGTGGGAGAACTACCAGACCATGAGAGCTGGATACCCAATCACCTGGGGTGTTTCAGGAATGCCTTCCTGAAGCACCACATTCCAGATGGTCTCATGGAAAGGATGCGTGAAGAGTTTTGCTCTCTTAAGCAAGGCAAGTGGACGTCATTGGCTATCAGAACGAGTTCAATCGTCTCGCTCGATACGCTGGAGACGAGGTGTCCACTGAGGCCAAGAAGATGGCAAGGTTCCGCCGAGGTTTTAACCCGGAACTCAAGTACGCACTCACCAACATCAAGTGCAAAGACTTCGAGGAGCTCGTGAACACCGCGCTCAATGAAAGAAAATGGGCGCAAGGCGTTCGAGGAGTCTCGGAAGCACTCGCGTGAGGGTGGTTCCTCCTCCACATGACCACCCCTCCGCAGAAGCGCCGCATCTGGGTGCCAAATGGTGCTGTCACTCGGGCTCCATATGCCCAAGCTTCTCAAGGCTTTGCTCCCCGCCCACCCAACCCATCTCAGATGCATGGTAAGAGGGTTCCAATGGCAGCCAAGGCAGGTCCTCCTCGTGTCGTCACTTGCTTCAAGTGCAAGGAGCCGGGGCACTACGCTGACAAGTGCACTCAGAGGCAGCTACCTCCACGTCCTCGCCCCAACACCAACCAGGCAATGGTGCGTGCTCCCCCGGCTAAAGCCTTCAACTCCAACAACAGGCCTGTCGGGAGGACCGCGAGGGTGAATCATATCAAGGCCGACAAAGCTGAGGAAGCTGCTGACGTCGTTCTCGGTATATTACCCGTAAACTCTTTTCTAGCTAAAGTGTTGTTTGATACCGGAGCATCGCATTCTTTTGTGTCAAAGATCTTTGCAACAACGTACAACCTAGTGCTGGTTCCACTAAGCAATCAAATCACTGTTCACTCTCCGAGATCTCAAATGTTCACTTCCAAGATAAGTAAGGACAATCAATCCTAATGGAGGTCGCATATTCTTGCTTCACTCATGTTGCTGGGAAATTCTGACATTGATGTCATTCTGGCATGTATTGGTTGAAGACCAACCAATCTAAAATTGACTGTGCTCAAAAGTCATAACTCTCTCCCACCCTTCTGGCCAGATAGTCTATTTCCATATGGATCAAGGTCTATTCAGCTATGCACACTCGATACAAAAACCTCTCCTGCAATTGAGAATGTTCCGGTGGTTTGTGAATTCCCTGACGTCTTCCCAGAAGAATTGCCGGGAATGCCTCCGGACAGAGCAGTTGAGTTTGTGATCGAGCTTGAGCAGGTACTGCTCCAATCTCTAAGCATCCATACAAGATAGCTCCTCCTGAACTGAAATTGTTAAAAGGAGCAAATCGATATGTACATGGAGAAAAAGGTTACATTCAGCCTAGTTCCTCCGCTTGGGGTTGCCCAACCCTGTTCGTTTGCCAAGAAGGATCAAACAAAGAGACTCGTGGTTGACTATCGTCCTCTCAACGAGAAAACCATCAAAAAACAAGTATCCAATTCCTCGTATCGATGATCTTTTTGATCAACTTGCTGGAGCCTCAATTCTCAAAGTTGGACTTGAGGATGGGTTACCATCAAATAAAGATCAGAAAGGAAGATATTCTAAGACAGCTTTCACCACTCGGTACGGTCTATATGAATACACCGTCATGTCCTTTGGTCTCACCAATGCACCCAGCGACATTCTCTAGACTCATGAATTCTGTCTTCCATGAATACCTCGACAAGTTCGTTGTGGTATATCTGATGACATTCTGGTCTACTCCAAATCCGAGGAAGAGCATGGAGAACATCTTCGTCTCACCCTCATGAAACTTCGCGAGCATCGTCTATATGCCAAGTTCTCCAAATGTGAGTTCTGGATTCCAGAAGTTGCTTACCTTGTCATATCATCTCTGCCAAGGGCATAGCCATTGATCCAGAAAAGGTTAAAGCAATTGTTGATTGGAAACCTCCTAAGACGGTGAAGCAAGTCAGAAGTTTTCTTGGCTTGGCTAGCTATTGCGTCGTTTCGTCCAAAACTTCTCCAAGATTGCAAACCTCTCACTGATCTCACAAAGAAGGACAAGAAGTTTGTTTGGACTCCACAGTGCGAGGAGAGTTTCAATCTCCTGAAGACTAAACTCACTTCCACCCCAGTTCTGGTTGGCCCAGATACTACCCAACCTTTCCAGATATTCTGCGATGCATCTCTTCAAGGTCTAGGTGCAGTTCTTATGCAAGAACGTCAAGTTGTGGCTTATGCTTCACGTCAGTTGAATGCACATGAGCAAAACTATCCCACACATGACCTAGAAACTTGCAGCAGTTGTGTTTGCCCCTCAAGAAATGGAGACAATACTTGTTGGTAACCGCACTGAAATTCTTTTCCGATCATAAGAGTCTGAAATACATATTCACTCAACCAGATCTAAACCTCAGGCAAAGGAGATGGATTGAAAAGATTAAAGACTTTGATCTCACCATTCTTACACCAGGCAAGCTAATGTTATGGCCGATGCTCTCAGTCGCAAGTCCATTGCAATAATCTCATGATCATGGAAAGCCACCTCCACTTCATGAAGAATTCCAGAAGCTGAACCTTGGTCTTGTTCCTCAAGGTTATCTTGCTAGCTTGACAGCCAGTCCAACTCTCGAGGACAAGATTCGTTCTGAACAACTTCGTGATGACTGAAATCAAGAAGATGGTAGAACACATCAAAGAAGGCATCGATAAATTCAAGTTCTTCTCAATTGATGACAAGGGAACTGTGTTCTTCGAAGGACGCATTGCAGTTCCTCAGATTCAAAAGTCTCAAAGATGTCATTCTCAAGGAGGCTCATGAAACTCCTCTCCATCCACCCTGGAAGTACAAAGATGTACCAGGATCTCAAGACTCTGTATTGGTGGCCTGGCATGAAACGTGAAATTGCTCAATACGTTTCTGAATGCGACGTTTGTCAACGTGTTAAGGCAGTCCATCAGAAAACAGCAGGTCTACTCCAACCTCTGAAAATTCCTGATTGGAAGTGGGACATGATTGAAATGGACTTCATTACTGGTTTTCCAAAGTCCAAGAAGGGCAACGATGCAATCTTCGTTGTTATTGATCGTCTCACTAAAGTAGCTCATTTCTTTCCTGTCAAAGAGAACAATCTCAGCTAGCCAGTTAGCAGAGCTCTACACACAAAGATTGTTCCCCTTCATGGTGTTCCATTGGAAATAAGCTCAGACCGTGGAAGCATATTCACTTCTCATTTCTGGAAAAGCTTTCAAGAAGCATTGGCACCAAACTTCTGTTCAGCACAGCTTATCACCCTCAGTCTCGGGGGCAAGTCGAAAGAGTCAATCAGATTCTCGAGGATATGCTCAGAGCATGTGGTCTCTCCTTTGGCATGAAATGGGAGGATTGTCTTCCATATGCTGAATTCTCCTACAACAACAGCTTCCAGGCAAGCCTAGGCATGGCACCATTTGAAGCACTCTATGGCCGCAGATGCAGGAGTCCAATCAATTGGTCTGGAGCTGGTGAACGTTCGCTCTTAGGCCCTGACATTGTGAAGAAGCCGAAGAGAAAGTTCGCATCATTTCGTGACAACCTCAAGATTGCTCAGTCTCGTCAGAAGAGCTACTATGACAGAAGCACCGGGATATGATTTATGCACCTGGTGACAAAGCATATCTCCGTGTAACTCCCCTCAGAGGCACTCATCGTTTTGGTGTGAAAGGAAAGCTTGCACCAAGATACATTGATCCTTTCAACATTCTCTCAAGGCGTGCGGAAAATGCATATCGTTTTGAACTTCCAGAAAAACTATCAAAGGTGTACGATGTGTTTCACGTGTCACAGCTCAAGAAGTGTTTCAAAGATCCAGATGGTGCAGTTGATCATGATTCCATTGAACTGCAAGATGATCTCTCTTATGAGGAGCACCCTGTCGTATTCTCGATGAGACCGAGCGTAAGACTCGCAACAAGAGCACCAAGTTCTTGAAAGTGCAGTGGTCGCATCATTCCGATAAAGAGGCAACGTGGGGAGACCGAAGAGGATCTTCGAAAGAAGTATCGGACCTTTTCGCTTCTCAGTAAGGAATCTCGGGGCGCGATTCCTTCAAGTGGGGGCGTTTTGTAACATCCCAAGTATGAAAACACCCCTAGAATGTTTGTTTCTTGCTTTAATTAAAGTTTTGCATCATGTCATCATATCATTGCATTTGTTTTCTATTGGTTTGCATCTGTTTTATTTGTTTTTCATAATTGTTTTCAAACAACTTCAAATGCTTTGTTTCATACTTGTTAGTTACAACCTTTTAAATACAAAGTTCAAATAAAAATAACCAATTGTTTCCATTTATTTCCATAAAAATCATGGCTTTTGATCAACCACTTAAATTCAATGTTATTTCACATTCAAATCAAATCCCAAACAGCACCCAATTTGAATTTATGCAAATTACCAAAACATGCTATCCCTTGTTTTTTCAATTAAACCATAAGGTTCAAACCATTAAAATTATGACTTTAATAATTTAATTAATCCAAACTTAATTCAGTTGGTTTTTCAAATTCAGATCAAAAACATTCAAACAGTACCCAATTTCAACTTATGAAAATCAGCAAAATAACCCTAACCATTTGTTCTATTTAACCAATAGGGTCCACCCTATTAAAAATGTTGCTTTTAATAATAATCAATTAATAAGCAATTCTTTCAAGTATTGAATTAAATCACAAACAGTAATTTAAATTTGAATTTTTGCAAAACCAAAGTTAACAATTGGTTGTGTTTGACCTAAATAGCACACCCAAATTTTTATAGAATTTTTACTAACCCCAAAACTCTCTTTTTCTTCCTAATCCTTTTCTGCAAAAAAAAAGAAACAAAACAATTGAAAAAAGAGAAGAAAACTTACCCAGGGGGGGAGCCCGCGCGGCCCAGCCCAGCTATCTGGCCCGCGTACCCCTTCGCGCCCCCCTCCTTCTTCTTTCTCCTGTACGGCGGGGCATCCGCCGGTGCCACGTCGCCGCGGTAGCACAGCGACGGCCACCAGAGCTCCAAGCCCCCTATATCTACTCCCCTGGACCCGCGCCGCTGCCCTAGAACCCTAAGCTACCCTATCCCCTCGCGATCGCCGCCGTCTCTTCCATCTCTGCCCCGTTCACTCTCTCTGAACCCCACCGGAGAGATCCTCGTCTGAATCTTCACCGATCCCCGTCGCTGCAGCCATCCTCCACCCTAGCTAGTCCCTGGAACGAGCACGCCGCACTCCCCTCTACGTCCACAACATATTCATCGAGCTAGAGGGGGTCTGGATTGTCGCCGCCGTCCACGCCTTCGTCCTTGTCGCCGCCGTCGAGCTCACTTCTGCAACCTCCCGGTGAGCTCACCGTGCCTCCACTTCCTCCTCTCTGTCCGCGAGCACGCGCATCCCCATAGCGCACGCATCCGTGCTCGCAGCACACGCAAGCACCACGAGCACGAGCAGCCGCAGAGATCGCCGCCGGCCGCCGTCGTTGATCCCTGTCGAGTTTCAGTCGCGCGCGTTCAGTTAAAAATTCAGATAACGAAGCAACACCTTATCCTATATGCGCGTCGTGTACTGACAAGATCCGCTCGCTCACCCCAGTGGCAACGCCACAGCGCGCGCACGGGAGAGGCCAGGGTTCGAGCCCTGGCTCTCGCACGGGAATTTCCCAACTTTTTAGCGCAGCGCGCTGACAGGGTGGCCCCCCTGTCAGCCACTGCTGCTGCCACGCGCGCACAAGCTGTCCACACTGGCCCCAGGGCCCACTAGCAGTGCCCTGGGTTAGCTAGCTGCGCGGTACAAAATGTTTTCAACCTTTTCTGTTTTAAATTTAAGTCCTAAACAATTACAGAATGGTCCCTAATATGAAATTGCTAATAACTTTTGTTTTATAAACTCAAATAATAAAAGTAAAATATGTGCACTGCCCCAAATTCAATTATCTACCTATTTATAACATTTGTTTTCTGTTTTGAATTTTCAAATGCATTTCAAATTTGAATTCAAACAAATCATTTGTAATTTGATAAAATCCATAACTAATTCATACTAAATCCATAATGCAAATAAAAATGTTTTCCATGCTATTTCAAATAACCTATTCAAATATAAAATTTTGTTTCATGTTTTGAATAATTTAAATTGCCTAAATAATTCAAACCTTGTGTAAATCATTTAAAATTGATAAAATCATAACTTGCTCAAATTAAATTATTTTTGAACATGCAAAATATGTTTTCAAACTAGAAAAGTATAAACTTTTCTAACATGAACTTGAATTTATGTTTGGAACAAATAAAATTCAAATAATCTTCAAACTTGTTTTAAATCATTTAAAATTTGTTTAATCTTGTTTAAGTCATAATAAATTCATCCTAACTCCTTTTTCAATATTTGAAACATGTAATCCAACTAAAATTTTGTATTCTTTTCAAATATGAATTTTGTTATTTATTTTTGCACAATTTAAATTGGTGAAAACAACAACTAATTGTGTAATTCCTTTAAGGAACCAAAATTCCTTAACTTAATAACTAAAACCTAAACTTGGTAACCCTATTTTAAATTGTTTCTATTGTTGTTATTTTTCTGTTCTCCTCATCCATGCATCATACTAATCCACTATCACCTGTTGGTTAGTTGAAAAACAAATATTCCAACCTTATTTGATGGGCCTTTCATATGCAACTCAAAATTGCATATGTGTCCATTTAAATTGTGTTACCATGTCCACTAATTTATTTTGATGCATCAGTTAAATTGACATGCATCATCCCATGATTGTGCACTATGCCATGATATTGATTGTTTATATTTCGGCATTGTTTGTTTGCTTCTTCTCGGATAGACGACGACGTTGAGACAGACGATCCTTACGACACCCCTTCTGAGGATCTAGCTCAGTACCAGGCTGCTGAGTTTGCAGGCAAGTTATCACTCACCTGAACCACTGTGTTCCCTTCAACATTGGTTACCGATACTTTCCGTTGTCTATTTATGCTAGCCATATGTATCGTTGCTTCTGTTACGAACCTACCACATGAATCCCTTAACCCTGATATTGCCTCACCTCCACTCCTACAACCCCATTGTTTGAGCCAGTGTCTTACTAGCATGCTTAGGTTGTTTTGCTCGAGTCTGTTACCCGTTACTTTCTGATTACTATATTCTATTATGTTCTGGGGGCTCGATGTTAATCAATCAACATGTTAATGAGAATATGCTAATAAGGCACCGGCAGGAGGCCCCGTGTGGTTTTGAGGCCTGCTAGTGTCGACCCTAATAGGAAAAGGGTCTTGTCTACTGATCCATGATGAGCGCACTACCCGCATGTGGGAAGCGTGTATGGGCGCCCCCCTCAATTTGATTCGATTCGCATCTCGTCCAAACCGCCTCATTTAGTTCGTGTTTTCCATTTGTCGTATGCATGTTTTTGCGAGCCCAGCGCAGGGTGGAACTTTTGTAGTCGGCATATAGGGGGACACGTTCTTAGAGTGCTATGAGGGTCCCCTTTCTTCGGGGCTCGATTAGCCGTGCGCCCAAGGTGATTTGGGCTTGATGCGAAGAAGAGTTGAGTTGTGTTGAGTGCCCCGCTTGGTGGGAGGCATCCCATCTGGCGGGTTATTCTTACGTGTACGGCCAAATGGGTGCACCCCCGCAGGGATAAATCTTCTCGAGAAGCCGTGTTTTCCGCGGTTATGGTTAACTTGGTGAAAGTACTGGCTAACAAGTACTCAGAACAACTTACACCTAACTATTGATAACTTGACTAGTAATAGACTTATTGACACAACAACTTGATCCATTATTCACTAATCCAACTGTGTGAGTTATCCTCGGATTGCTTCTTCGGATAAGGGGCGAGATCCAGGATGGGTTTATTTGGTGGTTAGTTATAGTTGGTTACGATACGATATCTTATCTTCTTTCTGTTAGCCGGAAGTGGTAGAATCTCTGTAGTTGGTTAGCGCAGCCAGTTGCAGCATCTTTTATATCCCCTTTCTTCCGTTGAACCCAAGGCATCTGTGCTTTGTGATGACGGGCTACACTTTGGTGAACTGTGAGTCTTGCTTGCCAGTACGTTTATGTACTGACCCTTTGGGGCTGTGGTTTCCGCAGACTACGCTTACGAGGATCCCAGTGACGGCTACTACGTGGAGTTTGACGAGGCTGCTGACGAGTAGGTAGCGGACCCGGGCAGGATCCGAGACTACGTGGGTGGGCTCCGTCTTTCTTTCAGTTCCCGGCTTCTTAAGCCTATTTGTATTTGTATGTACTCAGACCCGTTGAATGCTTCCGCTGAGATGTATTGATGTTATGTTGGGACATGTGTCCTCTGGATGATTGTATTTGCTATCTCTGCTCTAGTGAGAGCTATTTGCAACTTATTTCAATCTTTTGTGTCTTAGAGATATGTTGTGCTATCATTCTGTTACAAGCCGTTGACGTACCATGTGTGTATGGTATGAAGTACGTCAATGGTAGTATCCTGATTTCTATGGGATAGTTTACGTCGACGCTGAACAGATAGGGGTTGGTTGTCACACATACGTGTGTTGGCCTACTCGTAAGAGGACGCGGGTGCCGGTAAGCCCCGTAATCCAATCTACTACTGTTCAACGGAACAGCGAGTATCCTTTAGAAGTCCGGGTGCGACAAATGGTATCAGAGCCTGTCCGCCTGTAGGATCCCTTTTACTGGTCGCAGTTGAGTCTAGAAACTATTTTGTAGCTATATAGGAAAAATGAAACGTGAGAGTAGGAATTCTGCCATTTTTCTTCTTTCCCCACCCACCCACCCTTTTCTGGTAAGGAAGTGCAACATTGTTTTCTGTTCTCACCTAAACTTTCACGTTAGGATTTCACGAATCCTGGTTTCTCTAGATAGTTATATCTACTAGTCTATAGGAATGGAGGTGGTTGTGACATGATTTATCATGTTGCCTACTCACGATTGAGAACGGAGGCGTGTAAGCCCCGGAAGCAAATCCTCTATCCCTTAAGCAGTAGATATTGATCCTTTAGAAGCCCGGATGGGTTTTCCGTAGTACCTCAGGAGTTTTTGGTCTCGCTTTCTCGATGTTGCTTCGATATCCTGTTCATCTCAACAAACTTTTCATCCGTTGAAACCTTGTTGTTGCTTTCCACTTCAGTTCTCTACCGGCGTCTAATCAAAACTTCCCTGATCATCTGCAGATGGATCTCAGGTTCTTCCCGCAGGTGGTTCGGATGACTCGTTGTGAGAGCACTGCCGGTTATCCGGAGATGCTGAGAGACATGGTCACTTATCTGGGGTTCCGTTGGGCACCAGAGTACCAGGTCTACGCAGCAGCGAGAGTTTGACCAGACCTACTACCAGGCTATCTCTACATTCTGTCAGATGATGGCATGAGCGTTGTCCACCGCTACGAGGCAGTAGGTTCCACAGTGGATATGGCTGTGCAGCAGGCAGCGTATGTGAGTCTCACCGTCCTTCGTGCTGACTACTGGGGATTTGACGATTATATCTATCGCCACATCCCCCGTGGTTACATCACTTCGGAGGGAGCTCACTTCACTCTACGACAACTTGGATGTCTACGAGCATGATAACACCAGGCTGCACACCACGCTCAGTTTGTGAGGCACAGTGACGCAGTTGCCACCACACTTTCTCAGGAGTTGGCCTCAGTCAGGGAGCAGCTCTACCTTGCTTTGACTTGTCTGGCAACTTACACCACAGACTTTGTTGGAGATGAGCGCTTTGCACGTTTCGATCAGCCAGTTGGTCGTCGTCTGCCAGATGCTGGAGGTTACGAGCCGATCAGAGGTCCACTCCTCAACCTTGGTGCTGGATACACAGGGATTCCCCGCTTTGGAGCACAGGGAGTCGACGCTATGTACTTCACCACACCTAGAGTCGCTCTCAGACCACGTCAGATCTATGTGGATCGTCGTTCTACCTACTTTCGTGGGCGTGCTCCTCACCGTACCTCTCGTCGTACTACTCACCGTCGTCCTGCGTGATGAGCATGGGAGTACCGATGTATCCATTCCTAGCTATGTTTAGTTATCCTGTGGCATTTGAACCATTTATGGTGTGTTGGATATTTGATGTATTTGAACATGTGATGTTGTACCTGTTGGTTATCTATTCATGCGTCAGAATAATCTCTCTTTTCGGTTACCAAGTCTATCCTTATCTGTTGTTGCTAAAATGCATGTCTATTCAGGATGCCGCCAACAAGGAACAACCCGCCTGAGCCACCGCCAATCACGGAGCTGTTGACTCAGATGACTCAGGTCGTGGCACAGATGGCCCAGTTTCAGACTAACCAGCACAACAACCAGAATGCTCCACGAGTCAGCATCAAGGAGTTTCTGAGTCTGGGGCCGAGAGCTTTCGTGGCAACACGCGAGCCTCTGGATGCTGATGACTGGATCCGGGAGATGGCCAGGGCTCTGGACATTGCTCACGTTGCTGAGGAAGACAAAGTCAAGTATGCCACCTACCTACTGAAGGGTCAGGCAGCTACCTGGTGGGAGAACTACCAGACCATGAGAGCTGGATACCCAATCACCTGGGGCTGTTTCAAGGATGCCTTCCTGAAGCACCACATTCCAGATGGTCTCATGGAAAGGATGCGTGAAGAGTCTTGCTCTCTTAAGCAAGGCAAGCTGGACGTCATTGGCTATCAGAACGAGTTCAATCGTCTCGCTCGATACGCTGGAGACGAGGTGTCCACTGAGGCCAAGAAGATGGCAAGGTTCCGCCGAGGTTTTAACCCGGAACTCAAGTACGCACTCACCAACATCAAGTGCAAAGACTTCGAGGAGCTCGTGACCACCGCGCTCAATGAAGAAAATGGGCGCAAGGCGTTCGAGGAGTCTCGGAAGCACTCGCGTGAGGGTGGTTCCTCCTCCAACATGACCACCCCTCCGCAGAAGCGCCGCATCTGGGTGCCAAATGGTGCTGTCACTCGGGCTCCATATGCCCAAGCTTCTCCAGGCTTTGCTCCCCGCCCACCCAACCCATCTCAGATGCATGGTCAGAGGGTTCCAATGGGGCAGCCAAGGCCAGGTCCTCCTCGTGTCGTCACTTGCTTCAAGTGCAAGGAGCCGGGGCACTACGCTGACAAGTGCACTCAGAGGCAGCTACCTCCACCTCCTCGCCCCAACACCAACCAGGCAATGGTGCGTGCTCCCCCGGCTAAAGCCTTCAACTCCAACAACAGGCCTGTCGGGAGGACCGCGAGGGTGAATCATATCAAGGCCGACAAAGCTGAGGAAGTTTCTGACGTCGTTCTCGGTATATTACCCGTAAACTCTTTTCCAGCTAAAGTGTTGTTTGATACCGGATCATCGCATTCTTTTGTGTCAAAGATCTTTGCAACAACGTACAACCTAGTGCTGGTTCCACTAAGCAATCAAATCACTGTTCACTCTCCAAGATCTCAAATGTTCACTTCCAAGATAAGTAAGGACAATCAAATCCTAATTGGAGGAAGCATATTCCTTGCTTCACTCATGTTGCTGGGAAATTCTGACATTGATGTCATTCTGGGCATGGATTGGTTGAAGACCAACAAAGCTAAAATTGACTGTGCTCAAAAGTCAATAACTCTCTCCCACCCTTCTGGCCAGATAGTCTATTCTCCATATGGATCAAGGTCTATTCAGCTATGCACACTCGATACAAAACCTCTTCCTGCAATTGAGAATGTTCCGGTGGTTTATGAATTCCCTGACGTCTTCCCAGAAGAATTGCCGGGAATGCCTCCGGACAGAGCAGTTGAGTTCGTGATCGAGCTTGAGCCAGGTACTGCTCCAATCTCTAAGCATCCATACAAGATAGCTCCTCCTGAACTGAAATTGTTAAAGGAGCAAATCGATATGTACATGGAGAAAGGTTACATTCAGCCTAGTTCCTCCGCTTGGGGTTGCCCAACCCTGTTCGTTGCCAAGAAGGATCAAACAAAGAGACTCGTGGTTGACTATCGTCCTCTCAACGAGAAAACCATCAAAACAAGTATCCAATTCCTCGTATCGATGATCTTTTTGATCAACTTGCTGGAGCCTCAATATTCTCAAAGTTGGACTTGAGGATGGGTTACCATCAAATAAAGATCAGAAAGGAAGATATTCCTAAGACAGCTTTCACCACTCGGTACGGTCTATATGAATACACCGTCATGTCCTTTGGTCTCACCAATGCACCGGCGACATTCTCTAGACTCATGAATTCTGTCTTCCATGAATACCTCGACAAGTTCGTTGTGGTATATCTTGATGACATTTTGGTCTACTCCAAATCCGAGGAAGAGCATGGAGAACATCTTCGTCCCTCATGAAACTTCGCGAGCATCGTCTATATGCCAAGTTCTCCAAATGTGAGTTCTGGATTCCAGAAGTTGCTTACCTTGGTCATATCATCTCTGCCAAGGGCATAGCCATTGATCCAGAAAAGGTTAAAGCAATTGTTGATTGGAAACCTCCTAAGACGGTGAAGCAAGTCAGAAGTTTTCTTGGCTTGGCTAGCTATTGCCGTCGTTTCGTCCAAAACTTCTCCAAGATTGCCAAACCTCTCACTGATCTCACAAAGAAGGACAAGAATTTCGTTTGGACTCCACAGTGCGAGGAGAGTTTCAATCTCCTGAAGACTAAACTCACTTCCACCCCAGTTCTGGTTGGCCCAGATACTACCAAACCTTTCGAGATATTCTGCGATGCATCTCTCCAAGGTCTAGGTGCAGTTCTTATGCAAGAACGTCAGGTTGTGGCTTATGCTTCACGTCAGTTGAATGCACATGAGCAAAACTATACCACACATGACCTAGAACTTGCAGCAGTTGTGTTTGCCCTCAAGAAATGGAGACAATACTTGTTGGGTAACCGCACTGAAATCTTTTCCGATCATAAGAGTCTGAAATACATCTTCACTCAACCAGATCTAAACCTCAGGCAAAGGAGATGGATTGAAAAGATTAAAGACTTTGATCTCACCATTTCTTACACACCAGGCAAGGCTAATGTTATGGCCGATGCTCTCAGTCGCAAGTCCTATTGCAATAATCTCATGATCATGGAAAGCCAACCTCCACTTCATGAAGAATTCCAGAAGCTGAACCTTGGTCTTGTTCCTCAAGGTTATCTTGCTAGCTTGACAGCCAGTCCAACTCTCGAGGACAAGATTCGTTCTGAACAACTTCGTGATGCTGAAATCAAGAAGATGGTAGAACACATCAAAGAAGGCAACGATAAATTCAAGTCCTTCTCAATTGATGACAAGGGAACTGTGTTCTTCGAAGGACGCATTGCAGTTCCTCAGATTCAAAGTCTCAAAGATGTCATTCTCAAGGAGGCTCATGAAACTCCTCTCTCCATCCACCCTGGAAGTACAAAGATGTACCAGGATCTCAAGACTCTGTATTGGTGGCCTGGCATGAAACGTGAAATTGCTCAATACGTTTCTGAATGCGACGTTTGTCAACGTGTTAAGGCAGTCCATCTGAAAACAGCAGGTCTACTCCAACCTCTGAAAATTCCTGAGTGGAAGTGGGACATGATTGAAATGGACTTCATTACTGGTTTTCCAAAGTCCAAGAAGGGCAACGATGCAATCTTCGTTGTTATTGATCGTCTCACTAAAGTAGCTCATTTCTTTCCTGTCAAAGAGACAATCTCAGCTAGCCAGTTAGCAGAGCTCTACACAACAAAGATTGTTCCCCTTCATGGTGTTCCATTGGAAATAAGCTCAGACCGTGGAAGCATATTCACTTCTCATTTCTGGAAAAGCTTTCAAGAAGCATTGGGCACCAAACTTCTGTTCAGCACAACTTATCACCCTCAGTCTCAGAGGCAAGTCGAAAGAGTCAATCAGATTCTCGAGGATATGCTCAGAGCATGTGGTCCCTCCTTTGGCATGAAATGGGAGGATTGTCTTCCATATGCTGAATTCTCCTACAACAACAGCTTCCAGGCAAGCCTAGGCATGGCACCATTTGAAGCACTCTATGGCCGCAGATGCAGGAGTCCAATCAATTGGTCTGGAGCTGGTGAACGTTCGCTCTTAGGCCCTGACATTGTGAAGGAAGCCGAAGAGAAAGTTCGCATCATTCGTGACAACCTCAAGATTGCTCAGTCTCGTCAGAAGAGCTACTATGACAGCAAGCACCGGGATATGATTTATGCACCTGGTGACAAAGCATATCTCCGTGTAACTCCCCTCAGAGGCACTCATCGTTTTGGTGTGAAAGGAAAGCTTGCACCAAGATACATTGATCCTTTCAACATTCTCTCAAGGCGTGCGGAAAATGCCTATCGTCTTGAACTTCCAGAAAAACTATCAAAGGTGCACGATGTGTTTCACGTGTCACAGCTCAAGAAGTGTTTCAAAGATCCAGATGGTGCAGTTGATCATGATTCCATTGAACTGCAAGATGATCTCTCTTATGAGGAGCACCCTGTTCGTATTCTTGATGAGACCGAGCGTAAGACTCGCAACAAGAGCACCAAGTTCTTGAAAGTGCAGTGGTCGCATCATTCCGATAAAGAGGCAACGTGGGAGACCGAAGAGGATCTTCGAAAGAAGTATCCGGACCTTTTCGCTTCTCAGTAAGGAATCTCGGGGCGCGATTCCTTCAAGGGGGGGCGTTTTGTAACATCCCAAGTATCAAAACACCCCTAGAATGTTTGTTTCTTGCTTTAATTAAAGTTTTGCATCATGTCATCATACTCATTGCATTTGTTTCATATTGGTTTGCATCTGTTTTTATTTGTTTTCATAATTGTTTTCAAACAACTTCAAATGCTTTGTTTCATACTTGTTATGTTACAACCTTTTAAATACAAAGTTCAAATAAAAATAACCAATTGTTTCCATTTATTTCCATAAAAATCATGGCTTTTAATCAACCACTTAAATTCAAATGTTATTTCACATTCAAATCAAATCCCAAACATCACCCAATTTGAATTTATGCAAATTACCAAAACATGCTAATCCCTTGTTTTTCAATTAAACCATAAGGCTCAAACCATTAAAATTATGACTTTAATAATTTAATTAATCCAAACTTAATTCAGTTGGTTTTTCAAATTCAGATCAAAAACATTCAAACAGTACCCAATTTCAACTTATGAAAATCAGCAAAATAACCCTATCCATTTGTTCTATTTAACCAATAGGGTCCACCCTATTAAAAATGTTGCTTTTAATAATAATCAATTAATAAGCAATTCTTTCAAGTATTGAATTAAATCACAAACAGTAATTTAAATTTGAATTTTTGCAAAACCAAAGTTAACAATTGGTTGTGTTTGACCTAAATAGCACACCCAAATTTTTATAGAATTTTTACTAACCCCAAAACTCTCTTTTTCTTCCTAATCCTTTTCTGCAAAAAAAAAGAAACAAAACAATTGAAAAAAGAGAAGAAAACTTACCCGGGGGGGGGAGCCCGCGCAGCCCAGCCCAGCTATCTGGCCCGCGTACCCCTTCGCGCCCCCTCCTTCTTCTTTCTCCTGTACGGCGGGGCATCCGCCGGTGCCACGTCGCCGCGGTAGCACAGCGACGGCCACCAGAGCTCCAAGCCCCCTATATCTACCCCCCTGGACCCGCGCCGCTGCCCTAGAACCCTAAGCTACCCTATCCCCTCGCGATCGCCGCCGTCTCTTCCATCTCTGCCCCGTTCCACCTCTCTCTGAACCCCACCGGAGAGATCCTCGTCTGAATCTTCACCGATCCCCGTCGCTGCAGCCATCCTCCACCCTAGCTAGTCCCTGGAACGAGCACGCCGCACTCCCCTCTACGTCCACAACATATTCATCGAGCTCGAGGGGGTCTGGATTGTCGCCGCCGTCCACGCCTTCGTCACTGTCGCCGCCGTCGAGCTCACTTCTGCAACCTCCCGGTGAGCTCACCGTGCCTCCACTTCCTCCTCTCTGTCCGCGAGCACGCGCATCCCCATAGCGCACGCATCCGTGCTCGCAGCACACGCAAGCACCACGAGCACGAGCAGCCGCAGAGATCGCCGCCGGCCGCCGTCGTTGATCCCTGTCGAGTTTCAGTCGCGCGCGTTCAGTTAAAAATTCAGATAATGAAGCAACACCTTATCTTGTCTGCGCGTCGTGTACTGACAAGATCCGCTCGCTCACCCCAGTGGCAACGCCACAGCACGCGCACGGGAGAGGCCAGGGTTCGAGCCCTGGCTCTCGCACGGGAATTTCCCAACTTTTTAGCGCAGCGCGCTGATAGGGTGGCCCCCCCTGTCAGCCACTGCTGCTGCCACGCGCGGACAAGCTGTCCACGCTGGCCCCAGGGCCCACTGGCAGTGCCCTGGGTTAGCTAGCTGCGCGGTACAAAATGTTTTCAACCTTTTCTGTTTTAAATTTAAGTCCTAAACAATTACAGAATGGTCCCTAATATGAAATTGCTAATAACTTTTGTTTTATAAACTCAAATAATAAAAGTAAAATATGTGCACTACCCCAAATTCAATTATCGACCTATTTATAACATTTGTTTTCTGTTTTGAATTTTCCAAATGCATTTCAAATTTGAATTCAAACAAATCATTTGTAATTTGATAAAATCCATAACTAATTCATACTAAATCCAAATAATGCAAATAAAATATGTTTTCCATGCTATTTCAAATAACCTATTCAAATATAAATTTTGTTTCATGTTTTGAATAATTTAAATTGCCTAAATAATTCAAACCTTGTTTAAATCATTTAAAATTGATAAAATCATAACTTGCTCAAATTAAATTATTTTTGAACATGCAAAATATGTTTTCAAACTAGAAAAGTATAAACTTTTCTAATATGAACTTGAATTTATGTTTGGAACAAATAAAATTCATATAATCTTCAAACTTGTTTTAAATTCATTTAAAATTTGTTTAATCTTGTTTAAGTCATAATAAATTCATCCTAACTCGTTTTTCAATATTTGAAACATGTAATCCAACTAAATTTTTTTATTCTTTTCAAATATGAATTTTGTTATTTATTTTTGCACAATTTAAATTGGTGAAAACAACAACTAATTGTGTAATTCCTTTAAGGAACCAAAATTCCTTAACTTAATAACTAAAATCCTAAACTTGGTAAACCCTATTTTAAATTGTTTCTATTGTTGTTATTTTTCTGTTTTCCTCATCCATGCATCATACTAATCCACTATCACCTGTTGGTTAGTTGAAAAACAAATATTCCAACCTTATTTGATGGGCCTTTCATATGCAACTCAAAATTGCATATGTGTCCATTTAAATTGTGTTACCGTGTCCACTAATTTATTTTGATGCATCAGTTAAATTGACATGCATCATCCCATGATTGTGCACTATGCCATGATATTGATTGTTTATATTTCGGCATTGTTTGTTTGCTTCTTCTCGGATAGACGATGACGTTGAGACAGACGATCCTTACGACACCCCTTCTGAGGATCTAGCTCAGTACCAGGCTGCTGAGTTTGCAGGCAAGTTATCACTCACCTGAACCACTGTGTTCCCTTCAACATTGGTTACCGATACTTTCCGTTGTCTATTTATGCTAGCCATATGTATCGTTGCTTCTGTTACGAACCTACCACATGAATCCCTTAACCCTGATATTGCCTCACCTCCACTCCTACAACCCCATTGTTTGAGCCAGTGTCTTACTAGCATGCTTAGGTTGTTTTGCTCGAGTCTGTTACCCGTTACTTTCTGATTACTATATTCTATTATGTTCTGGGGGCTCGATGTTAATCAATCAACCTGTTAATGAGAATATGCTGATAAGGCACCGGCAGGAGGCCCCGTGTGGTTTTGAGGCCTGCTAGTGTCGACCCTAATAGGAAAAGGGTCTTGTCTATTGATCCATGATGAGCGCACTACCCGCATGTGGGAAGCGTGTATGGGCGCCCCCCTCAATTTGATTCGATTCGCATCTCGTCCAAACCGCCTCATTTAGTTTGTGTTTTCCATTTGCCGCATGCATGTTTTTGCGAGCCCAGCGCAGGGTGGAACTTTTGTAGTCGGCATATAGGGGGACACGTTCTTAGAGTGCTATGAGGGTCCCCTTTCTTCGGGGCTCGATTAGCCGTGCGCCCAAGGTGCTTTGGGCTTGATGCGAAGAAGAGTTGAGTTGTGTTGAGTGCCCCGCTTGGTGGGAGGCATCCCATCTGGCGGGTTATTCTTACGTGTACGGCCAAATTGGTGCACCCCTGCAGGGATAAATCTTCTCGAGAAGCCGTGTTTTCCGCGGTTATGGTTAACTTGGTGAAAGTACTGGCTAACAAGTACTCAGAACAACTTACACCTAACTATTGATAACTTGACTAGTAATAGACTTATTGACACAACAACTTGATCCATTATTCACTAATCCAACTGTGTGAGTTATCCTCGGATTGCTTCTTTGGATAAGGGGCGAGATCCAGGATGGGTTTATTTGGTGGTTAGTTATAGTTGGTTACGATACGATATCTTATCTTCTTTCTGTTAGCCGGAAGTGGTAGAATCTCTGTAGTTGGTTAGCGCAGCCAGTTGCAGCATCTTTTATATCCCCTTTCTTCCGTTGAACCCAAGGCATCTGTGCTTGGTGATGACGGGCTACACTTTGGTGAACTGTGAGTCTTGCTTGCCAGTACGTTTATGTACTGACCCCTTTGGGGCTGTGGTTTCCGCAGACTACGCTTACGAGGATCCCAGTGACGGCTACTACGTGGAGTTTGACGAGGCTGCTGACGAGTAGGTAGCGGACCCGGGCAGGATCCGAGACTACGTGGGTGGGCTCCGTCTTTCTTTCAGTTCCCGGCTTCTTAAGCCTATTTGTATTTGTCTGTACTCAGACCCGTTGAATGCTTCCGCTGAGATGTATTGATGTTATGTTGGGACATGTGTCCTCTGGATGATTGTATTTGCTATCTCTGCTCTAGTGAGAGCTATTTGCAACTTATTTCAATCTTTTGTGTCTTAGAGATATGTTGTGCTATCATTCTGTTACAAGCCGTTGACGTACCATGTGTGTATGGTATGAAGTCAATGGTAGTATCCTGATTTCTATGGGATAGTTTACGTCGACGCTGAACAGATAGGGGTTGGTTGTCACACATACGTGTGTTGGCCTACTCGTAAGAGGACGCAGGTGCCGGTAAGCCCCGTAATCCAATCTACTACTGTTCAACGGAACGGCGAGTATCCTTTAGAATTCCGGGTGCGACACCCCGGGTGCCCACCGACGTTGCCCTTTCACCTATGAAACCCCCTCGGATAGTTAAACCTAAAAAGAGACCCCTTTTCCATGAAAAACACCAGAGGACTCCGTTATCATCAAACCGAGCTCAGGAGGGTTCAGGAGTTCTCCCCCGGCACCTTGCCAGGAGGGAAAATCATCACCGGAGGGCTCTACACCACCATGCCGCCTCCAGAGTGATGCGTGAGTAGTTCATCCTTGGACTACGGGTCCATAACAGTAGCTAGATGATTGTTCTCTCCTCTTTATGCCTCATGTTTAGATTGTTCTCTCCCGATGCTAATAATATTAATATGGGTTTTACAAAACACATCACAAATGCTCTTATGCAAATTAGAGAAGAAGAATTAAAATGTGAAGCCTCTATTCCTAGAATATTAGAAGATTGATGGGATCCAATCATTAAAATTAAAGTGAATGATTTTGATTGTAATTCTCTATGTTGCTCTATGTGATCTTGGTGCTGGAATCTCTCTTATGCCTAAGAAAATTTATGATATGCTTGATTTACAACCATTGGAACACTGTTATTTGGATATTCGTCTTGCTGATAATGTTAGAAAGAAACCTTTTGGAAGAGTTTATGATGTTCTTATTATGGTTAATAATAATCTTGTACCCGTTGATTTTGTTTTTCTGAATATTTAATGCAATGCTTCTTGTCCTATTATTTTAGGAAGACCTTTTCTTAGAACCGTTGGTGTTGCTAGTGATATGAAAGAGAGAAGTATTAAATATCAATTTCAACTCAAGAAAGGTATGGAAAATTTTCCTAGGAAGAGAATGAAGTTTCCTATTTACTCTATTATTCGAACAAGTTACAATTTGGATGCTTCTTCACGCAAAAACACTAGAATTTATCTTCTTATGCCTACCTAAAAGGCGTTAAAGAAAATCACTTCCTATGGTTTTATTTTTGCTTTGTTTTTCTATGTTTTATTTGAGTCAAGAGATTGTATACTTCTGTCTCAACTCATTTGTATCTTTATTTTCATGTATTAGTTGTGCCAAGTAAAGTTTCTAGCGAAAACTGGAGTTGGTTTTGGATTTCTCCACAGAAAACATATTTCTGTTGTCCACCGTAAAAAATCGTATAATTCACAGAAAGATCAAAATGACCTGAAATGTTTTGTGCTTATTATTCAGCTAATTCTGAAACTTTTTCGTTCTTTAAGTTTTTTTTTATTTGAGCAACTTAAGTGCCCCGAAAAAAACCGTCATTACAGACTGTTCTGGTTTTGACAGATTCTGCCATTTTTCTTGCATTTGCTCTTTTACGATGTCAAGTGGATTTCTTTGCTAAGAAACATCAGTGGCTATGTCTAATGTTATAAAGTATAAATAGAACTTGTTACCATGTAGAACCCATGATTTTTTTTATTGTTGCACTAACCCTCTAATGCGAACTACTTTGAGTGTTGTGTGAAGGAGGTTTTCAAGGGTCAAGAGAAGAGGGTGATATAATGAGATCAAGAAGAGTGCAAGGTCAAAGCTTGGGGATGTCCCCGTGGTTCATCCCAGCAAATTCTAATAAGACTCAAGCGTCTAAGCTTGGCGATGCCCAAGGGATCCCCTTCTTTATCCACAAATTATCAGGTCACTTCTAGTGAAACTATATTTTTATTCAGTCACATCATATGAAATTTACTTGGAGTGTCTTTTATTTTTCATTATATTTTATTTTGTTTTCCTTCATGCAATAATATAATTGGAATCTAGCATTATTGTTTGGGAGAGATACACGCTCCGCTTTTTCATTGGAATACTCGTTATGCTCGTATTCTTAGTTTTTCTTCTAGTTGCTGCAATCCTTTTAGCTTCTGTTTTCGTGCATATTTTATTTAGAGATGTTAGTTTTCGTAGAGTTATGTTAGTACTCTATTTCTTAATTTCTGTATAATTTGGAGAGTTTCTGTTAAAACACATATATTGAATGGTGCTTGTTGGAAAAACAAAATGTTGCTTGTAGTAGAAATTTATAATGGTGCAAAAAGAAGCTTGTATAGACTGTGGCTAGACTTTTTCATGTCATGTTAGATGTTATTTTAATTCTAATCCTAGTGGTTATTTTTGTAGCATGACTTGTTTCAAATATCTGAGAGTGTTTAATGTGCCATTTAAAGAATCATGAGTTGTTTTTATCACATTGAAGCATAAATTTGTGGTGTTCTCCTTTGAATGTTTTATTTGGTTGACTTGGCACACGCTTACACCATATTTATGACTACAAACCAATCATCTATAGCCTGTATGATCATTTAGTTTTTTACTTGTAATACCACTTATGCTTATATTAATAATGTTTTCTCACTATGCATGCTTATGGCCATTATGCTCTCTTGATTTGTCGCTCCCAGTCTTTGCTAGTCTCCACCTGTACTGAGTATGAGATCTACTCGTGCATCCAACTTCCAAAAACCAAAGTATGCCAAATGTGTCCACCATACCTACCTACAGGTGGTATTTAACCGCCACTCCAAAGTAAATTGCTCATGTCTTACCTTTAAAACTTTCAAAACTACTCATGTTTTGTGTTTCTGTTTTAGTTCATGAGGACGTAAATAGAGAATCTTTATCTCAATTGTTCATTGGATTTCACACCCTGGACTAGTGGCTTCATCCGATTATCCAATTGGTAGAAGAGCTGGCAGCGGGGTGCCCAGCCCCAAATTAATATAACAAATTCTCTTCACTATTACTGCCCCTGATTTATCAGTCAAAGCATAATGGTGTAAATAAAAGAGAAAGAGGGATGACCTTCTACCCAGATGCGTCCTTCTGTGGGAGCCGCTCTTGTGAATTCTAGTTATCTTGTGACATACTGTATTTTCTTTTTACCACTCGTTGACATGATAATACACAACTCTCTAAAAAATTGGACACTCCTTCAGGGTATGTGATTGTTGGCATGCACCCGAGGATTCGGTTAGCCATGGTTTGTGTAAGAAAGGTTGGGAGGAGTGTCAAACATTTTATACCTCTGTTTAATAAAATAAAAAGCTCTAGCACATGAGTGATCCCTGCTTCCCTCTACGAAGGGCCTTTCTTTTACTTTTATGTTGAATCTCCATCTTCTAACTTTATGCACGATTAAGAGAGCATAGTTTTCATTCTGAGTTTAATGTGCATTTGTCCCAAAAATATTATTGATTGATTCATACTTTGTTATTACTTGCTCTCAAATTATTTGTTCTAGTCATCCTCTTAAACTTTGAAGGTGTCCTGGCATTTATGTTTTGTCCCACTCTTAAGTACAAGTGAAATGTCACCTTGCCATCCTTTCTAGATGCTACAAACAAACGTATAACTTTCAATGCATTGATTTCATGATCTTCTATTTGTTTTACTTTTCATGATGCAAAGTGATTGCTATGTTTCATTGTTAGAATTATATCTATCATGCTTGTGTTTAAAGTACTATGATCTCAGCTTACATATTCTTTTACAATTTTGATGATCAAGTTTATGTTAGTAGCATGTCACCTCAAAAATCATTTGTTTTGTCGTTTACCTACTCGAGGACGTGTATGAACTAAGCTTGGCGATGTTGATACGTCGTAAACGTATCCATAATTTATGATGGTCTATGTTGTTTTCATGTTATTTGCTACATGTTTGCTATGCAACTTTACATCATTTTTATCGATTTTCTGGGACTAACCTATTGAAAAGATGCCACAGAGCCAGTTCATGTTTTCTGTTGTTTTTAGTTTCAGAAAAGTTGTTTTGGAAATATTCTCGGAATTGGAAAATTCGAAGCCCGGAAGTATTAGAATTCCCAAAGCTTCCACAGAGTTTCGAAGAGACTCGTAGAGGGGCCACACCATAGGGCGGCGCTTCCCCTCGCCGCGCCATGTGGTCTAGTGGGCCCCCGGGCGCCCACCGACGTTTCCCTTTCTCCTATAAAACCACCTCGGAAAGTTAACCCTAAAAAGAGACCACTTTTCCACGAAAAACACCCGAGGCCGCCGTCATCGTCAACTCGAGCTCGGGAGGGTTCTAGAATTCTCCCAGGCACCCTACCGGGAGGGAAAATCATCAGCGGAGGGCTATACACCACCATGCCCGTCTCTGGAGTGACGCGTGAGTAGTTCATCCTTGGACTACGGGTCCATAGCCGTAGCTAGATGGTTCTTATCTCCTCTTTATGCCTCATGTTTAGATCTTGTGAGCTGCCCTACATGATCGAGATCATCTATTCGTAATCCTACATGTTGTGTTTGCTACGATCCGATGAATATTGAATGTTATGTACCTTGATTATCAATCTATCATGTTATCTTCATGTGTATGTTATTCATGATCTTGCATGCTCCCCATTATTAGTGGATGTTGTGGCCAAGTAGAGTCTAGTAACTCCAAGAGGGAGTATTTATGCTCGATAGTGGGTTCATGCCTCCCTTTTACTCACGCTCGGGTGACAGAAACGTAATGGGTGGGGGATGTGTTGTTGACACTAGGAAGAACAAACGATGTTTACATTATTTACATTACACACTTTGCTTAATGCAATTATCTGTTGCTTGCAACTTAATAGCCAAGGTTTCTTCGGTTATATTCTGAGGGTGGATTATTGAAAGTACACAAAGGTCAACTAGAGGGGTGGTGAATAGGTGACCTACAAATTTTAATCCTTTTTCAATTTTAGTGGGGGCTTTGGAAAGATAATAACTTGGTTATCTAGATGTGCAACTAAGTAGACACCCTATGTGACAAATAACGAGTAGCAACAGAAGTAAATGCAAGGCACAAGATAACCACAAGTAAAAAACACGGAGACAAGGATATGTTTCCCGTAGTTCCTTCTTGAAAGAAGTACGTCTACGTTGGAGAGGTGGGGAGCCACCTAGGCGCTCCTCAATAGCACGGATGTGCACACCTTGTTATCCTTGAGCATCTCCGGTGAGGGAGATTCTCGTTTCCACTATGAGGTCGACTTGAAGGTGTTGACCAAACCTTTACATGTGGTTGAGGCTACTCCACAAGTGAGATGGAGGCTCTCAACAATCCGAAGCTTATTGCTACAAGATGGAAGCTACAAGCACTAGGGATTCCCTTGGATGACAAAGCAACCAAGAGATTACAAGATCCCAAGAGGTATGGTGTGGGAATACAATTTTTGGCTTGCTAGAAAGGTAGATCTAGTCCTCCTCCATGAGATCCTTGAAGGGCATCGAGTTTGGTTGGAGGAGGAGGGAGATCGTGGCGTTTTGAGCTCTACAACAATGGAGGAGAGAGAGGAATCGACGAACTAGCTATCTAGAGGAAGAAGACAGCTATTTATAGGCTCCTCCAATTTCTGACCGTTACAGTGTGCCAGGGCCGGAATATTCCGGTGTTAATACGGGAAATTTCCGGTGTGACCTGGCCGGATATTTGAAAAGTCCGGGGGGCGGAAATTTGAATCTTCCAGGGGCGGAAAATTCCGACCAATGTTCCGCCCCCATCTCTGTGCGCGGGCAGCAGCCGCGCGCTTAAAACGGCTAAGGACCAGAGGCCGGAGATTTGAATTATCCGGGGGCGGATATTTGAATAATCCGGGCACGGAATTTTCCGGCCAATAATCCGCCCCCGCTCTCTGTGCGCGGGCAGCTGGGACAGCTCCAATTTCTGCTAAGTACCAGAGGGCCGGAAATTTGCCCCGGAATTTTCCTGTGCAAATATCCGCCCCAGCTTCTGTGCGCGGGTAGTGGGAGAAAATCTCAATTCCTTTGACATCGCCAGAGAGCCCGGAATATTCCGGTGTAGGGGCCGGAAATTCCGCCCCATAAGCACCGGAAATTCCGGTGTAGACAGTGAAAAATCCGGTGGCAATAAATCCAATTTTCAGAACTCCTCTTTGAACTTTTGTATGTATTAATCAATAATCATCTTGGCTAACAACTGCATAGACTCAAACAACATTGTTAGAGAGAGGATACCCGCGTTGTTATCATCACCAAAATCATTAGAGGGATCATGAGCTTTCCATCTCCCCCTTTTTGGTGAGTGATGACAACACGGGTATTTGCAAGGGAATAAACTAACAATGCAAGCGATGGAAAGTAAAACACCACAGATAGCATATATAGGAGACATGCCTCCTAATAATAATAGTTCACACAAGCAAATCCACGAATAACGAAGTTCGAAAAGACGCGCACGAAACGATAAAAGGCAAGGAAGAACGAAACCCCACCCTATTAAATCCCCGCAATCATCTAGATCTTCTCCCCCTTTGGCATCAGGATACCAAAAAGAGAAAAGAGAGCACTACGTCCCATGGAGCAAACTCTAGGCCTGGGTTTCATCATCTGCTTCTTCTTCCTCCTCGCTAGCCGTCGCAATGTCCTCATCATCATCCACTCCGAGATCCCAGTCAACGTCGCGGTTGTTCAGTTCTTGTATGGAATCCTGGGAGGAGGAGGAGCTGGCACATCTGGAATGTTGAGAGCAGTCATGATGGTGCGCTGGTTCTCTAGGATCTGGCGGCGCTCAACATAGGTGTTGTAGTTCTCCTTGTGGATGCACACATGCATGCACATCACCTTCTCAATGGCACGAGCAAGCCACGAGCGCTTCTTGGGGCCGGGAGGAGGTGGTCGCATGCGAGGATCACGGTGACCCTGACCCGTGGCACCAACATCATGAGCAGCCTGCTGAGTGTGGGCGGCCTTCTTGTACAACATGACATCCTTGTGCTCATCACAGTCTAAGTCAAGGTCCTCACGGAGGTCAGCAGGGTAGCGAGACTTGATGAGCTTCATGATGTAAGGAGCATAAGGAGGCACTTTGCGGTTGAAGAGAGCAAAGTGGATCTCGTTGAATATGAAGTCCATCACATCAATCTTGTGGTGCTCAGC
The DNA here is from genome assembly GCA_028641055.1 of Alopecurus myosuroides. NCBI lineage: Eukaryota > Viridiplantae > Streptophyta > Magnoliopsida > Poales > Poaceae > Alopecurus > Alopecurus myosuroides. The sequence continues at coordinate 661,637,507 of CM054057.1, forward strand.
ATCAGTCATGTCACCCTCAGTGAAGGTCAGGAAGGAGTGGTACATGAGGTTAACCAGGCCACCACGAATAGCATCATTATTGACTGCGCTCGGGGCAATAGTCTCTCTGAACATACGCAACAGGATTTCATAGATGGGTTAGAGACCTTTTGCAGAACCAATAACACCAGTAGACCCAAACAGCTCAGACAACTTGTTCTTCTCATACTCCACCCCGTGAACGTGCATGCGATGGCCCTGAGGAGTGTGAAGACCAGCAAACGGATAGCCGAGCTCGGCAGCAAAGTCATGGAAGTTGGCAGTGAGCAAGTGAGGGCCAGACATCCAGGACATCCCAATATCCTCAGACTCATCAAAGACCAGAGTGGAGTAGAACTGCTGGATGAAGGTGACGTTGTAGGAGCATTTGGTCTCCATGATGGGACGCAGCCCCAGAAGTTCAGCCAGCTGGACAGAGTTATTGAAGTATGCAGGATTGGCAGCCAAGTGTGCAAAGTTGATGGATTTCATGGGACAGACTGGCTTGCTCATCACAGTGTACACCTGCTTGAAGAGCGTCTCCTGTTCAACGTGCCAGAAGCATGAGTCGATGGTTGGGTCTTGAGGACCCTCAGTGTACCAGGCTTTGTGTCTCCATGCCTTGAATTCAGGGGCAGACATGGTGGCCACGTTAAGAGCTGACTTCCCCTGCTGCTTATTAGGCTTGCGAGCTGCCCTGGAAGCGTCACGTTGGCGCTCATATGCTTTCTCAGCATCCCTCTCACGACGGCGGGTCTCCGCCTCATCAACTAGTGTGCCCTCAGCGTCTTCCCTCAAGTGTCGGAATCTCTTGCGTGAGCTAGTCATCTTGGAAGGCCTAGAGCTTGAACCATCTGCGAGAAAAGCGAAGGAAAATGCAACAAAAAACAAACAAAACTAATCAAAACGGGGGCTCACAGCTTGTTGAAGTGAAAGAATAGATCTCAGTTAGAGACTCAGGGCAGGCCGGAAATTCCGGTCCGGGGCGGAAATTCCGGCCTCAGGTGAAATTTCCGGGGGTGGAAATTCCGGTCCTGGGGCGGAAATTTCCGGCCTTCGCAATTTTCGAATCAGATGTGAATCTGGGGTCTGCCACAAATCTAAAACGACGAGGATATGTAATGAGAGGAACACTAGGGCATGTGTGATACTAGTATATGGACGTTCCTCACAAAAACACATGGAATATTAAGTAACAAGAGATCAAATCAACCAATAGCCCTAGATTGCGGAGAAAACGAAGCACATACCGGGATCCATGGGAGAGGAAGGGATGTTCGGTCTTGATCCGCAAAGAGCAATCAGAGGATGAGGAGGGGAGGCAAAGGGGCCTCCCGGACGACTCGGAGGCGGCGGCAGCGTTTGGGGGCGGAGTGGGGGCGAGGGGTGGAAAACAGTCTGGAACTGCCCCTCCCGTCGCCTTTATATAGCCCCCAGCCACGAGGACCGGAAATTTCCGGTATTAGAACCGGAATATTCCGGGGGCCGGAGATTTGGGCCGGAATATCCGCCCAAATATCTGGTGTGCCTTCTGCGAGCGGGCACGCTGGATATTTGGGAGAAGATTTCGGTCAATCTCGAATATTCCGGGACCCCGGATATTTGCCCCGGAAATTTCCGCCCAAATTTCCGGGGTGCCTTCTGTGAGGGGCACCTTGGGAATGGGTGAAAATTTCTGAGACAAATTTCGGTAGTCCGAAAATTTCCGGGCCCTATGCAGGAATTTCCGGGGTTCCCATGCCTTCCGAGGTTTGTGAAAAATAAAACAAGAAGTGAGCCTCCAAAACAAACACGAATCAACGACAATGAACACACAAACACGAACAAAAATCAAACAACACAAATTCAAAGAGAAATGTTGGTGACCGAAGTCACCATGTTAGAGTGTGTACCAAGAAGCCGCGAAGATGTATCTTGGGCCCAAAAGTATGACTCACGTTTAGGCACAATAAGTCACAAAATGACTAGATATGCATGAAGCTTTGGTTGTTTTGCGCATGATAGGTGGAGTGTTGGTTCATGAGTTGAACTACGCTCCCCCTATGTCCATGCCTACATCTAAACTCGAGAACACATATAGTGAAGGTAATTATGCAAGGGTTCAAGAGAAGTTGGACGCATCGATAACATTTAGTTCATTCCTCAAACCCCTAAATCTTGGTTCATCAAGGGCCTTCGTGAAGATGTCCGCGAGTTGATCCTTGGTCGCCACATAGGAAAGATCGATATCACCCTTCTCAACATGACCCCGAATGAAATGATACCATATCTCAATGTGCTTTGTCTTGGAATGAAGAACGGGATTATAGGCGATCTTGATGGCACTCTCATTGTCGCACAAGAGAGGAACTTTGTCGAAGTTGATGCCATAATCTCTCAATGTTTGCCGCATCCAAAGTAATTGAGCACAACAACTAGCCGCGGAGATGTATTCGGCCTCGGTAGTAGAGAGGGAAATGCAGTTTTGCTTCTTGGAAGACCAACATACCATTGAGCGACCAAGAAATTGACAACCTCCGGATGTAGATTTCCTATCGGTCTTCTCACCCGCATAGTCCGCATCCGAATACCCAATGAGCTGAAAGCTTGAACCCTTGGGATACCAAAGACCAAAGTTTGGGGTATGAACTAAATATCGAAAGATGCGCTTAACCGCTTCAAAATGACTTTGTCTCGGAGAGGCTTGAAACCTTGCACATTTACCTATGCTATACATAATATCGGGTCTAGATGCACAAAGGTAGAGTAAGGAGACAATCATGGAGCGGTATACCTTTTGATCTACCTCTTTACCATTTGGGTCGGGTTTCAAGTCAATAGTCGTGGACATGGGAGTCTTCATGGGCTTGGCGTCCTGCATGTTGAAACGCTTGAGCATATCTTGAGTATACTTGGCTTGCTTGATGAATGTGCCTTCGGGATGTTGCTTGATCTCAAAGCCAAGAAAATACTCTAACTCTCCCATCATATACATCTCGAATTTGTCCGTCATAAGCTTGCAAAACTCATCCTTGAATGCGATGTTAGTTGAACCAAAGATGATATCATCCACATAGAGTTGGCATATGAACAAGTCACCCCCAACCTTTTTGGTGAAAAGGGTGGGATCGATTAAACCAACATTGAACCCACGATCCACTAAAAACTCTTTAAGGTGCTCGTACCACGCATGTGGAGCTTGTTTAAGTCCATAGAGTGCCTTATCGAGTTTGTAGACATGATCGGGGTGGTTGGGATCCTCGAAACCCGGAGGTTGCTTGACGTAAACCAACTCGTGGATGGGACCATTCAATAATGCACTCTTAACATCCATTTGATGCAATTTAAAGTTGTGATGAGAAGCATATGCAAGTAAGATGCGGATGGATTCAAGACGAGCTACGGGAGCGAAAGTTTCACCGAAATCGACACCTTCGACTTGAGAGAAGCCTTGAGCTACCAATCTCGCTTTGTTGCGAATGACGATGCCGTCCTTGTCTTGTTTGTTCTTGAAGATCCACTTGGTGCCGATGACGTTCTTGCAATCTTTGGGCCTTGGCACCAACCTCCACACCTTGTTGCGCTCGAAGTTGTTGAGTTCTTCGTGCATAGCTTCAATCCAATCTTGATCTTCAAGAGCTTCATAGACCTTCTTTGGTTCAATATGAGATACAAAAGCATGAGCCTTGCTAAAATCCTCCAATTGCCTCCTTGTGACGACCCTTCCACGAACTTGTCCAAGAATCACGTCCTCCGTATGACCGGCACGACCAAGATTATCAAGTCTTCTCTTTGCCCTACGAGCTAGCATCTCCTCCAAAGTTTCCTTGGATAGCACTTGATCATCACCTTCATTATCGGAGTCTTGTCCACCATGATGTTGATCATCAACGGGAGGTGGATCCCTTATGTGTCGAGTGGTATCATCACCCTAAGAATCTTGTTCTTGTCCTTCATTGTGAACTTGGCCTTCATCATGAGCTTGGCCTTGAGTGTGAGCTTGGCCTTGAGTGTGAGCTTGGCCTTGATTGATCGAATGATCTTGATCGTTAGCTTGGCCTTGATTTGAAGCATGAGGGCTTGGTGCATGTTGTTGGGTAGCTTGGGTATAAATGGGTGTAGTCAATGGATCCACTTGAGTGGAGCATAGTCCTTCTCCCTCCGTCATCCGGTAACCCTCAATGGGGATTATTTCACCAATCCCCATTCTTCTTATGACGATGGGAGGAATTGCATCTCCTACAACACAATTGTCTATACGGCCCCCTTGGGACCCATTATCCTCATCAAACACCACGTCTATAGCTTCTTCAACTTGTCCGGTGGACTTTTTGTAGACTCTATAGGCGTGAGCGTTTGTGGCATAACCAACAAAGATACCCTCATAGGATTTAGTCTCGAATTTCGACAAACGTTTACCTCTCTTACGGATGAAGGACTTGCACCCAAAAACCTTGAAGTACGAAACATACGACTTCTTTCCCGTGAGAATCTCATAAGGAGTCTTGTTCAAGATCTTGCGGAGATACAATCAGTTGCTAGCGTGACAAGCGGTGGAGACGGCCTCGGCCCAAAAATTATAAGGAGAAGAGAACTCCGCAAACATGGTTCGAGCTGCATCCATTAGTGTCCGATTCTTTCTCTCCGCCACACCATTTTGTTGAGGGGTGTAGGGAGTGGAATATTGATGAGCAATTCCTTCCTCGCTAAGAAATCCCTCCACGGTGTAGTTCTTGAACTCGGAGCCATTATCACTTAGGATAGACATGATGCTCGTATTGTGTTGGCGCTCCACCAAAGTGATGAACTCGATGACCCGCTTTTGAGTCTCACTCTTCCCTTGAATAAGTACACCCAACAATATCGTGAATAGTCATCCACAATCACCAAGCAATACTTCTTGCCTCCAAGACTATCATATGATAGAGGACCAAAGAGGTCCAAGTGAATGAGCTCGAGGATTCTTGAGGTGGTGATGTTTGTCTTGGTTGGGTGAGCTTCTCCATGTTGTTTTCCAAGAACGCAAGAGCTACACACACGATCTTTGGCAAACTTAGCATTTGTTAGTCCTAGAACATGATTGCCACTTTGTAGGTCATGCAACGTCCTGATATTAGTGTGGGCTAACCGGCGATGCCATAGCCAACCCACATCAACTTTAGCCATTAGGCATGTCGCGGCACACGTGTCTCCTTTAGAGAAGTCCACTACATACATGCCGCTCTCGACATTCCCAACAAAAGCTACTTTAAGAGTCGTTTCCCAAGTGACAATCACATTCTCTTTATTAAAGAACTAGGTAAAACCACTTTTAGCAAGTTGAAGAACTGATATGAGATTATAGCCAAGGGACTCAACAAAAAGAAGATTCTCAATTGACAATTCATTTGAGATTGCTACCTTGCCTCGTCCCAATACCTTTAGTTCGGAGTTATCACCAATGGTGACGCAACTGAGATGAGGTAATGGAGGATGTAGATCACTCATTGCGTCATTGCTTCCGGTCATATGTTGGGATGCACCACTATCCACCGTCCATTTGCTCGAACCGGAAGCACTCCCCTACAAAAGATTAGTGTCTTGATTTAGGTACCCATTGTTGAATGGGTCCTCTTTTGTTAGCGACAAGGGTCTTTGGAACCCAAATACTCCAATGATAATCATCACCATACAAAGTACCAACATATTTAGCATACACATGACCATCTCTAGATTTCATAAGAACATAAGATGGGTTGTATTTTCCGGCAAAGTCATTATGAGTGGTGCTCCCCCTAGAGGTGTCACCACCCACAATGTTGTTGGTCTCCTTTTCCTTGGCCACCTCTCCCTCCTTCACAAATCTTACTTCTTGTGAGGAAGAGGTGACCTTCTTCTTGTTCTTCTTCTTGTACTTCTTCTTTGACTTGGCTACATAGCCAAGTCCCTCCTTCCCATTTGTGACTTGTTGAGGGGTCACATCATTGAGATTCTTCTCACTTCCTACAAGATTAGTTGCACTACACGAGATGATAGGCAATGTATTCATGCAAGTAGATGAGGATGACATAGCTTGCTTGTTTGATTGTTGAGCTAGGAGATTGTCACGAGACTTGGTTAGCTTGTCATGAATTTCTTTAAGAGACATGAACTCCTTTTTTAGTTTTTCATGACTAGCAACTAATTCCTCGTGAACAATTCCTAGCTTCAACTCTTCATGTTCAAGAGTTTTAATTATCGCAAGAGATTGTGTGTTATCATTCCTAAGCTTAGAGACACTCATGGCAAAGTTTTCTTCAAGACTAGACAATTTCTCCTCAAGTGATGCACGAATGGAACGCTCATTTTCAAGAGCCTTTTCTAGCTCTTTGTCATTGCAAGAGTGACATCCATGGCTTTCTAAGGTCATGATAATTTCCTCCTTTTCATCTACAAGAGAGTTAGCCTCATCAAGTTGCTGTAAGAGGGCATTTACTTTCTCCTTAGTCTCACCTTTGAGGCTAGCTAGCCAAATGCCTAACTCTTTGGCCTCACTATCCTCCTCACAAACATTCTCAACACAATCCAATAATGAAGGAGGGTTAGTGGTAATGGTCTTGGAGTTAGGAGAGAATACCGAAGTGGCTTTTGCCATAAGACATGTAGGTCGGGTGGCGACAATCTCATTGGGGGATTCAAATAAAGAAATCGATGAAGATGACGCGGTGGCAACGGCGACGTGGGCCACTCCCACCACTTCATCTTCTCCTTCATCTCCGGAGATATAGGTTTCTAGAACCGCCCCTTCTTGAATGTAGAGGGCCCTTGGCACTCTTCTAGAGAAGTTCTTGTTTTGTGGGGCCTTGGCCTTGTTTTTGCGAACAAGCTTGCCTTCATTTTCTTCTCTTGGCTCAAAGGGGCACTCCTTCACGAAATGGTTTGCACTACCACAGTTGTAACATGTCCTTGGGCGCTCCCCCTTCTTCTTGTAGTTCTTGTTCCGTGGAGGTCTTGGAGAGCCGGCCTTGTGAGCTTCCCATCTCTTCCAATATCCATGCATAGCGAGAGCAATGCACTTGTGAGCTCCCGTATAGGTGTCTTCATAGTCTTCCTCATCATCATCTTCTTCTTCACTTTCATCAACTCGAGCCATTACCTTTGACTTCAACGCGAGGTTGGGTGACTTTCTCATCCCTCTAGAGCGAGCTAGAGCATCATCCGCACTCTTGTGTGATAGAGAGATGGCGATGAACTCACTAAGAACACCAATGGAGTTGAGAGTGTTATAGTCCGCTCTTGTCCGGATACTAGTGGAGAGATTCTTCTCAAAGGGTGTGATGGCCTTGACAAATTTCCTCTTTATCCACTCACCGGAGATCTCTTCCTTTCCAAAGTCTCTCAATTGGTTGGCGAGAGTGACAACTCTTCTATAGAGCTCTTCGGGAGTCTCATCCTCTTGCATGACGAAGTTCTCAGAGTTGTTAATGGCCACATCATACTTGGAAGATTAAATGCTAGCATTTCCTTGAAACAAGGTGTCAAGTTTGTCCCAAGCTTCCTTGGCGGTCTTGCAACCACGAATGTGAGTGAGATGCTCCCTTGGGAGAGCCTTGTGGATAATAACGAGAGCAGTCTTGTTGAGTTGAGATTCCACATCCTCCCTTGGAGTCAAGTTGCTCGGGTCATGCGGATGAAATCCATGAATCACACTCCTCCACAATGCGGTGCACGATCCAGAAATATGGGACTCCATTTCAAACTTCCAAGAAGAGAATTCATTAGTGTTAAGCATGGGAGGAAGTCCAACATTAAGAATGTGTGGCATGGAAACAATTGGGTGAATGGTATCATAACTTTGAGGAGGTGGAACTTGTGCGTGGACCCCGGAACCATTAGCCGTTTGAGACTTGGAGCCACCGAGACTCTCCTTTGCCTTGGCTTTAGCCTTTTGTGTGGCTTTAGCCTTAGCTTTGGCAATGTTCTCCTCGATTTGGGAATCGTCGGGAATCGTCTCCTCTTCCGAACTATCCTCATCGGAGACATGGGGAGAGTTTGATGGCCCCTTAGGTTTACCCATCATGTTCTCCAACAACTTCTTGATGGAGGAAACCTCCGAACCTACACTAGAGCTAACCTTGGACAATTGGGTTTGGATAGTACAAACCGTTGTCTCTAGGTTAGCTATAGTGTCGGCCATTTTGGAGAGCTCCTCCTTAGAAGATTCGGGAACATCTCCGTTGACCATGATACTCTTAGGCGGTTAAGCCCGATAAAAGAGCCGAGGCTCTGATACCAATTGAAAGTACACAAAGGTCAACTAGAGGGGGGTGAATAGGTGACCTACAAATTTTAATCCTTTTTCAATTTTAGTGGGGTCTTTGGAAAGATAATAACTTGGTTATCTAGATGTGCAGCTTAGTAGACACCCTATGTGACAAATAACGAGTAGCAACGGAAGTAAATGCAAGGCACAAGATAACCACAAGTAAAAAAACATGGAGACAAGGATATGTTTCCCGTAGTTCCTTCTTGAAATAAGTACGTCTACGTTGGAGAGGTGGGGAGCCACCTAGGCGCTCCTCAATAGCACGGATGTGCACACCTTGTTCTCCTTGAGCTTCTCCGGTGATGGAGATTCTCGTTTCCACTATGAGGTCGACTTGAAGGCGTTGACCAAACCTTTACAAGTGGTTGAGGCTACTCCACAAGTGATATGGAGGTTCTCAACAATCCAAAGCTTCTTGCTACAAGGTGGAAGCTACAAGCACTAGGGTTTCCCTTGGATGACAAAGCAACCAAGAGATTACAAGATCCCAAGAGGTATGGTGTGGGAATACAATTTTTGGCTTGGTAGAAAGGTAGATCTAGTCCTCCTTCATGAGATCCTTGAAGGGCATCGAGTTTGGTTGGAGGAGGAGGGAGATCGGGGCGTTTTGAGCTCTACAACAATGGAGGAGAGAGAGGAATGGACGAACTAGCTATATAGAGGAAGAAGACAACTATTTATAGGCTCCTCCAATTTCTGACCGTTGCAGTGTGCCAGGGCCGGAATATTCCGATGTTAATACCGGAAATTCCCGGTGTGACCTGGCCAGATATTTGAATAGTCCGGGGGGGCGGAAATTTGAATCTTCCGGGGGCGGAAAATTCCGCCCATGTTCCGCCCCCATCTCTGTGCGCGGGCAGCAGCCGCGCACTGAAAACGGCTAAGGACCAGAGGTCAGAGATTTGAATTATCCGGGGCGGATATTTGAATAATCCGGGCACGGAATTTTCCGGCCAATAATCCGCCCCCTCTCTGTGCGCGGGCAGCTGGGACAGCTCCAATTTCTGCTAAGTACCAGAGGGCCGGAAATTTGCCCCGGAAATTTCCGGTGCAAATATCCGCCCCAGCTTCTGTGCGCGGGCAGTGGGAGAAAAACTCTATTCCTTTGACATGGCTAGAGAGCCCGGAATATTCCGGTGTAGGGGCCGGAAATTCCGCCCCATAAGCACCGGAAATTCCGGTGTAGACAGTGAAAAATCCGGTGGCAATAAATCCAATTTTCAGAACTCCTCTTTGAACTTTTGTATGTATTAATCAATAATCATCTTGGCTAACAGCTGCATAGACTCAAACAACATTGTTAGAGAGAGGATACCCGCGTTGTTATCATCACCAAAATCATTAGAGGGATCATGAGCTTTCAATTATTAGTCATAGATGTAGTTGGATAACGGTCTATGTATTTTATTGTAATGCCCGCATGAATCACGTAGTAATCATCATGTCATGCATATGAACTATGGTGCAACCTTTATATCTGTCAATTGCCCAGCTGTAATTTTTTCACCACACATGTTATCTACTCCCTCCGTTCAACAATTGATGACTTCCATTTGTCTAGAAGTGGATGTCTATAGATACTAAAACATGTCTAAATACATCCACTTCTAGACAAATGAAAGTCATCTATTGTTGAACGGAGGGAGTATCTTTTATGGAGAGACACCACTAGTGAACTGTGGACCCCGGTCCATTTTCTCATACTTATAATACAACCACTGCTTCCACTGTTTTCACACTGCTACTATTGTTTTCCTAATGTTTTCCACACCATACATTTAACCTCTTTGTTATCAGCAAAACCGGTGGGATTGACAACCTCACTGCTTCGTTGGGGAAAAGTGAATTGATTGTGTTCAGTAGGTTCCACGTTGCTGCTGAAACGGTAGTGCACCCTACCACCTCAACTGCATCAACCTTCGGAAGTTGCTTTTTCCTCCTACTAGTCGATTCAAACCTTGGTTTCTTTCTGAGGGAACACTGCTGATGTGCTCATCATACCTTCCTCTTGGGGTCTCCCAATGAGTGCAATCCCTGCACCATCAAGCGTGAGGCCGAGATCCATATTGCCGCGGAAATACCCAAGGATCCGCTTCACCGAGGCCCAATGAGCATCCCGCGGAGCATTTATATGAAGGCACACATGTTGGACAACATACTAGAGCTTGATGCGTGTGGACACACGTTCGTTGGGAGACCCCAAGAGGAAGGAGTAACTTCAGAAGGTTGATGCAGATGAGATGGCAGGGCGCACTACCAGTTCAGCAGCAACATGGAACCTACACAGCACAATCAAATCACTTTTCCCCAACAAATCAGTGAGGTTGTCAATCTCACCGCTTTGCTGAACACAAAGAGGTTAAACATATGATGTGGAAAACAGTATGAAAACAATATGAAAACTGTAGCAGCAGTGTAAAAATAGTGGAATCAGTGTGTGTATTATCAGTATGATAAACATGGACCGAGGTCCATAGTTCACTAGTGGTGTCTCTCCGTGAAAGATAAATAACATGTGTGGTGAACAAATTACAACTGGAAATTGACAAAAATGAAGGTTGCACCTTAGTGCATATGCATGACATAAATATTACTATGTGATTCATGCGGGCATTACAACAAGATACATAGATCATCATCCAACTGCATCTATGAGTAATAATCCACCCTCCGAATATCATCCAAACAAACGTTTGGTATTAAGTTGCAAGGAACAGATAATCACAGTAAGAAAAGTTTGTAATGTAAACAATAGAATCATCCTTAGACAAAGCATTATTGTTTTCTCCCTAATGGCAATAGCACATCCTCCATCCCTCACGTTTCAGTCACTCGAGCACTAATGCAAAAGAGGCATGAACCCACTATCGAGCATAAATACTCCCTCTTGGAGTTACTAGCATCTACTTGGCTAGAGCATCTACTAATAATGGAGAGCATACAAGATCATAAATAACATATGCATGAAGATAACATGATAGATTGATAACCAAAAGACATAGCATTCAACATTCATCGGATCCCAGGAAACACACATGTAGCATTACATAAATATGATCTTGATCATGTGAGGCAGCTCACGAGATCTAAACATGATGTATAAAGTGGAGAAGATAACCATCTAGCTACTGCTATGGACCCGTAGTCGAGGGATGAACTACTCACGCATCACTTCGGAGGATGGCATGGTGGTGTAGACCCCTCCGGTGATGAATTCCTCTCTCGGCAGGGTGCCGGGGAGAGCTCCACAACCCTCCCGATCTCGGGATAATGATGACGGCGGCGGCGGGTGTTTCTCGGGAAAAAGTGGTATATTTCTAGGGTTTATATGTCGGGGGGGAATAAATAGGCGAAAGAGTGATGGCAGAAGGCACCTAGGGGGCCCAGACCACCCCCAGGCGCGGCCAGGGGGCACGCTGCCCTATGGTGTGCCCCCTTGGCCCCTCTCCGGGTCTCTTCGGGACTCCGTGGAACCTTCGGGAATTCTAAGACTTCTGGGCTTCGAATTTTCCAGTTCCGAGAATATTTCCAGAACAACTTTTCTGAAACTAAAAACAACAGAAAACAGGGAACTGGCTTTGTGCCATCTTGTTAATAGGTTAGTCCCAAAAATCGATAAAAATGACATAAAGTGTATATCAAACATGTAGGAAATAACATGAAAACAACATGGAACAACAGAAATTAAGTCTATGCTTATGACGTATCAGAGCTCCGGTCATGTAAGAGTGAGGTACTGAAGAGCACCCACTATGGACCAGTAGAGCGAGGCATCCGACGCTGGGGTACCATCCATAGCGGAGAGCTTGGCCTTCGTGTCGACTAGAGTAGGCGCAGGTTTGCAATTAAGCATCCCAGCACGGTCAAGGAGCTCATGGGCCCAATGAAGTAGTCTAGGGAGCCCAAGTCCTTGAGAGCAAACTCGGCACGAAAGCAGTCAGTGAGCTGACGAACAAGAGTTGTAGTGGATGCCATCAAAATAATGTCGTCGACGTAGAAGAGTAGATACGATGTGGCGTCGCCCTGGCTGTAAAGGAACAACGAAGCATCAAAGCGTGTCGAGCGGAAAACGAGGTGATGCACAAACACGGCGATGCGCTGGTATCAAGCGCTCGGAACCTGGTTGAGCCCGTACAATGAGCACGAAAGCAGACACACCTGGTCTGGGTGTGTGGCGGCGACGAACCCGGTGGGCTTCTAGAAAAACAACCGGGGAGAAAGTGTCGGTGAAGTCAACGCCGGTGGGCTGTAAAAAACCGCGAACCACCCACTATGCCTTATGGCAGTCGAGTGTACCGTCGGGGTGAAACTTGTGCTTGAACACCCATTTTCCAGTGATGACATTGGCATGGGGAGGTCCAGGAACAAGTCTCCATGTCCTAAACACCTTCCAATCTTTTGAAGAACTTAAAATTTGCACCGTCCAACTTTTGAAGAACTTAAAACTTTCAGCACTCATGAGTATCCCAATGGTCCTAAATACTTTAATGGTGAAACAAAGGGGATTTGAGAGCTCAAGACTTTAGGTAGAAGGAGTCCCCAGAATTTGGAGGGTGTGAATATTTCTAGTGAGAAAATTGTTGAAAGTGGGCTTGATGATAATATGACTTCAGGAGAAACGTTTCCTACTATATTTGAGGATGACAAGCTTGATTTTGATAATTGTACCCTCTTTGATGTTATAAAGTTCTTACCAAAAATGACCAATGATCTTAATACTAGTAATTTAAATATTTCTTTCACTAAACACGTAGCTAATTCTCTTATTGAAGCTAGTGAAGAAAGGATCAAACTTGAAGCTTCTATTCCTAGAAAATTACAAGATGGTTGGGAACCTATTATTATAATAGGAGTGAATGATTTTGATTTCAATGCTTTATGTGATCTTGGTGCTAGTTCTTCTATTATGCCAAAAAAGTTTATATGATATGCTTGAATTGAAGCCTTTGGATGGTAGTATTTTTGGAGTCGATCTTATTGATTCCACTGTTAAGATCCCTTGGGAATGATTGATGATGTTCTTATTATTCCTGATGATAATTATGTTCCCGTTGATTTTCTTTTTCTCGATATTGAAGGAAATGCTTATTGTCCTATTATTTTGGGAAGACCTTTTCTTCGCACCATTGGTGCTGTCATTGATATGAAAGATGGAATTATAAGATTTCAGTTATCCCTCAAGAAGGGCATGGAACATTAAAGAAAAGCTATGATTCTATTGATAATGCTTGATTCTTGCTTTAATCCTAGCTAAAAGGCGTTAAAGAAAAGTGCTTGTGGGAGGCAACTGACGAAGGGATGAACCTTGGACCTGGCGAGTAAGGACACCCGGTCCTAGGCCCAAGACTGAAGCCCAAGAAGGGAAGCCTTTGGACTATTCTAGAAGGCCCAGTTGAAGCCTACCCGCAATGCCTTGCGGGTTAAGATAGGAAACTTGTAACCGACATAGGGTTAGAGTTCGAGTCCTCCCCGGGTACGGTTTGAGACCTGGCCACCTATATAAGGCCAGGAGAACCACCGGAAGAGGACCAAGCAATACCGCATCACCAATCCTTGAGCTCGAGATCATACTCTCGACTTAAGAGACCCCCCATTGTAACCGATCTATTCGTTAATACAGATCGACAGAGGCAGGAGTAAGGGTTTTACCTCTACGAGGGCCCCGAACCTGGGTAAATCGTGCCTCCTGTCTAGCCGACGATCGTCACCAGCGCCTACAGGTTCTCCTATTCTAAACCCTATGGGTTCACCCGAGGGACTTGTTGAGATGCAGATTCGACAAATGGCGCTGTCTGTGGGAACGGCGCGTGCTGGATCTCCGGCATCTTCGGCTTCATCAACCAACTCACGTTGGAAACCTTCGACCTCGACTCCGACCAACCCTATTCGGATCGGAACTGTCGCAGACACCCCTCACTCGCCGAAATCACGCCCGGTATTCGGCGATCTGGAGAAGAGCGTCACCTTGACGTTCGGAAGCTTCAAGTTCTACACCAACAAAGACGGGATCCTTCACTTCCCTGAGGAATTGGGATCTGAGTCAGGAGCTGTTGATTCGCGACCCTACTTCGCGAAAAGTGGCGAGTCCATCCGCCTCAACACCAGCAACTTCCATACCCTCTCTACAGAGGAACCCTCTTGGGTCAAGAAGGTCTTTCGAGTTACGCCTAGGACTCACGGGCCACGCCTGGCTTAGGTGTGCATGGCAGGATCGGAACAACCACCCGCAGAAACGGAACACAGCGCAAGGGAACGTGCTGAGATCAATGTCTCGCGAGACGCCTGGGTCCGAGCAAAGGAGGCCATCCGCACGAGCAAACCACCTGCGACCGGAGCCCCACACGAAGACATGGTCGCCTACCACTATCATCTAGTGAGAGCGGCCACCGCGATCAAGGAAGCTCGGATAGATCTGGCTGATGGCTAGGTTGAGACTCCAAGTGCAGAGTGTGTAGCTAGTGGCAAGCCTTCTTCCCCACGAGGGTGACTCGAGGGTTTATATCAAACTCTTGGGGAGCCAGTATTTCAGCAGTTGTCTTCCAAGCTTCCTCCAGGATCCTGCAAACAAGTAGAGAATTTTGTGCCCTCAACCACACCAAGTGGTTGTCAAGCACAAGGTCTGAGACTTCTTAATTGCAATGCAAAACTGAAAGTAAATGTGCAATAATTAAATCTACTACTAAATGCAAATGAGAAAATAAATATGCAATGAATTGTTTTGTATTTTTGTGATGCAAGTGGTGATGGAGATAATGTAAATTCGAATTGGAGATGCAAGTAAAGTAAAGTGCAAGTAAAGTAAATTGCAGCAAAGTAACTAGAGTATTTTCTTATAATTAAAATAGGACCGGGGTTCATGGTTTCACACTTGCATTCTCTCAAATAAAGTGGTAGACGGTGGACATAAAGAATTACATGTGAGATTACAATAACATGTTTAACATTGAGTACTTTCATATGGGCATCACGTCCTAGCATAGAGATCTCTACGGTCATATTGATCCCTCTTATACTCCACCAAGATGCGAATAAATAACACCTCGATAATTAAGGAAAAACCAGAGTATAGCTTTAAGCAATGTGACATGAAGTTGAAGTAAGAACTTGCTAGATCTAGTCATGGAGATTGATTAGTGTCACTTCAAATCCGGTAACAAGGTACTCCTTTATATCCCTAGTGAGGTAACTAAGAAAGGTTTAAACAAAACCTAAGTGGATCGCTGAACTTCTGTCACTTTCACAGCACTAGCCACCCCCCGTTACTCCAACTAATGCACCCATCACCCCACACGCTCTCAAGAACTAGATTGATCAAAGCTAGCAAATAAGAACGGGGTACATAAGATACATTTACTCAAATAACTCAAGAAAACAATTGCAATCTCAGATTCAATAAATCATAGAAAGATCCACCACATAGGAATTACAACGGTGCCCGTAATCATGTGAGGCAGCTCATACGGATCTAATTAGTGAAGCACATAGAGAGAGATACAAGTGGTACTTCCACAAACCCATAGCCCTGGGGTGGACTACTCCCTGTTCGTGGAGATGTCGATGGAGATGACGTTGGAGGGGTAGGAGATCACACGGCGGCGCCCCGCCGGAGTTTTCCCCCTCCAATCTGGAACTTCTGGTCTCTGTTTTCGGTGTTTCGGTGTTTCGGCGGCGCTCTTCTCCGTAAGGGTACGGGGGACCCTTTTTATAGTCAGTTTTAGGTCAAGACGGAGTCGGTAAGTCGAAGATGGAAGGAATTGGGGCCACATGGGCCAAAAGGGGGCCTCTCACGCGGCCAAGGAATCTGGCCGCGTGGAGGGTCCTCTTTTGGGCCTTGCCCAATTCTCGTGGATCCTTCGCCCGCAAGTCTTCTCCTTCCAAGAAAATGACCCCCGCAGATTTTCAGGTGATTTCGCGGAAGTTTGCCCCCTGAAACGTCAAAATATAGAAAACGGGGTTTCTGACAGGCAGGGTTAATTCCATAAAGTTGGGGGACTTTGTAATTTAACCCCAAAATACTATAAAACATTGAATTATACCCTTATATGATGCAATATGTAATAGAAAACCATGTGAAAATATGCAAAGTTCATCTATGCATTTTACATGCATCATTGGCCCATCGGAAAAAATTAGCGGACGAATCGAGCCAGCGTCGGGCCGAGCTGTCCCTAACACCTTCTATCGGAACTCGCCCCGCAAGGAAGGTATACGCATCGAGAACCGCATCCATGGACGACGAGTCCTTGGGTGGGATCAGCAGGTCACTCGGACCTTCTCTCATGCGGGTTGACGAGGAAGGAAACATCTATCCGCAAACTCACGCTGCCGCAGTCTTAGCCGCAGCAACTTACATGCAGATAAATCAACCAGAGGAAAACGACCCCCGAGCGGAGCAATACAAGCAAGTTCAGAAAGGATTAGGCATGGCGGCCTCAAGGCTTGCCTCTTATGATCGCAGGAAAGTTGCTGCACAGAAGGAAAAGGAGAAGGAGGCATCACGCAAGCGCAGAAGTGCTTCGCCCAGGAGAGAAAAATCGCCTCGCCGTGGTCGAGGAAAAGAAGCCCGGTGACGCGATGACAGCCGAAGCAGCAGCGAAGGTAGCCCAAGGAATAAAGATCTCGGCTCGCGACATCACAACAGCCGCTCGCGAAAACGTAGCAAGGAACCAAGGAAGGAAACCGATCGCGATCAGCCAGGTTATAACGCGCGGTCGGATATCGCGCAAAATAGAGTGGACAAGGCGAGAGCAGCAAGGAACCACGCACGCTCCTCATCCGGTTCTTCTGACGACGAGACCTGCGGTGCACTGTGTTTGGCCCGCAGCATCCGCGAGGCGCCTCTACCCAAGAGATTCAAGCCCAGCACAGAAGTAACCAAATACGATGGTTCACTCGAACCTTCCTCATGGCTGAACGATTACCTCACGGCAGTAAAATGCCAACATGGGAACAAGAACACGGCTATGCAGTACCTCAATCCACACTTGGTAGGAGCGGCATGTAGCTGGCTGGAAGCGAGACTGAAGTCCTGCTACGCGTCGTGGGACGATCTACACTTCGATTTTTGCAAAAATTTCTAGGCCACATACAAAAGACCGACGACCATCGAGGAGCTGCAAGCCTGCAAACAAAAGAGTGGCGAGTCCACTCGCGAATACATCCAGGGATGGACCACGCTCAGGAACACCGCAGAAAACATATCAGAGGAAGTAGCGGTTGAAGCCTTCGCAAAAGGCGCTCGACGAACTGCTTTCAGAGAAGAACTGGGACGAGCCGTACCCAAGACTATTGGAGAACTGATGATCATAGCCGATAGATGGGCTAATGGAGAGGACTTTATGCGCAACGAGAGGGCATCTTCGACCGCACCCGAGGACGACCGCCACGGTCGAAAGAAAAGAAGAAAGTACTACGATCACGACGACCGAGAAGAACTGGTAGCAGCGGATTTCACACGAAATCGCGATAGCGGACGTCGTGGGAATCGCGAATGGAAACCAAAGAATGAGGACAAAACTCCCGAGGAGGACCTCGATGGATACTGCACGCTACATCTATTTACAGATAAGCGCACGAGCAAAACTAAGGCAACACACCTTCTCAAGGATTGCCGAAAGTTCCTTGACATCCACGAGGCCTTCTCTAAGAAGAACAGATCGGCAGTTAGTCAAGGCTACCCGCAACTTCCAGGAGGAGGACACAAGGGATTCCAACCGCCACAACCCTTGCCTCCACCAGGAAATCAGAACACGGTGCTAGCCGCACTACCTGCGCCACCCGTCGCAAATGCAGGAGCCAACGCATACCCGAACCCGGCTGGACTGTTGGGAATGATACAGAAGGTTTGCCCGTCCCGCAGGGCTCAGAAGACAAAGACACGACAATTATGCATGGCTGTGCAAACGAGTACCTGAAGATGGCGGATCAGCCAATCACCTTTTCTAAGGAAGACCACCCCCGCGAGTCTATCGACCAGGACACGCTGCCCTAGTAATCCAAGCACAAATTGGCAATTACGAACTAGCTCGCGTATTCATGGACGGGGGCAGCGGCATCAACATCATCTACGCGGATATGCTCCATCGGATGAACAGGAACCTGGAGGGACTCACAGAATCAGAAACATCCTTCCACGGGATAGTTCCAGGAAAGGCGATCCGTCCACTCGGAACAATCAACCTGGAGGTAGTGTTGGGCAATCGACGCAATTACAGGAGATAATTCCTCGACTTTGAAGTAGTCGACTGACCCTCACAGTACCACGCCATTCTTGGTCGAACAGCGTTCGCAAGATTCATGGCAGTACCACATTATGTATATCTGAAGCTCAAGCTACCTGGGGAATATGGCACAATCACAATCGACGGAGATTTCCAAAAATCCAACAAATGCTACATCGAGTTCAATGAGATCGCCGAATCTTTCGGGATGCAGGAAGAACTGGAGGAGATAGCAAAGACCACGGACCACTCCGTGATGCCTCTCACAAAGAAAAACGCACCAGAGCTGGAATTCAGTGCCAACAGCGATACTCGCAAACATCAAGTGCACCCGACAGATTCTGCGAAAACGGCGATGGTCTCCACTACCCTCTCGCCAGCATAGGAAATAGCGCTCGTCGAACTCCTCCATGAGTACTGAGAAATTTTCGCCTGGCAGCCCTCAGATATGCCAGGAATACCCAGGGAGCACTCACTCGAAGTCTACAAAGACGCAAAGCCCATCAAGCAGACCACCCGACGGTTCTCAAAACCCAAGCAGAAAGCGCTTGGAGAAGAAGTAAACAGATTGCTCGCAGCAAAATTCATTAGGGAGATAAAAATATCCACTTGGTTAGCAAACCCAGTGATGGTCCCAAAGAAGAAGTGCATCGACTACACGTCGCTGAATAAGCACTACCCCAAGGATAACTTTCCCCTCCCGCGGATCGACCAGATCGTGGACTCCACTGCAGGCTGCCAACGCCTCTCCTTCCTAGATGCCTACTCGGGATACAACCAGATCAGGATGAAACAGGAAGACAAGGAAAAGACAGCATTCATCACACCTCATGGTGTATACTGCTACACGACAATGCCTTTCGGGCTAAAAAACGCAGGCGCAACATATCAGCGCTGCATGCAAAAATGCCTCGCCAAGCTCATTGGCAAGAACGTACAAGTGTACGTTGACGACATCGTCATCAACACTCGAGTGGAGGATACGCTCCTCGAGGACATCAGAGAAACGTTTGACGCTCTAAACGCATACAGAATTAAGCTCAGCCCGGCAAAATGCGTCTTCGGCGTCCCAGCAGGACAACTTCTCGGGTACCTGGTATCCGCCAGAGGAATCGAAGCCAACCCAGAGAAGATACAAGAAATCTTGACAATGAAGGAGCCCACCAATCTACGCGGAGTCCAACAGCTCGCAGGGCGACTAGCCGCCTTGAGCAGATTCATTGCGCGATTGGGAGAACAGGCATTACCCTTCTACAAGTTATTGAAAAAGACGGATAAGTTCGAGTGGACACCCGAAGCAAGACTGACATTCGCAGACCTGAAACGATCCTTACAGAGCAGGCGTGTTTTCGCAACACCAAACGAAAAGGAACCACTCTACCTATACCTAGCCGCAACAAATCAAGTCATCAGCACAGCCATTATGGTCGATCGACCTGAGGATGGCAAGGCATATGGAGTTCAAAGACCAATATACTACATCAGCGATGTGCTCTCGCCAAGTTCTGAGAAGATGTCTCAAATCTTCGGGACCCCTCTCCAACGGATAGAAAGCAGAGTTCATAGCAATCAAAGCCTCATGGCAGGAATTCACCAGTATCTTCGCCTGGACTACTCGATACTTCAACGTAGCCAGCACAAAGCCTCGACTGCGGTCCGACCAGAAAGTGTTCGCATGTGGTTTGGAGCTACCAGCTTCATGAGCAATAAGGTTATCCACCCAATGCGCTTCGCGTTGACCATCAGGCTCAACAACTACCAAGAAGGATATGAAGAATCAACACAAGAAAGAAGGGCAGCCAAATCAAACGCTAGGGGGCTCACGTGCTTACACACCATATCCTTGGTGACGGCCGCAAGTTCCTCCATCAAAAACTGTTCACGATCAGCCGCAAGTTTTTGCTTCGACTTGGCCACATCAACCACTCCGCGCAAAGCTTTATACTTGCGTTTGCCATCCGTGACACGATCACGAAGAGAAACAAAAGTGCTAACAGCAGCAACAAGCGGATCCACTCGTGCAACAGATCCACTTGAAGACTCCGCAGCAACACCAATTTCCTGGAGGAAAACACAAAGGTTAAGGAAAAAGTTTCAAAGTAACCCCACTCGAGAAAATAAACCACCTATCCAACAGGTGCTCGTGGGCTACTCCCATCGGGATAACTTCACGTCAGTCAATCGCAAGAAATCACAAACTTGGATATCAAAAGAAAATTCTGATTAAAGGAAGAAGTACGGGAATACATCCCAAGGTTCATTACATCAGGAGGAATAATTTAAACTAAATCCTATCCTACGGAATCGCGGAAGTGCTACCACTCGCAGCAGGTTGCCCCTTGCGACTGGCACCAGCAATCAAGGCAGACAACTTCCGAGCAAGGGCTTCAGCTGACTCGCCGAAAGGACGAAGCGCTACCTTTCTGCCCGTGGAAGGATTGATGGGAAGACTCGAGTAGGCTTCATCCAAGCCTTCGACTCCGTGCGCCAGCGCAAACTGGATAGCGGTCTTCGCTTTGCACTCTGACTGGGAAACTGAGTAAGCCTGAAGGATGTCATCCTCCAGAAAAACTTTCAGGAGACCGCCCAGAGTAGGCGGAATTGCGACGTTCACTAGAAGGTGCTCGTGGAATTTCCTCAGCACTTGGGTGGCATCGCCGATGAGGGAATCGATCCCATCCGCATGCTTCCGGAGATGGGTGAGGGAATCCGTCACCGCATCCACTCGAGGGACCCCAGGCAGCTCTAGTGTGATGCCAAGAATATCTACAAGAATAAGTATTAGTTCCAAGGACAGTCCAAGCTGCCCACAAAATAACAAAGACAAGCATAACTTACTCGCGAAGTTCCGAGCCAAAGGACGGAGGAAGTCGACAAGATCATTGTCCTGTTTAACGCTAGCTTCCTCCAATTTCTTCAAGGCTTCCTCGGCACCCGCGATCTTCCCCTCGGAGTCAAACGACTGCTTACGAAGGGACTCAAGCTCCTTTCGAGCAGCCTCCAACTCAGCCTCGAGGTTGTTCACCCGAGTGGCGGCATCGGTCTTCTCAGCCTCGAGGCTGTTCACCCGAGTGGCGGCATCGGTCTTCTCAGCCTTCAGAATTTCAACTTGAGCTGCACAACAATGGGTTTCAGAGCCAAAGGAATTCGCACGACTGAAAAGATAAGCAGAAAGGGGAAAATCGGGTTACCTTGGAGGAGTTTACATTCCGAAGAGAGTCGGTCGCGATCTGCCCGAAGGGTCACGTACTTCGTCTCAGCCGGAATTACACGCCGGCCAACAGCCGCGAGGGTGTCAAGGAGAGACTGCAAACCAAAGAAGAAGGAAAATCAAAGAAGATAGAGAAGTTTTGAGCCTATTCATGACTGTACACAGTCATAAATAGCCTCGGGGGCTACTCCCATAAGGAGCACTGCGTGCACCCGATAAAATAAGGAAAAGCAAAAGAAAAAAGCTAAGTCCTTGAGCCCGTGGCCAATCGCAAGCGATTAACCATAGCCTTGGGGTCTACTCCCATCGGGAGCACTGCCGTGCACCCGATAGAAATTTCAAACGTGCAAACATACCGAATGCAAGGAAAAAAGTAAATCTTACCTGGCCCTGAGCGATGCTGAGAGGATCAGCTGAACTACCCGACACTTCTTTCGAAGTCGAGGCTCCAACGGCGAAGCTAGGCAGCCTATACTCTGTAGCCGCAGCCGTCTTAGCCGGACTCGGTGAATTTTGGGCAGTCCTAGCAGTTGGAGCCTCATCCACAACAACAATCTTCCTCTTAGGAAGAGAAGAGGCGAATTGGCCGGGGCTGATGGATTGAAACCTATCATCAAGAAGGAGCAACAGCATAAGGAAGAGCAAGCAAAAACATTCGACTAGAAAGTGGAGGGAAGAAAGAATCTTACTCGTCATCTTCATAGTCCAGCATATCCGCGTTCCAAGCCATTTGGATTGTCGGTTTGGGAGAAAGGGGATTGCGCACACTCCGCGGAGTCACGACGAGAGGCTCTTTGTCGGATCCTCCACCCATGGAGTTGTCCTTGGAAGTGGCCCCATCTTCTCCTGCCCGACGGCGCTTGCGGTGGTGAAGATCGCTACTCGATTCCTCCACGTCATCCGAAGAACCGTGGTCAGAGCTCGAGCTAGCATCGGCAACGCTGGTGTCAGCCGGGGCATCCAAATTACTGGCCAACAAGTCAGAGACTTCTTCACCAGAAACTGGCGGGTAGCTATCTGCCACTGCCATGCTCTGCAAAAGAGAACAAGAAGGAAACGAAGAAAAATTCAGTCGACGGATTCGCTAACAGAAAGAAAGAAGAGTTAAAAGACAGAGAAAGTATTGAACTTACATCGGATGGAGGAGGGTTCGAGGCTTCAAACGCTGCGACTCGACAATCGGCGAAGGACTCGCCCACCTTCAGCTTCGTGATAGCCGCGATCTTTTTCTCAAACTCTGCGTTCGAGAGTTCTTCTCGGCTCACTCGGCTGGGGTCTTCGACTCCTTGATACTCCCACATGGTGGAGGGCCTCGCTTGCAGGGGCTGGACCCTGCGCTTGAGGAACAAACTCGCAAGATGCAGGCCGATCAGCGCAACTCCTGCAGTCTGGTCACGGAGCGCCGCGACCTTGGCGAGTAGAGGGGCGACAACTCGACTTTCGTCGACTGAAAGCTTGTGTGCCCAAGATTTTCGCCGCTTCAGAACGGCGAATGGATGGAACTCGTTGACTCCATCCGTGCTGTTGTCTGCAACATAAAACCACTTCCTCCTCCATCCTTGCGCGGATTCGAGGAGTTGCATGTCAAAGTAGAGGGCGTCTGATTTCGCCTGGATCCCGAAGCCGCCGGTGCGCAGCGTCTCCCCAAGCTCCGTCTCCACCCGCGACTTCTCGCGGAAGGCCCGCACCTTAAACAAGGCCTTCCAGAGGCCCAGTGCAGGCGAATGCAAAGAAAGCACTCGCAAAGAACGATGAAGCACGAGATGTGCTGCACCGCGTTCGGAGGCAAATCGTGGATCTGTATGCCATAGACATACAGAAGTGCCACGAAGAAAGGATGGAGGGGGAGAGAGAGCCCACGCGAAACGTGATCCGCGAAGATCACGCGCTCGTTCACGTGGGGATTGGGTACCTCCTCTTTCTTGCCGAGGCGGACCCGCTTCTCGGCTTCGGGAGGCAGCAGTCCTTCCCTCTGCATCTCCTTGATGCTCTTCTATGTAGTGTTGGCGGAGCGCTAGTCGCCGGAGCGCGGAGCGGGCGCATCACGAGCATCTTCGGGCGCTCGAGAAGAGGAAACTGCGGCGCTGCGCTTCTTGCCTCCCTCCATGAGCGCTGGTGCAAGCTTGAAGGCAGAGGAAGAGCGCGAAGAAGAAGAAGGCTGGGAAGGTGAAAGCTAGGAAGCGAATGACGGGAAACTTTCACTTTTCACCTAAGGCCCGTATTTATACACGGTATCGCCTGATCCTGACCGCTCATCAAGCAACGTGGCATTCATCGCGGAGGCCACGCGTGAAGCCGAAACGAAACGGCGGTGAACGCTGTTTTGTGCCACGATTTTAACAGGAGATCATGGGCATTTACTGCGCACGGTTCGCGGGAAAACCGGAAACGACGTCTCGTTTCCGGTCAAAAAGCTGACAACGTGGGCCAGCAAATCCTGTTTTCGCCTCGTCACGTCCCATCGGGAGGATTTAGAGCAAATAGAGTGTGCTATGACGTCATGACAAACGTCATCGAGTCTGAATACCTTCGGATAAAACCCCAAACACGAACAAAAACTTCGTATGGGTAAAATTAAAGAAAACGCGAAAGAACTTTCGCGTAAAATAGAACCCTATACACGAAAACTCTTTAGTATGGGCACAAACAACTCCAGACACGAAAAATCTTTCGTATGGACACAAATAACTCCATACACGAAAACTCTTTCGTATGGGCACAAAAAATTCCAGACACGAAAACTCTTTCGTAGGAACAAAACAGTTTGATTTTCTTACTCGAGAAATCACGGACCTAAAATTCGCGGGTGCGCAGATCCTGCCACTCCATCATACGATGTCTACACATCACATACCTGGATTGTTCGGATATGAAGGTAAGACCCAAAAGATCTCTCTTGAGGGCCTGGAATCGCACTCAAGCTGCATTCTCCGGTAAATTTCCGTGTCAACAACACGAAGAAAAATCCTAGCGGACGCGCCGAGTACCCCTATAGGTTAAGTTCGACTCGGTAAGACCTCTACGGCCCAGTCGCAATGATCACCTCATCGGGTTCGAGTCGGAGGTCTCGAATCTGTGTAGGCCAGAACTGTTTTTGCCCTAGATGCAATTAATTGGCCCTGATCTTTCGGGAGAGCCAAGCTACTGAGCCACATCCTTCCGCGAAAATAGCCAAAAACACAAGCACTTTCATCACTCGACACTCGGGTATAATAAACTCATCACACAGGGTGTACACCCTCCAAACGGAAAACAACTATAATGGTTATCCGAAGGAAAACAAGACGAAAAATCTGAGCGTCTACCCGACTGGGAAAATCCCAATCGAGCAAACGCTCGGGGGCTACTAACGAAGGGATGAACCTTGGACCGGGCGAGTAAGGACACCCGGTTCTAGGCCCAAGATTGAAGCCCAAGAAGGGAACCCTTTGGACTATTCTAGAAGGCCCAGTGTCGCACCCTGATTTCTAGGGGATACTCACCGTACGAACTGGATAGCAGATGCTTGGATTATGGGGCATAACTGCTCCCACGTCCCAGCTTCCTGGTAGGCCTGCGCTTATGCGCGACAACACAAGCCCTGCTATTCCATCGTCGATGTAAACTATCCACTAGAGATCAAAGGCACTTCCGTCGACGTACTTCAAACCATACACACATGGTACGTCAACGGCGTTTAACAAGTGATATCACAACAGATCTCTACGACACAAAAGATGGAAATAAGTTTCAAATGGCTTCATTAGAGCAGAGATAGCAAATACAATCATTCAGGGCACATGCCCCAACAATACATCGTTACAATACAGCGGAAGCATTCAACATGTCTGAGTACAGACAAGAACCAAATAGGCCTAAGAGGCCGGAAACAAACAGACAGAGCCCAACGAAGTCTCGGATCCTGCCCGGGTCCGCTATCTACTCGTCAGCAGTCTCGTCAAACTTCACGTAGTTGCCACCATGTAGATCTTCGGAAAACGTCGGTCTGCGGAAACCACAGCCCCAAAGGGGTCAGTACATAAACGTACTGGCAAGCAAGACTCACAGTTCACCAAAGTGTAACCCGTCAACACCAAGCACAGATGCCTTGGTTCAACGGAAGAGAGGGGATATAAAAGATGCTGCAACTGGCTGCGCTAACCAACTACAGAGATTCTACCACTTCCGGCTATCAGATAAGGAGATAAGATCGAGGATTGTGACTGAAAGATAACTGCAAAAAACCCATCCTGGATCTCGCCCCTTATCCAAAGAAGCAATCCGAGGATAACTCACACAGTTGTAATAGTGATGGTTCAAATTATTGTGTCAATGAGCCTATTACTAGTCAAGTTATTAATCATGGGGTGTAACATGTTTAATCATTATGTTTAAGTTGTCCTGAGTACTTGTTAGCCAGTACTTTCACCAAGTAATCCATAACCGCGGAAAACACGGCTTCTCGAGAAGATTATCCCTGCAGGGTTGCACCAATTTGGCCGTACACTCATGAATGGCCCGCCAGATGGGAGATCACCCCACCAAGCGGGGCACTCAACACAACCAACCATTCTTCGCATCAAGCCCAAAGAACCTTGGGCGCACGGCTAATCAAGCCCAGAAGAAAATGGACCATCATAGCACTCTAAGACCGTGTCCCCCTATATGCCGACTACAAAAGTTCCACCCTGCGCTGGGCTCGCAAACATGCATGCGGCAAATGGAAAAACACGAACTAAATGAGGCGATTTGGACGAGATGCGAATCAGGTCAAGTTGAGGGGGGCGCCCATACTCGCTTCCCAAATGGGGTAGTGCGCTCATCATGGATCAGTAGACAAGACCCTTTTCCTATTAGGGTCGACACTAGCAGGCTCCAAAACCTCTCATGGGCCTCCTGCCGGTGCCTTATCATCAAATTTATTATTAATAGTAACATTAGCATGATTGATTGATTAATCATCGAGCCCCCACAACGTAAATGATATAGTAACAGAAAGTAACGGATAACAGACTCGAGCAAAAGCAACCTAAGCATGCTAGTAAGACCCTGGCTCGAACAATGGGTTGTAGGAAGGGAGATGAGGCAATATCAGGTTTAAGGGATTCATGTGATAGGTTCGTAGCAGAAAACAAACTACTACTAAGGCTAGCAGAAAAGAACAACGGAAAGTATCGGTAACCAATGTTGAAAGGAACACAGTGGTTCATGTGAGTGATAACTTGCCTGCAAAACCCAGTAGCCTGGTACTGAGCTAAATCCTTAGGAGGGATGTCGTAAGTATCGTCGGTCTCAACGTCGTCGTGTATCCGAGAAGAAGCAAACAGACATTGCAGAAAGATAAGCAATCATTATCATGGCATAGGTGCACAAGCATGGGATGATGCATGTCATTTAATAGTTGCATCAAAGTAACCTACTTGACAAAGTAACACAATTTAATTGGATCCATATGCAATGAGAATTGCATATGGATGCAAATGCTTTAGGTTGAAGCAATGATCTACATTTGATTAACAAGTGTAAGTAGTTAAACATGATGCATGCATGATGATGACAAGAGAATAACAACAAAATAACAATATTAATTGCAATTGTAATGAGGGTTAACAAGTTAAGAAAACAATTATTAAGTTTTGGAAATTATTGGTTACTTAATGATGTTGAACAAATAGTTGTTGTTTTCATCAAGTTAGAGTGTGCAAAACAATTTACAAATTTTATATTTGAAAAGAACATCAAATTTTAGTTGAATTACATGTTTCACATTTTGAAATTGGACTTTGGATTATTTGATTATGAATTAAACAATATTAAACAAGTTTAATTGAATTAAACAAGAATTAAAATGTTTAGGCAATTTAAATTGTTCAAACCAGGAAAAATTTATATTTGAATAGAGTATTCAAAAAGGTGTGAAAAACATATTTTATTTGACTTATTTGGAAACAGTATGAATTACTTATGAATTATTGCAAATTACATTTGAATTATCCAAATTTGAAGTTTAAATGTATTTTGAAAATTCAAAGCAGAACACAAATAGGCTAGTTGGAAAGATTATGAAATTTGGAGCAATAAACATACAGTTTTTTGTTATTGGATATACAGAACAAAAGATATTAAATTTTGAAGTTTTTATTCAAATCTGCTATTTAATATGATTTGGAAATACAGAAATTTCGCGCAGAACCCTTTGGTACGAGGGGTACCCTAACCTCAGCCACTGCCCTGTGGCCCCTGCGGCCAGCGTGGCGCGGACCAGGCTGGGTGGAGGCTGAGGTGGCCACGGGGGTCACTGACGTGTGGCCCCAGGACCGCGCGCGTGCAGTGCAAAAATTGGTGGCAAATACGCCGCCCCAGGGATTCGACCTCGCGAGCGAGCGCTTGCGCGGAAGGGCTCACGCCACTGGGCTGGGCTGGATCCTGTGTTAGATCTAGGACGCGCATGCTTTTTGAAGTGAGCACTGCGCGGAAAACTGAAACTGAAAAATTCAGTTACTGAATCTTGCATCGAGGCGGGACAGACAGACGGAAGGCGCCGGCGACGGGCCGCTGCTCGCGGTGGCCAGCCCGCCGCGGTGCGCGTGTGCGGTGGTCGGGCGGATGCTTGCGGCCGGTGCGGCCTCGTTGCGTGCAGGTGTGGACACAAGCAAGGAAGGGAGGAGCGGACGAGCTCACCTCTGCTGTCGAGGTGCTGACGGACAGAGGCGCCGCCGTCCTTCTCCGGCGACGGTGCGGTCTCCACGACCTCTCCCAGGAAACGGAGAGGGCACGAGCATCTCCAGGGGACATCCACCTTCCCATTCCCACCTTCGTATGCTCCTCGAGGTGAAGGTGGTGGCCGGCGACGGGATGGTGACGGTGGGTCGACGGTGAGGCAGGTGGACTGCTCCCGCTCCGGTTCAGAGATGGCAACGATTAGGGACAGAGAGAGGAGGAACCGGCGGCGAGAGCTCGAGGGGAGAAACTAGGGTTGCGAGGCCGCTGATGCCCTAGCTAAATAGGGGGGAGGGGACCTGTACGGCAGCAATCCCAGGAGGCATGGAGGTGATCGTCTGGTTCAGAACATGTTCGTACAGGGAGGGGTAGGTGACAGCGACAGGGGTGAGGGAAAAAAAAGGTACTGGGCCAAAAAAAATGTGTTGGGCTGGGCTTAGATAGGTTAGGTGCTGTTCCCTTTTCTCTTTGTTATTTTGTTTCTTTTATTTATTTTTTTGCTGGACACCAATTGGAGGAAAAAGGAGATCTTTTAGGTTAGTAAAAATATTAGAAAAATTAGTTTAGGATTATTAGGTTAATAGCAACAAATGCTAGCTTTTGTTTTCATAGAGTTTTCAGAAATTATGGATGTTTAGGAAATAAAGCAAAATTGAAGGCATTTTTTATATTACTTATATTCTGAAAACAAGGCATTTGGATAGGGTTTTCCCTAGGGTTTCAAGTGATTTAAAGATTACAAATATGGTGGTGAACTTTAAGGTTTCAAAAGGTACTGATTTTTGAGAATTGGTTTGAATTTGAGCAAATGATTTATGAATTATTTGATTGGATTAATTGATTGAATAAAACCAACAATTTTTAGGAGTTATCAACATGGAATAAAATGGTTGTTTTCACTTGTTATTTTTATTCCAAAAGTTGTAACAGAACAAGTATGAAGACATGTTTGAATAAGGTTTAAGTTTGATTGTGAAAACAGGATAAAACAGATAGAAAACAAATGCAAACAATAAGTAAACATGATGACATGATGCATTGCTTGAAATAAAACAAGAAATCAAACATTCTATGGGGTAGTTTTCATACTTGGGCTGTTAAAAACGCCCCCCCTTGAAGGAATCGCGCCCGAGATTCCTACTGAGAAAAGAAAAGGTCCGGAAATTTCTTGGGAAGATCCTCTTGAGCTGTGATACGTGAAACACATCGTGCACATTGGATAGACGTCAGGGAATTTGGAAACCACCGGAACAATATTAATAGAGGTATAGGTTTTGTATGGATGGTGTATAGCTGGATAGAATTTGATGCATTTGGAGAATAGATTATCTGTAATAAGGTTGGAACAGAGTTATTGACATCAATGGAACACCAAAAATAATCATCAATGTCAGAATCAGCAACATGCGAGTAACGAGGAATATGTGGCCTCCCATTAGAACTCGATTTCTGTGTCTGAATTTGGAAGTCAACATTTGAGATCCCGGGGAGTGAACAGAGTTTTGATTGCTTAGTGGAACCAGAATTGGGTTGTGTGTTGTGGAAAAGGTTGTTGACACAAAGGAAAATGATGCTCCGGTAAATAACACTTTAACTGGATAAGAGTTTACGAGGAAGTTTTGATTAGACGCCGGTAGAAGAATTGAATTGGAAAACAACAACAAGATTTCAACGGACGAAAAGGATGTTGAGAAGAACATGATATCGAAGCAACATCGGGAAAACGAGACCAAAAGTCCTGAGGTACTACAGATAACCCAAAACACGTGAAATCCTAACTTGAAAGTTTAGGTGAGAACAGAAAACAACGTTGCACTTCCTTACCAGAAAAGGGTGGGTGGGGAAAGAAAAGAAAAATGGCAGAATTCCTACTCTCACGTTTCATTTTTCCTATATAGCTACAAAATAGTTTCTAGACTCAACTGCGACCAGTAAAAAGGGATCCTACAGGCAGACAGGCTCTGATACCATTTGTCGCACCCTGATTTCTAGGGGATACTCACCGTACGAACTGGATAGCAGATGCTTGGATTATGGGGCATAACTGCTCCCACGTCCCAGCTTCCTGGTAGGCCTGCGCTTATGCGCGACAACACAAGCCCTGCTATTCCATCGTCGATGTAAACTATCCATAGAGATCAAAGGCACTTCCGTCGACGTACTTCAAACCATACACACATGGTACGTCAACGGCGTTTAACAAGTGATATCACAACAGATCTCTACGACACAAAAGATGGAAATAAGTTTCAAATGGCTCTCATTAGAGCAGAGATAGCAAATACAATCATTCAGAGGGCACATGCCCCAACAATACATCGTTACAATACAGCGGAAGCATTCAACATGTCTGAGTACAGACAAGAACCAAATAGGCCTAAGAGGCCGGAAACAAACAGACAGAGCCCATCCACGAAGTCTCGGATCCTGCCCGGGTCCGCTATCTACTCGTCAGCAGTCTCGTCAAACTTCACGTAGTTGCCACCATGTAGATCTTCGGAAACGTCGGTCTGCGGAAACCACAGCCCCAAAGGGGTCAGTACATAAACGTACTGGCAAGCAAGACTCACAGTTCACCAAAGTGTAACCCGTCAACACCAAGCACAGATGCCTTGGGTTCAACGGAAGAGAGGGGATATAAAAGATGCTGCAACTGGCTGCGCTAACCAACTACAGAGATTCTACCACTTCCGGCTATCAGATAAGGAGATAAGATCGAGGATTGTGACCAACTGAAAGATAACTGCAAACAAACCCATCCTGGATCTCGCCCCTTATCCAAAGAAGCAATCCGAGGATAACTCACACAGTTGTAATAGTGATGGTTCAAATTATTGTGTCAATGAGCCTATTACTAGTCAAGTTATTAATCATGGGGTGTAACATGTTTAATCATTATGTTTAAGTTGTCCTGAGTACTTGTTAGCCAGTACTTTCACCAAGTAATCCATAACCGCGGAAAACACGGCTTTCGAGAATTCCCTGCAGGGTTGCACCAATTTGGCCGTACACTCATGAATGGCCCGCCAGATGGGAGATCACCCCACCAAGCGGGGCACTCAACACAACCACCATTCTTCGCATCAAGCCCAAAGAACCTTGGGCGCACGGCTAATCAAGCCCAGAAGAAATGGACCATCATAGCACTCTAAGACCGTGTCCCCCTATATGCCGACTACAAAGTTCCACCCTGCGCTGGGCTCGCAAAAACATGCATGCGGCAAATGGAAACACGAACTAAATGAGGCGATTTGGACGAGATGCGAATCAGGTCAAGTTGAGGGGGGGCGCCATACTCGCTTCCCAAATGCGGGTAGTGCGCTCATCATGGATCAGTAGACAAGACCCTTTTCCTATTAGGGTCGACACTAGCAGGCTCCAAAACCTCTCATGGGCCTCCTGCCGGTGCCTTATCATCAAATTTATTATTAATAGTAACATTAGCATGATTGATTGATTAATCATCGAGCCCCCACAACGTAAATGATATAGTAACAGAAAGTAACGGATAACAGACTCGAGCAAAAGCAACCTAAGCATGCTAGTAAGACCCTGGCTCGAACAATGGGTTGTAGGAAGGGAGATGAGGCAATATCAGGTTTAAGGGATTCATGTGATAGGTTCGTAGCAGAAAACAACTACTACTAAGGCTAGCAGAAAAGAACAACGGAAAGTATCGGTAACCAATGTTGAAAGGAACACAGTGGTTCATGTGAGTGATAACTTGCCTGCAAAACCCAGTAGCCTGGTACTGAGCTAAATCCTTAGGAGGGATGTCGTAAGTATCGTCGGTCTCAACGTCGTCGTGTATCCGAGAAGAAGCAAACAGACATTGCAGAAAGATAAGCAATCATTATCATGGCATAGGTGCACAAGCATGGGATGATGCATGTCATGTTAATAGTTGCATCAAAGTAACCTACTTGACAAAGTAACACAATTTAATTGGATCCATATGCAATGAGAATTGCATATGGATGCAAATGCTTTAGGTTGAAGCAATGATCTACATTTGATTAACAAGTGTAAGTAGTTAAACATGATGCATGCATGATGATGACAAGAGAATAACAACAAAATAACAATATTAATTGCAATTGTAATGAGGGTTAACAAGTTAAGAAAACAATTATTAAGTTTTGGAAATTATTGGTTACTTAATGATGTTGAACAAATAGTTGTTGTTTTTCATCAAGTTAGAGTGTGCAAAACAATTTACAAATTTTATATTTGAAAAGAACATCAAATTTTAGTTGAATTACATGTTTCACATTTTGAAATTGGACTTTGGATTATTTGATTATGAATTAAACAATATTAAACAAGTTTTAATTGAATTAAACAAGAATTAAAATGTTTAGGCAATTTAAATTGTTCAAACCAGGAAACAAAATTTATATTTGAATAGAGTATTCAAAAAGGTGTGAAAAACATATTTTATTTGACTTATTTGGAAACAGTATGAATTACTTATGAATTATTGCAAATTACATTTGAATTATCCAAATTTGAAGTTTAAATGTATTTTGAAAATTCAAAGCAGAACACAAATAGGCTAGTTGGAAAGATTATGAAATTTGGAGCAATAAACATATACAGTTTTTTGTTATTGGATATACAGAACAAAAGATATTAAATTTTGAAGTTTTATATTCAAATCTGC
This sequence comes from Alopecurus myosuroides, assembly GCA_028641055.1. NCBI lineage: Eukaryota > Viridiplantae > Streptophyta > Magnoliopsida > Poales > Poaceae > Alopecurus > Alopecurus myosuroides. The sequence goes on from CM054057.1 coordinate 661,670,581, forward strand.
TATTTAATATGATTTGGAAATACAGAAATTTCGCGCAGAACCCTTTGGTACCGAGGGGTACCCTAACCTCAGCCACTGCCCTGTGGCCCCTGCGGCCAGCGTGGCGCGGACCAGGCTGGGTGGAGGCTGAGGTGGCCACGGGGGTCACTGACGTGTGGCCCCAGGACCGCGCGCGTGCAGTGCAAAAATTGGTGGCAAATACGCCGCCCCGGGGATTCGACCTCGCGAGCGAGCGCTTGCGCGGAAGGGCTCACGCCACTGGGCTGGGCTGGATCCTGTGTTAGATCTAGGACGCGCATGCTTTTTGAAGTGAGCACTGCGCGGAAAACTGAAACTGAAAAATTCAGTTACTGAATCTTGCATCGAGGCGGGACAGACAGACGGAAGGCGCCGGCGACGGGCCGCTGCTCGCGGTGGCCAGCCCCGCCGCGGTGCGCGTGTGCGGTGGTCGGGCGGATGCTTGCGGCCGGTGCGGCCTCGTTGCGTGCAGGTGTGGACACAAGCAAGGAAGGGAGGAGCGGACGAGCTCACCTCGCTGCTGTCGAGGTGCTGACGGACAGAGGCGCCGCCGTCCTTCTCCGGCGACGGTGCGGTCTCCACGACCTCTCCCAGGAAACGGAGAGGGCACGAGCATCTCCAGGGGACATCCACCTTCCCATTCCCACCTTCGTATGCTCCTCGAGGTGAAGGTGGTGGCCGGCGACGGGATGGTGACGGTGGGTCGACGGTGAGGCAGGTGGACTGCTCCCGCTCCGGTTCAGAGATGGCAACGATTAGGGACAGAGAGAGGAGGAACCGGCGGCGAGAGCTCGAGGGGAGAAACTAGGGTTGCGAGGGCGCTGATGCCCTAGCTAAATAGGGGGGAGGGGACCTGTACGGCAGCAATCCCAGGAGGCATGGAGGTGATCGTCTGGTTCAGAACATGTTCGTACAGGGAGAGGGGTAGGTGACAGCGACAGGGGTGAGGGAAAAAAAGGTACTGGGCCAAAAAAAATGTGTTGGGCTGGGCTTAGATAGGTTAGGTGCTGTTCCCTTTTCTCTTTGTTATTTTGTTTCTTTTATTTTTTTTTTTTGCTGGACACCAATTGGAGGAAAAAGGAGATCTTTTAGGTTAGTAAAAATATTAGAAAAATTAGTTTAGGATTATTAGGTTAATAGCAACAAATGCTAGCTTTTGTTTTCATAGAGTTTTCAGAAATTATGGATGTTTAGGAAATAAAGCAAAATTGAAGGCATTTTTAATATTACTTAAATATTCTGAAAACAAGGCATTTGGATAGGGTTTTCCCTAGGGTTTCAAGTGATTTAAAGATTACAAATATGGTGGTGAACTTTAAGGTTTCAAAAGGTACTGATTTTTGAGAATTGGTTTGAATTTGAGCAAATGATTTATGAATTATTTGATTGGATTAATTGATTGAATAAAACCAACAATTTTTAGGAGTTATCAACATGGAATAAAATGGTTGTTTTCACTTGTTATTTTTATTCCAAAAGTTGTAACAGAACAAGTATGAAGACATGTTTGAATAAGGTTTAAGTTTGAGTTGTGAAAATAGGATAAAACAGATAGAAAACAAATGCAAACAATAAGTAAACATGATGACATGATGCATTGCTTGAAATAAAACAAGAAATCAAACATTCTATGGGGTAGTTTTCATACTTGGGCTGTTACACCCAGTTGAAGCCTACCCGCAATGCCTTGTGGGTTAAGATAGGAAATTTGTAACCGACATAGGATTAGAGTTCGAGTCCTTCCCGGGTACGATTTGAGACCTCGCCTCCTATATAAGGCCAGGAGAACCACCGGAAGAGGACCAAGCAATACCGCATCACCAATCCTTGAGCTCGAGATCATACTCTCGACTTAAGCGACCCCCATTGTAACTGATCTATTCGTTAATACAGATCGACAGAGGCAGGAGTAAGGGTTTTACCTCTACGAGGGCCCCGAACCTGGGTAAATTGTGCCTCCTGTCTAGCCGACGATCGTCACCAGCGCCTACATGTTCTCCTATTTGAAACCCTATGGGTTCACCCGAGGGGCTTGTTGAGATGCAGATTCGACAGCAACCCACCTTGTTTTCTCTTGTTTTCTTCTTGTTTTTGTTTTGTTTTCTTTTGTTTTATGTGAGCCTTTGAAGTTTTACCTCTACGACAACCACTATTTATCCTTTTTTTTTGTTTTTTCCCAAGAGTAACTTCTATTTCAAAGGAAGTGCAATTTTGTGTTTTCTGTCCAGATTTGTATGCTTCGCTATAAACATTGTATCTCTCAGCCATAGTGCGATAAAATTCTAAAAACAATCAGGTGTCCGCCCCAGGTTGGTATCTAACTTTCATTAGTTGACCAGTTTTTTATTTGAGCTACGGAAGCGCCTTGAAAAAATTGATCTTTATAGTCATTTCTTTTTTGACAGATTTCTTCCTTTGTTTACATTTACCTCTTAATTTTTTTTGTTTTCTTAACGGGGTGAGCTTTAAAAATAAGTTGTTGAAGTAGGTAATATTTAAATTGAGTGTTTGTCTTGTGATAAAACTTAACCAAATGGATTATTTATTTGATGTACTAACCCCGCTAATGAAGATTGTGCAAAGTTTTGTGTGGAGGAAGTTTTCAGGTGTAAGGTTAGGAGGATGATATTAGAAGATTAAGGATGGACAAAATCTCAACCTTGGGATGCCCATGTCAGACCCAAGAAATATGCAAGAAGTACAAGCGTGAAAGCTTGGGGATTCGCAAGGCATCCTCTTCTTCATCAACAAAATTATCATATCATCTTTCAAGAAACTATATTTTCATTGCTTCACATAGTATGTGTTATTCTAGGAGACTCATTTTATTTTTATTTCAGTTTTTTTTTTGCTTACTGGTCATAATTGGTTGGATCCTAGCATTCTTTGTTGGAGAGAAACACACTCTATTATATTGTTTAGACCACTCTAGTTTTCTCTCTTATTGCTTTGTGAGTGTTCATTTTTTTTTCTACGGTTGTTTTTTGCTCTTCTTTTCCTTATTTATTTTGTTCACAACTTGTTAGTTCTTTATTTAGATATGATTAGCTCTCTGATATTTATTGAATATTTGTTAAGAGAGTTGGTGTTGGTTGGGAGAAAAATATTTCATGCATATAGTGGTATGGCTTGCGCAATTGCTTCAGTAATACCTCCTTGCCACCATATGATAATTCTTTTTCCTTGTACCCACTTAACCTTTTTACAATTTTTTCCTATCAAGTGCATGAAGCAATCTGTTCGGTCAATCCCCACCAGGGGTGTGGTAACCCCAGGTACGGATCAGTGATGTCCTCAGTGAAGATATTAAGCTCTGAAAAAATGGCCACCTTTGATATTCACTTATGTACACGGCCTGAAAAAAATACTAGACTTCGATACACTCAGCAATTGTCCCGAAGATATACAACAGTCCCGCAAAACATTCCTCGGCATAATATCAATAGAGACAAATGCTCTCATCAAGATTAGTGAGTCATCTGCAGATAATAAATGAGAGAGAGAGAGAGAGAGAGAGAGAGAGAGAGAGAGAGAGAGAGAGAGGGTTTCACGACATACTTCACACCAATCAGATTGCCATTCACTTCCTCGTGCTTGATTAAACTTGATAAACCCCCAGCGCACAACATGAATAGGTAAATGGGGCAAAAATCTCAGAGTCATGTCCATTGATCCTGATTCGATACCGAACAGAACGAACACAACTCGTAATTAAAGAAATCCATTGCTTCCAAGCCTTTACAAAACATTCTCTAGAAAACTCCATTAAAAAACATTCTCTTGAAAACTCTGTTTGGCCCGGTCATAAGCTTTATGCATGTCAAGTTTATAGCACATAATCCAAACTTCTCTTCTTTCTTCTTTTTGATAGCATGTTACGATTCATAATCTTGAAGTTTTCATTAATCAAACGGCCCGATACAAATGTGCTTTGGTTTGGTGAAATAATATCCGGCAATACAATCTTTAGTCTAGCAGCAATTATTTTTTAAATAACTTTATAGATCATATTGCAAAGATTGATTGACCGAAATTGTGTTCCATGGATCAGTTTTCGGAATTAAGACAATTGTGGTCTCATTTCACCCTTCCGGATCATTCCAGAGTTTATAGCTGCCAGAACTTCATCGGCTAACTCCTCTCCAAACAGCGTCCAAAATTAATTATAGAACATGGTCAAGTGCCACTAATAATTTTAGAGACACAAGCGATGATGACACTTTGATAAAGTGGCACTGATACTTTTTCAGGTCACAAAGTACATAAAGTGCCCCTAAATATTAACTATGTTGTAGTGTTTGTGTAGTCGTGTTGCATTTTTTCTTGATTCTTTGACTTTTTATCTGGTTTATAAGAGGATTTGTAAACATTTTATATCGTTTGGTCGCTTTCTCTTTATATTATATTAATTTAAAGCTGCAAAGACTTCTGTCAAAAAATATAATAATAGTTGAAGAGAAAAGCTACTCCGTGCTCTAGTTAGTTTCTCTGAAATTTTCGAGTACTCTACCCTTTTAGGCCAGTTTTGCATCATAAACTGCAAACTTAATGGTTGGTGCATCTGACATTTAATCGAATCGTATAGGAAACGATTTGGAAACGACCCAATAGTACCTACTCGGTCCGTTCCATAATAGATGACTTGTGTTTGTTCAAATATGGATGTATGTAGACTAAAACATGTCTACATATATGCATGTTTGGATAAAAGAGAGTCATCTATTTTAAAACGGAGGGAGTAATTCGCAGTACACTTGCAGGACTGCCCACTACTATATTTCAGATTACCTGCAGAGGCAGTGGGTGCAGGTGTTGCAGATTAAGCTAGAGAGGCGTGATCGTCAGTGCTGCTGAGTTCTATCCTAGTATCTTTGGTGCGCAAGAATGGAACTGGGACTGGGAGGCATACATAGATCACAAGATTCAGGGGGCAAACAGGTGAATTAGTATATCTTTGACCTCTGATTCTTGCAAGTCTCGACTTACACACCACCATTTGCCATTTGATCGAGAGAGGGAAGAACCGAACTTTAGTGCTAAGCAGATAAAGAGATGGCCACTAGTGGTACGAATCAGTTGGGTCCCCAGCAGACGATGTGATACGCCTTGTGCAGCTTCTCCTCCTCGGACCGCCTGGGCCGCGCAGCCCTGGCGACGCCGGCGGCGGCGGCGGAAGAGGAACAGGTCGCGCTGCTTGTCCCAGTTTGGGAGGAGAGGGAGGCCGGGGCGGCTCGGCGGGCGGTGAGCACGACGCGCTGGTAGAGGGACCGGATCGCGTAGTCCCAGCGGCACAGCCCCGCCTGGTCCTTGAGCGCCTCGACGGCCGCCATGCTCGTCGCCACGACCAGCGACGGCGCCTTCTTGCTCAGCGATGCGCTCATCGTTGGCTTGTGTACTTCGATCGATCTCTCGTGCGTTCAGCCTGGGGGGAACTCTGTAGTCTGCTTCTTGTCTGCTCTGCTTAGGCTGATGCAGTTTGTTGCTGACTTGCTGCAACGACGGAGGTGTTTATATGCGGGCAGGGGAGCGGTGACTGGGGGCGAAAACTGGGGGCGAAGGCTGCTGGTTTCGGGCGAGTAGACTAGGCCCGGGTTCCCAAAAACCAGGGGTAGTTCGCGTTGTTGTCACTCGACAAAGTGAGCGCGTGCTGTGACGTTGATGAAGTGGTGCACATGCATGTGTGTGTGTCGACAAGGTTTACAAACAATGAACCGCACGGAAGATATATACCTGGAATCAGCAGATGGGAAACGATAAACGGGTTCATTTCAGTCTCAATACATTCGACCTAGCCCCGCCTGGCCGCCAACGAGAGAGAGAGAGATAGCGCGCGCGCGTGGTTTCGCTCGTGCAGTGGGCAGAGAAACTTTGGAGTGTTTGTTCAGGAATTGACACGGTATGCTTTTCCAGAAAACAAAAAAAAGGACAAAAACATGAACAAAGATACGCCCGACCCCCGCGTCGTCCTCGCGTTGGCGACCCGGGGGAGCTAGGGTTCCGCCGCCGCCAGCCGCCTCCACGCGCCCCCTCTCCCTCGCCGTCGCCGCCGCCGGCCGTCGGCCTGCTCGTGGCGGCGGCGAGGCCTCTCCACTGCCTCCTCCTCCCCCCTCCCCTTCTCCTCTTTCTCCGGTTCTCCCCTTCGGCGATCCCTGCGTGGCGGCGCACTTCAGCTCGGCGTCCTCGCTGGGTCGGACGGAGTGCCTGGCTCTGGCCTGGGCAGGCCGCTCGAGGGGCTAGGGTGCCCTCTCGATGCGTTGCCCAGCGGCGCTGCGCCTCTGCGCCACTTCGGACCGGGCCGGCTCCATTGCAGCTCGGGTGCTGCCATGGATGTTGGCTCCTTGGCCGCTGTTCGCGTGTCTTGGCTCCGGGAGCGTACATCGTGCGGCCTGGTGGCTGCCGGTGGGTTTGGTGCGGCCCCGTTGGGTCTGAATTTCCTTCCATGGCGGTTGCCTGCAGGGTGTTCGACGGATGGCCGGTGGAGGAAGATAGGGGGTTGGGGTCTCCGGAGTTGTGCTTGGGGCGGCGGCTGGGGTGGCCGGCCTAGCTCGAGCAGCTCGTCTACTTTCGTTTTCGGGCGAGGTTGGTTCCTTGGTACGTCGGGGTGGCGGCCCTGAGTGGTGGTCGTGGTGGTGCTAGGACGGCAGGCTCCGCTTCGTGGTGTTGGTTGTGCCCCTTGGCCGTGAGGGCGGCAAGATGGGCAACGTTGGGAGATCCTGGCGAGAAGTAGCGTGGTTGCTATGCCTCGCCCAGTTGCTGATCTGGAGCCTCGGATATTGCCATGGTATCCCTTGCCCTTCGCGGTAGGGGCGGAGCTGGTTTCCCTCGTCGCGGGGTTGGTGTTGGGCCGAGCGAAAGCTCAAGTCGTCTCAGACGCCGGTGTTGGTGACGCCTACGGGCGCCGCTCTCCCTCTTGGGGGCGACACCGTGGTTCCACCCTACCCCCTTCGTGAATTCTCCAGGTGAAAACCCAGGTCTTTGACTTGACGGTGGCGGCGTCTTGGCGTTGTGACCTTCTTGGAGGCACCGTCATGGAGTAGGGTTCCCCTCGCTTTGTCATGAATTTCCGAGGGCAGAGCTGGTTCCTTCTCGTAGCCGTCGATCTGAAGTGAAGTTTTTGTGTTCCTTTGTCTTAGTGGAGACACTTCCAGCGGACACGGTGGTCCTTCCCGTCCCTCCAGTGGCTGGCTGTTTTACGCAAGGGTTTGGGTGCGCGCCGATGGTGCTATCCGATCCCGTCACTTGGGGAGGCTGGCTGTTCTACGCAAGGGTTGGTGCTCGCCGCTTCCGGTGTTGTGGCCTCCGTTCGAGGCTTGTGATGCACGGCTTCCTCTCCTTCTTGCTCGACCTCTGCTGAAGGCTCTAGTCTTTCGTCTCCGACTCTCCTCTCCGATGTCAAGCTTCGTGCTCGTTGTGGGGCGGTCTTCACTGGTGGTCCGATCCTGCCTCTCGGCTGGCTGTTTTACGCAAGGACCTGGTGCTCGGCGTAGTTTCGCCCCCTTTTTCTTTTTAGCTTGTCGGTGCTCTGCTTTGTTAGAGGGTCTCCTCGACACCTGTTTCATCTGTAATTGCTGTTGTAAAACTCTAAGCTTCGTTAATTCAAAGCTGGGCATTCGTGCCTTTTATCTAAAAAAAGTCACGGGATTCTGTAAGCGAGCTCCTCCCGTCCAGGCTCCACGGACGCTTCCCCTTTCGGCGTTCCATGGTTTGGCGTTGCTTGGTCCGTGTCGTCGTTTCCCCACCGGCCGCGCGCGCGCACGGGCCAAAACCGTGGACTGCAGCTTCCAAAGACGTCGCGGCATCGGCACATGAGGGATGCGCATCGCTTGGCCGAAGAAAACAACTCTGTGCTCTATAAATCTCAATTTAGCTCAGAAAGAAATGCTCAGGTCTTCAACAACGTGACGACTATGCTCTAAAGTGATCAGTGGGGAAGGTGATTGCAACTGTCTTCTCGGAATCCTGCAGATAGCAAACACACCCGTCCGCACCCATGTCGTCCCCTAGGGCGGTACCGGGGCGAAACCCTAAGCGCCGCCAACAAGCCTGACTCCGGCTGCTCCCTTGTCGCCGCTGTTGCGGGCCGTGGAGGCGGCAGGCTCGACGACGAAGGCGTCAGGCGTGGTGGATCTCGCGGCGGAGGTCCCCTGGGCTGGCTGGGGCTACGGCAGGGTCGGGGCGGGGGAGAGGTGAAGGGGCGGCCTGCGCACGTCGGCCGGGGCGGCGACTGCCTTTCCTCTTGCTGCCATGCACAAGGGAGCCCCCGTCGTTGGTGATGGGTGGAGGCAGGGTGTTGTGGATCTGGATCCTGCCCAGATCCATTTCGGGGCTCTTCATCTTCGACGGTTCCCCGACGCGAGGAGGGCGTAGTGCTGCTTGGGTAGGTGCGTAGTGGAGGTGGTGGTGCGGTGCTGTTGGGCTTGTGTGATGGAAAAGTTGGAGGCTGGTGAGCGGGACAAGACCAAGCGAAAGCTTGCTCCTGCCTCGGCCTTCATGAGGGCGCCGTCGTTTCCTTCATGAGGGCGTTGTCGTGGTTCTTTGCCCACCTACCCCGTTCCATTCTCCAGGGGAAACCCCAAATTCGGGTCATCCGGATTGGACGATGTTGGTGGCTTGCTGTCATGTTCCTCGAGAGGGCGTAGATCATGGAGATGGACCCAGCTGGAGGGACCAGTGGGGAGCTCGAGCTTCTACGAAGGGTTGGATGCTCTCCTTCGAAGACGGTTGATAGCTCGGGCTAGTGCTGGTGAACCTTCCCGGGTGTCGGCTCGGCTCCGCGATGCCCTTCGATTCCGCTGGCGGCTGGTGTGTGTAACATCGGCAGCGCATGGCTGTTCGTCCGGGTGTGGACTCGGCGATGTGCTTCCCTTCGGCTGCTCCACACCACCTTGGTTGATCTCGGCTAACTTAAGCCCTTCGTCTACAACGGTGAAGATTCTTGTGCTCTAGCGTCCAACGGTAATCGGAAGATGATGAGAGTTGATGGCCTCCCTGCGGGGTTCGGCTTGTGTCCTGTTTCTCTCTTTCTCTTTGTGGTTTCTAGCTTTGCTAGCTTGTAATCTCCTCCCTGTAATTTCACCGGCATTTGATTTGGTTCCCTCTTAATTGAAAATGGAGCAGTGCTCGCTGTCCTCCGTAAAAAAAAAAGTGATCAGTGGGGGATTCTTTGTTATTTTTATGTTTGGCCTAGGCCACGTCATGTTTGCTTCTTCTATATTCATATAAAAGGAAAAGCTTTTGCCTAGTTTAAAAAAATCACAATTTCACAGAATATAGAAGCAGTCGATCACCGTGTGTGCGACGGGTACGCCGTGCGTGTGTCGCTGCGCGGCAACAACAGGGAATGTGCTGGAATACGTATAAGACTAAACGCATAGTTGGACTAGGATTCTAGACCTATCTTGTAATCCAAGTCATAACCTCCTTGGCCCCCAAGTCTTGTACTCCATATATACCCCATATGAGGGCCAAGCAATACACAACGAAATTTAGGGTTCTTATATCAATTGCAGCACCGTCATACACATCGCGCAATTTTTTGCGCCTCCGGCATTGCGGCTACAACGACTACGGCGAGTACTACATCGACCACTACTACCTCGACTACGGCTACATCACGATCGGCTACTTGAACATCGACATCACGGACTACGTCTACAGCAACTCATCGGCAACAACTCCAGTCAACAGCGTCCGCGTCGTCACTTACGTCCTCGACACTCCCGCTGTGACTGCGGGAGGGAAGAGAGGAGAGATGATGATAACGGAGAGGAGGAAACGACGGAAGCGCAAGACTTCAAATCCAGTCGCAAACGTCCATTTCGCTCCCGCTACGACTGAGAGGGGATGTTGGAATACGTATAAGACTAAACGCATAGTTGGACTAGGATTCTAGACCTATCTTGTAATCCTAGTCATAACCTCGTTGGCCCCCAAGTCTTGTACTCCATATATACCCCATATGAGGGCCAAGCAATACACAACGAAATTTAGGGTTCTTATATTTTTCACAGAATGGATCCTGGTTTTCGAGCTTGGGTGTTCAATTTTTTTTGGCTACTCTATATAGGATTCACATAGGAAAAACTTAAACATCTTTATCGCTGGCTAGAAGAATCAACGACTTTTTTTTTTGCAAAACTTAGAGAAGTACTACACAATCATACTAAGATATTAAGCTTAGATTAAAGTAGCATGCCTATTTTGCTCAAAAGTACGACACAATTGTTAGATGAACCTATTATGAAATATATATATGATTTTGCTTTCCAAAAATTTGGGTGCGCAGCTGCACACCCATGACTCTATGTGGATCCGTCCATGGGCACCAAGCTGTTCGCTCGACAGCCCTCGGCGACCGTGGGTAGCGCAACAACGACGGGCAACACCCAGCGCGCCGAGGCTGATGAGACGCGGGCGAGGCTGGAGCACGTGGAAGGCGGAGCAGGCGGCGGGAGCTGAGGCGGAGAAGGCCGAGATCGCCAGGACGGAGAAGCTCCCATGTGCACCTGCTCCTTTGGGGGCCTAACTGAACTGACCGAGTACTCAGGGGCACGCCTTGCAGCAAGCATCATCGAACGGCGGTGCCGGGCGCGCGGAACTTTTTTTTTTACATGGTAATACGTCTTTCAATTATAGAATAAATATCCAGTTACAAAGCACGTAAACACCGATCTTACAGAACTGAAAAGATAGAATAATCTTGTGCAAAAAACCAGCGCCTATCCCTCTCCTCCGACACCACCGAAGCGGCCACCAAAGAAAAAGAAGACAGATCACCTCTTCACCCGAGCTCGACGCGGCTCCATCGCTGATTTGCAGCTTTGCGGACCTCCAAAATAGTTTGCCATAAGTAAAACCATTGTCGTTGAACGAATCAGACCGGGGCAACACGTCCCCGGACACGCCATCGAACTCCAGAACTGACACCCCCGCATGACGACGACGACGTCGGAGGAGGAAATCAGAACTGCCAGCTTCGAACCACACACCCAACACAAGATGCATCATCTTCCAGTTGTCACCTGCGCAGACAACAGTGTGCGCGTACTCCTGGATGACACATCCTCCCTGCTCCACCAAGACGTCGGAGACAACGCCGCGGCAACGGGGACAGAGCAGAAGGACAGACACACGTGATGGAGTCGCCGCCGCCGCCACGCCGACACCATCCATGGAAACTAACTCCGCCGTTCTGAAGGATCAGTAAACACACGGTGCCATCAACTCCGAGACGTCGCCATGAAGGACACCGTCGATGTGGGAGTGGAGCTGAGGCAGATTTATTCGTCTGGGCGTCGCTCCCACCATCCCAACGGCGCACCACGACACACAAATCCGAAACCTAACTACATAGCGGAGGAACGGGGTCCCCCCTCCCTCCTGCCGCCGAAGCAGCAGTCGGAGGGAGAGGGGACCAGCGCGCTGGCCTGTGGAGATAGGAGGAAGATGGTCGCCTCCCTGGTCGCCAAGGCGGCGGCTAGGGTAGGGAAAAACACGGTTCTGAGACTTCCGTTCAGGGCCGGGCGCGCGGAACTTGCGGTTGGACGATTCGGGGTAACTGCTCAGTACGGTGGCTGGTACAGTCGTGTGTGACCGTACTACCACTCGTTAAAACAGGCAAATACCTCTAAGCATTTCAAGTTTTGACGATTCTTCAAAATATCTGTTTAAGGACCTGAAATATTAGTCTAAAAAATAGTTGCATATATAATTGTAGTGGTAGTACTATAGGTAAAACTCCTAGCAATTTTTTTTTTCTTTCTCCCCCTTTGTGTTTTCGAACACTAAAAATAAAAATCAAAACTAGAAACTGAAATTAGAACTTTCTTACCGTGGTTTGCCTCCCATGAAGCGCTTGTTTTCGGTCGGGTAGCTCGACCGTATTAATGGTCAACTGGGCTTATTGACTTGCGTGCCCATTCTGAAATACTTTTCTTTTAACATGATGGCTCCATTATCGTAGACCTTGAACTTCTTCTTGCTAAAGTAATGAACAACACAAAGATCTCGAGAAGGTAATTCGATCCTCACGTTTCTTTCATGTAAATTTAACAAGCTTTTAATAGTTCTTAGAAATGGTCTACCAAGTATAATAGGCGCTATTGGATCTTCGGGCATGTCTATTATAGCAATCTATCTATCTATACTTTTTATAAAGCAAAACTCCACTAACTTTAATTAATGTTTCTATCTCAACATGCAAACTATTCACATCACTTACCTTTTTAGCCAATCAATTGTCCACATCATCCCACTGGCATTTATTAATTATTGTGTATCTCCACATGCAAGGATCCACGTCATATTTTCTTAGCCATCAAATTATCCACATTATCTATTTTTATCATTAATTGAAAGTATGACACATCTCGTTACGTAAGTACACTGTCAAATCATGTGCATATGAAACATGAGAATTTTTTTTGTCAACCAAGTGAACTTTTTCCAACTATTTTAAACATGAAAACCGTACAACTATTATTTGAAATTATGTGGCCTTCTATATGTAGTTGCTCAAATTTTTTGTACAAACATTATGCAGCAACATGCATCATATCTTCATGCAAGGTGTACACATCACATATTTCTTCTTGATTTCAACTTATCTACATAAACTAGGTGCACCACTAACCATAACTGCATATAAATAGTAAAATGCACATATATTTCATGTCTATTAAATTTAGCCTCTCGATTCTATAAGCAGCTGAATCTTGCATATTTTTACACACAAATTAAACTTTCAAGCGTTACATTAGATTTATTAAAGAGATACCCGCTGCAACGCGCGGGGTATCCTTCTAATATCAAGGAGTGTTGGGATCCCTCTGATTTATACTAAATATTTTCTTTAATTTTCACAACTTGTTTAAAGGTAGAATCGGCAAGATGAAGTTTAAGTTAGGTGTTGGCGACCAAAAACAACTTTTGTTTCCTCCAATTTCGAGAATTCTTCCAAAACAACTTTTCTGAAACCAAAAACAGCAGAAAAGAGGAATTGGCTTTGTGGCGTCTTGTCAATAGGTTAGTCCCAGGAAATCCATAAAAATGACGTATTGTGTATAGAAAACATGTAGCAATTGGCATTAAAACAACATGGAATATCAGAAATTATTGATACGTTTATGACGTATCAGGAAGCAGGAATTACACATGTGCTAGAGCTTTTTACTTGATAAAACAGAGATATTAAAAACAATTTTGAGAGAGCTTTATGTCTATATCAACGAATGGTAATGAAAAACTTATCATAATCCATGCCAAGCAAAGTGCTTATACTTTTGACATCGGTTTTGTTTATTTAATTAGTTGGCACTCCCCCACCTTTCTTTCACAAACCAGGGCTAGACGTATTCACGGGTACCCACCAGCTTTTATCAAACCATAGGGAAGTGCCTTTTTGTTATATTAATAGGCACCAACTCTCTGCAAATTTAGATGAGCACAGATTCCATACTCATCGGGTGAAATAAGGAAGAATAACTTTGTTTGATACAAACAATAATAAACTTTAAACTACTTCCTCATGAGGTAAAACAGGAACCCAAAACAGGTTAATAATTTTGAAGTTTTAAAGGTAGCACACGAGAAATTTATTTGGAGTGGAGTTTAAATACCACATATAGCAAGATATGGTGGAAGCATTTGGCAAACTTTGTTTTTGGGAGTTGGATGCACGAATAGAGCTCATACTCACTACAGCTGAAGGCTAGCAAAATACTGGGAGCGACGAACTAAGAGATCAATAACGGCCATAATCATGCATAGCGACAACATTAATCAAATCATGAAGTGATATTACAATTAAAAAACTTAATTTTTATCAAGGCTGGAAGTGACTTTGTTTGTAGTCATAACATGGTGTGAGCATGCTCCAAGTCAATCCACATAAATCATTCAAAGGACAAATACCACAGTAGCATGCTTCAATATGAGAGAACAACACATGATTAAATTCAATGGCACATTAAGTACTCCCAACCACAGTACCATGCTTCAATATGAGAGAACAACACATGATTAAATTCAATGGCACATTAAGTACTCCCAACTATTTCAGGTTAGCCATGATACATCATAAATAACTAAGCACATAATTAAAATAACATCTAACATGACAATGCCAAAGCCTATGCGACAGTCAAAACATGCTTCCTATTGCACCACTATAAGCATGAAACAATTTACTCTTCTCCAACACCAATCAACTTATTCGAAACAACTCTCAAAGAAAATAAACGTTAATGACCAGAGGGCTAATCAAATATAACTGAAGAAAACCAACAAGCTCTGAACAAAATTCGAGTGAAAAAAGAGCTAAACGTAGTACTAGCAAAATCTGGACACTCACAGAACAATAAGAGTGAAAACTAGAGTGTTCTAGGCAATAAAAAATGGAGCGTGTCTATCCCAAAATAAAAATGCTAGGATCCAGCCAAAAGCTATAGCAAATAAAACAAAACAAATCTGAAAGAAAAATAAAATGACACTCCAAAAATAACACATATCATGTGAAGCAATACAAATATAGTGTTTTGAAGAAACCTGATGTTTTTGTTGATGAAGAAGAGGATGCCTTGGGCATCCCCAAGATTTGACGCTTGTACTTCTTGAATATGTCTTGGGGTGACATGGGCATCCCCAAGATTGCGCTTTTGTCCATCCTACATCTCATCACATCATTCTTCTCTCCCTACAATTGAAAACTTCCTCCAACTAAAACTTCTCACAATGTTCATTAGCAACGTTAGTGCAATTAAAATAATAAATAAACTAGGTTCAGTTTCAACACAAGTCTAACAGTTCATTTAAACCATTAGATACTTTCACAACTTCTTTTAAAGCTCTTCCTCTCAAAAGAACACAAAAATAAAGAGATTAAGACACAAATACTAATATTGGCAGAAATCTGCCAAAACAGAACAATAGATAAAGATTATTTTTTTCACAAATCTTCTGCTGCTCAAATAAAAAAGTGGGAAACTAACGAAAGTTAGATAACAACCTGGTGCATGTGTTTATTTTTTCAAACTAATCTGACATTCTGTCTTAGAGATATAGATTTTTTTTGGTAACATCACAGAAATCTGTTTCAGGACATCAACTTCCCCAAATCGCACTACCTTTCTATTAGAGATTACTCTTAGCACAAAAAGAAATAAAAAGGATAAGAAGCAGTTGCTACAGAGGTAACAACTTCGAAGACACAAAGAACAAAAGAAAACTTAAGAACATAAATAAAACATGAGAAAACAAAATGTGTTGCCTCCCACAAGCGATTTTATTTTAAGTCTTTTAGCTAGGCATAGTAATTTTAACATATGCTCACATAAGAATAATAATTTAAGAACAACAGTAGAGCATCAAGAAGAAAATATAAATCACATTTAAGCCTAACCCATTTCCTATGCATATGAATCTTGTAAGAAAAAAAATCAATGAAACAGAAAGTAGCAAGCATAGGAAGGGAAAAACAAATTCAACTTCAAAAATTTCAACATAAAGAGAGGCGTTTTAGTAACATGAAAATTTTTGCAACCATGTTTTCATCTTTCAGAGTAACTTTCAGTAGCAACATGAATAAAATCAACAATATAATTGTCACATAAAGCACTCTTATCATGATCCACGTGCATAAAAGAATTAATATTTTTCACATAAGCATAGTCATTCTTATTAATAGTAGTGGGAGCAAATTCAACAAAGTATCTATCATTGTAATAAATCATAAATAGAGGCATATCATAGTCCCAATAAGTTTTCTCCTCAATAGTAGGTGGAATGAAAATATCATACTCATCAGTGTAATTATCATATATTTGAGGCATAGTATCATCAAAGTAAATTTTCTCCTCCATGCTTGGGAAACTAAAAATATCACGCTCATCAAAACCGGCTTCCCCAATCTTAAATTTCTCCATCGCATTAACAATAATGGTGTTCAAAGAATTCATACTAATAACATTGCTACTAGCATGTAAATAAAGTTCCATAGGCTTTCTAATTTTTCATCAAACACTTCATGTCCTGACTCAAGATAAATCTCATAAAACCCTCTCATATTTTTGTTGTTTTCTATTAAGACTAACTAATAAAAATATAAACAAGAAACAAAAAGATAAAATTGCAAGATCAAAAGAGATACCTTCAAGCGCTAACCTCCCGGCAACGGCGCCAGAAAAGAGATACCTTCAAGCGCTAACCTCCCGGCAACGGCGCCAGAAAAGAGATTGATGCCTACTACATATTACTACTCTTGTAGACTATGTTGGACCTCCAAACGCACAGGTTTGTAGGAAACCAACAAATTTTCCTCAAGTGAGTAACCCAAGGTTTATCGAACTCAAGAGGTATAGGTTAAATGTATCCCTTTCAAGCAACATTGCAATTAAGATGCAAGAAATCTTTTGTGTTCCCAACACACCCAATACAATTATCACTTGTATAGGTGCATTAGTTCGACAAAGAGATGATAAAATATAGGTAATATGAATGGAAAAACATCTCAGGCTCTATGAACCAGAAGTGAAATGAAGAGGGCGTCTGGGGGCGACTCGGGGGGCGACCACGGTGGCTCCCTTGCCGGCGGACTCGCCGGCGGGCGCTTCTGGGCCTTGCTCTCGGAAGATGAAGACTCGGAAGACGACGGCTCCCCTCTCTCCGTGGCGGCGGCGGCGGCGTCGCGGTCGTCATCCTACTTCAAGACCCCATCTCCCTCTTCCTCGAGGGACTTGGTTGAAGGAAGGCAAGGTAAGAGGTTAGAGCGACGGCGGCAGCAGCGGCTAGCGGCGATCACGTTGGCCGTAACGCCGCCTTCTGAGGTTTCACAGTCGGATCATCGCAAGGTGGTCTCTTTGTCGGGAGGGGCAGGTGGTGATCGAGAGCACCGGCTCAAGATCCCACCAATTCCTCCCTCTACCTTTCCGTTCTACGAGGATGAGCATCCGTGGTTCGTGGTCGGTAGAAAGGGGCGTGCGTCTATCCTCCGCGGTGAAGCGTCTCCGGCGCCGGAGGAGATCGGTGGACGCGGTGGATCTCAGTTTTCAAATTCCGATCCTAGGACTGCGGTGGGCCATACGGGCCCTACGCACCGCATCGTGTTGGGCTTCTCGCGGAACCTCGATCGGACTCGAGTCCATACGGGGCTCGATCGGATCGACTGGCAATTTTGTCCTCGCGTATGGAAGCTAGGGTTCGGGAATAGGCAGTCGGTGCCGCTCGTAGCGTCCATGGCGAACCCAGGCGGTGGCCGTGGATATTACGGCGATGGCCGGGGTGCAGCGCGCGGAAACGGTGCGCCGCCGTTCCGTGGAGGGCCGCCGGCAAGGGGAGGCTACGGCCCCAACTTCTTCCGCGGTGGGCCGAGTGGTACGGCGGGCCAGGAGCAGCGTCAGGGCGAGTTCGGTCCTGGCAATGGCGCGCAGTTTGGGGGCTTTAATGCTGGCTCCGGCTTCAATGGCGGCCAGTTTGGCAATGGCGGAAGGGGTGGTGACCGTCACCGTTACCCGTACCGTGCTAACAATGGTGGAGGTGGTCAGCAACGGGGCTACTCGAACTACCGAGGTCGAGGGCGTGGGCGCAGCCCTGTGGTGCCCAGAGCGGCTACGGCGGCCGGCACTGCAGACGGTGGGCTCTCTGAGGCGTCCGTGGAAGATGTGGTCCGCCGCGTGACGGCGGCTTTGTGCGCGCAGGGGGTGGCAACGGTGCATCGTGCATCGGGCACTGCTGCGGCGTCGGTGGCTGCGCAGCCTGCCGTGGCTGCGCCAAGGGCAGCAGTTGTGTCTGCCGTGGCGCCGGTTTCGTCTGCCGTTGCGCTGCCGGCAGCACAAATCTCTGCCGTGACTGCCGGCAGTTCGTCTGCTGCCGTGGCGCGTACGGTGCCGCTGCCGGTGACGGGCAGGGACCATGCGCTTCGTGCTGCTGCGGCATCTTCGCCGAGTGGAATTGCTCCGTTGCGCAAGGGGTCTTCCGATGCAGCTGTGGTAGGTCCTTTGTCTGAGGAGTCCGATGATCCTAATGCTAAGAAGGCAAAAAAGAACGACAAAGCTAAATGTTTTCTATGTGGGGTGCAGGGTCATGTGAGTGCGGCCTGTACCGAGGTCGTTTGTGAGTATTGCGAGGGAATGGGACATGCTCCTGATGATTGCCCTCTACTGTCAGTGGTGAAGCAACAGGTTATCACACACGGGTTTCTGAATGAGGGGCTGATGTTCTACGAGGCAGTGCCTACGGCATCGTACAAGCCCAAGATCGATTCTGTTAGATTGGGCAAGCTGAGTATCACGGGAGGATCGCTTTCCGTGGAAGAGGTCATTACTCAACTCCGGCGTCTAGTGCCTTCAGAGCAGTTCAAATGGGAGGTGGTACTCGTAAGTGATAATGTTTACAAGGTCTCTTTTCCTACTAGGGCTGAATTGGATCGTATGATTGTTTTCGGAGCGTGTCATATCCCAAAAAGCAGTTCTGTGATTACTGTTGAGGCTTGGGCTTCGGAGATGAAGCCTATGTGGCTCCTGCCTGAGATCTGGATCAGAGTGTCTGACATTCCACCTAAACATAGTGGCGATTTTCTTCTTTTGTGGAGTCTCGGTTCGTTATTCGGTAAGACTCTGAAAGTTGACATGAAATTCACCCGCAAGCATGGTGTTCTGAGAATTCTAGTGGGGTGTATGGATTATACACTCATCCCTGATGGCTGGACGGTTTTTTTGCGTGATGGCTTTTATGAGTTAAAATTTCACGTGGAGAATCCTAATTCCGATGATGATGATGTGATGGCGGTGGATCCCAAAGATGGTTCTCGCGATGAGGACGAGGGTGATGGTGCGAGTTCAAAGCAGAAGGGCCCATTCATTGGTAACATGGAGACTGATAAGACGAGTGAGAACACAGATGGTTCGAGTGAGCCTTCAGGCGGGTCTGGTAAAGCCGTAGACGTTTCATGGGTGAAGAAAACGTTTTCCCCCGGAGTAGTTCTTTCACCATCGGTGGCCAGCTCGGTGAGACATGCTCATCTCGTTCTTTGCTCGTTGAATGAGAAGCATATGGAGATCACACAGCGGTCTGAGGGGGATGCGGTGGGCATTGGTTCGGTTGCAGCTGGTGGTTGCGAGGAGATGGCACGCGAGCTGGCGTCAGTTAGAGGAGCACCCCTGGGCGAGGTGACGTCGGGGGCTGGTATGGGGCGGGTGGGCATGGTATCACACGGATACCCGACGCCACCTGCCACGTCGCCTTCACGTTGTGCGCATAGCGGCGATGCTATGGCGCCACGTCGACTTGATGGTGACTTCTACGGCGTGCAGACGCTCTCCATTCAACCAGGCGGGTTGGATGGGGAGAGTTCGGCGGCTTCTTCGACCTTCTCGGCGTCACCGTCCGTCTCCTTTGCTCAACCAGGCGGGTTGGGTGGAGGGGCGCCGGGGGCGGTTGTGATGACTACCCCGCTGGGGGATTCCCCTTCGGTGGCTAGACACGGCTCACCCCAACCAGGCGGGTTGGGGTTGGCAGCTGTGTTGACCACGACACCACGTCCTTCGATGGCGGAGGTGATGGCATATGGGGGTCTCGCGGCGGCAGATTCGGAGATCCGCTCTAGTGCACGCTTGCGGGCGAAACCGGATGCTGATCTTCCTCAAGAGCTGCGGGCGATGGCACTTGCGCACCGCAAGGATGTCGTCTATCCTAGAGGTACTCCCCCCATCCCCGTTGGTTTATCGTTACTCTCTTTTTCTAATTCGGAAATTAAAGCGCGGGCTGATAAGTTAGGTGTGTCACTAGGTAGAAACAAACAGCAAATTGATGCATCTATTCATGGTTTGTTAGAACAGGAAAAAGATAGGTCTCTTATTTTTCTTCGGAATAATTTAAAAGAAATGTTAGACGGTGATCTGGTTGATTCTAACTCTTCTTTGACTCTTACGAAAGCATCAAATCTGAGTGAGGATCTATGTGATGAGGTCGAGCACGAGGATGATCAAACGGATTATCCAATGTTCACAAAGACGGTTAAACGTAACCGCAAGAAGGATCTAGGTACTATATCTAAACCTAGGAGAAGTACTAGGATTAAACAATTTAAAAAGTGAAGATGAGAGGCTTAATCTGGAATAGTAATGGGTTTGGTGATCATGCAAAACATATGGCGGTTCATGAATTTATTAAGGAACATAAGATTGATTTCATTGCACTAATTGAAACCGGAAGATCCTCCTTTACTACGCATTTTCTGGACTTTCTTGCTGGGGGTAGAGACTTTACGTGGTTCTGTTTACCTCCTCATGGTCGCTCTGGAGGGATGCTTGTTGGCTTTAATGGCGTTACCCTTTCGGCACAAACCGTTGTGTCTGGAGATTTCTGCCTCAAGTTTCATGTTAAGACTAAAGCAGATGGTTTTGAATGGGCTTTTGTTGTAGTTTACGGGGCTGCACAAGACTCAAAGAAACCAGATTTTCTTGCCGAGTTAGTACGTATTTGTGATAATGAAACACTTCCGATACTAGTGGGGGGGGATTTTAATATTATTCGGAGGCAGGAAGAAAAGAGTAATGATAACTTTAATGCGAGATGGCCGTTTATTTTTAATGCTATTATCGACAGTTTGGACTTGAAAGAAATTACTTTATCCGGAAGACAATTTACTTGGGCTAGTTGGGGGGATAATCCGACGTATGATAAGCTCGATCGTTTTCTTAACACTATTGAGTGGGAGCAGAAATATCCTATGGTTACGGTGCATGCTCTGACTCGAACGGGGTCAGATCACACACCGTTGCTATTAGACTCTGGGACTCAAGCACATGTGGGAAATAAGAGTCAGTTCTCCTTTGAACTTTCTTGGATACGCCAAGAAGGTTTCTATGAGTTGGTTTGTAAGGAATGGAGATCAGTTAATTGTGGGCAAAACCCATTCGATAGGTGGCAAAATAAGATAAGACACCTGAGACAATTTTTATGAGGATGGGCGAAAAATCAGAGCGGGGAATATAGAAAACTAAAAGATAAATTAACGGCCCTCATAGATATGTTAGATATTAAGGCGGAATCGACTCCTTTGACAGTGGCCGAACGGGCTGCAAAAAAGGAGGCCGATGATTACCTACGAAAGTTGAAACGAGACGAGGAATCCAAATGGGCGCAACGGGCAAAAGTTAAACATATACAAGAAGGAGGGAATAATACGAAATATTTCCACCTTATTGCAAACGGGAAACATAGGAAGAAAAGAATTTTCCAATTGGAACAGGAGGAGGGAACGATTTTAGGAGAGACCAACCTTAGAACTTTTATCTCGGAATACTACAAGAAATTATTCGGGGCACCGGCGCCGAGTAATGTTTCTTTAGTAGAGGAGAGGACGGATGATATGTCTAGAATATCACAGGAGGAGAATTGTATTCTTATATCTCCTTTTACGGACAGGTATTCGAAGCAATCTCTCAGATGGAACATAATAAGGCTCCGGGTCCAGATGGATTCCCGGCGGAGTTTTATCAGAGATTTTGGGAGGTGATTAAGGTCGATTTAATGGCGATGTTTTCTCAGCTCCATGATGGAGACTTACCTTTATTTAAATTAAACTTTGGGGTTATTACGTTACTTCCAAAGAAGGAGGATGCGAGTCGTATAGAGCAATATCGACCAATTTGTTTGCTCAATGTTAGTTTCAAAATCTTCACCAAGGTGGGTACCAATAGGGTAACTTCTATTGGGAGTAAAGTTATCCGACCAACTCAATCAGCGTTTCTACCCGGTAGAAACATTCTTGAAGGAGTTGTGGTATTACATGAAACTATCCATGAGCTAAAAAGGAAAAAATTGGACGGGGTTTTGTTTAAAATTGACTTTGAAAAAGCTTATGATAAGGTGAATTGGTCTTTTTTACAGCAAGTTTTGAGAATGAAAGGTTTTTCACCTAAGTGATGTGATTGGATTGCTCGTTTTGTTCAAGGGGGAAGTGTCGGGATTAAAGTTAATGATGATATCGGTCATTATTTTCAAACGCTAAAAGGTCTGAGACAGGGAGATCCGTTATCACCTATTCTTTTTAATCTTGTAGCGGATATGTTGGCTATCCTCATAGATCGAGCTAAGGAGGATGGTCAAGTTGGAGGATTGATTCCTCACCTTGTCGAAGGAGGGGTGTCCATACTTCAATATGCCGACGATACGATTATTTTTATGGAACACGACGTACAAAAGGCACTGAACATGAAACTCATACTTGCGATGTTTGAGCTTCTGTCCGGTCTTAAAATTAACTTCCATAAGAGCGAGATTTTTTGTTTTGGTAAAGCGAAAGAGGCCCAAGATGATTACCGAATTATTTTTGGCTGTGAGGTCGGAACGTTACCTTTCAAATATCTCGGCATACCAATCCACCACAGAAAACTCCTTAATAAAGAGTGGAAACCAATTGAGGATAGATTTGACACGAAACTCAGTTCTTGGGTTGGGAAATTGTTGTCTTATGGGGATCGCCTCGTGCTGATAAACTCTGTCCTATCCAGTCTACCGATGTTCTTGCTCTCCTTTTTCGAAATACCAGTGGGTGTTAGGAAACGTTTGGATTTCTATCGCTCAAGATTTTTTTGGCAAAGCGATGTCAAAAGGAGGAAATATCGCCTTACAAAGTGGAATATTGTTTGTCGTCCCAAAGATCAGGGGGGCTTAGGAATCGAGGTCTTA
This sequence comes from Alopecurus myosuroides, assembly GCA_028641055.1. Classification (NCBI taxonomy): domain Eukaryota; kingdom Viridiplantae; phylum Streptophyta; class Magnoliopsida; order Poales; family Poaceae; genus Alopecurus; species Alopecurus myosuroides. Next base: position 661,693,285 of record CM054057.1, read on the forward strand.
CAAATTAAGAACATGTGTCTATTAAGTAAGTGGTTTTATAAATTATTGACAGAGGAGGGGTTGTGGCAAGAGTTACTCTCTAATAAGTATCTAGGAGATAAAACGTTATCTCAGGTGGAGAGTAAACCTTCGGATTCACCCTTCTGGAAAGGTTTAATGAGGATTAAGCACGATTTTTTTTCACGGGGCAAATTCTCTTTAGGAAACGGTCAGCAGGTGCGTTTCTAGGAAGATATATGGTTAGGTGATAAACCGTTGTCACATTCCTATCCATCGTTATTTAACATCGCTTCTCATAGAAACGTTACGGTGGCGGAGGTGCTATCCCATAATCCTCTAGAAGTTCGGTTCCGGAGGACGTTGGTTGGCCATAGAAGGGAACGTTGGTTGCATTTGGTTGAAAGATTGATGGGGGTTTCCTTATCTAATCTTAAAGATGTATTCACTTGGAACCTCACAATGGATGGGGTTTTCACGGTTAAATCTTATTATGCTGACTTGATGCACGGATCCACAAGATTTTTACGGAAATACTTGTGGAAACTAAAGGTACCATTAAAGATTAAGATCTTTCTATGGTTTCTTAACAGGAAAGTTATTCTTACTAAAGACAATCTGATAAAGAGAAATTGGCATGGTTCTAAAAAATGTGTTTTTTGCGATACAGATGAGTCTGTCGAACACTTATTTATAACATGCCCTTTTGCCCGTGATATTTGGCGTCTTATACACTTTACTTTCAGCATTTATCCACCTACTAGCATCGCGAATATGTTTGGTAGCTGGTTAAATGGTATTGATAGGAAAACAAAAGCACGAATACGTGTTGGTGCGGCTGCTTTCCTATGGGCAATTTGGAATTGCCGTAACAAACAAACGAATATTCATTTTTTGCAGGTTGTAAACAAGGCGGTCTATTCTATCCAGATGTGGGCTTTTCTTCTCCCCCTGGATCAGCGAGGACTTATGGATTCCGGCTGTGCTCGTTTGATGGCGGTCATTCGGGTTATTTACAGCCAGGCTGGGTGGCTTAATCCTAGGCGAATTAATGCGTAGTTCGTCTATGTTTCGGTGGCTTGTCTTTGTGGCCACACTTTCGGACCCATGATTGTAATAAGTTGCATATTCTGGATATTTTTCGTGCTTATTTAATAAAAAACCGGCTGTGTGCATCATTTTGATGCAGAGGCCGGGGCCTAGGCTCCCATTTCTACAAAAATGAATGGAAAAACATGGTTTTATAAATCTGTAATAAAAATGGCCGGAAGAAAGTAAAACTAAAAGAAAACGATATAGAAATGGACTAAAAGAAAACAATATAGGAATGGTGGGAAATAAGGTCTGAGTATCATGCTTTTACTTAGTGAAACTCTCAACAACAATATATATATACTAGACGGAGTAGCGCGCTTCGCTGCGCCGTCGATTCATCGTTCTTGCATGGCGCGGCTGGCACGTTTCGTACTTAGACGATTCGTACGTTTTGTACTTACGAGTTTGGTCTTGGTCAAAACATGTTATCAGTAGTCTATGCATGATTTGCGTTGTACTACTCGGATAACACCGAGTTTCATCGGCAACTCCACATTTCTTTCCATTGCTACTCAATTTAATATGATAAGATATAGTTGCACTGAGAATAAAAATTATGTCGCTTCAGATTAACACATTGACATGGAATTAAATCCTTTAATTTAGTAAAAAAAAAATTGTCTTAATGAAGCTGAATCAGAATACAACCATCATGTTCGAGTGCAATGACTTAAAAACGAGTACAAAGAACCACTCATTTTTGCTCCTCTATATAAGACATCACACTATAGAGAAATAAGACATCCCAAAAGACGCATATAACAGGATCTGAGGCTATAGAGGCTCCATATTGAACAAGTGCTTCAGTACTTTGATATCCTGTCATGTATAATAGTATGAAGAAAAAGAAAACTTTCGCTAGATCCCAGACAGTATGGCTTATCAAAATGTCACTCCCTCACTGAAAGAAAACTTGGCTAGATCCCAGACAGTCTGACTTATCAAAATTAAACACAAAATTTGATTTGAACCTCTTCCTAAGTGCTTCTAGTTCAAAAGTACTGTTCACCAATTGAATAGAAAATCTGAATTCACCGATCATAATATATTCTTCTAGTGTAGTGGCCATAAGGATTTACGGTCCCGGTAGTAATTAATTGGTTGCCCCCTGGACTTGAAAAAATGGTGTCGTTCGCAGCAAGAAAGCATAAAAGTATCTGCATTGTTATTGGAACTGGTAACAGTTGCACACTTATAGCTGCTGAATGGAGCTTACTCTTAGCATCCACCATGGCAAACCCCCATTTTACATAGATAATTTACTTAGTTGATGATAAATATCCACCTCAAACATAACATTAAATTGGTATCCTACGAATAAAGTATAAATAGTTACCAACAGGAAACTGATAATAAGAGGTAAAGGTTTCCATAGAGAACCAAGAGATAAATAGCTTACGGATCTTAGTTTCTGAATAGACTTCTAAAGCGATTTTTGCAGAACTACTACATTAATAGCATAGTAGTGTACAGCGAAGTTGCCATCAAGATTGCAATACACTGGACTTATAGTTGGGCCCTGTTGCACATCAAGATTGAGTAAATAAAATCATAAGCTTGGGTTCAAAACAGAGTACTTTATCTCCATATTTAAAATTATTCCAGTATGGATTAGCAGTCAAGAGCAAAGCTTTTAGTACAAATCTGCATTGCATGGTCAGTTTAATTTCAAGGAACCAAAAGTCTACAAAACTGCAACTGGAATTTGGCCCGGTGAAAGGATGTTTGAGATGTCAGTGTTTACACATTATATCATGTTCAAACGGAAGAAGAAATATCTGGGTCACTTACTTAGTGGGCACAGACTAAAGAGGATTAATAAGATGCAGATATTAGAGGTGCTACAGATGTAAAGAAAAATATATATTCAGTTATGGATACTGGACTGTATGAGCATAATAAATAGAACTTTAATTAAATATAGGGATACAAATTCTAGCATCTACCCATTCCAATGTTCTCCAAAAACAGTAGCAATGATACCTGTAATCCACATAATGATTTTTGGCTGAGAACTCTCTCTGCCACTTCTTCTGCACTATTGCCCCTCATATTTGCTATTACCTTATATGATAAAAAGCATACTAAGTTAGGCAACTAATCCAGCATAATATAACACAAACTGTGTAAACATTTACCATTCTCTTGCCAGACGCTGTGAGATGAGCCTCTAGTCTTTCAAGCATCTCATGTGATATCTCCAATGCACCTTCACGTCTTTTCAAAGATTTCCTACTTGCTACAAGTACGGCCTGTGTATTGTTGGAGATGTGACAAACGAGCACCAGTTTGAACTTTAAGATGGGCAACAATTGGAAATTTGGCATGCTTGTGTGTGAGAGCTTACCTGGCTTTCCAAAATTACTCCACCCTCAATTTCCTTCAAGTTATTCTCACGCAAAGTCGTTCCACTACTCACGAGCTCCACAATAACATCAGCCATACCCATCTGAATTGACAAAAAATGAATTAGTAGAATGCATCTCTTAGCAGAGTCTAAATATATTGTGTCCTATCGCAACTCATAAGTTATTTGAGACAATATGACAATACACTAGAGTAGCAAACAACTCCAGTATTAATTGCCATGTGAAGAATCAGGGCTTACATCTATGGTAATTTACATCCGGTCATATACAGTATACTCATACAGCTTCTTGTGAAATTGTTATCACAATTAACAAAGAAATAGGAAATGAAAATGAAGTCCTTATGAATTATAAAATACTATGCAAGTGACAAACTATGTCTAAATGTTAGCTCTTGAGTTATCTTAAGATATAAAGAGAGGAAATGGTGGGACAGAAATGTACAGCCCACAGCATCTTGCCATCCAAATTTGAAATAAACACATGAAGTAATCAAATACAAAGGGAGGAGAGGGCAATCACATGGACAGATGGAAATCAAATAAGAAAACTGAACAAATAAAAAGAGAGCAATCTCACAGCAGGATATGACTCGAGAGCACCATCGCCGGCTAGAAACGAAATATGCTTGAAACCTTTTTCTTTCAAAAACTTGACACATACCTGCAGCAAAATCCATAAGTCAGCGATCAAGAAAGCAGTGTCAATGAGGGGGTGGACTTGAATTTTTTTAAGTTTATTCATGACCATACATAACGAAATCCTGTAACGACCCGCATTGGTCTTTCTTCTATCCAGTGAGGCATATTTACTAACTCCTATAGAGTATTTATGTTTTGAAAAACACCTTCCTTAGGTACCTGGTCACACAACACAATTTGAGAAAGTTCAGATATGAGCTTTAATTAAGGTATCACAAAGGTGGTAGTAGTAGTAGTAAATGTCCTGGGACAATACCATACCGCAAGGGACAAGTGACAGTGCCCAAAGTCGAGAGCATCATGAATAATAACTAAATCGGCATTGCCCACATATACAGATCACAGGAAACCAAAAGGTATGCACAAACAGGGTCGAAAGATTAAACGCTATTCCCGAGAAACCTACATGCCCAACTTCACTGATTATGTCATAACCCACAATGCATGAAGTTTGATACTTCTCAAATTTGGTAGGCTTTTCGGTTGGTCAAATTAGATTACAAATGATGCACATATAACTATGGTTTGCATGTGAACTGCATGAAGTTTGGTACTGTTGAAATTTGGTAGGCTTTTCAGTTGGTCAAATTAATTCATACGCCGTGTGACCATGTTTATTGCGCGAAGCAGTGCCTAAATTGTGGTTTGTTTGTAAACATTATAAGCTGAGTTTATATGAATTTATTTGACATGCTAGATGCCGTTTCCGATGAGCTTTTTGATGCTATGTTTGTCAGCAAATAGAGAGCGCAAAACATACTAACGGGCGTCTATTCGTCATTAAGTATATTTTGCAGTAAAGAACGCTGAGCAAATTCTGGATAACAACCCACCTTTCATATCCTGACTTGGTCGGCTGAAGTTTTGTGTCAACCGGCTTGATCTGGTATGGTTCCACCGGGTAGGGAAATAGCTCTTGGTTGGCGCTGCACTTTGTATACTCTGTTTTTCGGCCTTTAGTTGGGATGCTGCATTGCTGCTATCGGTTCTTGCAGCCATTGGCTCTTCGTCTTTTATCTGGGAGATGCACGGAAGCCTAAAATGGTTAGCGATGAGGGGATGTGGAAAGATAATCGTGATTCAGGGGTATGTACTTTTCAGATTGTCTTGGGCGCCGAAGTGCGATGATCATTGCGGCTACGACGCTTAGAAGGCGCCATGGAAACTGAGTTCTCGAGGTCGTCATTTGCGACGGTGTGTAACCTTCGACAGTCGACCGGTTTCCTAACCAAATTTCCTGTTTGCGAGCATCCACTTCTGAAAATATATCTGAAGACAAAGAAAACCTGGAAGCAACAGGCTCAGAAGCAACTTCGGGGAGTAGCAGTACGGGATCAACATTGGTATGCATAATATTCCATCATACAGACTTCAGATCTACTCCAGACAAAGCACACCATCAACATCCAAATACTTCATACCCAAGAAGGACAAAATTATCACCGAAAAACTGAAGAAAACCAACATTGTCTAGCAGCTCCATGGTACGACCTGCAAACAACGACGGCCAGAACAACCAACAGTTAGGCAGGCAGCACCACAAACCATGAAAAGAAACAAAACAAAAAAGGATACAAGGGAACACAACAAAAAAGGAAGAACAAAAAAACAAACATTCATTCTACAACCCCAACAGCGACTGCAGCCAGCAACCACATTGGCCGCAGCCCCGACACAGTCCAGATGCGAACCAAATCACCAGCAAGCACACAACTTATAAGCTGCTAGTTTATCGGCCTCCCAACAGCCTACAACATTTACTCACTTCACAATTTCCAGACAAATCTAGAATTGACATGAAAAATAACTGGAGCAACAACAAAATATACTTGGGACACAACTGATACCTGGTTGAAAAGATTGCAGATTGTTTTTCTTGGATAATTCTCAGAGTATCAATTAAACACAAATAACTAAACATATTTTTAAATTGAATAGGTAATATAGGCAAATCATGTGTAAGAAAATGGCTTGAGCAGAAATACATAGATTATTTTATCTTACTAACTGACCCAGAACAATTAGAGAAATTTGTGGCTGCCTGAATGCATTTAGTCAATCTTACATGTTTAGCTAAATCAAGGTTAAGTGCTCCACACCATTGCCTTGATCTACGGATAATATCTGTAGTTGTTGAGATAATACTCTGCAGTTGTGACACAATCAGACATTCTTTCATGACCTAATGCACAAATCGTCAATGAACATCAACAATATAGCATGGAGTAAGAAAGGTGTCGTGGTTCTGAAGAGGGAATCTTACCACAGGATGAATTACTGAGTTAGGCAAGCCGAGCTGATCAACACTTAGATCTCCCTCTCCACTGTACGTCTGTACCTATCGGGAAAGAATTAACCGGCCTCGAGGGAGGGCGGAAGCGCAGCCGCTGAGGGACACCGGCGGGTATATTGCAGGTCGTCCTCTGCTGCGCCACTCAAGGTCGAGAAAGGGGGCCGGCCATCCTCAGCACCATCTTTGCGACGAACAGGAATCAGACAGACACGCCGCCCAGATGCCTCCAGCCACGTCAGCCGCGCCAATCCATCCGGCGACCTGTAGGAGAGGGTAGGTGAAAAGGGAACTTCGAGGGAAAAGGAGGTGTGGGGAAGAGAATATGCGAGGCGTATGGCTACGACCAGATGTGCGCGCAGCGGCGGCCGGAGCTGCAGTTCTCCGTGGGAATAGCAGAGCACTCCGGCAAGCCTTCCTTGGTCGCCCCGCGAGCCTCCATGTATCGTTGACCTCCTCCCACGAGCGCACAAGCTCTGCTTGGATCTGGGGAGAGGTACACGGGTGTGGTGGTGGATGGGGCACGACAACGGGGGCGGTGCCGGTGTGATTCTCGTGGAGGCTTCGAGAGAGACGGTCCTGCGCGAAAAGAATAGCAGAACAGAAAAAAAAATGGAAGCCCGACACGCGTGCAACGCAGCAGCCACCTACGATAAGGAACAAAAAAAAGGCCCACACCACAGTGACAACAGGGAAGGCAGATGCGCTGAGAGGCCTCCCTGGGCTCCCGGCTTAAGACCTTAAAGTAATACTAGACGGAGCAGCGCGCTTTGCTGCGCCGTCTGCCCTGCGTGTTTGCATTCCGTGGTTAGTGAGTTCAATCTGCTCTCAAAATAGAGATGTTGAGCTGGTGGTTGACTGGCTCGGTGTGCAATGCGGTTTACTAAGAAATATTGTTTGTGGGGAGACCGTGAAATCCAGTAAGTGAGATGGAAATATGTGTGTGATGGATAGAAATAGGAAGGTTTGCCACCCTTCCATCGTAAAATTTAGCATTAAAAGGTGAAAATAATTACTAATTCTAAATATATTACACCAGGAAATTAATTTGCTAAGTCTTGCTCATAGCTAACGATGGAGAAGAAAAAGTGATTAATCCTATTTTTAGCCGTGCTTTAGCGGATTTGTTCTGTGACCTGGCGGCAAACATGACAGCCGTGTTACTAAGTTTTTTTACCAAGAGTCTAAAAAGTTTTACTTGCTAATAAATATGTATTTGTCCCATAGAATCTAGTAGAAATCAAGGTATATTACCCATCGGATGAGATATCTGGACATGGCCATATACCATGGACTGATTGACTCTTTCGAGCCTGAGTGTGCGCGTAAGGTCTTGTTTAGCGCTTCCAAATTACTGGGGTTCCTTCCCATTTCTTGATGGGGAATAAGACTACTTCAGGACTTACGGAAATAAGACTACTTCAGGACTTACGAAAATATGAAGAAACACCGGTTGTATGCACAGGTATTACCGTCGGAGACGTCACTTTATGGTCGACAGACAAAATACGAATGCTGCTGTGTAAAACAGAGGATAAACTGGTCATATATAGAGAGCCATAGCGAGCAGATATATAATTTTGGTAAAGCACGCATGAAAGACCTTAATTGGCATGATAAGGTTCTTCATGCTACAACGAGGTAAGATATTGATATGGTTTGGTGTGCGGATACAAAATAGATTGAATATACAGTTTTGCAGGGTGCCTACGAGTACATATAAAGTTTGGCTAGATGCATTGCAAAATTTGATCGCACGTTGCCTCACAATTTGTTTAGCCATGATGACCTATGTGATTATTTTTCGCGGACGCGTGTTTTGATAGCCTGTCGTATTGGATCCATGACCTTCTAACTCTGCATTTTGACACAGTGAAAAAACACATCATTTACTAAAACCTTTCCATCAGAATGCAACTCGGAGATCAACATACAGATGGCTTGTGTAACTAAAATTCAGTTCATTCTTACCTTCCAAAGAAGTATCTTCTACATCGTCTCATGGCAGCAAAAACGGACTCATCTGTCGGTGAACATGGCAAAGATGTTCTTCAAAATTACCTGCTGGCAATACAAGAACCGGCTATATGAGGAAAATGGCTCGCCATATAGGTCGTGCAGCTTGTTACCATATATATCGGAGGCGTCTAGTTCTTCTTTATAGTGTTCCTGCCTTCCTGGTAAGATTCTTCCATGCTTTCAAGTTTAATAGCTCACACCATGGCGTCATGGTTGAGGTCTTTGATCGCGACGCCCCCGATGATTGGCTAGGAACAACAAGGCCTCTTCCGCAGCGCTCTTGATTGCGCTATAATCTGTGTGTGCGATATGTTCTGGATATCCCAAAATGCCATCACCGAGAACCGCCATTTTGATGCAGCCACGAAAACAACAAGCTGCCTCTCGAACCGTGTACACTTCTTATATGAGCTGTTGTAGAGATGCACACGTCTGGTGCAGTATGTTCTGCTTGGAAATGTGCACAGACCCCAGGCCTGACAAGAAAACATGTACGTGCCAGTCAGTTTAGAAGACATGCTGATTTCTTTGAAATGGTCCGTTTTCAGCCCTTTTTTATCTGTTTATTTTAGCGAACCATGTGTGAAGAATAAAAACGGTTGTTGCGCTGAGAGCATGAAAGATTGATAAAAGAAACAATATTATAGGTTCTGATGTAATCGGTAAGGTAAAAATGTATTTCAGATAATATTTTTCTCATGGAGAAAAAAGACGGTCATCACGTTGTGAGCAGGAAAGATCGACAAAATAAACATAACAGAGGTTCTGATGCAAAATAAGAAGGTAAAAACGTATTTGAAATAATATTTTTTCCCCAACAACTGTTTCTATATTATAAAATTTATTTAAGGGGAGAAACACAAGTTTGGCATGAACGGAAGAATATCTTGTCACCTTGTTGATCATTTTTCAATGCAAAGCGTACTAAGATGGTAGAACTATGTGTGAGGCGCAAGGATTTGCTATGCTCGAGCAAAAAATTATTATGTTTACTGGAGAAGGATTGCAGGCAAGTGATATCCAACTAATATAGATAAAATAGAACTTTTCTCATTGCCAATTTATGGGGATAGAAGTACTCAACACTAATCGTATACCCTGCATAGAGGCGCAGAGAAAATTCAAGGTAGACAACAAGGAAAAAAAAGATGGAAGTCATATTAGAGATAAGATACATACGATCGAGCAGAACTGCAGAGAGATTACAATTTATAAAAAGTTAGAAATAGGAACTGCAGATCGAGGCTAATTGGTTTCTTAGAAACGAATTCGGCCTTAACAGTTAAGGTACCACAAAATCTATATATATAAGTACTAAAGTTCAAATTCAGCCCATGAATTTAAGAGCAGGCATTTATATGCAGAAATGTGGCGATTTGTATAATACCATGTTTGTCATCAATTCATCCGCATTTCTGTTCTAGCAGGCAAAAATTGTGGAGATTGGACATGTCTCTTTTAGATTTGCTAGACTAAAGGAATTATTATTTCAGACAATTAAAATTACCTGTTAGGATAAGCCACTAAAATTTGTGAGAGTTACACAAATGTCAATGCTGAAATTAAATACCTCGAGACCGTTGTGTATTTCCTTTTTACTGCAGGAAAGCGACATCAACTATGTCACTATAAATCTGAACTGGCCCAAAGCGTATTAGACCTATCAATATCCAGATATCAATACGGAAATAAATGAGTTCTCTGAATTCCATCATGTATTTCTGCTATCAAATGCATATTGGTGTTTTAGAAATAAAAAAGCGCGTACATTAAAGGTGTAACGGTGTAAGTACTTGGATCAAAAAAAAACGGTGTAAGTACTAACTAATATTGCATATAGCTGGACAGACCAAATGCTTATCGGAGCTGCAGAGATTTAAAAGCTAATACTTCACAGGAGAAAAAGAGTTGAAAAGTTCATTGCAAAGTGACGTTTTCAATTTTGTCTGCATGACCAACATTCATGGGCTAACTCACTGGTTCAAATTGGCTAAATCATGTATCATACGTACTATAACATGAAGCTAAATGTTTGCCAAGAATAGAATTTACCAGTCTAATTGTTGCAGATAGTGTGATCATTCGCTACGAATTAAATGTATCACATACAGTGGAAGCTTTATCACTATGAATAAATGTCACCGCTTCGAGCCTAAGAAATCAACACAACTTGTACAGATATTCCTCAGACCTATAAACCAGATCGATGGGCACATGGACGAAACGACGAATTAACTGAACTGTTAAAGTTATGTTAGCTACAATATTAAATACATGAAAAAAAACAAAATCTCAACATCAATTTATCAGTGTTCTATTGAAAATTTATGAGACTTGGAACTAACTACTGAACAAAAAGGTGCGAATAGTGCTTATACCTCCCAGTCTTCTTTAGGAATGATGGCACACAAGTTTAAAGGGAAGCAAAAGGAGGAAGCCAAGAACCAAGTAATGACGTATACGTCGGTTTGTGCAGAACACCACGAGTCGAATCCATGGCAGGTCGATGTTGTTAGGTGATGATACATGCAGTGTATATATGGTGGAGTTGTCTGCCATAATGTGGTTGCGCATCAATACCCCTCTTCCGGCGAGCTCCACAGGTGGAGGAGAATGAGTCACATGGAACTGGAGCGGTGGATTCGGCTGCAGGACAACGCTAAAAGGCATGTAAAAGACCACATCGCCACAATTGAAAACTCAAAATACAACAAGGTGGAGGTACCTACCGATGGAGATGGTGAAGAGAAGGACGTCTTCCGGCAGAGATGGCGAAGAGAAGGGCCGGCGCGCAACAGGATGGCGAGGCGAGCTCTGATACACGCGTCCATGCCTTGATTCGGGAGGGCGCCACCACTCCTCTCGTCCGCCCCCGCGGAGAGATGGGGAAGAAGCACGTTGTGGTGCGACCAGCAAGACGGCGACTCGAGCGGCTGAACGCGTCGGTGCCAGGGTGTCGCTTCTTCTGCCTGCTGCTATGCCTCCTTCCCTTGATCCGGTCAAAGAAATCCCCGCCAGTGCGCGCCCTCGTCCTGCAAGGGTCCTTCATGAAGGCGAGATAGGATGGCGAGGTCGAGCTCCAATATGGGCTCTCATGCCTTGATCCGGGAGGCCGCCCCGCTGCTCCCGTCCGCCCCAATGGCTCGGTGGAAACCCTAGCAGAAGGGGCATCCGGGAAGGAGGAGAAACATTATCCAGAGATAGGAGGGATAGGAGAGGAACGGACGACCACGCAGGCCCACTCTCCAGTGACCGGACGACCACGAGGCCCACATGTCAGCGTCAGAAAAACGGCAGATGCATGAGAATCCTCCGTTGGCTCCCGGCTTAAAGCCATAGTTAATATGTTCTCGATTTACACAACCACCCTTTGCCATTTGACCGAGAGAGGGAAGAACCGAATTAGTACTAAGCAGATCATAAAATGGCCAGTAGTGGTAGGAATCAATTGGGTCCCCAGCAGACGATGTGATACGCCTTGTGCAGCTTCTCCTCCTCGGACCGCCTGGGCCGCGCAGCCCTGCCGCCGGCGCAAGCCGCGGAAGAGGAAGCCGCCCTGCTGTTCGCGGCCTGGGAGGAGAGGGAAGCCTGGGCGGCGCGGCGGCTGGTGACCTCCGCGCGCTGGTACAGGGAGCGGAGCGCGTAGTCCCAGCGGCACAGCCCCGCCTGGTCCTTGAGCGCCTCCACCGCCGCCATGCTCGCGGCCACCACCAGCGACGACGCCTTCCTGCTCACCGACGAGCTCATGTTTGTCCTGTGTACTCCCGATTGATCCTTCTCACGCACGCTGGCACCGTGTGGGGGAGGGGGCTCTGAAGCGTTCTTCTTGTTTGGTGGTTGCTGGAAAGACGGTGAGGGGCGATGGAGGTGTTTATACGCGGGCAGGCGAGCGGGCATCGAGGATTGGAGGGGAAACCTTGGGGCGAGGCTGCTGGTTTCGGACGAGTAGACCACCCAAAAACCAAGGTTGGTTCGCTTTGTTGTTCACTGGACCGAGTGAGAGCGAGCTGTGATGTTGATGGACGGGCCGGACTGGTGTCGGCAAGGTTCACAAGCAATGAACCGCACGGAAGATATAGTACTACTACCTGGAACCAACCTACCATTCTACCTGGCCGCCATCCCTCGATCCCGAGCGAGCGCGTGGTTTCGCTGGTGCTGTGGGCAGATAAGATTTCGAGGGACGAGAGGAGTATTTGTTCAGTCATTGACACGGTTCCGTAAACCCCAAAAAATAAAAATAATAATTAAACAAGTCACGGCCTTGGGTCAGTTGGGTTCGCGAGCGCCTGCCGTCCAGGCTCCACCGACGCGCGGCGACGAAACAAGTCACGGTCTGCACCCATCGGTTTCCGTGCTTCCCGTTTCGCCGTTCCGTGGGTTGGCGCTGCCTGGTCCTAGTGCCGTCGTTTCCCCGCCGGCCAAAACCGTGGACGCAGGACGTCACCGGACGGACGGATCGTGCACGTTCCAAACACGTCGCCGCATCGTTCGGCCCAACAGCACAACTCCGTGCTCTATAAATCACTACTCCTCACAAAATAGAAGCAGTCCACTCCACATGTCCACCACCGCTGAGATACGTGACGCATTTCGTCCAACGGTGGCATCAGGTTAGGTGGGTATCAGCAGCAGCTATACACCATGTGCGACGGCCGGGACTGCAGGCGCGAGACCGCCGTCCGGGCGTCGCTGCGCGGCACCAAGCTGTTCGATCGGCAGCCCGCGGCGACCGTGGGCGGCGGGCTTCATGGCGGAACAACGACGGGCGACAAACAGCGCGCCGAGGCCGACGAGACGCGGGCGAGGCTGGTGAGCACGTGGAAGGCGGAGCGGGAGCGGGCGGCGGGAGCTGAGGCGGAGAAGGCCGAGATCGCCAGGACGGAGAAGCTCCTGCACCTGCTCCTTTGGGGGCCAAACTGAGCCGGCGGCATGGCACGCCTTGCAGCAAGCATCGTCAAACGGCGGTACCGTGCGCGCGGAGTCGATCGTACGTGTCGTCGGTTGACGCAACCTGGCGCCGGCTGCTTGAGGCCAGTGTTTGTGAATTGTATATATCGTGGCTGCTCTGACGCAAATCACTGTTAGACATACTCCCCTCCGATCCATATTAATAGGTCCTGAAGTGGATGTATCTAGCAATAAAACATGTCTAAATACATCCACTTCAGCATCTATTAATATGGATCGGAGGGAGTACTATATGATGTACCATTGCCGACAGCAGACGGGAGACGATGTTTGTCGACGAGGTTTAGCCAACGAATTCACATGACTACAAGCGCCACTTCTCATCACGTAGTAAAACAAAATAGTCCCTCCGATCCCAAAAAACCGCCGCAAGCTGTACTAGTAGTAGGAATTGTACATACCAAGGTGTTTCCTCCATGGAAAAAATGAGGTCAGCCGAATCGAAGCCCTGAAATCGAAATCTCTGTCGTTTGTACGCTCAACTTTTGAAACCCGGTCTAAATGAAACCTTCGACGTGTTTGTCGCACCAGGAAGGTGACAATCCCGACCGGGATTCTCACTGACATGTGGACCCCACATGTAAGAATGTTCTTTCTCAATCTGTCGGATGCAAACAGAAGCAGGTGCGGGGATCACACCGGCGCCCGACATGGCCAAAATCGCTACCGATGGAGAAATCTAGCGCCCCTAACCGCTCGTCGTCGGGTCGCTTCGTCGCAGTGCCGCCCCTGTTGCCTGCTAGTTGCCAGATGTGGGGAGATGGGTCCATGGACTCATTCCGCGCCGGAGGAGAGAGATCTTGTATGTACCGCTGCGCTCGATGTATCCGCATGTGCGGCTGCGCGAGAAAGTGAGAGAGAGGAGAGAGATTTTCTTTTTTCCGCGTCGATGCGTCCGTGCGTGATGATTTCCAGCTGGCATACAGACCCAAGACCCGTAAGAGCAACTCCAGTAGGCGCTCCATCCCGCGCGAATACGCGACGCTCTAGCAGACGCGTGATACGGGCACGCGCGATAAAAAAAGAGCGCGCTGAAAAGCAGTTTTCAGAGATTCCTCTCGTGCCCGCGCAGAGACGGGAGCGGATTATTGGCCGGAAATTTCCGGCCCCGAATTATTCAAAAATCCGCTCCCCGGATTATTCAAATATCCGGCCTGGTCCTTAGCAGTTTTTCGGCGCGGTGTTGTTGCCCGCGCACAGAGATGGGGGCGGAATATTGGGCGGAATTTTCCGGCCCCGGAATATTCAAATTTACGCCCCCCGGACATTTCAAATATCCGGCCTTGCTGGGCCGGAAATTTCCCGTGCTAACCCCGGAATATTCCGGCCCTGGCACACTGCAACGGTCAGAAATTGGAGGAGCCTGTAAATAGATGTCTTCTTTCTCTAGATAGTTAGTTCGTCCATTCCTATCTCTCCTCCATTGTTGAAGAGCTCAAAACGCCCCGATCTCTCTGCTCCTCAACCAAACTCGATGCCCTTCAAGGATCTCATGGAGGAGGACTAGATCTACCTTTCTACCAAGCCAAAAATTATACTCCCACACCATACCTCTTGTGATCTTGTAATCTATGGGTTGCTTTGTCATCCAAGGGAAACCCTAGTGCTTGTAGCTTCCACCTTGTAGCAAGAAGTTTCGGATTGTTGAGAGCCTCCATCTCACTTGTGGAGTAGCCTCAACCACTTGTAAAGGTTTAGTCAACGCCTTCAAGTCGACCTCATAGTGGAAACGAGAATCTCCCTCACCGGAGAAGCTCAAGGAGAACAAGGTATGCACATATGTGCTATTGAGGAGTGCCTAGGTGGCTCCCCACCTCTCCAACGTAGACGTACTTATTTTAAGAAGGAACTACGGGAAACATATCCTTGTCTCCGAGTTTTTCACTTGTGGTCATCTTGTGCCTTGTATTTACTTCCGTTACTACTCGTTATTTCTCACATAGGGTGTCTACTTAGTTGCACATCTAGATAACCAAGTTATTAACTTTCCAAAGCCCCCATTAAAATTGAAAAAGGATTATAATTTGTAGGTCACCTATTCACCCCCCCCCCTCTAGTTGACCTTTGTGTACTTTCAATTGGTATCAGAGCCTCGACTCTTTTATCGGGCTTAACCGCCTAAGAGTATCATGGTGAACGGAGATGATCCCGAATCTTCTAAGGAGGAGCTCTCCAAAATGGCCGACACTATAGCTAACCTAGAGACAACGGTTTGTACTATCCAAACCCAATTGTCCAAGGTTAACTCTAGTGTAGGCTCGGAGGTTTCCTCCGTCAAGAAGATGTTGGAGAACACGATGGGTAAACCTAAGGGGCCATCGAACTCTCCCCACGTCTCCGATGAGGATAGTTCGGAAGAGGAAACGGTTCCGGACGATTCCCAAATCGAGGAAAACATTGCCAAAGCTAAGGCTAAAGCCGCACAAACGGCTAATGGTTCCGGGGTCCACACACAAGTTCCACCTCATCAAAATTATGACTCCATTCACCCAATTGCTTCCATGCCACACATTCTTAATGTTGGACTTCCTCCCATACTTAACACTAATGAATTCTCTTCTTGGAAGTTTGAAATGGAGTCACATATTTCTGGATCGTGCACCGAATTGTGGAGGAGTGTGATTCATGGGTTTCATCCGCATGACCCAAGCAACTTGACTCCAAGGGAGGATGTGGAATCTCAACTCAACAAGATTGCTCTCGTTATCATCCAGAAGGCTCTCCCAAGGGAGCATCTCACTCACATTCGTGGTTGCAAGACCGCCAAGGAGGCTTGGGACAAGCTTGACACCTTGTTTCAAGGAAATGCTAGCATCCAATCTTCCAAGTATGATGTGGCCATTGACAACTCCGAGAACTTCGTTATGCAAGAGGATGAGACTCCAAAAGAGCTATATAGAAGAGTTGTCACTCTTGTCAATCAATTGAGAGACTTTGGAAAGGAAGAGATCTCCGATGAGTGGATAAAAAGGAAATTTGTCAAAGCCATTACACCATTTGAGAAGAATCTCTGCACTAGCATCCGGACAAGAGCGGACTATAATACTCTCAACTCCATTGGTGTGCTTAGCGAGTTCATCGACATCTCTCTATCACACAAAAGTGTGGATGATGCTCTAGCACGCTCTAGAGGAATGGGAAAGTCACCCAACCTCGCTTTGTAGTCAAAAGCAATGGCTCGAGTTCAAGAAAGTGAAGAAGAGGATGATGGTGAGGAAGACTATGGAGACACCTACACGGGAGCTCACAAGTGCATCGCTCTCGCTATGCATGGATATTGGAAGAGATGGGAAGCTCACAAGGCCGGCTCTCCAAGACCTCCACGAAACAAGAACTACAAGAAGAAGGGGGAGCGTCCAAGGACATGCTACAACTGTGGTAGCGCAAACCATTTCGTGAAAGAGTGCCCCTTTGAGCCAAGAGAAGAAAATGAAGGCAAGCTTGTTCGCAAAAACAAGGCCAAGGCTCCACAAAACAAGAACTTCGCTAGAAGAGTGCCAAGGGCCCTCTACGTTCAAGAAGGGGTGGTTCTAGAAACCTATGTCTCCGGAGATGAAGGAGAAGATGAAGTGGTAGGAGTGGCCCATGTCGCCGTTGCCAACGCGTCATCTCCATCGATCTCTCTATTCGAATCACCCAATGAGATTGTGGCTACCCGACCTACATGTCTTATGGCAAAAGCCACTTCGGTATGCTCTCCTAACTCTAAGACCATTATCACTAACCCTCCTTCATTATTGGATTGTGTTGAGAATGTTTGTGAGGAGGATAGTGAGGCCAAAGAGTTAGGCATTTGGCTAGCTAGCCTCAAAGGTGAGACTAAGGAGAAAGTGAATGCCCTCTTACGGCAACTTGATGAGGCTAACTCTCTTGTAGATGAAAAGGAGGAGATTATCATGACCTTAGAAATTCATGGAGGTCACACTTGCAATGACAAAGAGCTTGAAATGGCTCTTAAGAATGTTCCATTCGTGCTTCTCTTGAGGAGAAGTTATCTAGTCTTGAAGAAAACTTTGCCATGAGTGTCTCTAAGCTTAGAAAAGATAATGAACAATCTCTTACTCTCATTAAAACACTTGAACATGAAGAGTTGAAGCTAGGAATTGTTCACGAGGAATTAGTTACTAGTCATGAAAAACTAAAGAAGGAGTTCATGTCTCTTCAAGAAATTCATGACAAGCTAACCAAGTCTCGTGACAATCTCCTATCTCAACAATCAAACAAGCAAGCTATGTCATCCTCATCTACTTGCATGAATACATTGCCTATCATCTCTTATAGTGCAACTAATCTTGTAGGAAGTGAGAAGAATCTCAATGATGTGGCCCCTCAACACGTCAAGAATGGAAAGGAGGGACTTGGCTATGTAGCCAAGTCAAAGAAGAAGTACAAGAAGAAAGTCACCTCTTCCTCACAAGAAGTAAGATTTGTGAAAGTGGGAGAGGTGACCAAGGAAAAGGAGACCAACACCATTGTGGGTGGTGACACCTCTAGGGGAAGCACCACTCATAATGACTTTGCCGGAAAATACAACCCATCTTATGTTCTTATGAAATCTAGAGATGGTCATGTGTATGCTAAATATGTTGGTACTTCTTATGGTGATGATTATCATTGGAGTATTTGGGTTCCAAAGACCCTTGTTGCTAACAAAAGAGGACCCATTCAACGATGGGTACCTAAATCAAGACACTAATCTTTTGTAGGGAAGTGCTTCCGGTTCGAGCAAATGGACGGTGGATAGTGGTGCATACCAACATATGACCGGAAGCAATGACGCAATGAGTGATCTTAAACCTCCATTACCTCATCTCAATTGCGTTACTATTGGTGATAACTCCGAACTAAAGGTATTGGGACGAGGCAAGGTGGCCATCTCAAATGACTTGTCAATTGAGAATGTTGTCGAGGCCCTTGGCTATAATCTCATCTCGGTCCTTCAACTTGCTAAAAGTGGTTTTACCTCGTTCTTTAATAAAGAGAATGTGATTGTCACTTTGGAGACGACTCTTAAAGTAGCCTTTGTTGGGCATGTCGAGAATGATATGCATGTAGTGGACTTCTCTAAAGAAGACACGTGTGCCGCGACATGCGTAATGGCTAAAGTTGATGTGGGTTGGCTATGGCATCGCCGGTTAGCCCACACCAATATGAGGACGTTGCATGACCTTCAAAGTGGCAATCATGTTCTAGGACTAACTAATTCTAAGTTTGCCAAAGATTGTGTGTGTAGCTCTTGCGTTCTTGGAAAGCAACATGGAGAAGCTCACCCCACCAAGACCAACATCACCACCTCAAGAATCCTCGAGCTCATTCACTTGGACCTATTTGGTCCCCTATCATATGATAGTCTTCGAGGCAAAAAGTATTGCTTGGTGATTGTGGATGACTATTCTAGATATTGTTGGGTGTACTTCTTCAAGAGGAAGAGTGAGACTCAAAAGCGGGTCATCGAGTTCATCACTTTGGTGGAACGCCAACATAATACGAGCATCATGGCTATCGAAGTGACAATGGCTCCGAGTTCAAGAACTACACAGTGGAGGGATTTCTTAGCGAGGAAGGAATTGCTCATCAATATTCCACTCCCTACACCCCTCAACAAAATGGTGTGGCGGAGATGATGAGGGCACTTTAGTGGATGAGGCGGAGACTCGCCGTCGTAAGAGGGATGCTGAGAAGGAGTATGAGCGTCAACGTGATGCATCCAGGGCAGCTCGCAAGGCCAATAAGCAGCAGGGGAAGACTGCTCTCAACTTGGCCACCATGTCTATCTCTGAGTTCAAGGCATGGCGGGCCAAGGCCTGGTACACTGAGGGTCCTCAAGACCCAACCATTGACTCTTGCTTCTGGCACGTTGAGCAAGAGACTCTCTTCAAGGAAGTGTACACTGTGATGAGCAAGCCAGTTTGCCCCATTAAGTTCATCAATTCTGCACACATGGCTGCCAATCCCGCGTACTTCAACAACTCTATCCAGCTAGCTGAACTTCTGGGTCTGCGTCCCCTCATGGAGACCTCATGCTCCTACAACATCACTTTCATCCAGCAGTTCTTCTCCACTCTGGTCTTCGATGAGTTTGAGGATATTGGGATGTCCCGGATGTCTGGTCCCTACCTGCTCACCGCCAACTTCCATGACTTTGCTGCCGAGCTGGGATACCCCTTTGCTGGTCTCAACACTCCTCAGGGTTCTCACATGCACATTCACGGGGTGGAGTATGAGAAGAACATGCTTACTGAGCTGTATGGCTCTACTGGTGTTGTGGGCTCTGCGAATGGTCTCTTCCCCATTTATGACATCCTGCTGCGCATGTTCAGAGCGACTATTGCCCCGAGCGCGGGCAATAATGATGAGATTCGTGGTGGCTTGGTTAATCTCATGTACCATGCCTATCACACCTTCACTGAGGGCGACATGACTGATACGGAGCATCACAAGATTGATGTGATGGATTTCATCTTCAACGAGATCCACTTTGCTCTCTTCAACCGCAAGGTGCCCCCATATGCTCCATACATCATGAAGCTCATCAAGTCTCGCTACCCCGCTGAACTCCGCGCTGATTTGGAGTTAGACTGTGATGACCACACGGATGTCAAGTTGTACAAGAAGGCTGCCCACGTTCAGCAGGCTGCTCATGATGTTGGCGCCACGGGTCAGGGTCACCGTGATCCTCGCATGCATCCACCTCCTCCAGGCACTAAGAAGCGCTCATGGCTCGCTCATGCCATTGAGAAGGGGATGTGCATGAATTTGTGCATCCACATGGAGAACTACAATGCTTATGTTGAGCGCCGCAACATCCAGGAAGAATCAGCGCACCATCATGACTGCCCTCAATATTCCCAATGTGCCAGCTCCTCTTCCTCACAGGATTCCATACAAGAACTGGAACAACCACGACGTCGACTGGGATCTGGGAGTGGATGATGAGGAGGATATTGCGTCTGCTAGCGAGGAGGAAGAAGAAGATACCCAGGCCTAGAGTTTGCTCCATGGGACGTCCTGTTCTCTTTTCTCTTTTTGGTATCCTGATGCCAAAGGGGGAGAAGATCTAGTGATCCGGGGATTTGCTAGGGTGGGTTTCGTTCTTTATCGTTTGGTGCGTCTTTTCGAACTTCGTCTCATCGTGCTCGTTATTCCTGGATTTGGTTGTGTGAACTATTATTATTAGGAGGCATGTCTCCTATATATGCTATCCGTGATGTTTTACTTTCTATCATATCGTTAGTTTATCCCTATGCAAATACCCGTGTTGTCATCACTCACCAAAAAGGGGGAGATTGAAAGCTCATGATCCCTCTAATGATTTTGGTGATGATAACAACGCGGGTATCATCTCTCTAACAATATTGTTTAAGTGTATGCAGCTGGCCTCTCAGATGATTATTGATAAATGTACTCAAAAAGTTCAAAGAGAGTTCTGAAAATTATCTCTACTGCTACCGGAAATTTCAGCTACTACCCCGGAATTTCCGGTATGTATGGGGCGGAATATCCGGCCCCTGCACCGGAATATTCCGGCCCCTCTGGCCACTTCAAAACGACTAAGTTCTTCTCCTACTACCCGCGCACAGAAGGTGGGGCGGATATTTGACCGGAATATTCCGGGGCAAATTTCCGGCCCCTGGTCCTTAGCAGTTTTCAGAGATTCCTCTCGTGCCCGCGCGCAGAGATGGGGCGGATTATTGGCCGGAAATTTCCGGCCCCGGATTATTCAAAAATCTGCCCCCCGGATTATTCAAATATTCGGTCTGGTCCTTAGCAGTTTTTCGGCGCGGTGTTGCTGCCTGCACAGAGATGGGGGTGGAATATTGGGCGGAATTTTCCGGCCCCGGAATATTCAAATTTCCGCCCCCCGGACATTTCAAATATCCGGTCTTGCTGGGCCGGAAATTTCCGGTGCTAACCCCGGAATATTTTGGCCCTGGCACACTGCAATGGTCAGAAATTGGAGGAGGCTATAAATAGTTGTCTTGTTCCTCTAGATAGTTAGTTCGTCCATTCCTCTCTCTCCTCCATTGTTGAAGAGCTCAAAACGCCCCGATCTCCCTCCTCCTCCAACCAAACTTGGTGCCCTTCAAGGATCTCATGGAGGAGGACTAGATCTACCTATCTACCAAGCCAAAAATTGTACTCCCACACCATACCTCTTGGGATCTTGTAATCTCTTGGTTGCTTTGTCATCCAAGGGAAACCCTAGTGGTTGTAGCTTCCACCTTGTAGCAAGAAGTTTCGGATTGTTGAGAGCCTCCATCTCACTTGTGGAGTAGCCTCAACCACTTGTAAAGGTTTGGTCAACGCCTTCAAGTCGACCTCATAGTGGAAACGAGAATCTCCCTCCCGGAGAAGCTCAAGGATAACAAAGTCTGCACATCCGTGCTATTGAGGAGTGCCTAGGTGGCTCCCCACCTCTTCAAAGTAGACGCCCTTCTTTTAAGGAGAAACTAGGGGAAACATATCCTTGTCTCCGTGTTTTTCACTTGTGGTTATCTTGTGCCTTGCATTTACTTCCGTTGCTACTCGTTATTTGTCACATAGGGAGTCTACTTAGTTGCACATCTAGATAACCAAGTTATTAACTTTCCAAAGCCCCCACTAAAACTGAAAAAGGATTAAAATTTGTAGGTCACCTATTCACCCCCCCTCTATTTGACCTTTGTGTACTTTCAGCGTCGCTGTATTAGTCGCATCGCGCCTCTAGAGTTGCTCTAAGCTGCAGGCAGGGGCCAAAATGCTCCAATCTTAAGCAAACTACTAACTACTAATTAATTTTTTTTATTTTGGGCTGGCCGCCCCCTAGCTGCTACACTTGAACATGAGATTGGATACAAAGACAGGTGAGTACATGAGGTAGAAGATGGATATGACATGTGGGCCATGTTAGTCAGTGAGAGAAGTAAATTATTTAATTTAACAAAAAAATCTAGTCGTGGAAAACTGGTTCACGGTTCAAAATAGACCGGAATTCAAAAGTTTAGGGTGCAAACGACAGGGATTTCGATTTCAGTGTTTGGTTCGTCTGAACTCTACAAGTTAAAGGTTTAAAATAGACTTTTTCCTTCCTCCAGGCACTTTTATCAAATCGGAGGGAATAGTACAATCAACAACAAGCTCCTACAATTATCATATGGGCTACCATCCAGGTCTCTCGCCGGTGTTGCACGTAGACGTGATGTGTCTCACGATGAAGTGGCAAATCTAGGACTGATAGCAAGTGATGTCAAAATTCAAAAGAAACTACATCCATGTCAAAAATTAGGATTTGCAGGGGGTCCGGTATGGTGTGTATTCATTGTGGGGGGCTTCACTCTTCACGCTTTTTTATGTCGCTTGACCACATAGTCTATGTGTAGCTCCGCAAGGAGAGGAGACTCAAAGGAGACCGAGCCTTACGGGAGATGATATGACTCTCCATGAAGATATGCGAACAAGGAAGTCTGTGTTCTAGTGGAACTCTCATTCAAACCATTGTAAGGACCTACGAGTCACCACCTATATAAGGAACTCGAGGGACCAAGGAGAAGGCCTAACGTGTATTTAGACCTCGAGACAGAACTCGCTGGAGGGCATATTGTAATCGAGAGTATAATAAAGAGAGAGTAAGACAGGAGTAGGTATTTATCTCACATCGAGGGGCCAAACTTGGGTACACCATGTTTACTCGCCCAATATCGATCTCGCCGACTCCCAAAGTCATCCAAGTCCGACGAACTCACAAGTAATCCTGCAATGACTATTTCCGTGACTACCCCACGACATAGGACGTCGATGAGAAGAGGTCGGGTGACACAACCGAGTTTTTACACCATCGGTGAAGAAGAAGGTAAGATTCAACCGATTCCAGATGTTTTAGGCTTACCAAATGTAGGGAACTACTGTTGAAGGTCCTCCGATATGCATACGTTCACGATTCCAGATCACACTAGTCGTGAACAACATACCAAGTTAGCATACAGATACATCATCCATTACACAATTACAGAAAGGTCTTACAAAAGAGAAATGGTCACATGACCAAGTCTAACACAACTGCCACGCAGAGCAAACACTCACACACACAACGGAAGGCAAATAACACACAACATAGTAGAGCCCAAGACACGCCTTAAACTACAAGTTGCTGACCGGGAGACGATCCTATTTTGCAGGGCCATCAGTGCAGTACTCCTCCTCGTAGATCTCTTCCTGAGTCTCCTCCTCGAAGTCTGGCAAGTAGATACCAGGGTCGAAACCAATATGAGTACATTTGAATGTACTCTGCAAGATATCCTTCATGAAGCTTATAGAATGCATGTATGTTTATATGATGGAGTGGGTAGGCTATACATAGGGTTCACTACCCATGATGAATGAAAGATACATCATAGTTGATTTTGAAAATCTCTATATCTTTGTTGAAGAAGATACTTCAAAGAAAATAATACACTGTCTCCTGTAGATATTGCATGTACAAGAGGTTTTGTAAAACTTTGTTCAGAAAGGAAAGTTTTTCTTTGCAAAATTTTTTGTAAAACAACTTCCAGTTTTGCAAGAGAAAGAAAACTGTACACCTTGTGCTACCTAAATATTTAAGCAAAAAGTGATGGTACTTATGTTTATACGCGTTGTGCTACACAAAATTGATAGCATTGCATCAGCACCAGTAACAAAAAAAAAATGGTATATATACATCTAATAAAAACATTTTACAAATGAGTTCGAGCACAAAAGTATTCGGCTTAAAATTTAAATTTAGACAGTCAAACTGCATTTATGCACAAGAAAACGGATCTACTCCCACAAAAAGTATCCTTTCTCCAAATAAAAATACTAGCCTTTTCGTCATGTCATCATCTCGACGGGTGGAGCTGAAAAGGAGAGGGAGCGTGAGTTTGGTGGACGCAACGTCTACTACTGACTGGTTCGTTCCGCTCCTCCCGAGCCCCAACGGTCGGATCCGACCTGCCTCTTAAACCCTCTCCTCCTCTCCCCACTCCGCGGCTCCGCGTACCGCATCCTCCCCCACAAATTCCATTTCGAAAAACGAAACGAGAAATCCCCACAAACAAACCGATCCATCAAATCGCGCCTCCATTCACGCAGGGGAATCCGCTCGCCTTCACCACCGATCCATCCATCCAGGTACCCGTCGATCTGCTCCGCCTCCCTCCCCAATTTCGATCTGTTCATCCTTGGCATCTAATCTCTCCGATTCTGCCGTTGCAGAAGCACGAGGCGAAGCGGGGTCTCTCCGACGGCGGCGGCGGCGATGATGGAGGAGGACCCGCTGATCGCGCTGGTGCACGTCTGGAACAACGCCGCCTTCGACTCCTCCTCCTCCTCCTCCGCCTCCGCCTGGCACGCGCACGGCACCCCCGTGCGCACCAGGCCCGACAAGGAGAACCGCCGCCCCGAGCGCGAGGACGTCGACGCCGAGATCGAGCACATCGAGGCCGAGATCCTGCGCCTCTCCTCCCGCCTCCACCACCTCCGCACCTCCAGGGGGTTCGACACCCAGCGGGATCCCCTCCCCGCGGCGGCGAAGGCTCAGCCGCGGCCGCGTCCGAGCCTCGGGCCCCTCGATGTCGTCCCCGCCGCCGCGAACCCTAACCTGCTCGTCCCCGACAACCAGCCGCCGCCGCCCGCGGCACAGAGGATCAAGCCCATCACGAAGCAGCCGGTTCCGGTGACGCGGGGCAGGGGCCGGCTCAGCCTCGGCCCCCTCGACATCGCCGCCGCAAACCCTACTACCAAACTCCCCGCGGCACGGCAGCTGCAGCAGCAGGGGGCCGTCCCCGCCAGCCGCATCCCGAAGCCGATCAGGGAGCCCCCCGTGCAGCGCCGCAGGGGCGTCAGCCTCGGGCCAATGGAGATCCAGCACGGCATCAGCGGCAAGCCGGCGGCAACGGCGGGCGTGGCACGGCTCAAGCCGTTCTCCAACAAGCTGAACGCCATCCGAGAAGAGGGCCAGTCTTCCAGGCAGTCCGCGGTCCCCACCAAGCTGTGGCCGTCGAGCAATGCGAAGCAGCCACTGGACAGCAAGCAGGGCGTACCAGCAGCAAGCAGAGCCAAGGCGAGGAGCTCCAGCATGAGCCCCAGGTCGAGGAGGCAGTCCATTGCCAGGGCTACCAACACCAGGGGAGGCATTGCTGCATTTGGGGCCAACAAGGTGTTCGACGAGCACACGCCCAAAGCTGCCACCAATCCCATCAGCAATGCGTCCACCTGCAGGAGGCCGTCGGGGAGCTCCAAGGTCAGGGTCGTCCCAAGCCGCTACAGCCTCATGCCCGGCGCGTCTCTGGGTGCTGGAACACAAGAGAGGCGCAGCAAGGACTCTCTCCCAGGGTCGGTACCGCCGGCGGTGAGTGCCGGCCAGAGAGAGGAAGCCAGAGCAATGCCTACTGAGCCTTTGGATGATGAGTCTCCTGAAACACTTGACAAGGTTGCTGAATTGCTCCCAAGGATCAGGACCATGCCGCCTCCCGACGAGACACCTCGCGACTCAGGGTGCGCAAAGCGGGCTGCTGATCTGGTCGGGAAGCGATCCTTCTTCACGGCTGCAGCGGGCGACGGCAACTGCAGTACCATTTTGTCCTATCAGGACAGAATCCTCGAAGCCGAAGAACCAGAGGAGGAGGCAGCAGCGGCAGAAGAAGCTCTGAGCAATGATGAGCAGTAGTATGGTTTTGATCCATCCCTTCCTTCATGGTTGTTTACTTCAGAGTGCCTGCTTAACTTGAGCATCTGGGTGAGGCTTTTTGCAGGGTGTTACAACCGTGTTAGTACATTCATATCTCATGCTTTGTGTTTGCCATTTCTTTTTGTTAAGTCCCTGCTAGAGTGTGAAGACCTTTATATGGGTGCGCTTGTTTTGAGTTGTGCTGTAGTAAGTGTGCTCTGTTTTGAGCAAGTGGTGTCATGGTGTGCTGCTGAAACCTTTTTGTTTTGAAATGCAAGAGGATGATATTCGGCTCGAAAGATTGCTGAAAATGTTGTCATCTGTAGTATATGCAAGTAGCCGAAAATGTTTGGAAATGCATCTCTTATTCAATAATTGTTCATACAAATCCCTCTTCAGGAGGCACGTGCTCTGGTTGTATTGCATTTCATGCATAGGCATAGCTGATAACATGAATAATAACAGCAGTTATAAAAATGGAGGTTCTTCGGTAGCACAAGCGCTCTCATTAACATCAACCAAGAGATTGACTACGCTTGAACCCAAATTGGCATTTTCTGTGGTAGAAACTATAGTCTCAGTACTAGAGCATAGTGCTGCTGCAGTTCATGCACAGGCAGAGCTGATATTGATAACACAAGTAACGACAGCAGTTATAAAAATGGAGGTTGTTCCGAACCACAAGTGTTCCCATTAACCACAACCAAGAGATGGACTGACTGCTTGAATCCAAAATTCGGAGCAAATCATTAGCTCCAGGCCATGGCGTGCTTAATATGTTTGAGACACGTGAACATCCATTCACCACTTTGGCTGTAGGGAAAATGGCTCGAGTGTGCAAGCTAAGCTGGTTAATCTTCTGATCCATACAAACAAACACCCATTTCTGGAGATTCACGTGCTCATCTTGAAGTATCACGGGATGCTAAAATGTCGAGGGAAAAGATAAAGAAAGAATCTATAGACGAGTAGGACAACATGTTCTTGTCTTTGATAATTAATCACAACATGTCGTTGGGTTGTTCTATGGCGTTATTATGCTGTGACGAAGTAAACAGTAATGGGTTAATCTTGTTTGGCTGCTTGCTAATTCCCACTTGCTCCTGCTAGTCTTTGACAAACTGGTGAGATGCCTCAAGGCTGTCTGTTTTTGGATATATTAGCCAGTATGTAAGTACAAGAGATTTACGGGACTTGTCAGAGTTGACGGTTCAGCGTAGATGATATCTGACAGGAGTGTTGCCCTTTACCGAGATTTACAGGAAATTAAAATGATCGTAGATGCAACTGTTTGACAATTTCCTTGTCTATGGATTATGGTCATGTTTTTATGTGGTGTATTTGAGGAAGATACGATGAGCTTAGCAAAAAAAGAAACATAGGAGCAGATAGTTTTCGGGGGTTGATCATCACAGGAAACTGATGATAGAACTTGAATTTTCACTGAAATGCAATGTGCTTGTATTCTTGGTTGCGTGAACAGCAGGAAACTAAAATAACCACAGATGGAAAATACTGAATTGCCCTCTGATACCAGCATTCCTGGTTCATGAATCTTGATAACAGGGATCAACTGTTTGACAAACTTCCTGGTCTATGAATTATGTTCATATTTTGACGTGGTTGTTGTATTTGAGGAAAATACACCGCACAGCCCTGTATACAAAATTAATAATGTAGAACATAGTTCCCAAGGGTTGATCACCACACAGGACTGAAGACAAAACCTGAATTTCACTGAAGTCACAATATACAACACAAAGGAATCACAATGATGCATACAGATATATGACAATAAAGGGAGGAACTATAGACAGTAGTAAATCAAATATAGCACTAAAGCTAAATCAAAGGGGGTGTTTAGTAAAGCCATCTGGGGAAGGTCAGAGAAATAACTTAGGGACTCCATATCTTGCTGAACATCGACTGCAATCTGCTATTGGCTATCTTCTTAACGACCTTCTTCGCATCGTAGTCCCCGGCTTCGGCGAGGTCTTTCAGGGTACTGAAATGCTCCGACGACACGATCTTCTTCCTCCCGGTGTTGGTCTCTGCCAAGGACATGATGGCAGACAGGATCAGGCCCTTCGCCATCAGCTTGCCCTCGGAAGGATCCAGCAGCTGCAGGAGGCTGTCCAGGTTGTCGCCGTCTTGGATGAAGATGACACGGTTCTGATGATGCAACAGCAAGCTGGAGAGCACCTGCGCCGCCATCTCGCGCACCCGGAAGGATTTGGCGCCGAGCAAGCCTGCCAGGGCACCGAAGTACCCTGCTCTGCCCATCATCCTGCTGTACTCTTCGGAAACCTCGGACAGATGCCTCAGGATCTTGAGCGTGCACTCGAGGACGACGTAGTCGCCGTTGTTGAGGTAGAAGAGGAGCCATCCCAGAACGTCCGAGCTGGTGAGATCGTCAATGGAGCTGGCAGAGGAGAAGCAGAAGAACCAGATGGCCGCGAGGGCGACCTCCCTGGCCTTGTAAGAGTAAGGCAGGTCAGGGTATATCAGCTGCAGGAGCGACTGGATCACCCCCATGCCGATTGCTTCCTCCCGGACGTCGGCGTCGTCGAGGGCCATGGAGTGGAGCAGCTCGACGGCGCCGAGCTTCCGGACCTCCTCCATCTTCTGGGAGAGCTTCACCAGCTCGGTGACCACCCCTTGCTCCACCATGAACATCTTCACCTCCTCCACCCTGCTCAGGTTCCTGAGCACCGCGAAGGACGAGCCGAGCAGCCTGCCGCTGCTGCCGGCGTCGGCGACGGCGCGCAGCAGCGTGGTGACGCCGCCGTGCGCGCAGACCGCCCACACGTTGTCGGAGTTCTCCGTCAGCTCACGCAGCGCCTGCGCCGCGCTCTCCCTGGCGAGCGCGGTGGCGCGGGCTTCCGCGTTCTCCAGCAGCTGCACGAGCGGGGCGATCACGCCGGCCTTGACGAGCATTCCCCTGTAGGAGTCCGAGCTCGCGACGACGGCAACGGCGCCGGCGGCCTCCTCCTGGATGCGCGGGTCTCTCGACTCGAGGAAGCCGGCGAGCATGGCGACGCCGTCGTCGATGTCGAGGGCGACGACGCGCACGCAGGCCTCGTCCTCCGCCATGAGCTCGGCGATGGTGGCCAGCGCCTGGGCCCTCTGGACGGGCCCGCCGATCCTGATCCTGGAGAAGAGGTCCTTGAGGAAGAACCTCTTCTCGCCGACGCTGGCGTCCGCGCCGGGCCTCACCGCGACGATGGCCTGCGAGGGTGGCGCCGGCGCGCCGGATGAGGATGCCATCTCCTTGAGCTGCCTGACGTGCGCCTCCAGCCTGGAGCTGAGGCTGTCCATGTCGCTCCTCAGACGCAGCCTCCCGCCCTTGTACGTGCCGTCGCTGCACTGTGACGCAACGGCGAGGATGCTCCTCACGGTGGCAGAGGACGAGTGAAGAAACTGAACCAGCACATGATGCTCTTCGTCTTCCTCCTTCTCGCCATTTCCGACACAGTTGCCCAGCAACTTCAGGCCGGAGCAGAGCTGGTGGAGCCTGTCCTTGACGGCGTTCCACTTGGTCGGGAACTGCGGGACGGAGCAGGCCAGGGAAGACGATGCCAGGGACTCGAGCAGCTCCAGGGCCTCGCCATGGCCGCCCCCGCCTCCTGTCACCTCCGCCTCTACCATCTCTGCAACCATGACGACAGGGCAACCGCTCAAGCACAAACAGTGTTCTGCTACCTATGCCGCAGCATGCATCTTGGTGCGTTTCTTGTGAGCTGCAACAACTAACTGATAATGGTAATGATGTTGGTGTGAGGAGGAGTTTGGGGAGTTGAAGAACCCAACTATTAATGGAGGTGTTGGTGCAGGTACGTGCCAAATGCGTTAGTTTGGTACCTATGCAAGTAGCAGGAGGAGTAGCCCGTGTGTGCCGGCCACATTGGATTTGCAGAGGAGGGTAGATGGGTAGCCTGGTTACTGGTTGGTGCTTGCCACACCTGTCCTCACCCGTTTCTGATCTGTCTTCTTGTTAGCCCCTGCTGCTGCCTTGCTGCCTCCTACATTAGATTCTTGCTGCCTGCTCACTCACTCTGAAATCTTCTTACAAGTCCTCGGCTTGTCCTCATCATTCTCCAATCCGATCTCACTCCAGCAATTCAATTTTAACTGCCTGGTACCATCACATCAGCGCAATTGCAGCAATGAGCGTACGGATAGATTATGAAATGGAATGATGGGATGGATCAGTGGGTTGGGTGAGAGTGTGTGTGCGAGAGATCAAACATGGGCTACAGTTAAGAGTTGGTGATTATCATTATGGATTTCAGGATTTGTGTCCGTGAGGCCATCATCGAGTAAGTGTAGGTACCTATCCCCTGAGTAAAATAGCAGCAAAAGCTTTACGCTTCCCCTTTCTGCTATTATTAAGAACTGTACTGTCCACGAAACTGTCCTGGAGATGGAAGCTGCTGCGGCTGCTGTGCTGTTGGGGGCACCTAACTAACTAGGCTGGGCCGTAGGGTCCGTATGATACTTGTGTGAAGGTGAAGTCACGGTACAAGAACGCCTACTCGCTCTGCTCTGCTGTGCTTTCTCTCTGTATTATGTTCACTGTTGTCAGATTTTTTTTTAAAGGTCAAGAACAAACGATATGAAACAAATTAGGCATGTGCGTTCTTCTATCTGTATTTTTTTTGCTAAAAGAAGAAGAAGCACCAACTGCTTCTTTCTTCATGAAATTCGTTGTTTTTATTTTGGGCCAGGGCATGCTGCGAGACGAAGGCACTCGATATATCACAGCGCAGAGGCAAATGAGTTTAAGAAAATCAATTCACAAGTGCTTATCAACATCATCTAGTAATGTGTGTGTGTCTTGGACTTCAAGATTGGAGATGTCCCGGACATTCTTTTCCCTGAAAGGATTAATTAGAGCCGGAGACCTACGTGCTCTGCTTTGTTTTTCTTCTTCTCCTTTGATCAAATCTGGAAAGGCCAGGAGACGAGCAACTGATTCTGGTCTGTAAATATGCACCTGTGCTGTACGACACCTGCGATGAAAAGATAGAAGAAACGTCCCTGAGGTAAGTGTGCACTGAAATCGCAGAAGCTGTGCATAAAATCAATAGTAAAAGGGAAAGGAGAACAACCAATTTGGGAATTTGGGTGATTTCGGTGACCCCATGATCACCACCTTTTGGAGAGCAAGACGAAAATTTCAAACATAATTCGTTTTTTTTTGGTGTGTGTATGTAAAAGTTAAGCAAATATTGGTTGAAATTGAGTTAAACTGACGCAAAAAAAGGAACACATACTCGCCCTGTTCTTGCCATCAGTTCTCTATACTTACTGTTCACTGTTGTGAGATTAAAAAAAAGGAACCATAGAAGGAATCTACTACTATTATTGAAGAATCGTTAGCTGAAGCAATCGTTTGCCAAAAGAAGAAGAGGCACCAACTGCTTCTTTCTTTCTTTCTTCATTCAGGAAATTGTTGTTTTTTTCTTATTTTTTGGGCCAGGACATGCTGCTAGACGAAGGCACTCGATAGATCGATCAGAGGCAAAACAATTTTAGAAAATCAACTCACAAGTGCTTATCATCATCATCTAGTAATGTGTGTCTTGGACTTGAAGCTTGGCGATGTTTCGGACATTTTTTTCCGGAAAAAATTAATTAGAGTGGGAAGGACTACATGCTCTTCTGGAAATCATTTTCAGTTCTCCTTCTTTGATGAAATCTGAAAAAAGGGCAAGGGGACAAGCACTAACTCTTCTGGTCTGTAAATATGCACGTGTGCTGCACGACACCTGCGATGAAAAGATAGAAGAAACGTCGCTGAGGTACGTCTAGTGGGTGCACTGAAATCGCCGAAGCTGTGCATAAAATCAGTAGTAAAAGGGAAAGGAGAACAACCAATTCGGGAATTTGGGTGATTTCGGTGACCCCGGGATATCCACTTTTTAGAGAACAAAACGGAAATTCAGCAACCCTTGAATTCGGAAGAGATTCAAACCTAATTAGTTTTCTTTTTGTGTACAAGTTTAGCAAATATTGGTTGAATTTGAGTTAAACCGACGCAAAAAGAAACCGGCCGAATTGGTAACCGCCCGAGACTTGAGTAATTTTCAATCAAATGCCGACGAAAATTCTACCGAAACCAAAATAACAGCGGACCATGCTCCATGCATGGGTAGTTCTACTCTGAGACGGCGTACAGCAGAAGAGGACGGCGCACGTGAGCAGGAAATTGGACCGTTCGCTCACGCTTGTACTACAAAGGTGTACTGAACCACGTCCGCTTGTACGTATCCGGTTGGCCAAAGAGGAGGACCATACACTAATACGTATATTGTACACATCACCAGCGGCGTCCGATTGGACACACCATGTGATTGTGTGATGTACTAGTACGTTTTCATGGTAACCCGTAGAGCTGGGAAGTGAATGCATGGGGTGGCGATGAGAGATGCGACGAAGAAATCGCCTCTTCGATTTAGTGTTTTTCCTGTTAGTAGTGCAATGGGACATGGAAAGAAAAATAAGCAGACCCATATACTGTAAATCAAATTCAAACGTTTTTCTTTTTTACATTTACCAAACAAGTGAAAAAAATACATCATTCGTCTCGCCACCAATTTCGCGCCAAATGCGCAGGAACTGTAGCACTTGGTCAGCTCGTTGCGGCTGATGTTATTCAGCTTCACAATCACGAATCAATCGGAACAATCAATCGCATGCAGAGAAGGATGTGGCTTCGTTGGCAGGACAGGAAAGAGACAACGTTGCTGGCTCAAACTCCATCACAACAACTTCGCTCGCTAACCATTGATGATATCCACGTCTCCATCCGTGAATAGTCTATCTACGGGAAAATTCTTGCTAAAATCCGCTAGGGATGAAAATGTTGAATATATTAGCAAATTAGTATATGATTTAAAGTATAGACACAGAAAATAGTTTAGAACCGTAACGAACGAGTATTAAGCTAAACATGTGATGTACTAGAGCTATAGATAAACCGATCAAATCTACCTACAACAAATGCTAGAAGTAGAAATTATATCAAGATCTGAAACAAAGAGGATATACGGTGCAGCCGGAGCGGAATCGCTAGAGTTGTCTACGTTGTCGGCCATGTCGTTGATGAAGAGGTTGCCGAGTTCGGGAAAGTAGTCGTCGTTAGGGAAGAAATCGTTGTTGTCAGCAGTCGCGCGATTGCGCTCCCCGAGAACCCGATCTTCTCTCCCGTACATGATCGAAAGAGGCGGGGTTCCGGAGGCCTGATGTCCCGGCCGGAAGGAGAGATGGAGAATGCTTGCGTAATGACTCATAGCTTTGGAACGATACAAAACCATATGAGGAGGAAGATGTTAGGATAGATGTTTGCCAATTTATATACTGCGGATCAGAAAAACACGTGGGAGTAACCCCACATCCAAGTCAGTTCGATTCCACAATCTAAAAGAATCGGAACCGTCTTAATGGTTAATGCATGTGTTAATTATCAATTGACGAACATGCAGGTCCATCAAAATCTCACGAAGCCACTCTGCTTCAACATTGGTTGTGTTTAATGTTGTGAGTTCTGGTTGCATAGCTACCTCGTTAAGATGATCCGATTGCAAGACTTTCAGGAAACAACTCCACTGCCAAGTGTAGAAACATAACCACTTGTGGACTTAATCTCACCAGTATCAGATATCCAATTTGAATCACTATAACCCTTCAGTGCCATCGAGTTCCCGGTATAGTGAATTGCATATCTCGCAGTTCCTTTTAAACATCGCATAACTTTTTAAACCGCACACCAATAATCATCTTCCGGATTTAAAACAAACCGACTCAATTTTCTTATAGCAAAAAAGATGTCACGCCTCGTGGCACTAACCAAATACATGAGCGAGCCAATAATCTTAGAATATCTCGGTTGATCTCTAGAGGCCTTGCCACACGCATATCTCGAGGTCGATGCTACTAGATCCAACTCTAGTCCTTGCGGAATATGACTGGCGGGTCCGGTCGGACACCACCGTATGATTTGCACTATTATCAAAGTTTAGAGACCTTTACCACTCCGAATCATGTATTCAGCGCGATGCCATCGCTCAGGAATTTTGTTTCAGCAAAATCAGCTATTCTTTGGTCAAACCTCTATAAAATTAAATGAATATATCATATCATAGTACACATGGAGAAAAGAGCAGATCTCGTGAGGATAAACCAGCAGGTATGGATGTTAAAACAGTAGGGCAATTCCCTTGTCAAATCAATAAAAATCCAATTCCCAACAAAATCATAATGACTATAGGGCCATAGTAAACGTGATATTTCATTGGTAAAAAAATCAGTTAAAAAATAAAAAAATGATAAAGGAAGGAAGAACAAATACAAAAGGACCGTCTAACCGTCATCTAGCTGAAAAATGAATTGACCATAAGTTACCCTTTCCCTTCAGTATTTCATTCCGCCGCGCCTAAATTTCAGTCCGATCGGTAAAAAAAAAACAGTGATAGTCCGTTTTTCTAGATTTTTTTTCGGCTATCAAGATCCTTGATCCCCTCCGACCCTGAAAATCAAAACATAGGCTGAGATTGGGGTGATTAGTAGTGGTCTTAGACAAAAAATAATGGTGAAGAGATACATTCCTACATTTTTATAACCGGTCTTTTTAAACTTGCCCATACTTGCTTGCCCCCCAACCACCCCCAACTAGCTTCTTATTCTCGCCGCCAAACCCTCACAAGTGCGGCACCTACACCTCACAAGATCATGCACACACAAAATTACGATGCTTGATCGAAGGGGCTAGCAATAAATAAAGCTGAAGGATCACAAGATAAATCAGAGTGATAGAAAGAGGCTAGCAAGATCACACACACACACACACACACAACAGATATGTGAAGATGGAGGGAAATGGGGAAGGATACACTAGAAATATGGAGAAGATGAGATATGGTGTACCTTATGGATCTCAGATGCTCTCTTCCTAGGCTTGTCAAAGATCCAGAATCCATATGAATCTCTCTCTTTATATTGACTAATAGATGTATACCCTTTGCAATATCTATGATGTTTGTGTCGGATGTATGACCAAAAGACAATAATATTTATACATATGTTTTATAATTATGATTCGCATTACTATGCTATAACTGATGTGGTTCCCGAATATGAGATTCAGAGGAAAACTCACGCTCACATGTAGT
Organism: Alopecurus myosuroides; assembly: GCA_028641055.1. NCBI lineage: Eukaryota > Viridiplantae > Streptophyta > Magnoliopsida > Poales > Poaceae > Alopecurus > Alopecurus myosuroides. The sequence continues at coordinate 661,728,564 of CM054057.1, forward strand.
AAATTGAATACATAAATAAACCCTAGTCTTGCCTTTTACGACTAATTCATTGGATGTTTGATGACTATGTTTTCCTGGTCTTGTACATTGTTTATGTCAACATCAATGAATAACATATTGCTGGAAGGGAACAATATGGCTGGGTATTCCCTAACTAGATTGATATGCTAAGAGAATCCACTAAGACATCTTTGTCCTTAGAATCATATCACAACATGGTTATATTACAATGCATCATTTGACCATGAGGTTATCGGGATAATATATTATGGAGATTTTACTTTGGTCATATCAAGAGTCACACCGTAAACTGGGTGAATAAAAAGTTAGCTACTGGGTAATTTTAAAGGAGTATATTACCTCGATGTTCTGAGATGGGAATTAATCCTCCGTAAAAAGAGAGATACATAACTAGGCCCACTTGATATCCTTTATATCCATAAGTTTTGCAGATAATGCATGATGATGATACATCATATTGGATATCATAATACAGTAACAAGAAAGAAAAAAACTTACCGGTTAACGAGACAAGACAGAGGTACAAGTGAACCAGAGATTATTTCACGGAAATACTGGAATCAATAGTCACGGGTAAGTTCGGTATCGTGAGTAATGGGAGAATTGTGTAATAACCAAAAGGTTCATCAGTTAATTTGTATAGTATGTGTGAGTCAATATGGGCGTCCATGGTCCCGTTATTGATTATTTAAAAGGAAATAGTGTCCAGTTTCATGCCCACACACTATCGAACCTGTAGGGGAAACACACTTAAGTTTGGGCTGATTATTGTGTCTATCGGTAGGTCCGGATCAACTAGAGGTATCATAAAAATGGCGTTTCTGCGTGACAGGTATATTTTATATATCGTAGAGAATTTATAATGAGGGCATTGGATGTCCCAGAGTAATAGAAACAATTTCTATTACTGTCGGAATTTATTCCGGAGTTGTTCTGAGAAAAAAACTGAGGTTGCACACTTTACACAGAAAATGCAAGGGGGCATGAGATGCCCCGGGGTGTCAAAAATATATTTCTGACATTGTTAGATAATATAAATGATTTTATCTATAGGCGTTAAGTGGTTCGAGAGAATTTTTGGGGACTTTCCTTATAAGGGGAGAGGGGAGTACCGGGAGGGGGAAGATGTCCCCTTGATGGCCAAACTCTATTTTAGGGGGGCTTCCAGGTGGGCCCGAGTGTCTTCGAAGAATGGCACTAATCATCCCATTATTTTTCCTGGATTATTTGGAGGGAAAAAGAGAAAAGAAAGCAGAGAAAAAGAAAAAGGGTAGAAGTGTGAGGTGGAGTTGGACTCCACCTCACCAATCCGAGTTGGGCTAGGAGGGTGGTGCGGACACCTCCTTCATGGTGTGGCCACCATCTCCTAGCACAATTAGAACTCCTCTCCCTTTTGGCAAGTCTCCCCTCTCTTCCCACTATATAAAGCACCCCAAGGCTCAAAGCAAAACACATAATTGTCTCTCAAGCCTCTCCCTCTTTCTCTCGGAGAATTAGATGGTCTAATTAGAGCCCCTATAATTCAATTAGAGCTTCCTCTAATCGGATTAGATCTTCTTCTAATTGGGATTAGGAGGCGTCTTCTCCCAATTAGATCTAACTTATGATTACTCTCTCTCATGTGATGAGAACTCCATCTTCATATACACCTGCAACGTCTAGTCCTGGATGACAAAGTGCTGCAGAATTGGCCCCGACGTATGTGTGCATACTCTCAAATTAAGGGGTAACACGTGAGACCCTTACTCTACTGGATCAAGGTGTTGGATACGGGGTGTTGGCAACATCCTCACCCACGATCTTGTGCGTGAGGATCTTCTACATGCTTCATCAACATCATCATTGACACCTCGTCCACTACTATGGTGTCTAGTACACGATCTCGGGAACTAGATCTTGGAATTTACATTCACTTGTATTTGCATAGAAAAGTCTTGGTTGTTGCGAAGCATACATGGCAAAAAAAAGTTCAATTCCCGTTGCACAACCCAGCAATAGTATCAGAGCAGTCTATACATAGGTACAACATCTGATCTAGAGCACCAAAGTGTGTGGGCATTGCATAAGTTTGTGCAAGTACGTTGGAAATTTCTCCAATGTTCAGATTATTTAGGATTGCTTCCCAACAAGCTTTGTTTTTTTTCGACGGCATATTGAAATTTTTACAAACTTCTGGCAATCCTAGGATGTTCGAGTTTCCCTTGGCATATATCGTCTAGTCCGAAGAAGTGCTTCAGTATCTTTGGGTCTATTTATAGTTGGTCTCGTAAAAAGCATTGTGGAAGGGGCATGTGGATTGGATCCACAGGGGGGTCATTGTTATGAATAAGTTTAGATTGAGGCTCCAGACGTTTCATAATGTTTGTGTTTCAATCACCCCGCAATGTCAATATAGCAATGTGAATAATCATGCCTTATGGAAGCGCATGTTACTTAATGGTACTTTTCGTAGATCCTTGATGCGCGTGTAACACACATTTGTTGGAAGACCCCAAGAGGAAGGTATGAAGAGCACATTAGCAAGTTTCCCTCAGAAAGAAACCAAGGTTGAATCGACCAGTAGGAGAAAGAAGCAACTTCCGAAGGTTGATGCAGCTGAGATGGCAGGTCGCACTACCGGTTCAGCATCAACGTGGAACCTACACAACATAATCAAATCACTTTGCCCCAACGAAGCAGTGAGGTTGTCAATCTCACCGGTTTTGCTGAACACAAAGAGGTTAAATGTATGGTGTGGAACACAGTATGAGAACAATATGAAAATAGCAGCAGCAGTGTGAAAACAGTAATTGTAGTGACTGTATTATCAGTATGAGAAAATGGATCAGGGTCCACATTTCACTAGTGGTAACTCTCCATAGAAGATAAATAAAATGTGTGATGAACAAATTACAGCTGGGCAATTGACAAAAATGAAGGTTGGACCGTACTGCATATGCAAGACATAAGATTACTATGTGATTCTTGTGGGCATTATAACAAGATACATAGACCGTCATCCAAGTGCATCTATGACTAGTAATCCACCCTCTGAATATCATCCGAACAAACATTTGGTATTAAGTTGCAAACAACATATAACCGCAGTAAGCAAAGTGGGTAGTGTAAACAATGTAAACGAAGTAAACATCGTTGTTTTCTCCCTAATGGCAACATCATATCCTCCAACTGTCACGTTTCTGTCACTCGAGCACAGATGCAAAGAAGGCATTTACCCACTATCGAGCATGAATACTCCCTCTTGGAGTTACTAGCACCTACTTGGACAGAGCATCTACTAATAACGGAGAGCATGAAATTTCATAAATAACATATGCATGAACATAACATGATAGATTGATAATCAGAAGACATAGCATTCAACATTCATCGGATTCTAGCAAACACAACATGTAGCATTACAATAAGATGATCTCGATCATGCGAGGCAGCTCACAAGATCTAAACATGAGGCATAATGTGGAGGAGACAACCATCTAGCTACTGCTATGGACCCGTAGTCCAGGGATGAACTACTCACGCATCACTTCGGAGGAGGGCATGGTGGTGTAGACCCCTCCGGTGATGATTTCCCTCCCGGCAGGGTGCAGGGGAGAGCTCCAGAACCCTCCTGATCTCAGGATGACGATGACGGCGGCCTCGGGTGTTTCTCAAGAAGAAGTGGGATCTTTCTAGGGTTCACGTATCGGGGAGATTATATAGGCGAAAGGGCGATGGAGGTGGACGCCCGAGGGGCCGACACCACCCCCTGGCGCGGCCAGGGGCGCCGCCCTATGGTGTGGCCCCCCTGTGGCCCTCTCCGGGCCTCTTCGGGACTCCGTGGAACCTTCGGGAATTCTAAGACTTCTGGGCTTCGGATTTTCCATTCAGCTCTAGCCTCTATGCCTACCCATTTTCTTTGCACTTTGCAATTGCCTGTTGGTCTGACTAAGCATCTGGACAGGGTTTTGAGACAATGTCTGTGGAGAGGTAATTCTGATACTCCTAAGCAGGCTTTGGCTTCTTGGGAGTCCATTTGTCAACCCAAAAGGAAAGGTGGGCTAGGGGTGGTTAATTTTCAGAAGCACAATGTTTCCCTCCTCATTAAACACCTTGATAAATTCTATAATCGCAAGAATATTCCTTGGGTAGAGTTGCTTTGGTCTCAGTATTATCATGATAAGGTTCCTCATTTGGAAAATCTGGTTGGATCCTTTTGGTGGAAGGATGTGCTTAAGAAGGTGGATAATTTAGAGGAGTGGCTCAGGTGTCTTTGGTCAATGGACAAACTTCTTCTTTCTGGTCAGATAACTGGGTGGTTGATGGTACAACCCACATACTCAAGAATAAATTTCCAAGACTTCATTCTTTTGTTCTTGATGACTCTTGCTCAGCTGCACATGTGTATGGTCACTCTGATATGGCTTCCTTGTTCTATCTTCCTTTATCTCATGAAGCTTTTGTTGAGTTTGAGGAATTGAAGAAGTTATTAGGTGATAATCCAATTGGGGATTCGAAAGATATTTGGTTCTACTCTTGGGGGACTAATTATTCTGCTGCTAAATTTTATAGACACATTCATTCTCACTTGGTTGTCCCCAATGTCTTTCCCTGGCTGTGGGAATCTAGTTGCATCATGAAAACAAAGGTATTTGGCTGGTTGCTACTCAAGAATAGGATTAACACCAAAGATGTGCTGAAAAGGAGGCACTGGAATGTGACCACTGATTTCAATTGTGTTTTGTGCGACAACAGAATATATGAGGACATGATTCATCTGTTCTTTGAGTGTAGTTTCAGCGGAAGGATCTAGAAGTTCTTAAAGATTGCTTGGCATAATGATGCAGAGGTTAACGAGATCCTTGATGAAACTAAAAGGAAATTCAATAAGCCTTTCTTCTTGGAGATAGTTTTCATGGCTTGTTGGCACATTTGATTGCAGAGAAATGACCAAATTTTCAATCAGGGATCTCCTTCTTTCTTTAAGTGGAAGCTAGGCTTCATACATGACATGTCCCTTCTCAAGCACATGATCAAGCCTAAGGTTTTAGATAGCTTCTTGGCCTGGCTTGCCTCTCTTGTATAGTTAGGTGAGTGTTAGTTTTTTTTTCTTTTCCAGCTCCTTAGCTTCTCTTTGGTATGGTTGTCTGTACAGTGAACTGTTGGTTTTTTGAATAAAAGGCTGGGGGACAGTTTGCCTCACAGTAGTAAAGCTTCAAAAAAAATACCCCATATAGTGAAAAATTGTCTAGATTATGCTTTTCAGAAAGTTTGGACCCTCTTTTTCTGATGCATTTCCATTGGGCAAGGTGCGAATTGGTGATCGAGGCTCAAAAATATCGTGACATCAACTAGAAATTGAAATATGGTAATTAGGAGACCGGAGATTATCATCGATCTTGGCGCACCACCCGATAATAAGATGCTGGTCTATTCTAGTGAAACGTATACGGTGCCAAAATGGGGTAAAACCGTGTTAATTTTTGTTTATTTATGGTGTATTTGTGATTTTGTTTCATTAAATTGCGTAATAAGTGTCACGGATGTGCAACTTTGGGGTAAAAAACAGAATTCACTATTCTTTCTTATGTGAGTTTATGTTATATATACATTTGGGCCAGGACACGCTGCAAGATGAAGGTACTCGATAGAGCAGAGGCAAAATAACTTAAGAAAATCAATTGGCACGTAAGTGTTTATCATCATCTAGTAGCGTGTGTCTTGGACTTCAAGATTGGAGATGTCTCACACGTATTCTTTTCTGAAAAGAATTAATTATAGCGGGAGGCCTACATGTTCTTCGTTTTTCTTCTTCTCCATTGATGAAATCTAGAAAGATCAGGAGTCAAGCACTAATCAGAAGTACTCCCTCCGTTCCAAAATAGATGACTTGCACTTTTCTATATATGCATGTATCTAGACACTAAAACATGTCTAGATACATGCATATATAGACAAATGGAAGTCATCTATTTTGGAACGGAGGGAGTAAAAGGGAAAGGACCACCACCGATTTCGGAATTTGGGTGATTTCGGTGACCCATTGATTCCGACCAGGTTCAAACATTTTTTCCCCTGTTTGGGTAAAAAATTAGCAAATTGTTTGAATCTGAGTCAAATTTTGGTACTCCCTCCGATCCATATTAATAGGTGCTGAAGTGGATGTATTTAGACATGTTTTATTGCTAGATACATTCACTTCAGGACCTATTAATATGGATCGGAGGGAGTATGAAAATAAACCAGAACTTTGGCCGAATTGGGTAAACCGAAATTTCAGTAATTTTCAATTAGTGTTGACCACCGAGACGGAAATAACAGCCGACCGTGCTGGGTAGTTCTACACTGAGAGAAACGGCGTGTACATGTACATGTGACGGGGAAGGGCCAGCCAGCAGAAGAGGACGGCGTGAGCAGGAAAATGGGACCATTCGCTCACGCTACCGTATGTGGTACAAACAAGGTGTACCGAACCACGTCTGCCCGTATCCGGTTGGCCAAAGCGGGTATCCGATGTGGACGTGATGTACGTTTCCATGGTAGCCTGCTACTGGCCACTGATGACAGTGAACGTTGCAACTGCTACTGGTTTGGTGATTCTTGTCCAGCGTAAACTGTAACACATTGCTGTTACTGATCCCTGCATATGAGAGAAGGATGGTGGCTTCGTTGGCAGGACAGGAAAGGGACAAGGTTGCTTGCTCAAACTCCAGCTCAGTGAAAGCACCGGTTCCACACGCACACGCATCGCCATCAGCGGGTCCCTGCGGGTCCAGTCGGACACCACCAGCACCCTTGTGCGCCAGAATGGTAGAACAACTCTAGCAGAACTCGTATCACTCTGAACTGAAAATGGCATACACAGGGCGGGTTTTCGTGGTTCTGCCGGCTAAAAAAGGTTGGCGCAGAATAGACCCTGTATACTCAACTCAACCCCTAAAATTTAGAAAACAACGATGTTCATCTTCGCGCTTGAATTCAGAAAACAAATAGTAACGCAGTAGCAGTTAAGTGTAGCAAACTAGACATAATTTTACATATAGCAGACATAATGTACATATAGCAGATCCAAAAGGGGCGCCAGGAAAACATCACCGGGCATGCGTCGTCAGCGTCGCCTCGCCGTCTTCACAAAGGAGTCGGAGGAGGCCTTGTGGACGTAGTCCACCTGCGCGGTGGCGATGCCGGCCCACTCCTGGCGCTTCTGCTAAAACTCGGCGTTGGCGCAGAGGCCGCGCTCGAGCTGGTCCGCGTTGTAGGCCGCCAACGCCTCCTCATGGTGACGTTGACGCTTGGACTCTTGGGCCTCACCGCGCCTCGATTTCTCGGCCACCAGTTTGACGAGGTCCTCATCGTTCTCCATGTAGGAGAAGTCGTCGTCGTCGCTCTCCTCCTCCTTCAAGACCGACAGAACGGTCGAAGGTGGCCGCGGCCGCACACCGCCGCGCGAGCCCCCTGCCTTAGCGTCGTGGATGCCGCGACCGACCTAGCCACGGGACAGGAGCCCGTTGTTGGGGCACTGGTCGGAGCACGGGGGTGTGGCGAGCGCCGCTCTGTTCCGTGGTGGCTGCGATAGAGCGCGGCCCTAGCGGCGCCGTGCTGGTTGTTGACGGGCCACATGGCTGAGGGGGCGTCGTCGGCGGCGGGAAAAACTTTGAATCTGTGTGGATTCATCGCCGGAGTTTTTGTTCGCAGAAGGTGGCGAGGAGAAATCGCGGTGGGAGCGGCGGCAGATAAATAGGGTTTGGACCTGGGAATCTCCTCCTGGCCCCTTCATATACTGCTTCGGCGCAGGTTTAATTGAGCCCCTGAAAACGAGTTTACGGGCTCCGTGCGAAAAAGCAGCCCAAACCCGTGAACCGCCGTACTTTCCCAGTTCCGCGTGGTTTCCAGGTTCTCCTAGAGTTGCTCTTAGAGCATCTCCAGCAGTTCGTCCCAGGGTCGTTTTGGCGGAAAATACGCCGTTTGGGGGCTCGCCGGTGGTATTTTTAGCCTGGAGGTCGACGGTTCCCAGCCGCGAACCTAAGCCCGCGCCCCCAGCCGCCTGTTTTTGGCCCAAATTCGGCATAGATTTCACTTTTTTACCTAAATTCTTCACAATTTTGGCATACATTCGGCACAATTTTGGCATAGATTCGATAAAACATAATTTTTATCACAAAGTTTGTCACACAAATTAATACATATCAACTATTTCAATGAAATAAGACCATAATTTAACAAGTTTTGAACACAAGTTAAAACACATCAAACTAGGGGTTGCCCTTGAGCCTCCATCGATATGCTCCACCAGATCATCCTGCAGCTCTTGATGCACCTGTGGGTCTCAGATCTCCTGTCGTATAGCGACAACTGCAGTCTATTCTACCGGCACCAGATGATCAACAACTGCAAAAGGACCCTGCCTAAAATTTGGTGTCAACCACTGAATCACCCCGGTCGCTATCAATGATCATGTTGTGCAAGATCACATGGCAATTCATCACCTCCCACATATGAGATTTCGACCACGACAGAGCAGGGTACTGGACAAAAAAAGGAGATTGAGGCACACCAAATGGCCGCTTGACATCCTTCCTGCAACCTCTTTGCGCTGAGCAAACCAAGACTGCTTGCCTCCTATCACAGGGTTGGAGATAGTCTTCACAAATATTGACCATCTTGGATAAATACCGTCTGCTAGTGGTATCCCTTGTTGTACTGGTGCCCATTGACCTCAAAGTTCACCGGAGGAGCATGGCCTTCAACAAGCTTGGCAAAGACATTGGAGCACTCCAGGATGAGGGGTGTGTTGTTGCTACTAGGGAGAAAAACGACGGTGCTCTTGTCTATGAGTTCGGCACTCCTTCTTTGGCACTCTTGTCTATGAGTTCATGGCCTTAAATTTCCTTGGAAAAGACATTGGAGCACTGCATGATGCAGGATGTGATGTTGCTACTAGGGAGAAAACAACTGTCCTTTCCCTTTTACCGCTGCGGGACGTTGATGTCATTATGAGTTCCTGGTATGCCAAAGAAGAAGTGCCAAATCCAGATCCTCTATAGACACTGCCTCAAGTACCACAATGCAAGCTACTTTCGAGTCATTCTACATCCCCTGCCAAGCAAACGGACAGTTCTTCCATGCCCAATGCATGTAGTCGATGCTTCCAAGCATCCTGGGAAATCCTCCTGTTTCATCCTTTGCTAGGATCCAAGCAGTTTCTTCAGCATTGGGTGATCTCAAGTATTTTGGTCCAAACACTGCCACCACTTCCCTGTACAACCTCTTCAAACAATCAATGCTGGTGGACTCAGCCATGCATAGATAGTCATCTTGTGTATCGCCGGGAGCGTCGTATGCAAGCATCGTCATAGCCACCATGCACTTTTGGAGTGAGGAGAAGCCAACTTTTCCGGTGCAATCCTTCTTTCAAATGAAATAGTTGTCGTACTCTCGGATGTCATACAATGGTGAGGAAGATCTTCTGTCTCATCGGAAATAGCGCTGAAACACTGCCTCGCCGTGCAATGGAGCATCAACAAAGTAGTCGGTGTAGAGAATGCAGTCGCCCTCTATCCGCTGTCTTGACTTGCTCTTCAGGCGTCCATACACCATGCCACCTCGCTGAGTTTTGCATTGTGCACGGCCATAGCAGCGAGGATCATAAGATGCTCGTCGTCGTTGATGTCAGCCTCGGCTTCCTCCTCCGTCAGAGCAGCGAACATCTCCTTGTCGTCGGTGTCCATTTCCAAAGAGGAAAAACACCGAACACCTCACAGGCGTGGCAGGCCGTTGGCTTCCAGTGTCCTCGCCGGGAAGCGGCAAAATCTCGACGAGAAGAGGGAGGGAGTTTGGCATGGCTACAACTGCTATTTGAAACGGCAGAATGAATATCTAGCGGTGGCACATCGGCGGTAGTCAGAGGGATGTCACCGACATTGGCATGGAGGCAAACGCGGAATGGTGGTATGCGGCACGGGAGGGGCAATATGGCATGGAAAAGTCATTTCTCGCTTGACAATGCTGGCCCACAAGCCCCTTTTCCTTCCGTCGGAGCCCCCAAACGCCCCCTGATGACCCACAAGTATAGGGGGTGTATCGTAGTACTTCCGATAAATAAGAGTGTCGAACACAACGAGGAGCAGATGGTGTTGACAAGGTTGGATAGAGGATTCACTGTAAACACTATCAAACATGTTTTTGGTGGTTTTTGATATGGCAGATAAATAAAGTGCGAGTAATAAAAGACAATAATAATAATTTCAGCAAGTGGCACAATCCTTTTTAGAGCAAAGGACAAGCCGGTTGGTTTACTTATGATGACCAAACGTTCTCGAGGACACATGGGAATTTTGTCAAACGCTTTTGTTTCATACAGTTGATTAATATTTATTGTTTTGATAGATGTTGTGTGGGTGAACCTATGCTAATGCACCTCCCTAATAGGACTAATACGTACTTGTGATTAAACCCTCTTGCAAGAATCCGCAACTAGAAGAAAGTAATTAAGATAAATCTAACCACAACCTTAAACTCTAGGATCCTACACTCCCTCGTGCATCGGTTTCCTAAAGGGGGTTTAGATTTTTATCACTCCGGCAACCCCACAATTAGTAGTAAAATACACAATGCATCCCTCTAGTCCCATAAAGGTGAAGTGTCATGTAGTCGATGTTCACATGACACCACTAGAAGAATAGCACCACAATTTAAATATCAAACCAATAAATATTACTTCAACATAATTCCACTACTAACATCTTTCCTTCTCCCATGTCCTCAAGAACTTAACAAACTAATCACAAGGCATCATATGGATCATGATCATAGGTGATATAGTGATGAATAAAAATCTGGTCATAAAGTGCAAACACCGATAAATCTCGTAATCATCAACTACTAACAAGTAATTGACACGTCCATTTTACATCACCGTTTTACGTTGTTATTTTCTGTTATTCATCGATATATTTCATGTTATGATGCATCCCTTATGTTATTTTATCTTATTTTGCATGTTTCATAATTTTTGGAGAATACACACCGGGACCAGAAATCTGATGGAAAAAGCACTGTCGAGATACCCTATTTCAAAAGATCAGAAGAAGAGGGGGGACACCGGAGGTATCTTAGAAGTTCAGAAGAGGGAGCCAGCCATGAGGAGAGCCGGAGGGGGGCCACCAGGGGCCCACACCATGGGGTGGCGCCCCACCCCTTGCCGCCACGTGGTGTGGCCACCCTGGCCCACCTCTGGTCGACATCTTTCGCGTACTTGACCCCTAGGGAACCCTAAGCCCCATACAATCATCAAATAATTATTCTTCCACCGCCTGGGGGTGGAAAACACCCGAGAGAGAAAAGCTCTCTGGCAGGGAGAAATCTGCAGGGGAAATTCCTCTCCGGAGAGGGGAAATCACCGCCATCGTCACCGTCATCACTCCGGGCATCATCAAGATCGTCATATTCATCATCATCACCACCAACACCATCATCCTCATCATGCACCGTCATCCCGCTGTAACAATTAGGGGCCTCTATCGTTGTTTTACATTAGATCTCTCTCCCGGTGTGGATTACTTGTTAGTAGTTGATGCATGTGAGATTTATCGGTGTTGGCACTTTATGACCAGATTGTTATCATCCATTATATCACCTCTGATTATGATCCATATGATGTCTTGTGAGTAGTTCGTTTAGTTCCTGAGGACATGGGAGAAGTCATGATGTTAGTAGTGAAGTTATATTGAAGTAATATCTCGTGGTTCAGTATTTAAGTTGTGGTGCTATTCTTCTAGTGGTGTCATGTGAACGTCGACTACATGATTCTTCACCTTTATGGGCCTAGGAGGATGCATTGTATATTTGGATACTAATTATGGGGTTGCCGGAGTGACAGAAACCTAAACGCCTAGAATCCCGGAGTTTTAAGGCTGTGGTTAGATTTATCTTAATTACTTTCTTGTATTTGTGGATTCTTACGAGGGGTATAATCACAAGTATGTATTAGTCCTAGTTAGGCTATGCATTAGCATAGGTTCACCCACACAACACTTCACGAACCAATGGATATTAATCAACCGTAACGAATCGAAAGCACTTGACAAAATTCCCATGTGTCCTCGAGAAGGTTTGGTAGTCATAAGTAATACAACTGGCTTGTCCTTTGCTCTCAAAAGGATTGGGCCACTCGCTGCAATATTATTTACCCGCACTTTATTTACTCGCACTTTATTTATCTGCTATATCAAAAACCTCCAAAAACCCGTTTGCTAGTGTTTACAGTGAATCCTCTATCCAACCTGCTTGTCAGCACCTTCTGCCCCTCGTTGGGGTTGACACTCTTATTTATCGAAAGTACTATGACACACCCCTATACTTTTAAGTCATCAAGACTATTTTCTGGCGTTGTTTTTGGAGAGTGAAGCGCTATTGGTAAGTGGAATTGGTAAGAGAAACTTTTACTACGAGTGCCGTTTTTATTTATGTCTGATGTTTTATTTCATTATGGAGAATTCTTTTGGTTCTCTGTTTAGGGGTACTTCTACCGTTGCTAATAGGGTAGTTGGTGACCCGTCTTCTGTTGAATTATATCCTTATAAAATACCTATGAGAATTGTTGGACGTGTTATGGATAACTGTTATTACGGTGATGGAATTGTCCATCCCGGTGATCATTTGCTCTTTATACATGAATTATGCGAGTTATTCAGGTGTGCAGGTATTACAATGGATCAAGTTAAAAGGAAATTACTTTCCTTATCGCTGAAAGGAAGATCCGCTGAATGGTTCAAATTACTTAAGAATGGTGATTCTATTGGATTGGAGGAAATTGTTCCTCTCTTTTATTCTAAATTTTATCCTCCTAGTGAGATTCATAAAGACCGGAATCAAATCTATAATTTCTTGCCTCGTGAGGGAGAGAGTATTTCCCAAGCGTGGGGGAGAATGAAGTTATTAATGCTTAAATGCCCCGTTCATGAACTCCCGAGAAATATTGTTATCAATAATTTTTATGCAAGGCTTTCTCTTCATGATAAGGATTTATTGGATGCTTATTGTTCTGGATCATTCACATGTATGACGGAAGAAGCTAAATGGGATCTTTTTGACCGTATTCAAGAAAACATTGAAGGATGGGAGAACAAAAAAGGTAGAAAGTCAGGTATAAATTATGATTATGAATGCATTAAATCTTTTATGGGAAACAATGATTTCTATGATGTTAGTGCTGTTTGTGGTCTTGATTCTCAAATCTTTGCAAATTGTCTTAAAGATTTTGCCTCCTATCTTGATATTCATAAAAAGAATTATCACAAGTACCATGCACCTTATAAAGATATTGTTCCTGCTAGTAATATAGAAGTTCATGTTGTTAATCCTGCCGTTGCTGAGCCATATGTTGAAAAAATGCCTTTCCCTGCTAAGGTGAAAGAACACTCTATGGTGGCTTGTGTGGTTAATAAGACTAATAAGAGATCTATTGAACCTGATGAACAAATAACTGTTCAACCTGCTGTAGCAATAGTGAAAGATCTTGTTTGTGGAAATGTGGAGGATGAACACATTGTCTTTTGTGAGGATGCTTCTGATATTGTTTCCCATCCTCATAGACCTAAGAAAACTAGTGTTCCTGTGCTTTCTGTTAAGATTGGTGATCATTTCTATTATGGTTTGTGTGACATTGGTGATAGTTCTAGTGCTATACCTTATGAGCTTTATAGAGAAATTATGCATGAAATTGGTTATTGTGAGCTTGAAGATATTGATGTGGTTATTCAACTTGCTAATAGAGAAACTGTCTTTCCGATTGGTATTGTTAGAGATGTGGAAGTTTTGTGTGGTAAGACTAAATACCCCACTGATTTCTAGTACTTGGCAGGGCTGCTAGTAAGACTTGTCATATTATTTTTGGTAGACCTTTCTTGAACACTTGTGGTGCTATTATAGATTGTAAAAGAGAGAAAATTTTGACTAAATTTGATGGAAAATCTTATGAGTTCAATTTCTCCAAATTTGCTAGGGCACCTTATGAATCTAAATTGCCTGATGAGAATTTTAAAGTTGAACAACTTTCTTCTATTGTTCTTGCTCCTAACAATACTTTGCAGCAATATATGGAGGGCCATGAGAGTGATGTCTTTACGAAAGAGAGAAATGAGATTGACGATATTCTTCTTCGTCAACTAGTGATACTGAAACATAATTTACCTGTGGAAGACTTGGGTACCACATTACCACCGAAGGAGGATCCTGTTTTTGGGTTAAAACCTCTGTCTGATGATCTTAAATATGCTTATCTTGATGATAATAAAATATATCATGTTATTATTAGTGCTAAACTTTCAGGTGAAGAAGAGGAAAGATTATTGGGAATTCTGAAGAAACACCGTGGAGCTATTGGGTATACTCTTGATGATTTGAAGGGAATTTCTCCTACTCCCTCCGTCTCAAATTAATTGTCGCAAAGTTTGACAAAGGCGGACGCATCTAGACATAGTTTAGTGTTAGATACATCCACTTTTGTCAAACTTTGTGACAATTAATTTGAGACGGAGGGAGTACTATATGTCAGCATGCTATTAATATTGAACCTGATGCAAAGCCAGTTGTTGAACAGCAACGCCGTTTAATTCCTAAGATGAAGGAAGTGGTAAGAAATGAGGTATTAAACTTCTTGATGTTGGTGTTATTTTTCCTATTGCTGATAGTAGATGGGTGAGCCTTGTGCATTGTGTCCCTAAGAAGGGAGGAATGACTATTGTGCCCAATGAAAACAATAAGCTCATTCCGCAAAGAGTAGTAGTTGGGTATATAATGTGTAATGATTTTAGAAAGGTTAATAAAGTTACTAAGAAAGATCATTATCCTTTGCCCTTTATTGATCAAATGTTAGAGAGGTTGTCTAAGAAAACTCATTTTTGCTTTCTTGATGGTTATTCTGGGTTTTCTCAAATTGTTGTTAGGAAGAAAGATCAAGAGAAAACAACCTTTTCTTGTCCTTATGGTACTTATGCTTATAGACGTATGCCTTTTGGTTTGTGTAATGATCCTGCTACGTTTCAAAGATGCATGTGTGCTATTTTTCATGGTTTTTGTGAAGAAATTGTGGAAGTATTCATTGACGATTTTTCCGTCTATGGAACTTCTTTTGATAATTGTTTTCACAACCTTGATAAATATTTGAGGAAACTAATCTTGTTCTTAATTGGGAGAAATGCCACTTTATGGTGAATGAACGAATTCTTCTTGGACATAAAATTTCTGAAAGAGGTATTGAAGTTGACAGAGCTAAAGTGGAAGCCATAGAGAAAATGCCCTGTCCTAGGGATCTTAAAGGTATTCGTAGTGTTATTGGTCATGCTGGTTTTTATAGGAGGTTTATTAAAGATTTCTCTAAAATATCAAAGCCTCTTACTAATCTTCTTCAAAAATATGTACCATTTGTTTTTTATGATGATTGTAAGGAAGCTTTTGAGACTTTAAAGAAGGCCTTAACTACTGCTCCAATTGTTCAACCACCTGATTGGAATTTACCTTTTGAAATTATGTGTGATGCTAGTGATTTTGCTGTAGGTGTTGTTCTTGGACAGCGCATAGATAAGAAGTTGAATGTTTTTCATTATGATAGTAAGACTCTTGATGCTGCTCAAAAGAATTATGCTACTACTGGAAAAAAGTTCTTAGCTGTAATTTTTGCATGTGATAAGTTTAGGCCTTATATTGTTGACTCAAAGGTTACTATTCATACTGATCATGCTGCTATTAGATACCTCATGGAAAAGAAAGATGCTAAGCCTAGGCTTATTAGATGGGTGTTTCTCTTACAAGAGTTTGATTTTCATATTGTGGATAGGAAGGGTGCTGAAAATCCTATTGCTGATAACTTGTCTAGATTGGAAAATATTACTTTTGATCCTATTCTTGTTAATGATAGTTTTCCAAATGAACAGTTGGTTGCAATAAAGGTAAAACCCCAAGATAACCTATGGTATGCTGATTATGCTAACTTTATTGTTTCAAAGTATCCGCCTCCAACATTTACAGCTCAATAAACAAGAAAATTCTTCTATGATTTGAGGCATTATTTTGGGATGACCCACATTTATATAAAGAAGGAGTAGATGATATTATGAGAAGATGTGTTCCAGATCATGAACAACGTGAAATATTGAAGAAGTGTCATGGTAGTGCTTATGGAGGACATCACGCTGGAGATAGAACCGCACAGAAGGTTCTACAATCAGGTTTCTATTGCCTACCTTTTTAAAGATGCACGTAAATTTATTTTATCTTGTGATGAATGTCAAAGAGTAGGCAACATTTCTAGACGTAATGAAATGCCTATGAGTTATTCTCTTGTTATTGAACCTTTTGATTGTTGGGGATTTGACTTTGTGGGCCCCTTTCCTCCTTCGAATGGTTACGCTCATATTCTTGTTGTTCATGATTATCTAACTAAGTGGGTAGAGGCTATATCTACTAAAAGTGCTGATGGTGAGACCTCTATAAAAATGCTTAAAGATGTTATTTTCCCTAGGTTTGGTGTGCCTAGATATCTTATGACTGATGGAGGTTCTCATTTTATTCATGGTGGTTTTAGAAAGACCCTTGCTAAATATGATGTTAATCATAGAATTGCCTCAACTTATCATCCTCAAACCATGGGCAAGTAAATTATCAAATAGAGAAATTAAATCTATCTTGCAAAAGACTGTTAATAAATCTAGGAAGAATTGGTCAGATAAGTTGAATGATGCTTTATGGGCTTATAGAACTGTTTTTAAAAATCCTATGGGTATGTCTCCTTACAAAATGGTTTACGGAAAATCTTGTCACTTGCCTTTAGAATTAGAACACAAAGCTTATTGGGCAGTGAAAGAATTAAATAAATATTTTAAACTTGCTGGTAAGAAAAGAATGCTTGACTTGAATCATCTAGATGAATGGAGATGTGAAGCTTATGAAAATGCCAAGCTTTTTAAAGAGAAAGTTAAACAATGGCATGATAAAAGAATCCTGAAAGGAGAGTTTTATGTTGGTGAGAAAGTTCTATTGTATCGGTCTCGTCTCATATTTTTTGCAGGAAAATTACTCTCCCGATGGGAAGGACCTTATATTATTAAAGAAGTGTATCGTTCGGGTGCAATCAAAATTGCTTCCCTCAAAGATAACACTACACAAGTGATAAATGGACAAAGACTCAAACATTATATTTCTGGGGATTCCTATGATGAAGATGTGGATGTTATTCAAGTAATGACTCGAAAGAAGTTCATTAGAGGGAAGATTCTAGAACCTGAAGAGTCTGTTTTGGAATAGGTATCAGTTATGTTATTAAAAAGTTCGGGAAATACCTTTTCAGTTATAAATTATCAGTTTTTGGAAAATATAAAAAATACCGAGCCAAAGAGGAGTTGGAGAAGATGCCCGGAGGCACCACACCATGAGGGGGCGCGGGCCCACCCTTGGTCGCGCCACCCTATGGTGTGGGAGCCCCGGAGCCCCTCTCCGACTCGTTTTCGACCTGGACTTTTCTTTTGTTACGTATATTTTTGCTATATAACCCCTCGGACCCCCCAAGGTCCGTATATAGTTTTCTCATCGTGTTTCTGTTTCGAGCTGTTTCTGCTAGGATCTGTTTTCAGTTTTAGAAGCATCATGGTTTCCGCCAACAACAACAAGGGGAAGGTACCGAAGGAAGATGATCTCCAAGACCGGAAGCCGGAGGAGGAGATCGAGAGTGGAGCTGAAGGAGATGTAGAAGAAAACCCACGAGTGCATCCACGCGCCGCCATTGCAAGCATTGGAGTGGTTGCAAAGCCTCGCAAGCAAACAACGAGGATGAGCACCGGAGGGAAGGCCCCACGTCATTGCTTAGCTCCAATGACACCCCTTTCAGGCATAAATAAACCTTTCTATACTTTAATTCATGAGTATCAATCTAGGAGGGTACCCGAGGCAGATTTTCCTTCTTGCTGGGATATGGATCGTTTTAACCGTCCAGATGAAGGAAGCTCTCAACCTAAGGAAGAGTGGGGTAAAATTCTTGGTGGCTGGGATTCACAGTCTGATAGGCATGCAAATCATATTGATCACAATACGGAGGTGATGCGTATGCTTATGTTCGCAATTGAAGATCTGAAGAAATCAATTGATAAGCTCATCGAGAAGGATTCACCACCACCACCGAAGAATTAATTCGTCATTGGTATTGGCATCCCCTTGGCTTGTTCCAAGCTTGGGGGAGTGTCATGGTATCACCTTTTATCTTTCACCCTGTTTACCCTTTTAGTAGAGTCATATCATGAGTAGAGGAAATATCATATAGTGTGGTTTCCAGTATGGAAGTGTTGCTCCTTAGTTGGTTATCGTTGTATCCCTTGGTTTGAGTTGCCGTAATGAAATATTAAGGAGAAGTTTCATCATCTACTTGTTTCACTTTATTTTAGTTTGCAATTTTTGTTATGTGATTGATCTTGTTATTAGTATTGGTATCAATTCTGGAGTTTCTAGATAATCTAGTTGGTTTTGGCAAACTTATTTGTGGTCAGTAGCAACAATTCGTTCAGACTTGAGTAGAGAAGAGGGAGTTGCATGTAGATATATTATTCCATGATCTTTTTTTTTGTTACCTCATAAGCTTAGTATTCTCAAATAAGTTTGTTTGCACCTTCAAGGAAGATTGCATGATTGGCTTTATCATATATGTTTTTGTTTGTTTTGCTTCGATTCTTATGCTTGCTACCCAAACTTGCTAGCCAAAAACCTATACTGAGAGGGAATGCTTCTCGTGCATCCAAACCTTAAGCCCAAAAACTTGACATTTGTGTCCACCATACCTGCCTATATGTGGTATTTCACCGCCACTCCAAGTAAATTGCTTGTGTGCTACCTTTAAACCTTCAAAATTACACCTGTTTTGTGCTCCTGTTTGAGATCATGAGGACGCAAATAGAGAATCTTTATCTCACTTCTTGATTGGATTTCACACCCTGGACTAGTGGCTTCATCCGCTCATCCAAATGCTAGAAGAGCTGGCAGCGGGGTTCCCAGCCCCAAATAATAATACAAATTCTCTTCACTATTTTCCCCTGATTTATCAGTCAAAGCATAATTGTGTAAACAAAAGAGAAAGAGGGATGCCCTTCTATACCAGTTGCGTCCTTCTATGGGAGCCTCTCTTGTGAAGTCTAGTTGGCTTGTGACGTACTGTATTTTTTGTTTTCCATTCGTTGACATAAACATACAGCTCTCAAAATTTAGACACTCCTCCATGGTTTGTGATTCTTGGCAGGCACCCAGGATTCGGTTAGCCATGGTTTGTGTAAGAAAGGTTGGGAGGAGTGTCAACCATTTTATACCTCTGTTTTACAAAATAAAAGCTCTAGCACATGAGTGATAAAAGCTTCCCTCTATGAAGGTCCTATCTTTTACATTTATGTTGAGTCAGTAAACCTACTTCTTTCTGTCTAAGCAAGCATTTGAGTTGTTGTGATTCATCCATCTACATGTTGATTTACTCAATCATGTTCTTTATTCTTCCTTGTTTCTGCAAATGCTTTTATATATTTGAATACCACTTTGAAAGTTACCAATGTTTGCAAAGAGACCGTTATAATTGAGCATGATAAACTCTGCAATATAGCTCTAGTATAAAAGACTCTGATCGAAAGATAAGTATGCTGTTAATTGTTCTCTGACCAAGAACGAAGTTTGACTTCACCAATTGTGATTTACGTTTTGCACCTTTATTGTTACTTTACTTATTTCAAGTTTGATTATATGAGAGGAGTTGCTGTCTACAATGATTTGTTCTTTGTAGATGTGATGCCTCTTGTCTATATTTTATTTTATCGACACCTCACTCCATAAACCTGTGGTCATCTTTAGTGAGTTCAGTTTTGCTTGGGGACAAGCAAGGTCTAAGCTTGGGGGGATTTGATACGTCCATTTTGCATCACCGTTTTATGTTGTTATTTTCTGTTATTCATCGATATATTTCATGTTATGATGCATCCCTTATGTTATTTTATCTTATTTTGCATGTTTCATAATTTTTGGAGAATAACACCGGGACCAGAAATCTGATGGAAAAAGCACCGCCGAGATACCATATTTCAGAAGATCAGAAGAAGAGGGGGACACATGAGGTATCTTAGAAGTTCAGAAGAGGGAGCCAGCCACGAGGAGAGCCGGAGGGGGGCCACCAGGGGCCCACACCATGGGGTGTCGCTCCCCCTCGGCCGCGCCGCCACATGGTGTGGCCACCCGGGCCCACCTCTGGTCGACATCTTTCGCATACTTGACCCCCAAGGAACCCTAAGCCCCATACCATCATCGAAGAATTATTCCGCCGTGACCTGGGGGCAGAAAACACCCGAGAGAGAAAAGCTCTCTGGCAGGGAGAAATCTGCCGGGGAAATTCCTCTCCGGATAGGGGAAATCACTACCATCGGCACCGTCATCACTCCGGGCATCATCAAGATCGTCATTGTCATCATCAACCACTAGCACCATCACCCTCATCATCCACCGTCATCCCGCTGAATCAATTATGGGCCTCTATCATTGTTTTACATTTGATCTCTCTCCCGGTGTGGATTACTTGTTAGTAGTTGATGCTTGTGAGATTTATCTGTGTTAGAACTTTATGAACAGATTGTTATCATCCATTATATCACCTATGATTATGATCCATATGATGTCTTGTGGGTAGTTTGTTTAGTTCTTCAGGACATGGTAGAAGTCATGATGTTAGTAGTGAAGATGTATTGAAGTAATATCTCGTGGTTCGGTATTTAAGTTGTGGTGCTATTGTTCTAGTGGTGTCATGTTAACGTCGACTACATGATACTTCACCTTTATGGGCCTAGGAGGATGCATTGTGTATTTGGCTACTAATTGCGGGGTTGCCGGAGTGACAGAAACCTAAACCCCCGTTAGGAAACTAATGCACAAGGGAGCGTAGAATCCCGAAGTTTTAAGGTTGTGGTTAGATTTATCTTAATTACTTTCTTGTATTTGCGGATGCTTGCGAGGGGTATAATCACAAGTATGTATTAGTCCTAGTTGGGCGGTGCATTAGCATAGGTTCACCCACACAACACTTCACGAAGCAATGGATATTAATCAAACGTAACAAAGCGAAAGCACTTGACTAAATTCCCATGTGTCCTCGAGAATGTTTGGTAGTCATAAGTAATACAACCGGCTTGTCCTTTGCTCTCAAAGAATTGGGCCACTCGCTGCAATATTATTTACCGCACTTTATTTATCTGTTATATCAAAAACTTCAGAAAATGTGTTTGCTAGTGTTTACAGTGAATCCTCTATCCAACCTGCTTGTAAACACCTTCTGCTCCTCGTTGGGTTCGACACACTTATTTATCGAAAGTACTATGATACACCCCTATTATAGTGGGTCATCAGTAATCCACACCGGGAGAGAGATTTAGGGGAAAACAACGATATAGAACCCTAATTGTGACAGCATGACAGAGGTGGATGGTGAGGATGATGGTGCTGGTGGCGATGATGATGACGGTGATGATCTTGATGTTGCCCAAAGCGATGACGTTGACGATGGCGATGATTTCCACTCTCTGGGGAGGAATTTCCCCGACAGATTTCTCCCTGTCGGAGATCTTTTCTCTCTATTGTTTTTCGCCCCGAGGAGGCGGGGGAATATTTCCTCAATGGTTCCCCGGGGCTTAGGGTTCCCTGGGGATGAAACAAGCGAGAGGGGGCTGACAGTGGTGGGCCAGGGTGGCCACACCACGTGGCAGTGCGACCAAGGGGGGTGCCACTGATGACCCGCAAATATAGGGGGTGTATCGTGGTACTTTCGATAAATAAGAGTGTCGAACCCAACAAGGAGCAGAAGATGTTGACAAGAAGGTTGAATAGAGGATTCACTGTAAACACTAGCAAACGGGTTTTTGGAGCTTTTTGATATAGCACATAAATAAAGTGAGAGTGAATAAAATACAGTAAATATAATTGCAGCGAGTGGCCCAATCCTTTTGAGATCAAAGGACAAGCCGGTTGTTCTACTTATGATTACCAAACGTTCTCGAGGACACATGCAGATTTCGTCAAGTGCTTTCGCTTCATACGGTTGATTAATATTTGTTGGTTTGATAGGTGTTGTGTGGGTGAACCTATGCTAATGCATCGCCCAAATGGAACAAATACATACTTGTGATTATACCCCTCGTAAGCATCCAAAAATACAAGAAAGTAATTAAGAGAAATCTAACCACAGCCTTAAAACTCCGGGATTCTACACTCCCTCGTGCATTGGTTTCCTAACGGGGGTTTAGGTTTCTGTCACTCCGGCAACCCCCCAATTAGTAGCCAAATACACAATGCATCCTCCTAGGCCCATAAAGGTGAAGTATCATGTAGTCGATGTTCATATGACACAACTAGAAGAATAACACCACAACTTAAATGCCAAACCACTAGATATTATTTCAACATAATTCCACTAGTAACATCATGACTTCTCCCATGTCCTCAAGAACTAAACGAACTACTCACAATAAATCATATGGATCATAATCAGAGGTGATATAATGGATAATAACAATCTGGTCATAAAGTGTAAACACTGATAAATCTCACAAGCATAAACTACTAAAAAGTAATCCACAACGAGAGAGAGAGATCTAGTGGAAAACAACAATAAAGATCCCTAATTCTTACAAAGGGATGAAGGTGGATGATGAGGGTGATGGTTCTGGTGGTGATGATGATGACGATGACGATCTTGATGATGCCCGGAGCGATGACGATGACGATGGAGATGATTCCCCCTCTCCGGGGAGGAATTTCCCGGCAGATTACTCCCTGCTGGAGAGATTTTCTCTCTCTGTTGTTTTCCGCCCCAAGGCGTCAGCGGAATATTTATTCTATGATGTTCTGGGCCTAGGGTTCCCTCGGGACTTCTAAGACGTCTCGTATACCCCCTTCTTCTTCTGATCTTCTGAAATAGGGTACCTCGACGGTGCTTTTTCCATCAGATTTTTTGTCCCGGTGTTTCTTCTCCAAAAATTATGAAACATGCAAAATAAGATAAAATAACATAAGTAATGCATCATAACATGAAATATATTGATGTATAATAGAAAACAACAATATAAAATAGTAATGCAAAATGGACGTATCAACTCCACCCAAGCGAAACTGAACTCAGCAAACATGGCCACAAGTTTATGGTGTGAGGTGTCGATAAATAAAATACGGACAAGAAGCATAACATCTATCAAAGAACAAGTCATTTTAGACAAAAACTTCCTCTCATATAATCAAACTTGAAACTATAGAGGAAATCACAATAAAGGTGCAAAAAGGAAATCATAATTGGTGAAGGCAAATTTCGTTCTTGGTCAGAGAACAATTAACAGTGTAATTATCATTCGATCAGAGAATTTATATTAGAGCTTATAATGCAGAGTTTATCATGCTCAATTATAACAATCTCTTTGCAGTCATTGGTAACTTTCAAAGAGGTATTCAAACAGATAAAATCATTTGTAATAAACAAGGAAGAATAAAGGACATGAGTGAGTAAATCAACATATAGATGGATGGATCACAACAACTCAAATGCTTGCTTAAAAAAGAAAGGAGTAGGTTTACTGACTCAACATAAAGGTAAAAGATAGGCCCTTCGCATAGGGAAGCAGGGATCACTCATGTGCTAGTGCTTTTCATTTGATAAACACAGTTACTGAAAACAATTTTTGAGAGTGGTGTATGTTTATGTCAACGAATGGCAAACATAAAATACATTACGTCACAAGAAAACTAGACTTCACAAGAGTGGCACCCATTGAAGGATGCACCTGGTATAGAAGGTCATCCCTCTTTCTCTTTTGTTTACACAATTATGCTTTGACTGATAGATCAGGGGCAAAAATAGTGAAGATAATTTGTATTATTATGTTTGGGGCTGGGAACCCCGCTACTAGCTCTTCTATCATTTGGATAAGCGGATGAAGCCACTAGTCCAGGTGTGTAAGGTCCAATCAACAAGTGAGATAAAGATTCTCTATTTGCGTCTTCATGAGCTAAAACAGGGGCACAAAACAGGTGTAATTTTGAAAGTTTTAAAGGTAGCACACAAGCAATTTACTTGGAGTGGCGGTTAAATACCAGATATAGGTAGGTATGGTGGACACAAATGGCATGGTTTTGGGGCTCAAGGTTTGGATACACGAGAAGCATTCCCTCTCAGTACAGGTTTTTGGCTAGCAAGGTTGGGTAGCAAGCATAAGAGTTGAGGGAAAACAAAGAAATATACATATGATAAAACCAATCATACAATCTTCCTTCAAGGTACAAACAATCTTATTTTAGAATACTAAGCTTATGAGCTAACAAGAAAGAAATATCATGGAATAATATATCTACATGCAACTCCCTCTTTTCTACTTAAGTCTCAACGTATTGTTGCTACTGACCAATGCTAAGTTTGCCAAAACCAACTAGATTAACTTGATGCTCCAATATTGATACCAATACTAATAACAAGATCAACCATATAACAAAAACTGCAAACTAAACTAAAGTGTAGAAAGTAGATGATGAAACTTCTCATTAATATTTCATTACGGAAACTCAAACCAAGGGATACAACGATAACCAACTAAAGAGTGATACTTCCATACTGCAAACCATCCTATATGATATTTTGTCTACTCATAATATGACTCTACGAAAAGGTAAAAAGGTAAAAGATAAAGGTGTGATAACGTGACACTCCCCCAAGCTTGGAACAAGCCAAGGGGATGCCAATACCAATGACCAATTATTTCTTCGGTGGTGGTGGTGAGTTCTTTTCATCATCAGACTTCCAAGGTAAAGGCTCTCCATCAATAAATGATGTCTTGGTCTCCAATATCCTGAAACTAGCACCACAGCTTATACGTTTAAACATGTTCTCATACTCATACTCACAATTCTGATTCTGCACATCGTAGAGTTGTGCTTGCAATTTGTTGGTGGTCTTGGTGAGTGAGAAGATCTCCTCCCAGAGCTTTAAATTATCCTTCTTGTGCTCGGCGATCAGTTCTGTCTTTATCCCGTGGATGATGTCAACTTCACGTTCTGCCATCTTCTTGTACCTAAAGACTTCTTGCTCCAGCTCTTCCATCCTAGCTTCTAGACTGCCTTCTCCTTTAGGGCCCCGAACATCTTCTATCTGCACCTCCCCATCCTTGAGCAGCAACTCTTTGGGATGCATCTTCAACTCGTTCATGTATGGGTTGACGACGTTTGCAAAGAAATTGTCTTTGGGAGGTCCGGAAGAGGACATCGTGGCTCTAGATCTGAAGCTGTAACCTGGCAGAAACAACTCGAAACAAAAACACGGCGAGAAAACGATATACGAACCTCGGGGGATCCGAGGGGTTAAATATAAAAAACATACGTAACGAAAGGAAAGTCCATGTCAAAAACGAGTCGGAGAGGGGCTTTGGGGCGCCCACACCGTAGGATGGCGTGACCAGGGTGGGCCCACGCCCCAGGTCGTGTGGTGCACTCGGGCACCATCTCCTACCCTTCTTTGGCTCGATATTTTTCATATTTTTCAAAACCAATAATTTATAACTTGTGAAGTAATCTGCGAACTTTTTCTTAACAGAACTGTTACCTATTCGAAAACAGACTGCCGATTCTAGAATCTTCCCTCTAATGAACTTCTCCGGAGTCATTACTTGAATGACATCAACGTCTTCATCGTAAGAATCCCCGGAAATATAATGTTTGACTCTTTGCCGATTTACTGCTTGTGTAGTGTTATCTTTGAGGGAAGCAATTTTGATTGCACCCGAACGATACACTTCTTGAATAACATAAGGGCCTTCCCATCTCGAGAGTAATTTTCCCGCAAAAAATCTGAGATGAGACCTATGCAATAGAACTTTTTCACCAACATGAAACTCTCTTTTAAGAATTTTCCTATCATTCCGTTGTTTAACTTTCTCTTTGAAGAGCCTAGCATTTTCATAAGCTTCACATCTCCATTCATCTAGATGATTCAAATCAAGCATTCTTTTCTTACCAGCAAGTTTAAAATCTTTATTAAGTTCTTTCACTTCCCAATAAGCTTTGTGTTCTAACTCTAAAGGCAAGTGAAAAGCTTTTCCATAAACCATTTTATAAGGAGACATACCCATAGGATTTTTATAAGCAGTTCTATAAGCCCATAAAGCATCATTCAACTTATCAGACCAATTCTTCCTATATTTATTAACAGACTTTTGCAAGATAGATTTAATTTCTCTATTTGATAATTCTACTTGCCCACTGGTTTGAGGATGATAAGCTGAGGCAATTCTATGATTAACATCATATTTAGCAAGGGTTTTTCTAAAACCACCATGATAAAGTGAGAACCTCCATCAGTCATAAGATATCTAGGCACACCAAACCTAGGGAAAATAACATCCTTAAGCATTTTTAAAGAGGTCTCACCATCAGCACTTTTTATAGGTATAGCTTCTACCCACTTAGTAACATAATCAATAGCAACAAGAATATGAATGTAACCATTTGAAGGAGGAAAGAGACCCATAAAGTCAAATCCCCAACAATCAAAAGGTTCAATAACAAGAGAATAACTCATAGGTACTTCATTATGTCTAGAAATTACCAACTCTTTGACATTCATCAAAAGATTAAATAAAAATTACGTGCATCTTTAAAGAGAGTAGGCCAACAGAAACCTGACTGTAGAACCTTCTGTGCAGTTCTATCTCCAACATGATGTCCTCCATAAGCACTACCATGGCACTTCCTCAATATCTCTCGTTGTTCATGATCTGGAACACATCATCTCATAATACCGAAGTGTGGGTCATCCCAAAAACAATGCCTCAAATCATAGAAGAATTTTCTTCTTTGTTGAGCTATAAATGTTGGAGGCAAATACTTGGATACAATTAAGTCAGCATAATCAGCATACCATGACTATCCTGGGAGTTTACCTTTATTGCGGCCAACTGTTCATTTGGAAAACTATCATTAACAGGAATAGGGTCATAAGCAATGTTTTCCAATCTAGACAAGTTATCAGCAACAGGATTTTTAGCACCCTTCCTATCCAAAATATGCAAATCAAACTCTTGTAAAAGCAACACCCATCTAATAAGCCTAGGTTTAGCATCTTTCTTTTCCATAAGGTTTCTAATAGCATCATGATAAATATGAATAGTAACCTTCGAATCAACAATATAAGGTCTAAACTTATCACAAGCAAAAACTACAGCCAAGAACTCTTTTTTATTGATAGCATAATTCTTTTGAGCAGCATCAAGAGTTTTACTAGCATAATGAATAACATTCAATTTCTTATCTACTCGTTGTCCAAGAACAGCAACTACAGCAAAATCACTAGCATCACACATAATTTCAAAAGGTAAATTCCAATCAGGTGGTTGAACAATACGAGCAGTTGTTAAAGCCTTCTTTAAAGTTTCGAAAGGTTCCTTACAATCATCATCAAAAACAAAAGGTGCGTCCTTTTGAAGAAGATTAGTAAGAGGCTTTGATATTTTAGAGAAATCTTTAATAAAACTCCTACAAAAACCAGCATGACCAAGAGCACTACAAATACCTTTAACATCCCTGGGACAGGGCATTTTTCTATGTTTCCACTTTAGCTCTGTCAACTTCCATACCTCTTTCAGAAATTTTATGTCCAAGAACAATTCCTTCATTCACCATAAAGTGGCATTTCTCCCAATTAAGAATATGATTAGTTTCCTCACATCTCTGCAAAACTTTATCAAGGTTGTGCAAGCAATTATCAAAAGAAGTTCCATAGACGAAAAAATCGTCAATGAATACTTCCACAATTTCTTCACAAAAACTATGAAAAATTGCACACATGCATCTTTGAAACGCATCAGGAGCATTACACAAACCAAAAGGCATACGTCTATAAGCATAAGTACCATAAGGCCAAGTGAAGGTTGTTTTCTCTTGATCTTGCTTCCTAACAGCAATTTGAGAAAACCCAGAATAACCATCAAGAAAGCAAAAATGAGTTTTCTTAGACAACCTCTCTAACATTTTATCAATAAAAGGAAGGGGATAATGATCTTTCTTAGTAACCTTGTTAACTTTACTAAAATCAATGCACATTCTATAACTAACTAGTACTCTTTGAGGAATAAGCTCACTATTTTCATTAGGCACAATAGTCATTCCTCCCTTCTTAGGGACCCAATGCACAGGGCTTACCCATCTACTATCATCAATAGGAAAAATACCAGCATCAAGGAGTTTTAATACCTCATTTCTTACCACTTCCTTCATCTTAGGAATTAAACGGCGTTGATGTTCAACTACTAGTTTTGCATCAGGTTCAATATTAATAACATGATGACATATAGAGGGAGAGATCCCTTGCAAATCATAAAGAGTATATCCAAAAGCTCCACGGTGTTTCTTCAATATTCCCAATAATCTTTCCTCTTCTTCACCTGAAAGTTTAGAACTAATAATAACAGGATATATTTTCTTATCATCAATATAAGAATATCTAAGATCATCAGGCAAAGGTTTTAGATCAAAAACAGGATCCTGCTTGGGCGGTAATGTGGTACCCAAGTCCTCCACAGGTAAATTATGTTTCAGTATCACTGGTTGACGAAGAAGAATATCGTCAATCTCATTTTTCTCTTCCATAAACACCTCACTTTCATGGTCCTTCATATATTGCTGTAAAGAATTGTTAGGAGCAAGAGCAATAGAGGAAAGCTGTTCAACTCCAAAATTCTCATTAGGCAATTCTGATTCATAAGGTGCTCTAGAAAATTTGAAGAAATTGAACTCATAAGATTTTCCATCAAAATTAGTCAATATCTTCTCCCTCTTACAAACTATAATAGCACCACAAGTGTTCAAGAAAGGTATACCAAAAATAATAGGACAAGTTTTACTAGCAGTCTTATTAAGTACTAGAAAATCAGTAGGATATTTAGTTTTACCACATAAAACCTCCACATCTCTAACAATACCAATTGTAAAACCAGTTTCTCTATTAGCAAGATGAATAACCACATCAATATCCTCAAGCTCACAAGAACCAATTTCATGCATAATTTCTTTATAAAGCTCATAAGGAATATCACTAGAACTTGAACCAATGTCACACAAACCATAATAGCAATGATAACCAATCTTAACAAAAAGCACAGGAACACTAGTTTTCTTAGGTCTATTTGGATGTGAGACAATATTAGAAGCATCCTCACAAAAGACAATATGTTCATCCTCTACATTTCCATAGACAAGGTCTTTCACTATTGCTATAGCAGGTTCAATAGTTATTTGCTCATCAGGTTCAATAGATTTCTTTATGATCTTGTTAACCACACTAGCTAATATAGAGTGTTCTTTTACCTTAGCAGGGAAAGGCATTTTCTCAATATAAGGCTCAGGAACAGCAGGATTAACAGCATGCAGTTCTATATTTCTAGCAGGAACAATATCTTTATAAGCTGCATGGTACTTGCTATATTCCTTTTTAGGAATATCAATATAAGAGGCAAAGGCTTTGAGACAGTTTGCAAATATTTGGGAATCAAGACCAGAAACAACACTAACATTATAGAAACCATCAGTTGCCATAAAATATTTAATGCATTCATAATCCTAATTTATACCTGACTTTCTACCTTTGTCATTCTCCCATCCTTGAGTGTTTTCTTGAATACGGTAAAAAAAAAAATCCCATTTAGCTTCCTCCTTCATATGTGTGAATGATCCAGAACAAGAAGCATCCAATAAATCCTTATCATGAAGAGAAAGCCTTGCATAAAAATTATTGATAACAATATTACTCGGGAGCTCATGAACGGGACATTTTAGCATTAATAATTTCATTATCCCCCATGCTTGGGAAATACTCTCTCCATCATGAGGCCATAAATTATATATTTGATTCCGGTCTTTATGAATCTCACTGGGAGGATATAACTTAGAATAAAAGACAGGTACAATTTCCTCCCATCCAATAGATTCACCATTCTTCAGCAATTTAAACCATTAAGTAGCTCTACCTTTCAGCGATAAAGAGAATATTTTCCTTTTAACTTGATCCATTGCAATACCTGCACACTTGAATAACTCGCATAATTCATGTATAAAGAGCAAATGATCACCGGGATGGACAGTTCCATCTCCATAATAGCACTTACCATAACACGTCCAACAATTTTCATTGGTATTTTATAAGGTCTAATTAAGCAGACAACGGGTCACCTACTACCCTAGCAGTAATGGTTGAAGTACCCCTAATCAGAGAACCAAAAGAATTCTCCATAATGAAATAAAGCAGCAGACAGCAAAAAAGCAGCACTCACAGTAAAAGTTTCTCTTACCAATTCCACTTACCAAGCGCTTCACTCCCCGGCAATGGCACCAAAAAATAATATTTATAACCCACAAGTATAGGGGGTGTATCATAGTACTTTCTATAAATAAGAGTGTCGAACCCAACGAGGAGCAGAAGGTGTTGACAGGCAGGTTGGACAGAGGATTCACTATAAACACTAGCAAACGGGTTTTTGGTGGTTTTTGATATAGCAGATAAATAAAGTGCGAGTAAATAAAATATAGTCAATATAATTGGAGCGAGTGGCCCAATCCTTTTGAGAGAAAAGGACAAGCCGGTTGTTCTACTTATGATTACCAAACGTTCTCGAGGACACATGGCAATTTTGTCAAGTGCTTTTGCTTCATACGGTTGATTAATATTTATTGGTTCAATAGGTGTTGTGTGGGTGAACCTATGCTAATGCACCGCCCAACTAGGACTAATACATACTTGTGATTATACCCTCGTAAGCATCTGCAAATACAAGAAAGTAATTAAGATAAATCTAACCATAACCTTAAAACTCCGGGATTCTACACTCCCTCATGCATTGGTTTCCTAATGGGGGTTTAGGTTTCTGTCACTCCGGCAACCGCCAATTAGTAGCCAAATACACAATGCATCCTCCTAGGCCCATAAAGGTGAAGTATCGCATATTCAACGTTCACATGCCACCACTAGAAGAATAACACGACAACTTAAATACCAAACCACTAGATATTACTTAAACATAATTCCACTAGTAACATCATGACTTCTCCCATGTCCTCAAGAACTAAACGAACTACTCACAAGACATCATATGGATCATAATAGGAGGTGATATAATTGATAATAACAATCTGGTCATAAAGTTTAAACACCAATAAATCTCACAAGCATCAACTACTAAAAAGTAATCCACACCGGGAGAGAGATATAGTGGAAAATAACGATAAAGACCCCTAATTGTTACAGCGGGATGAAGGTGGATGATGAGGGTGATGGTTCTGGTGGTGATGATGACGATAATGATCTTGATGATGTCCGGAGAAATGACGGTGACGATGGCAATGATCCCCCCTCTCCGGGGAGGAATTTTCCTGGAAGATTTCTCTCTGCCGGGGAGCTTTTCTCTCTCTGTTGTTTTCCGCCCCGAGGCGGCGGCGGAATATTTCTTCGATGATGTTCTGGGTCTTAGGGTTCCCTCGGGACTTCTAAGACTTTTCGTATACCCCCTTCTTCTTCTGATCTTCTGAAATAGGGTACCTCGACAGTGCTTTTTCCATCAGATTTCTGGTCCCGGTGTTTCTTCTCCAAAAATTATGAAACATGCAAAATAACATAAAATAACATAAGTAATGTATCATAACATGAAATGTACCGATCAATAACAGAAAACAACAATATAAAATAGTGATGCAAAATGGACGTATCAGCCACCAGGTGGTGTGGGCCCCTGGTGGCCCCCCTCTGGCTCCCCTCCTGGCTAGCTCCGTCATTTGGGAACTTAAGACTTATCCGATGTGTCCTTTCTTCTGCTGATCTTTACAAATAGCGTATCTTGATGGTGCTTTTTCTAGCAGATTTCTGTTCCCGGTGAATTATTCTCCAATAATTGTAAAACATGCAAAATAGATGAAATAACATAAGTATCATCTCTAAATATGAAATATATCAATGAATAACAGTAAATTACGATATAAAATAGTGATGCAAAATGGATGTATCAACTGGCCCCAAGCTTAGACCTCGCTTGTCCCCAAGCGAAACTGAACTCAGTAAATATGACCACAGGTTTATGAACTGAAGTGTCGATAAATAAAATACGGACAAGAAGCATCACATTTATCAATACACACGTCATTCTAGACAACAAATTCCTCTCATATAACTTAACTTGAAACTAGTATAAGGAGTCACAATAAAGGTGCAAAGAGAAAATCATAACTGGTTATGGCAAACTTTGCTCTCGATCAGAGAAAAATTAACAGATTGTACTTATTTTTCGATCAGAGTCTTTATATTAGAGCTTATATTGCAGAGTTTTACATGCTCAATCATAACAGTCTCCCTACAGTCATTGATAACTTTAAAATCATATTCATTCAGATAAAAACATTGTACTAAACAAGGAAGGATAAAATACATGATGGACTAAATCAACATATTAATGGTTGGATCACAATAACTCAAATGCTTGGTTAAGACAGAAAGTAATAGGTTTACTGACTCAACATGAAAGTAAAAGATAGGCCCTTCGCAGAGGGAAGCAGGGATTAACTCATGTGTTAGAGCTATTCATTTGATAAACAGAGGTAATGAAAACAACTTTGAGAGAGGTGTACGTCTATGTCAACGAATCAGCAAGCAGACAATACATCAAGTCACAAGCTAACTAGACTCTACAAGAGCGACTCCCATTGAAGGACACTACTAGGGTCAGTATATCATCCCTCTTCTCTTTTGTTTACACAATTATGCTTTAACTGATAAATTAAGGGCAAAAAGAGTGAAGAGAATTTATAGTAACCAAGTTTGGGGCTGGGCACCCCATTGCCAGCTCTTCTAGCAGTTGGATAAGTGGATATGCCACTAGTCTAGGTGTGTAAAGTCCAATCAACGAGTGAAATAAACACTATCTACCCACGTCCTCATGAGCTAAAACAGAGCAAAAAATAGGTATAATTTTGAAGGTTTTAAAGGTAGCACACGAGCAATTTACTTAGAGTGGTCGTTAAATACCACATGTAGGTAGGTATGGTGGACACAAATGACATGGTTTTTTGCTCAAGGTTTGGATGCACGAGAAGCATTCCCTCTCAGTACATGTTTTTGGCTAGAAAGGTTGGGTAGCAAGCATAAGAGTTAAGGGAAACAAGCAAATATACATGTGATAGAAACAATCATGCAATCTTCCTTGGAAGTACGAACGATCTTAACTTGAGAATACTAAGATTATGAGCCAACAAGAAGGAAAGATAATGTAATAATATATCTACATGCATCTCCCTCTTTTCTACTTAAGCCTCAAAGTATTTGCTAGTGACCAATGCTAAGTTTGCCAAAACGAAATAGATTAACTTGATGCTCCCAAATTGATACCAATACTAATAACAAGATCAATCATATAACAGAAATTAGAAACTAAAATAAGGTGTGCGGAAAGTAAATGATAAAACTTCTCATTAATATTCCATAATGGCAACTGATGCGTGTGAAAACATGTTCGTTGGGAGACCCCAAGAGGAAGGTATGAACAGTGCAACAACAAGTTTCCCTCAGAAAGAAACCAAGGCTAAATCGACCAGTAGGAGGAAGTTGTAACTTCAGAAGGTTGATGCAGCGGAGATGGAAGGGCGCACTACCGGTTCAGCAGCAACGTGGAACCTACACAACACAATCAAATCAGTTTGCCTCAACGAAGTAGTGAGGTTGTCAATCTCACCGGTTTTGTTGAACACAAAGAGGTTAAACATATGGTGTGGAAAACAATATGAAAATAGTATGAAAGCAGTAGCAGCAGTGTGAAAACGGTGGAAACAATGTGTGTATTATTAGTATGAGAAAATGGACTGGGGTCCACAGTTCACTAGTGGTGTCTCTCCGTGAAAGATAAATAACATGTGTGGTGAAAAAATTACAGCTGGGCAATTGACAGAAATGAAGGCTGCACCGTAGTGCATATGCAAGACATAAAGATTACTATGTGATTCATGCGGGCATTACAACAAAATACATAGACCGTCATCCAACTGCATCTATGACTAATAATCCACCCTCTGAATATAATCCGAACAAACGTTGGGTATTAAGCTGCAAGCAACAGATTATCGCAGTAAGCAAAGTTTATAATGTAAACTAAGTAATCACTATTGTTTTCTCCCTAATGGCAACAACACATCCTCCATCCGTCACGTTTCTTTCACTCGAGCACATATGCAAAGGAAGCATGAACCCACTATCGAGCATAAATACTCCCTCTTGGAGTTACTAGCATCTACTTGGCCAGAGCATCTACTAATAACTCAGAGTATGCAAGATCATAAATAACATATGCATGAAGATAACATGATAGATTGATAATCAGAAGACATAGCTTTCAACATTCATCAGATCCCAGCAAACACAACATGTAGCATTACATAAAGATGATCTCGATCATGTAGGGCAGCCCACGAGATCTAAACATGAGGTACAAAGTGCATAAGACAACCATCTAGCTACTGTTATGGACTCGTAATCCAGGGATGAACTACTCACGCATCACTTCAGAGGAGGGCATGGTGGTATTAACCCCTCCGGTGATGAATTCCCCTCCCGGCAGGTTGCCGGGGAGAGCTCCAGAACCCTCCTGTTCTCGGGATGACGATGACGGCGGCCTCCGGTGTTTCTCGGGACGAAGTGGTATATTTTTAGGGTTAACGTATCATCGGGTATAAATAGGCGAAATGGCGATGGCGGTCGACGCCCGAGGGGCCCACACCATCCCCAGGTGCGGCTAAGGGGGGCGCGCCGCCCTATGGTGTGGCCCCCCTCCGGTCCTTTTCGGGACTCTGTGGAACCTTCGGGAACTCTAAGACTTCCGGACTTCAAATTTTCTAATTCCAAGAATATTTCCGAAACAACTTTTCTGAAACTAAAAACAGCAGAAAACAGGGAACTGACTCTCTGGCATCTTGTCAATAGGTTAGTCCGGAAAATCGATAAAAATGACATAAAGTGTATAACAAACATGTAGAAAACAATATGAAAACAACATGGAACATCAGAAATTAAGGATACGTTTATGACGTATCAGTAACACACACCAAGGGGGAAAAATACATAGATAACCAACTAAAGGAGAGATACTTCCACACTGCAAACCATCCTATATGATAACTTCTCTACTCATGATATGACTCTACTAAAAAGTAAAAAGGTGAAAGATAAAGGTGTGATACCGCGACACTACTCCAAGCTTGGAACAAGCCAAGGGGATGCCAATACCAATGATGAATTACTCCTTAGGTGGTGGTGGTGAATCATTCCCATCATCAGACTTCCAAGGTGAAGGCTCTCCATCAACAAATGACGACTTGGTCTCCAATATCCTGAAACTGGCAGCAGAACTTATACGTTTAAACCTGATCTCATACTCATAGCTTTGATTTTGCATGTCTTAAAGTTGTGCTTGCAATTTGTTGGTGGCCTCGTGGAGCGAGAAGATATCCTCCCAAAGCTTGGCAGTCTCTTTCTTGTGCTCAGCAATCAGCTCTCCATTTATTTCGTGGATAATGTCCACTTCACGCTCCGCCATCTTCTTGTACCTAAAGACTTCTTGCTCCAGCTCTTCCATCCTAGCTTGCAGACCTCCTTCTTCTTTAGGACCCTGAACATCTTCTTTCTGCACCACCCCATCCTTGAGAAGCAACTCCTTCGGATGCATATTCAACTCATTCATGTACGCGTTGACGATGTTCACAAAGAAGTTGTCCTTGGGAGGTCCGGAAGAGGACATCGTGGCTTTAAATCTGAAGATGAAATCTGGCAGAAATAGATCAAAACAAAAACCCGACGAGAAAATGATATACGGACATCAGGGGATTATATAGAGAAAAGTTACGTAACAAAAGGAAGGTGTAGGGCGAAAACAGGTCGGAGACGGGCTCCGAGGCGCCCACACCACGTGGTGGCGCGACCAGGGGTGGGCCCACGCCACCAGGTGGTGTGGTGCCGTCGGGCACCGTCTCCTACCCTTTTTTGGATCACTATTTTTCATATTTTCTAAAAACAACAAAAATATAAGTTCGAAGATAAAACATGAACTTTTTCTTACCGAACTGTTACCTATTCGAAAACACACTCTGCAGTTTCTGGACTCTTCTCTTTAATAAAGTCCTCCGGAGTTACCACTTGAATAGTATCAACATCTTCATCATTCACCAATTTGCGTTTTTGCGCATTCAACACTTGTGTAGTGTTATCTTTAAGGGAAACAATTTTGATTGCACCAGAACGATACGCTTCTTCAATAACAAAAGGTCCTTCCCATCTTGAGAGTAATTTTCGTGCAAAAAATCTGAGACGAGACCTATACAATAGAACTTTATCACCAACATGGAACTCTCTCTTCATAATTCTGCTATGATGTCATTTTTTAACTTTCTTTTAAAGAATCTAGAATTTCCATAGGCTTCACTTCTCCATTCATCTAAAGAACTCAAGTCTATCATCCTTTTCTTACCAGCAAGTTTAAAATCTCTATTTAGTTCTCTCACTGCCCAATAAGCTTTGTGTTCTAAAGGAAAGTGATAAGTTTTTCCATAAACCATTTTATAAGGAGACATACAAATAGAATATTTATAAGCATTTTGATAAGCCCACAAAGCATCATTTAACTTATCAGACCAATTTTTCCTATATTTATTAACAGCATTTTGCAAGATAGATTTAATTTTTCTATTTGATAATTCTACTTGCCCACTTGTTTGAGGATGATAAGATGATGTGATTCTATGATTAACATCATATTTAGCAAGGGTTTTTCTAAAACTACTATGAATAAAGTGAGAACCTCCATCAGTCATAAGATATCTGGTTACACCAAACCTAGGGAAAATAACATCTTTAAGCAATTTTAATGAGGTTTCACCATCAACACTTTTTGTAGGTATAGCTTCTACCCATTGAGTAACATAATCAACAACAACAAGTATATGAGTATAACCATTCGAAGGAGGAAACTGACCCATAAAGTCAAAACCCCAACAGTCAAAAGGTTCAATAACAAGAGAATATTTCATAGGAATTTCATTGCGTCTAGAAATGTAACCAACTCTTTGACATTCATCACAAGATAAAATAAACTTTTGTGCATCTTTAAAGAGAGTAGGCCAATAGAAACCTCATTGTAGAACCTTTGTGCGGTTCTATCTCCAGAGTGATGTCCTCCATAAGCACTACCATGGCACTTTATCAATATCTCTCGTTGTTTATATTCTGAAACAAATCTTCGCATAATACCATCTACTCCTTCTTTATATAAGTGTGGGTCATCCCAAATATAATGCCTCAATTCATAAAAGAATTTCTCCTTTGCTGAGTTGTAAAGGTTGGAGGCAAGTACTTGGAAACAATAAAGTAAGCATAATCTGCATACCAAGGACTATCTCGCGAGCTTACTTTTATTGCACCTAGTTTTTCATTTGGAAAAGTATCATAAACAAGAATAGGGTCAAAATAAATGTTTTCCAATCTAGAAAAATTATCAGCAACACAATTTTCAGCACCCTTCCTATCTACAATATGCAAATCAAAATCTTGTAAAAGAAGCATTCATCTAATAAGCCTAGGCTTCGCATCTCTGTTTTCCATAAGGTATTTAAGAGCAGCATGAACAGTGTGAATAGTAACTTTTGAATCAACTATATAAGGTCTAAACTTATCACAAGCAAAAACTACAACTAGGAACTCTTTTTTAGTGGTAACATAATTATTTTGAGCAGCATCAAGAGTCTTACTAGCATAATGAATATTCAATTTCTTATTTATTCGTTGTCAAAGAACAGCACCTACAGCAAAATAAATAGCTTCACAAATAATTTCAAAGGGTAAATTCCAATCAGGTGGTTGAAGAATAGGAGCAGTAATTAGAGCCTTCTTTAGAGTTTCAAATGCTTCTTTGCAATCATCATCAAAAAAAGGTATTTCTTTTTGGAGAAGATTAGTAAGATGCTTTGATATTTTAGAGAAAACTTAAATAAACCTCCTATAGAAGCCAACATGACCAAGAACACTACGAATACCTTTGACATCCCTGGGACAAGGCATTTTCTCAATTGCTTCAACTTTAGCTCTGTCAACTTCAGTACCTCTTTCAGAAATTTTATTCCCAAGAACAATTCCTTTATTAACCATAAAGTGACATTTCTACCAATTAAGAACAAGATTAGTTTCCTCACATCTCTGCAAAACTTTATCAAGATTGTGCAAACAGTTATCAAAAGAAGTCCCATAGACGGAGAAATCATCCATGAATACTTCCACAATTTCTTCACAAAAACCATGAAAAATAGCAGACATGCATCTTTGAAACATAGCAGGAGCATTACACAAACCACAAGGCATACGTCTATAAGCATAAGTTCCATAAGCACAAGTAAAAGTTATTTTCTCTTGATCTTGTTTCCTAATAGCAATTCGAGAAAACACAGAATAACCATCCTGAAAGCAAAAATGAGTTTTGTTAGACAACCTTTCTAACATTTGATCAATAAAAGTTAAAGTATAATGATCTTTCTTAGTAAATTTGTTTAACTTTCCTAAAATCAATGCACATTCTATAACCAAATACTACTCTTTGAGGAATAAGCTCATCATTTTAATTTGGCACAATAGTCATTTCTCCTTTCTTAGGGACACAATGAATAGGACTTACCCATCTACTATCAGCAATAGTAGAAATAATACCCGCATCAAGGAGTTTCAATACCTCATTTCTTACCACTTCCTTCATCTTAGGAATTAAATGGTGTTGATGTTCAACAACTGGCTTTGCATCAGGTTCCATATTAATAGCATGCTGACATATAGCAGGGGAAATCCCTTTCAAATCATCAAGAGTATATCCAATATCTCCTCGGTGTTTCTTCAATATTTCCAATAACCTTTCCTCTTGTTTACCTGAAAGTTTAGAACTAATAATAACAGGATATGTCTTGTTATCATCAATATAAGCATATTTAAGATCATCAGGTAAATGTTTTAAATCAAAAACGGGATCCTCCTTGGGTGGTAATGTGGTACCCAAGTCTTCCACGGGTAAATCGTGTTTCAACATCGCTTGTTGACGAAGAAGAATATCGTCAATATCACTTCTTTCTTCCATAAGGACCTCACTTTTGTGGTCATCCATGTATTGCTGCAAAACATTGTTAGGAGAAAGAGCAACAGAGGCAAGCTGTTCAAGTCTAAAATCTTCATTAGGCAATTCTGTTTCATATGGAGCTCTAGCAAATTTTTGAAAAAATAAACCGATAAGATTTTCAATAAAATTTAGTTAATATTTTCTCTTTCTTACAATCTATAACAGCACCACAAGTGTTCAAGAAAGGTCTGATGTCTACGCACGCTTCTATTATTGTAGACAGTGTTGGGCCTCCAAGTGCAGAGGTTTGTAGAACAGCAGCAAGCTTCCCTTAAGTGGATCACCCAAGGTTTATCGAACTCAGGGAGGTAGAGGTCAAAGATATCCCTCTCAAGCAACCCTGCAATTAAGATACAAGAAGTCTCTTGTGTCCCCAACACACCCAATATACTTGTCAGGTATATAGGTGCACTAGTTCGGTGAAGAGATAGTGAAATGCGAGTAATATGGATGTTTATAACTAATAATAGCAATCTGAAATAAATATGGCAGCAAGCAAACATGTAGTAGAACATGCGGAAAACGGTGTTTTAATGCTTGGAAACAAGGCCTAGGGATCCTACTTTCACTAGTGGACACTCTCAGCAATGATTACATAATTTAATAACTAAATATCTTCTCTTCACTATGCTACTCTTAACCCTCTCCGGTTGGATAACGAACACTAATCATTGCGTAGGGCTGCAAAAAGCATTCCTTAAAGTAAGCATTCCCATGTCTAGTTAACCCCACGCTGTCACTATGAGCGACCTAGAAGGTACTAGACAAACACCACAATTCATAGAGGAGACACACACGATGTGCACACTGTCACCTTCACACCGCGGGACAAGGTGACTCCAAAGTTCATATTAAAAAAACACTTGAGTAGCACAAGATGAAGTGACGGGGGGATACTAACCCGGTATGCCAGGCTCCGGGAAGTGACCCGGCCCAAAGGATGGTGTGCAGGATCCGATTAATGATAAAGATGTTTGTGGAGGCCCAAGTTCGTGGGCCTAGTGACCCGGATTAGGGGTGTCGTAAAGGAAAGTTAGAGTTAGCACGCCGTGTCTGGGTAGGACCCGGGTGTGCCTTGTAGAAAAAGCTAGGGGGTACGGGTGTTATATAAACCGACCCCCGGGTATAGTTTGAGAGAGAGATCTAAGAACCCTAGCAATATCGTATGGTATCAAGTATCCAGTGTAAACCCTAATCGAGTTATTATATCGAGAATAGAGATTCGGCGACTTCGATTGCCGGCTGTCAGATCAAATTGTACCATGTCTTCCCTTGAGCAAAACCCTCTCCCGAACGCCTGTGTCGACTTGCCCCAAGATCAGTTACCCCTGGTAACATCTGCCGTGATTATCCCACGACAGTTGGCGCCCACCGTGGGGCCTGCGTCCAAAGGTGTTCACATCACGGGAGAAGCTCGGAAGGACATGGAGGATCTTGTCATTGGCGAAACCTACATCGACCACGAAGAAGAAAAGTTGGTGGACGATCCCGGCTGGGGGCCAGAATCGGATCACCTCGAGTCCGGATTTATATTGACGATCGGCCGGATCAATATCTTCGTCGACACGGTACGAACGACTAACTTAAAGGGACAATATCATGTGCATACTACAGGAACTTCTAGCAGGAACAAAGAGACATCAAAGCAA
Organism: Alopecurus myosuroides; assembly: GCA_028641055.1. Classification (NCBI taxonomy): domain Eukaryota; kingdom Viridiplantae; phylum Streptophyta; class Magnoliopsida; order Poales; family Poaceae; genus Alopecurus; species Alopecurus myosuroides. The sequence goes on from CM054057.1 coordinate 661,769,476, forward strand.
GCGGCAAATTCGGTTTCATCAGCCGCGCCGGGATATCTTAGATGGGCAGAACAAGAGATAACGTGGAGTAGAAGAGATCATCCGGAAAAGGTGGAGCGTCCAGGAGTCCTGGCGTTGGTGGTTGCTCCACAGGTTAATGGTTACGAGCTGAAGAAGGTCTTGATGGACGGTGGAAGTAGCATCAACATCCTTTATTGGGAGACCTTCTTACGGATGAGTCTCAAAGAGTCCCAGCTGCAGAAAAGTTCAACAATCTTTCACGGGATCGTACCGGGTCACTCGGCGAGCCCCGAGGGAAGGATCACCTTGGAAGTTGCTTTTGGCGAATCGACGGACAATTATCGAGTGGAGTGGCTCACGTTCGAGGTGGTCAAGTTGCGCAGTCCTTACCACGCGCTGTTGGGGAGGCCGGCTTACGCCCAATTCCTGGCTAGGCCATGCTACGTGTATTTGCAGCTGAAAATCCCGGGTCCTAAACGGACCATCACTATATATGGGAGCCGGGATATAGCGGCCGAGTGCGACGAAGGAGATTCAGTTATGGCCGAGCAGGCATGCAGGAAGGAAGAGCTCGAATATTACCGGTCTCAAGTAAACCCGGACGATAGAACAGCCTTGAAAAAGCCGAATACTGAGGATGAGAGAGCAAAATTCAAGGCAGCGCAAGACACAAGAAGATAGATTTTGTCGAAGGGGATTCTACTAAGCAGTTTACCATAGGGTCTAACCTGGGAAAAGAGCAGGAGGGAGCGCTCGTGGAGTTCATTCGCTCGAATGCAGATGTGTTTGCCTGGACACCCAGCGACATGCCGGGTATCCCTACAGAATTGGCTGAGCACAGTTTGCATGTGGATCCCAAGTCCAGGCCTGTGAAACAAGGTTTGAGGAAAATGAATGAGGAAAGAAGGAAAGCTATAGGCGAAGAGATCGCTCGGCTACTGGCAGCCGGCTTTATCATGGAAGTATTTCACCCGGATTGGTTGGCTAACCCGGTTTCTGGTGATGAAAAAGACCAACGAGTGGAGGATGTGCATTGACTTCACTAGTCTTAACAAGCATTGCCCAAAGGATCCGTTCGCGCTCCCAAGGATAGATCAGATTATAGACGCAGTAGCTGGAAGTGATCTGTTATGCTTCCTGGATGCATATTCCGGGTATCATCAGATTAAGCTCAAAAGGGAGGATTGGGAGAAAACATCATTCATAACCCCGTTTGGGGCCTTTTGTTATAAACTATGACATTTGGGTTGAAGAACGCTGGCGCAACTTACCAACGGTGTATTCAAAAGTGCTTTGAGGACCAATCGGACGTAACGTCCATGCTTATGTGGATGACGTGGTCATCAAGACCAGGAAGGCGGAGACATTTATCGATGATCTAAAGGAGACATTCAAAAACCTGAGGAGGTACCAGATGAAACTTAATCCAACGAAGTGCGTGTTCGGAGTTCCGGCTGGGAAATTACTCGGCTTCATAGTTTCCGAGAGAGGAATTGAGGCAAATCCAGATAAAATCAAGGCAATCCAGAGTTTGAAAAAGCCGGAGAACTTGAAGCATGTTCAAAAGCTCACGGGCTGTGTAGCAGCCTTGAGCCGGTTCATATCTAGACTCGGAGAAAAAGCAATACCCTTGTATCGGCTCTTGCGAAAATCGGATAAATTCGTATGGACGAAGAGGCAGATGAAGCGTTTGAAGCACTAAAGAAGCAATTATCTGAAGCACCAGTACTAGCGGCGCCGGGTCCTAAAGAGCCTATGTTGCTATACGTGGCAGCTGGCCCCCGAGCCGTTAGCGCAGTGGTTGTCGTGGAACGCAAAGAGGACGGGAAAGGTTACCCGGTTCAGAGGCCGGTTTATTACGTCAGTGAGGTGTTATCAGAAGCAAAGCAGCGCTATCCGCATTGGCAAAAGCTGGTGTTCGGGTCTTTATGGCTAGCCGGAAGTTGAAGCCGTATTTCCAAGAGCATCCGATAACAGTGGTTAGTTCAATACCAATGTCGGATATCATCAGAAACTCGGACGCGACGGGAAGAATAGCCAAATGGGCGATAGAGATGGGGATTACATATCAACTACGAACCCAGGTCAGCAATCAAGTCTCAAGCTTTAGTTGATTTCGTTAACGATTGGACACATACAGGCATGACTGCAACGGTTCCAAATTCCGAGTCATGGGTCATGCACTTCGACGGATCAAAGCAGTACGAGGGATCAGGAGCTGGGGTGGTGCTAACATCACCAAGGGGACAAATTGAGTTACGTGCTACAAATTCACTTCGACTGTTCCAACAACGTTGCCGAGTATGAGGCCCTATTGCATGGCTTAAAGGTAGCCAAGGAGATGAGCATCAAGAGGATACGGTGCTTCGGAGATTCGGACCTTGTGGTACAGCAGGTGTCGGAACGTGGGACAGAAAGGACGCAACTATGGCGGCATACCGCAGGGAAGTTGATAGGGTAGCAGGATGTTTTTCCGGGTATGAGGTGGAGCACATAGACAGAAGAAAAAACGAGGCAGCAGACGCACTCGCCAGACTCGGCTCGCGTAGAGAGCCGGTTCCACCTAATGTGTTCCTGGACGAGTTGTGGCGACCATCAGTTAAAACCGAGTCTGAGGAAGAACTGGCAAATCAAGACCCGGATTTGGAGTACGTGGCCACAGTACATGCCATCCCCGAGTGGACAGAGCCATACCTGGCCTACCTATCACGGGGCGAGTTACCAGAACAGGAGGTATTAGCAAGACAAATTCTGAGGTGAGCAAAGGGGTATTCTATCATCAATGGAGAATTATACAAGAGAAGCGCAACAGGAGTCTTCTTGCGCTGCGTAGCCAGAAGAAGGCCGACGGATTCTCAAGGAAATACACGAAGGCGACTGTGGGCATCATGCATCTACAAGGTCTCTGGTGGCTAAAGCTTATCGACACGGATTTTTCTGGCTTACGGCTCTAGCGGATGCAGAACGTTTTGGTAGCAAGATGTGACGGATGTCAATACGCCCGCCAAACACACGTACCGGCTATGGAATTACGGACCATCCCATTAACTTGGCCGTTCGCCGTCTGGGGTATGGACATGGTTGGTCCCTTCCATATGTCACCATGCAAGAAGACACATCTTTTGGTGGCTATTGACAAGTTTACCAAGTGGGTTGAGGTTATGCAGTTACTAATTGCGAAGCGGCTACAGCAGTCAAGTTCCTGAAAAGGATCATCTACCGGTTTGGGTATCCCCACAGCATAATCACCGACAACGGAACTAACATGTCTCTTGGCGAGATGGAGAAATTCTGTGGCAACAATGGCATCCGGCTTGATGTTGCATCAGTGGCTCACCCGCAGGCTAATGGGCAAGTGGAGAGAGCAAACCAAGAATTGCTTCGTGGGTTAAAACCACGGTTGCGAGTCCCCTGTGTTAGGGCTGCTGGCTCATGGGTCGAAGAACTACCTTCTGTGGTTTGGGGTATCAACACTACACCTAACAGGTCTACCCAGATGACGCCCTTTTTCATGGTATATGGTGCGGAAGCAGTGTTACCAAGTGATATTATTCACGATTCGCCCAGAGTATCAGCTTACGTCGAAGTAGAGAACGAAAAAACCCGGCAGGACCCGTAGATATGTTAGAAGAACAAGAGAACAAGCCCTGGAAAGATCAGCCATATATCAGCAAGATCTACGGAGATATCACAGCCGGCGTGTGAAGACCCGGGTATTTCCAGGAAGGAGATTTGGTTCTGCGTCTGGTACAGTCAAACGAAGGAAAACACAAATTATCACCACCATGGGAGGGACCATTTATCATAAGCCGGAGCCTACATAACGGATCATATTATTTGATAGATGCAAGGGAAGAGTCGGCTACAGTCAATGACACCGCACGCACCACTTCATCTATGCAAGAAAGAGATAGACCATGGAACGTGGATCAGCTGCGTCCGTATTATACTTAGTAAAGACTATATTGGCAAGTGGAATTGCACGATGTAATAGGCAGCAGGTTTTCTGACGTACTCTTTTCCTATCCAGGACACCTTTGGGGACTGGACGGGTTTTTAATGAGGCGGCTTGCTGACCTACATTTTTCATATCAAGTAAAGAGATGGTTATCAAGAAAGAGATGGTTGTTATCAGTTTTTCATATCAAGTAAAGAGATGGTTATCAAGAAAAGAGATGGTTGTTATCAGTACGATGCGTATATCTAGGTCTTGGGGCTGATCGCTTAAATAGCACAGTTACAAAACTCAAAGACCCGGCCATGATGCCTATGAGTTATAAGGGCCGATTACTCGCAAACGAGTACGGCTACAATCTTATAACCGGACAAAGAAGTCCAAATTTCTTGGCTACTCTTACTTAAGCTCGATGTGACTCGCATTAAAGTGGCATGATTTGTTCGCTTACGATGGCAGTTAGCCATGAAACCCGACGGGAATTGGCTGGCTACGTCTTCGTATTGATGTAACAACATGGTATCCACGCGAAAGCCGGCTTACAGTACAAGACAGTCAAAAGGGTCATCTAAACCACAAGTTATGCAGAGTACAAGGCTGAATAGCTGGAAACTCAATGACTATTAAGCATAACTTCAAAACCGATGTGAAACAACTCATGGATCTTTGTGAAAATAGCAATAAGCATTTTGCTGCCTTTTCAGGATCAAGTGTCCTAGGCTCGGCAATCCGGGTCTGGTAGCTTGAAATCTTGAAAAGAACTGGCTTACTTGTGTAGTTGCAAAAATCCAGATATCCGAGTCTTGGGGACTTGGGGACTTCGAAGCAGAACCCGCTTGTCAATACCCATGAGACCCGGAAATTGAGTTTTCGCAAAAGGAGCAATAATAAAACCAGATATCGAGAACAGATGAGCTTAAACTTAAAAAGGTCGGAACAAGCATCGAGTATATCAAGGCCTTAGTGTGCATTACAAAATACTGGTGAAAAAATATCAAAGGTGCACAGACGCACCGCCTAAAAAATGACTGCTCCAAAAAGTATGTCGACCGACTGACGCTTAAGAAGAGGCATTGGAAACCATATATCACTCGGCGTCCATCTTGGCCTTACCCTTTCCATCATTGGTGGTAGTAGCAACACCCGGATCGGCGGCGCTAGCCCCTGCAGGGGGCGGAACGACTGATGTTGAGGCAGCGGGAGCAGAGCCGGCTTCAGCTTGTTTCTTGGCAGCCTCCGCCCTTATCGCAGCAGCTTCCTCCTTCCACCGAGCCATCATGTCATATGGTTCGGGAAGATCTGACTTAATTGCCACACCAGCAGCATCATAAGCGGGGACAAGAGTATTGACGTCCAGTTCATCAGCGATCACGCTAGCCGGGTGACGGACCTCTTTCTGCACAGCCTGAAAATCCTCCCGCGAGAATTTTGAACCATCAAGCTTGAATTCGGGGAAGCCGCCCATGAGCTTTGCCAGATCGAGCTTGGGGAAGTAAGCCTTGGCGAGTGATAGCCCCCGGGTCATTCCAACCCGGCAGGACGAGCGCTTCCAGTGCCAAATCCACTCAGGAATCGTGGAAAAGGCGTCCAGCATCCTCTTCAGGTCAACATGTCCTCTACCTGGCCACCGTAACTCTTCCAAGATCCATCTGGTTCCGGCACACAGTTGCCGGATAACATTCTTCATGGTCTTCAGCTTGGCAATATCATCCTCATCCGGCATGGCTTCATCCGGGCCTGGAGTAAAATGAATATATAAGCTAAGCATTTTTTGCTGTTGGTCAAAAGGATAAACCCGGAGAAGGAAGCATACCAAGCAAAGAACGATAGGTGTCAGAAATTTCGACAGAAAGGCTTGTCAGGTCGTCTTCGGCTCGGTGAGCCCTTCTTCGGTACTTCTTCATTAATTGCCTATTCCTTCTGGCTTCAGTCTCGGCCGCTTCGCGTAAAGATATCTCTTTTTCAATGAGCTTGGCGGCGTCTGCAAGTTTCTCCTCATATTGAGTCACGAAAGACTGCATGGATGTTAAAAAGTGTTAGTCGGATAGAAGAGCACGGTTATCAGTCAATGGTATAATAAAGTCCCGAGCAAGTCATGAATGAACTCACTCGGAACTTGGGGACTGGACAAAGGTACAAGCAACATTAGTTCAACTTACCTCATGTTTGGTTATTAAGGCTCCCAGGATGTTTTCCTCGTTAGCTCGTAAGGTGCGCAGGGTTTCCAGCATCTGGGCAAACGTTAACTCATCGGAATGAGTCCGGGAAGAGCCGGCAGCTTGGTCATCTGGCAGGGGGGTTTTCCTTGCATTTGGAGTGGAGACCCGGACAGTCTGAGTGTCCGGGTTGGGAGGGCTCATCTTCGTATCTAGAATTTCTATTTCTTCGTCTACTGGTTCCGATAAGGAAGGAGATCCGGCGGTTTGGGAAAGCGGATTGTTCAGAGGGCCTTGTTTCCGGTTAGTGGCCGCATCACCACCAGTTGCGGCGTCTGCGTCGTCAGTCGGCTTCTCCACCTGGAGGTTACCCGTTTCTGTGTTTTCCGGGTCACTGACGGTGACCTGAGCACTGAAAGAAAGATGAAAAAAGGCAGTTATTAATGATGACGGTGCCTCGGATGAAAGTTCGCTAGAGGCAAAAAGAAATAGTAAGGCAAAAACTTACCCGGCATTTACGGTGTAATCCGATGGGAGCTCGCCACTTGAAGTAGATGAGGTATTCGCAGGAACCACTAATGGAACCCGGAATTGCCCGGCACGCGGGTGGTTAGGAGAAGGGTGGCGCTGAGGAGAGTTGGAAGAACGAGATGGAGGAGCACTGCCACGAGGGAATAAAGGGGCGGAGATGCCCGGGTTAAGGGGATCTTCACCCGGGGAGCTCCGAGTTACCCTGCGTTTGGCGGGGAAAGATTCCTTCAAGCACGGCGAATTTGATAATTGATGGTTAAGTCTTCGCATGGCGTCAAAGGAGTAAGATTCAGAAGATAGTGAGGAAAAAGGAACCTTGGATACTGTCCCCCTGCTTTTCCTCTTGGCCCCGGCTGTTGCCTCTGGGTCAGACTCGGTTCTCTCCGGGTCATCCTCGTTGTTTCCACCTTCGTCCTCCAGCCCTGCGAACCAGATGTGTATTCATTGGGACAAAGACAGAACGAAAACAAAGTAATACAAGCAAAAGTTGCAGATCTGGGTGAGTACCTTCGCTGTCGTCAGTCGCCTCGTCCTCCTCTTCCGGGTCTCTGGAGGGGGGAGTGGTTCAACTCTCCAGAAAGGGTCATCAGCCTGAGGTAAAAAGATAAGATTAAAGGCTTCGAAGCAGTATCGAGTTGAAATGCGGAAACAAATTATGAGAGCCGGGTATTACCGCTGGGGCAGGGTTTTCCCGTGTAAACGGGGGTAACCCGGCGATGCCCTTTATCACCTCCAGTTTTTCTGTTGAGAAGCTCTTGATGGTCTTGATAGTATCACCGGTCGCAAAGCTTTTGGTGGAATAGCGGAGTGCATCTGTGGTGTGCCCCGAATACTCGCAGATCAATTTGGTGCGAATGGAGTTAGGTTGGATTCGGAAGTCGACCCATGTCTTTATTAAATTGAGCCCTAGGAGGCCTTGGGCCGAAAGAATGGCTATTTTGGCTAGTGCAGGAAGGATTGCCTCCCTGTCCGAGTCTGGTGCAAAGGCACTGAAAGACTCGGAAGGTTCGAGGGGGATCTCTGAGTAACCCGGCAGCTTCTTTTCGCTGTCGGAGGAGGTATCGCGGCAATAAAAAAAGGATAACTGCCAATGTTTGGCACATGATTGCAGGTTGAGGGTTGGCATTAAAGAATTCCTACGGCGTTGGATGGATACCCCGCCGCAAGTGAGAAGCGCCCCGTCGCCGCTTTCGCGGCACGGTTTGCATTGGAATAACTCAGTGAAAAGAGTCAGGTTTGGTGGCATGCACAAATACGACTCAGATAGAACTATGAAGTGGGTGATGTTCAACATAGAGTTAGGCCCTATGTCGAACACCCGGAGTCCGTAGTGATCTAAGACCTCCCGAAAGAAAGGGTGACCCGGAGGGCGAAATCCTCGGGTCACGTGCTCTACGAAGCAGATTACCTCGTCTTCTGCGGGAGTGGGATGAGTTTCGTTACCTGGCACCCTCCAGTGGATGTCTTTCTGAGAGGGGAGGGTGCCTAACTCGGTTAGTTCGTCCAACTTGGCCTTAGTGGTTGTGGAGCGCCCCCAATTGGCGGATATGGCTTGGGTGGTCCTTGCTTGAGCCGGATGTTTTCCTTGTCGCTTGGGAGCCATGGGGTCAGCCTGCGAAACACAAAAAGAAAAAGATGTATGAAATAAGACCCGGGAAAGTTGAAATATCCGAGTATAAGGTATCAAGAAGGTACGAAGTTGAGAACTGTCCGGGTATTGAGCACACTTGTGGAAATTGTTGGTCACTTACGTAGGAAAAGGTATTTGGGGATGACGGATGGTTGCCCATATTTATACCGCAAATGAAATAGCTGGAAAAGGAGGGTTTTTCCGGGTGTTAATGCAATAAGCGGAAAACAGCGGAGGAACGGATCTGGATGGAAAGGTTCGCGGATGTCTTTTAAGTAAAATTGGTGATCAGTAATGGTTGGAGGATCATTTGTGACTATCAGGCAGGCAATTAAAGGGGTTGGCGAGCATTGAATCGATCTAATCTGGTGCAATCGGACAAGTAACTCGCGGGATGACCTAGATCTGATCTTGGATGGATTAAAAGCTGCGGGGCTGAATTAATTGGTTGCGAAGAGCTTACCGAGAAGATTGGGGCTTAGTGTGATGGCGACGAGCGGTGCGGCTCGAATGGGAGGAATGGAGGTACAAAGGTGGCGCTTGGCGGCGGCGCGAGGCGATTCAAGGGCGGGCGCGGCCGCTGTTAATCTTGCGTCAGTAACAGGCGGTTCTTCACGATGGTGCTGCGAAGGTGTTAGGAGCAATGAGGGAGAGGAGAAGTTGTGGCGTGGTGATGGGCTTAGGGTTACCCTCTAAGCGCTATTTATAAGGCAAGGGAGAGCTTATCTTAACGGCTAGGAGCCGGGAACCGCAGGGTAATGGTTATCCACGAAGATTTCGCAAGATGTGCGTCAAGTGTTGGGCAAGGCATCGTGACAGAGGAAGGAAGGGGTTCGTCCGTAATGACAGGACTGGTTATCAAGCATGAGATCTTGTCATTTCTTATTATGGTTTGGACTTAGGAATTTGGACCCAAGTATATGGAGGAAAGGTCCGGGTTATTGTATGGCCACCATGGAGTGAGGCCTAGCTGAATATCGCGATATCTTAACTCAGTTTTCGTACGCCCGTATGATCTGTATCTTTGCAGGGAATAGCAAGCGCTTCAAGGAGATCCGTGAAGCCCAAGCTATTCTGGGGACTACTGACGGGGGGATACTAACCCGGTATGCCAGGCTCCGGGAAGTGACCCGGCCCAAAGGATGGTGTGCAGGATCCGATTAATGATAAAGATGTTTGTGGAGGCCCAAGTTCGTGGGCCTAGTGACCCGGATTAGGGGTGTTGTAAAGGAAAGTTAGAGTTAGCACGCCGTGTCTGGGTAGGACCCGGGTGTGCCTTGTAGAAAAAGCTAGGGGGTACGGGTGTTATATAAACCGACCCCCGGGTATAGTTTGAGAGAGAGATCTAAGAACCCTAGCAATATCGTATGGTATCAAGTATCCAGTGTAAACCCTAATCGAGTTATTATATCGAGAATAGAGATTCGGCGACTTCGATTGCCGGCTGTCAGATCAAATTGTACCATGTCTTCCCTTGAGCAAAACTCTCTCCCGAACGCCTGTGTCGACTTGCCCCAAGATCAGTTACCCCTGGTAACATCTGCCGTGATTATCCCACGACATGAAGAGTAACATCTACTTATTCAACCAGATTACAAATCTCACGATCACATATAGATCACACCATGGGAGAGAGAGATGAACCACACAGCTCCCGGTAGAGCCCTCAGCCTCGGGGGAGACATCAACGGCGATGGATATGGCGGTGGAGTCAATGGAGATGGCTTCCGAGGGCACTTCCCCGTCCCGGCAGGGTGCCAGAACAGAAATCTGTCCCCTGAAACTTGTCGGCGGCGGAGCTACGCATGTATTTTGTGGAAAAGGTCGATTCTATTAGGTTTTATGCCTCGGGGAGTATATATAGGTGTAAGGGCGATGCCGGGGGGGGGGGGGGTGGCCAGGGGGCCCACACCACCTGGTGGCGCGGCCAGGGGTGGTGGCGCCACCCTGTGGCCCCCCTCCGGGGCTCTTCGGGACTTCTGGATGCTTCTGGGACTTCTAAGACTTCTGGCTTTCGAATCGTCCAATTCCGAGAATATTTCCAGAACAACTTTTCTGAAACTAAAAATAACAGAAAATAGAGAACTGGCTTTGTGGCATCTTGTCAATAGGTTAGTCCGTAAAATCGATAAAAATGACATAAAGAAGGGAGAAAACATGTAGCAATTGGCATATTATTATCAGAGAGCATCAGAAATTATAGATACATTGGAGACGTATCAAGGTCTACCAAAAATGATAGGACAAGTTTTATTAATAGCCGCACCAAGTACTAGAAAATCAGCAGGATATTTAGTTTTTTCACATAAAACTTCTACATGTCTAACAATACCAATAGGAGAGATAGTTTCTCTATTAGCAAGCTAAACACATCAACTTCCTCAAGTTCAAAAGAACCAATTTCATGCATGATTTATCTATAAAGCTCATAAGGAATGGCACTTGAACTTGCACCAATATCACATAAACCATAATAGCAATGATCACCTATCCTAACAGAAGGCACAGGAACACTAGTTTTCCTAGATTTACTAGGATGTGAAACAATATTAGAAGCATCTTCATAGAAGATAATGTGTCCATCTTCTACATTTTAAGAGACAAGGTCTTTAACTATTGCTACCGTAGGTTCAATAGTTATTTGTTCATCAGGTTCTATAGATTTATTTGTACTTTTATTAACCACACTAGCTATAATAGAATTTTCCTTTACCTTAGCAGGGAAAGGCGTTTTCTCAATATAAGGCTCAGGCACAGCAGGATTAACGGTATGAACTTCTATATTTCAAGTAGGAACACAATTAACAACATCTTTATAAGGTGCATGGTATTTGTTCCACTCCTTTTGGGGAATATCAAGATAGTAGTCAGAAGCTTTAAAACAATTTGCAAAAATTTGACAGTCAAGGCCATAAACAGCACTAACATTATGAAAATCATCGGTTCCCATAAAATATTTAATGCATTCATAATCATAATTTATACTTGACTTTCTCCCTTTGGCAGTCTCTCATCCTTCAGTATTTTCTTGAATATAGTCAAGAAGATCTCATTTAGCTTCTCCTTTCATACGTGTGAATGATCCAAAACAAGAAGCATGCAATAAATCCTTATCATGAAGAGAAAGCCTTGCATAAAAATTATTAATAACAATATTACCTGGGAGCTCATGAATGGGACATTTGAGCATTAGTAACTTAAATTCCCTCAAGCTTGGGCAATACTCTCTCCATCATGAGGGTAGAAATTATATATTTGATTCCGATCCTTATGAATCTCACCAGGATGGTAGAATTTAGAATAAAAGAAAGGTACAATTTCCTCCCGTCCAATAGATCGGCCATTCTTCAGCACTTTAAACCATTCCGCAGCTCTGCCCTTCAGTGATAAAGATAATAGCTTGCTCTTAACTTGGTCCATTGAAATAACTGCACACCTGAACAACTCACATAAATCATGTATAAAGAGTAAATGATCACCAGCATGGACAGTTTCATCCCCAAAATAGCAGTTATCCATAACACGTTCAACAATTTTCATAGGCATTTTAAAAGGATCCAATTGAGCAGATGGCGAGTCATCTACTACCCTAGCAATGGCAGCAGTACTCCTAAATAGGTAATTAAATGGACATCTCACCATGATAAAATAAAGCAACAAACAAATAAAAACAACACTCACAGTAAGAGTTTCTCTTACCAATAGCTCTTCACTCCCCAACAACGGTGCTAGAAAATAGTCTTGATGACCCACAAGTATAGGGGGTGTATTGATGTCTACGCACGCTTCTATTCGTGTAGACAGTGTTGGGCCTCCAAGTGCAGACGTTTGTAGAACAGCAGCAAGTTTCCCTTAAGTGGATCACCCAAGGTTTATCGAACTCAGGGAGGTAGAGGTCAAACATATCCCTCTCAAGCAACCCTGCAATTACGATACAAGAAGTCTCTTGTTTCCCCCAACACACCTAATACAATTGTCAGTTGTATAGGTGCACTAGTTCGGCAAAGTGATGGTGAAATACAAGTAATATGGATGATTATAAGTGATAGTGGAAATATGAAATAAAAATGGCAGCAAGCAAACATGTAGCAGAACTGATTGTAAATGGTGTTTCATTGCTTAGAAACAAGGCTTATGGATCATACTTTCACTAGTGAACACTCATACGTCATAAACGTATCCATAATTTATGATGTTCCATGTTGTTTTCATGCCATATGCTACATGTTTCCCTTACACTTTATGCCATTTTTATCGATTTCCTGGGACTACCTATTGACAAGATGCGGAAGAGCCAGTTCCTGGTTTCTGCTGTTTTTAGTTTCAGAAAAGTTCTTCTGGAAATATTCTCGGAATTGGACGATTCTAAGCCCGGAAGTCTTAGAAATTTGTCGCACACACGGAGTCCGGAGGAGACCAGGAGGGGGGCCATAGGGGCCCCACACCATAGGGCGGCGCCCCCCTCTCGCCGCACCTAGGGGTGGTGAGGTCTCCCTGGCCGCTGATATGTCATAAGCGTATCCATAATTTCTGATGGTCCATGTTGTTTTCATGTTATTTGCTACATGTTTCCTTTACACTTTATGTCATTTTATCAATTTTCTGGGACTAACCTACTGACAAGATGCCACAGAGCCAGTTCCTGTTTTCTGCTGCTTTTGGTTTCAGAAAAGTTGTTCTGGAAATATTCTCGGAATTGGGAAATTCGAAGCCCAGAAGTCTTAGAATTCCCGGAGGATCCACGAATTCCAGAGGAGACCCGGAGGGGGCCACAGGGGCCCCACACCATAGGGCGGCGCCTCTGGATGCACCATGGGATGGTGTGGCACCCTGGCCACCCACCGACATTGCCCTTTCGCCTATTTATTCCCCTTGCGAGGTTAACCCTAAAAGAATAAACCTTTTCCACGAAAAACACCCGAGGCCGCCGTCATCGTCAACCCAAGTTCGGGAGGGTTCTGGAGTTATCCCCGGCACACTACTGGGAGGGGAAATCATCACCGGAGGGCTCTACACCACCATGCCCGCCTTCGGAATGATGCGTGAGTAGTTTATCTTGGGACTACGGGTCCATAGTAGTAGCTAGATGGTTGTTATCTCCTCTTTATGCCTCATGTTTAGATCTTGTGAGCTTCCCTACATGATAAAGATCATCTTATTGTAATGCTACATGTTGTGTTTGCTGGGATCCGATGAATATTGAAGGCTATGTCTCTTGATTATCAATCTATCATGTTATCTTCATGTATATGTTAGTTATGATCTTGCATGCTCTCCGTTGTTAGTAGATGCTCTGGCCAAGTAGATGCTAGTGACTCCAAGAGGGAGTATTTATGCTCGGTAGTGGGTTCATGCCTCCTTTGCATCTGTGTTCGAGTGACAGAAACGTGACGGATGGAGGATGTGTTGTTGCCATTAGGGAGAAAACAACGATGTTTATATTGTTTTCATTACACACTTTGCTTAATGCGATTTTTGGTTGCTTGCAACTTAATACCCAAGGATTACTCGGATGACTTCTGAGGGTGGATTATTAGTCATTGATGCAGTTGGATAACGGTCTATGAGTCTTGTTGTAATGCCTGCATGAATCACATAGTAATAATCATGTCATGCATATGCACTACGGTGCATCCTTTATATCTGTCAATTGGCCGGCTGTAATTTGTTCACCACACATGTTATTTATCTTCTATGGAGAGACACCACTAGTGAACTGTGGAGCCCGGTCCATTTCCTTATACGGAAACCACTACAATCTCTATTTTCATAATCCTGCTACTGTTTTACTACTACCATCACTGTTCTCTTTCATCTATTGCAAACAATTATTATTTTCCACACGGTACGTTTAACCTCTTTATGTTCAGCAAAACCGGTGAGATTGACAACCTCGCTGCTTCGTTGGGGCAAAGTGATTTGATTGTGTTGTGTAGGTTCCACAGTGCTTCTGAACCGGTAGTGCGCCCTGCCACCTCAGCTGCATCAACCTTCGGAAGTGCTTCTTTCTCCTACTGGTCGATTCAACGTTGGTTTCTTTCTGAGGGAAAACATGTTGTTGTGCTCATCACACCTTCCTCTTGGGGTCTCCCAACGAGTGAAAGATCTGCACCATCAAGACTTTTTCTGGTGTCATTGCCGTGAAGAAAGAGGATTTCAGCAAGGGGAGTCTCTCACTTCCAATCTCTCTACTTTGTTTTAGTTTTTCTTAGTATATTTTATTTTGTCTTGTTTGCTTCTCTTTATCAAAAACACACACAAAAATTAGTTCTTATTCTAGTTGTTATTATTATCCTGTTTTAATTTTGCTTTATCATGCTTGCTATCAATGTTTGATGTTTTTGAAACTAGATCTTATTGGCAAGATGGGTTCATAGAAGAACAGCAAAAAATATTATAAGGAATACCGCTTGTCACAAAAGGAGATACACTTATGGGTGCAAATTAATAAATTGCATAACTATGCTAAAATCTTGTGATCTACCTATAATGTTAGTTATCGCTTTGATAAATATTGTTGCTTTAGGAGGTATAAACACCTCCCTTTTCAATGTGAGTGTAATGATAATGTTACCATATCTTCTTATGTTAAGGGAAATTATGAATTATATGATGTGGAACAAATTGAAGAGTTTATTGCTTGGAAGGGTGCATTCAAAATTGCTTATTTGTTTAAAAATAATGATGATGCACCTTATAAATATGAGACTTATGATATACTTGAATTTTGCAATGATAATTACAAGGAAGTAAATGGCTATATTCTTAAATATCTTTATTAATGCTCTCAACCAAAGGAAACTAATGCTTTGCAGGAGCCTATGGAAGAAGAAAATGCTGAATCTGAAAGCTCATTAGATGAAAAAGAGGAGGAGAGTGATTATCAAGAGGAGAACGAATGGACCCCATGTCTACCTCCCAATGATAGTAACTATTTAACTCATACCTTGTGTTATTGCAATCCATTCTACTTTGATAAATCCAATGAGAATCCTCTATTTATTCCAACTATTGATATGCATGATAATGCGGAAGTTTGTTTAGAAAATTTATATGATAATGCTCTAGATGATGGTCATATGTTACTTGATGTTATAAATTATAATGCTACTAAAAATATGATTGCTATAGTGTGTCCCATACCTTTTATGATTGATCAATCATCTTGTTTTGATATTGCTAAAAGTCGAAAAAAGGAGATGATTTTAAATTTTGATCCCACTGTTTTGGAGCTTGATATGAATTGTGTGCTTTTAGACCATGACAAACATGCTTTATGGGATAATTATGTTGTTGAGTTTGTTCATGATGCTACTGAAAATTATTATGAGAGAGGAAAATATGGTTTTAGGAATTTTCATGTTACTAAAACACTTCTCATTTGGTTGAAAGTTTTGAAATTGCTCTTGTTCTACCTTCCCATGATTTCTAGTTTGAGCTTCTTTAATTTATTTCTTTACAAGATTCCTATGCATAGGAAGTGGGTTAGACTTAAATTTTTTTATACTTGCTTCTCGATGCTCTATTTTTTGTAATTCATATTTCTTATGTGAGCATCTTTTCTCTTTCTATGCCTAGCTAAAAGGCGTTAAAGAAAAGCGCTTCTTGGGAGATAACCCAAGGTTTTATTTTTTGCTTTGTTTTTCTATGTTTTCTTTGATTCAAGAGGTTGTATACTTCTGTAGCAACTCCTTTGTATCTTTATTTTCATGTATTAGTTGTGCCAAGTAAAGTTTCTAGCGAAAGTTTGAGTTGGTTTTGGATTTTTGCGCAGAAAACATATTTCTGCTGTCCACCGTAAAAAATCTTATAATTCACAGAAAGATCAAAATGACCTGAAAATTTTGTGCTTATTCCTCAGCTAATTCCGAAATTTTTTCGTTCTTTACGTTTTTCGATCTGAGCAGCTTAAGTGCCCTAAAAAAATCGTCATTACAGATTGTTCTGGTTTTGGCAGATTCTGCCATTTTTCTTGCATTTGCTCTTTTAGTAAGTCGAGTGGATTTCTTTACTTCACGCAACATCAGTGGCTTTAGCTAATATTTAAAAGTATCAATAGCACTTGTGCCCATGCATAACCCATGAATTTTTGATTGTGCACTAACCCTCTAATGTGAATTACTTTCAGTGTGGTGTGAAAGAAGTTTTCAAGGGTCAAGAGAAGAGGGTGATATAATGTGATCAAGAAGAGTGCAAAGACAAAGCTTGGAGATTCCCCCGTTGTTCATCCAAGAAAATTCTAAGAATACTCAAGCGTCTAAGCTTGGGGATTCCCAAGGCGTCCCCTTCTTCATCAACAATTTATCAGGTCACTTCTATGAAACTATATTTTTTTGTCACATCATATGAAATTTACTTGGAGCATCTTTTATTTTTTATTTTGTTTTATTTTGCTTTCCTTGCTACAATAATATCTTTTGAACCTATCATTCTTGTTTGAGAGAGATACACGCTCCGCTTTTTCATTTGAATACTCGTTATGCTCATATTCTTAGTTTTTCTTCTAGTTGATGCAAAATTCCTTTTTAGATCCTGTTTTTATGCATCTCTTATTCAGAGCTGTTAGTTATAGTAGATTTGTGTTAGTAATATCTTGTTTCATTGCTATATCTCTTTGAGAGTTTTTGTTTAGTATAAAATGCTTGGTGTTGGAAAGTAGTAGTACAGTTTTCGTGCTTATAACGGTGCAAAAAGAAGCTTGTATAGACTGTGGCTAGACTTTTTCATGTCATGTTAGATGTTATTTTAATTCTAATCCTAGTGGTTATTTTTTTAGCATGACTTGTCACAAATAGATGAGAGTGTTTAATGTGCCATTGAAAGAATCATGAGTTGTTTTTTAATCACATTGAAGCATAAATTTGTGGTGTTCTCCTTTGAATATTTTATTTGGTTGACTTGGCGCATGGTTACACCATGTTTATGACTAGAAACCAGTCACTTATAGCCTCTATGATCATTTAGTTTTTGAACTTGTAATACCCTTTATGCTTTGATTAATAATCTTCTTGTCGGTATGCATGATTATGGCCATTATTGCTCTCTTTATTTGTCGCTCCAGTCTTTTGCTAGCCTCCACCTATACTGAGTATGAGCTCTACTCGTGCGTCCAACTCCCAAAAACCAAAGTATGCTAAATGTGTCCACCATACCTACCTACATGTGGTATTTAATATCCACTCCAAAGTAAATTGTTCATGTGTTACCTTTAAAACCTTCAAAATTACTCATGTTGTGTGCTCTTGTTTTAGATCATGAGGACATGAATAGAGAATCTTTATCTCACTTGTTGATTGTATTTCACACCTTTTACTAGTGGCTTCATTCTCTTATCCAATTGTTGGAAGAGCTGGCAGCGGGGTGCCCAGTCCCAAACTTAATACAACAAATTCTCTTCACTATTTTTTGCCCTGATTTATCAGTCAAATCATAATTGTGTAAAGAAAAGAGAAAGAGGGATGACCTTCTACCCAGATACGTCCTTCTATGGGAGACGCTCTTGTGAAGTCTAGTTGGCTTGTGACGTACTGTATTTTCTGTTTACCATTCGTTGACATAAGCATTCACACCTCTCTAAAAAATTGTTTTCAATACCTCTGTTTAATAAAATTAAAAGCTCTAGCACATGAGTTAATCCCTACTTCCCTCCGCGAAGGGCCTTTGTTTTACTTCTATGTTGAGTCTCCATCTTCTAACTTTATGCACAGTTGCCATTCTGAATTTAATGTGCATTTGTCCTAGAAACATTATTAATTGATTCATGATGGGTTATTATTTGCTCTCAAATTATTTGTTCTAGTCATCCACTTGAACTTTGAAGGTGTCCTGGCATTTATGTTTTTCCGCACTCTTAAGTACAAGCAAAATATCACTTTGCTATGTTTTCTCTATGCTCGAAACAAACGTACAACTTTCAAGTGCATTACTATTCATGATATTTTATCTGTGTTACTTTTCATGATGCAAAGTGATTGCTATGTTTCATTGTTAAAATTATATCTATCATGCTTGTATTTAAAGTACTATGATCTCAGCTATACTTATGCTTTTACAATTTAGATGATCAAGTTTATGTTGGTAACATGTCACCTCAGAAAATATTTGTTTTTTCGTTTACCTACTCGAGGAAGAGTAGAAACTAAGCTTGGGGATGTTGATACATCATAAACATATCCATGATTTCTGATGTTCCATGTTGTTTTCATGTTATTTGCTACATGTTTCCTTTACTCTTTATGTCATTTTTATCGATTTTCTAGGACTAACCTATTGACAAGATGCCACAGAGCCAGTTCCAGTTTTCTGCTATTTTTGGTTTCAGATAAGTTGTTCTCGAAATATTCTCGGAATTGGAAAATTTGAAGCCCAGAAGTCTTAGAATTCTTGGAGGATCCATGAAGACCGTAGGAGACCCGGAGGGGATCCACAAGGGCCCCAAACCATAGGGAGTCGCGCCCCTGGCCGCGCCATAGGGTGATGTGGCCCCCCTGGCCGCCCACCGACGTTGCCCTTTCGCCTATTTATTCCCCTTGGGAGGTTAACCCTAAAAGAATAAACCTTTTCCACGAAAAGCACCCGAGGCCGCCGTCATCGTCAACCCGAGTTCGGGAGGGTTTTGGAGTTCTCCTCGGCACTCTGCCGGGATGAGAAACCATCACTAGAGGGTTCTACACCACCATGCCCGCCTCCAGAATGATATGTGAGTAGTTCATCTTTGGACTACAGGTCCATAACAGTAGCTAGATAGTTGTTCTCTCCTGTTTATGCCTCATGATTAGATATTGTGAGGTTCCCTACATGATCAAGGTCATCTTATTGTAATGCTACATGTTGTGTTTGCTGGGATCCGATGAATATTGAATGTTATGTCTCTTAATTATCAATCTATCATGTTATCTTCATGTGTATGTTATTTATGATCTTGCATGCTCTCCGTTGTTAGTAGATGCTCTAGCCAAGTAGATGCTAGTGACTCCATGAGGGAGTATTTATGCTCGATAGTGGGTTCATGCCTCCTTTGCATCTGTGTTCGAGTGACAAACGTGACGGATGGAGGATGTGTTGTTGCCATTAGGGAGAAAAACAACGATGTTTATATTGTTTGCATTACACACTTTGCTTAATGTGATTTTCTGTTGCTTGCAATTTAATACCCAAGGATTCCTCGGATGACATTCTGAGGGTGGATTATTAGTCATTGATGCAGTTGGATAACAGTCTATGAGTCTTGTTGTAATGCCTGCATGAATCACATAGTAATCATCGTGTCATGCATATGCACTACGGTGCATCCTTTATATCTGTCAATTGCCCAGTTGTAATTTGTTCACCACACATGTTATTTATCTTCTATGGAGAAACACCACTAGTGAATTGTGGACCCCGGTCCATTTCCTTATACTGATAATACAACCACTGCAATCTCTGTTTTCATACTCCTACTACTGTTTTACTACTGCCATCACTGTTCTCTTTCCTCTACTGCAAACAATTATTATTTTCCACACGGTATGTTTAACCTCTTTATTTTCAGCAAACCGGTGAGATTGAAAACCTCACTACTTCTTTGTTGCAAAGTGATTTTATTGTGTTGTGCAGGTTCCACGTTGCTTCTGAACCGGTAGTGCGTCCTGCCACCTCAGCTGCATCAACCTTCGGAAGTGCTTCTTTCTCCTACTGGTCAATTCAAACTTGGTTTCTTTCTGAGGGAAAACATGCTGCTATGCTCATCACACCTTCCTGTTGGGGTCTCCCAACGAGTGCAAGATCTGCACCATCAGCCGCCCACCGATGTCGACCTCTCTCCTATTTAGTCTCCTCGAAGGGTTAACCCTAAACACCCAAGCCTTTTCCATGAAAAACATCCGCAGCCGCCGTCACCGTCAACCCTAGTTTGGGAGGGTTCTGGAGCTCTCCCCGGCACCCTGTCGGGAGGGGAAATCATCACCGGAGGGCTCTACAACACCATGCCCGCCTCCGAAATGATGCGTGAGTAGTTCATCCTTGGACTACGGTTCCATAGAAGTAGCTAGATGGTTGTTCTCTCCTCATTATGCCTCGTGTTTAGATCTTGTGAGCTGCCCTACATGATCAAGATCATCTTATTGTCATGCCTCATGTTGTATTTAATGGGATCCGATGAATATTTAATGCTATGTCTCTTGATTATCCATATATCATGTTCTTTTCATGTGTATGTTATTTATGATCTTGCATGCTCTCCGTTGTTAGTAGATGCTCTGGCCAAGTAGATGCTAGTGACTCCAAGAGGGAGTATTTATGATCGATAGTGGGTTCATGACTCCTTTGCATCTGTGCTCGAGTGACAGAAACGTGACGGATGGAGGATGTGATATTGCCATTAGGGAGAAAGCAACGATGTTTACATTACACACTTTGCTTACTGTGATTATCTGTCGCTTGAAACTTAATACCCAAGGATTGTTCTGATGACATTCTGAGGGTGGATTTTTAGTCATAGATGCAGTTGGATGACGGTCTATGTATCTTTTCGTAATGCCCGCATGAATCACATAGTAATCATAATGTCATGCATATGCACTACGGTGCAGCCTTCATATCTGTCAATTGCCCAGCTGTAATTTGTTTACCACACATGCTATCTATCTGTCTTGGGAGAGACACCTCTAGTGAATTGTGGACCCCGGTCCTTTTTCCTCATACTGATAATACAACCACTGCAATCTTTGTTTTCATATTGCTGCTACTGTTTTACTACTGCCATCATTGTTCTCTTTCATCTACTGCAAACAAATATTATTTTCCACACGGTACGTTTAACCTCTTTGTGTTCAGCAAAACCGGTGAGTTTGACAACCTCACTGCTTCGTTGGGGCAAAGTGATTTTATTGTGTTGTGCAGGTTCCATGTTGCTTCTGAACCGGTAGTGTTCCATGCCACCTCAGCTGCATCAACCTTCGGAAGTGCTTCTTTCTCCTATAGGTCGATTCAACCTTTGTTTCTTTCTGGGGAAAACTTGCTGCTGTGCTCATCACACCTTTCTACTGGGGTCTCGCAACGAGTGCAAGATCTGCACCATCAGTGCCCTCCCTTGTCCCACTATATAATCCCACCCCTCCTCATTGTTGAGACACTCAATTTTGCTTTCAGGCTATTCTTTCTCTCTCATAGAATTAGAGATCTAATTAGAGACCCTCTAATTGAATTAGAGTCTCTAATTAGAACCTCCCTATTTGGATTAGAACCTATAATTAAGAATGCTTCTAATTGTATTAGAACTTCTGATTAGAGTCCTTCTAATTGGTTTAGAGCTTCTTCTAGTTAGGAGATGACGATCATCCCTTGATTAGATCTAGCTCTAATATCTCTCTCTCTCTTACCCATGTAGTGGGATCTCTCCACTTCCATCGTGAGATGGTAACGATTAGCCCTGGACGGCGAAGCGCTGCCAGACTTTGACGGATGTACGTGTGCGAACTCTTAGAGGGGTAACACGTGATACCCTCACTCTACTGGATCCATAAGGCGCGATATGGGGAAACGACAACAGTCCCACCGCCAGTCTTAGCGGTGGAACTCTTCATCGGACATCACCGACATTGTCTTCCACACCACATCCGCTCTTCGTGTTGGTAACGATCAGATCTAATCTCGCATGTACCTCGATAGTAGATTATGTGTACTACGTAGGTCGGAAAATTTCAAATTCTGCTACGTACACCAATAGTGATATCAGAGCAGTCTATGCGTAGGTACATGTACGATCTAGAGCACCTATGTGTGCGGGTATTGCATAATTTTGTGCAAGTATATTAGAAAGCTCTCTAATATTCATATTGTTTATGGTTTCTCCCCCAATAAGTTGTGTTGTTTTGTTTTCAATGGCATAGTGAGATATTTACAAAATTCTGGCAATCCTAGGATGTTCGAGTTGCCTCGGGCGTATCTCGTCTAGTCCGAAGAAGTGATTTAGTAGCTTTGGATCTTGCTATAGTTGGATCCATAGACGATATAAGGGAAGGGGCATGTGGATTGGATTCACACGGGGGTAGTGGTTATGAATAAGTTTAGATTGAGGTTCAAGACATTTTCGTAATGTCTGTGTTTCAATCACCCCGCAATGTGAATCTACCATCATGAACAATCATGCATGATTTTGTTTGTAGGTAAACGGTTTACTACGTAGAACCTAGATACACAAAAATATGGAAACACAAGCGTTAGATCTGTCTAAATTGTTTCTGTAGAGGATGTGGCATGATGTGGTATAGTACATTCAAGACTTGTATGAGATGCTATCCACTATATTTATTTTGAACTGTGAGGCAATTTAAAGCATGATGGTTGGAAACCATGTGATTGCTATCTCTTGGCATGTGAGGCCCATGCTTCATCTTAGTAACTTGAAGATAGGCGAAGGACATGGAGGTGGCGATCAATAAAAGATCCGTGGAGCAAATAAGGAGTTTTGAGCCCAGATGAAGAAGGGGACTATACTACATCACTTTTATAAACTATGTGTGATGGTTAATCCTTTTATGCACCCTTTCAATTGCGCGGTAGTTGTGATTATTAGGGTGATCCCTCAATTGGAAAATATCGAGGTGATCGTGCTCTTCCACACTATGCACCATCAAACTGGGTCGGGTTCGCGTCCATCACCTGGATACATGGATAAACGTGTTCTTAGAACCTTAGAGGAAGGTATGGATTGATCACTTGGATACGAGGGTCAATACCATAGAAGAAGATACAATAGTTGGTTCTCTTGATGTTCAGGCATGAAAGTCATGAGCTCGAAGCACATACATTGAAAGATGAACGAGAATCACATGAGTTGTGATTGGAATGTTGACCTGCCCTTTGGGATTATGATTAGCTGCATAGACAGACATGTCCTTCTAATCATAACCATGATGTGGATCTCAAGTAACTGAATATTGATTATGAGGAATATCAATTTCAGTGGGAGGGCACTTTATATTTAAAATAATTTGATTTTAAGTTTGTGCAAATTAATCATGAAAATGTTAGAGGTATGCCCTAGAGACAATAATATTCAGTTATTATTCCATCTCCAAGTTCACAATTAAGTTTAATTCATCATGCTACAACCGCTATAGCACTTGAAAAGTGAGTTTTCAAAGGAAAATCTGTGTGCGGGTGTGAAGACATAACCAAACAAGAGTTCATAATCTTGTCTCTAAGATTAGCTTATGGTTTGCGATATAATCATATTTTCCTGATCATATACTTGGATGAAAGTCTAGCAAGACATAAGAGTTTATTGTTAGGGTAACAATAGTACTGAACCGACCAAAGTGTATGTTATTGCTAAAAGAGACTAAACAATCATGATGTATTTTAGCAAATACTTATGAATTTAACATTGACTATAATTCCCATACTATGAGAATATCTAGTGACTGCACAATTGAAATTTATACTTTGGATATCATCAACCATCTTGCCGTAAATGGGGACTGTCGTGGGATAATCACGGCTGACGTTACCGGGGGTAACTTATCTTGGGGCAATTCGACTCTGGTGTTTGGGAGAGGGTTTTGCTCAGGGGAAATCATGGTGACAAACGATCTGGTAGCCGGCAATCAAGTCGCCGAGTCTCCGATCTAGATTTATTATCTCAACTCTGGTATTACAAAGGATACTCGAATAGCTAGTGAAACTCGTGTCTAATCTAACCCTAGGAGCCGGCTTATATAATATCCGGACCCCCTGGCTTCCTATCCAAGGCATACTCGGAGTCCTACTTGGTCATCGCATACAAACCCTAAGTTTCCTTATCGAAACCCACAATCCGGGTTACGAGGCCTACACTCTTGGGCCTTCTAGAAACTCCTTTTCCTTAAGCCGGGTCTTGCGCAGCTCCCTTTGGGCCGAGTTACACCTCGCCGTTAGCCTACCGGGTTATCATCCCTCCATCAGTAGTCCCCATAATAGCTTGGGCTTCGCAGGATCCTCCTTGAAGCGCACGCTATTCCCTGCAAAAATAATAAACATACAATTTCATAAAATGCCGGGTTAGAATGCTTTGATAAACAGCTAGGCCTAACTCCTCAGGTGGTCCATATAACGACCCGGCTTTCTTCGAGTCCAACGTCATTTTCCCGGGTCAACACTCCGAGGAAAAACATAGAAGACCCGGCTCACTTTGTTCGCCAATTAATCCGAATATCGCGGAAACGATTCGCTCTGATCTTTTCCGGATATTACGCACAAGCACTTAACCACTTATCCCAAAAAATCCGGGCGGGTATCTCTCTCCGAAATTTTTGGCTCCCGCTCCTTAGTCTAGGTTTCTCCACCCGCACCTATAAATAAGTGCCTTAGGGGTAACCCTAAATCAAGAGCTCCATTTCCCCCATCTTCTTTGTCTCCTTCACCTCCAACCTCTATCGGTGCTCCCTTGCTCGAGCTCAACGCCGTGCCGCCACGGAGCCCACGGGGGAGCAGCCGGAAGCGAGCCGCCGCCGCCTGCGCTCAGCTTCCGCCCGCGTCGCGCCGCCGTCGACCACCGCCACTGCGCCCTCGAGCTGTGCACCGGAAGATCCAGAGGGCCACCGCGACTGCGCCATCTGCCGCCGCCGCGCTCTCCTCCAGACCCCGCCGGTGAGTCCCCTCCTTCCATGGATTTTACCTCCAAGCTCGCTCGAACTAGATTAGATCTAATCCGCTCTTAGATGATTTTCTTGCTCCGCACCAATTATATAACCCATTCTTCGTTCTTCCTCAACCAATGCTTAAACTAGATTCAATAGCACACCTCTATTACTTGTGATCACAAATTTCTCCGGAACCTCTCCATCTAGATCCAATCTGTGAAATCTTCCATAGTTACTCTTCGATTAACCGGATAATCTGTAATTTCCGGGTCTTTTGGGTTACTTACATTTTGCACTTTTCACCTTCTATTTTCAGACCGCACACATGGCGCCCAAGGCCAACACTAATACAAAAGGGAAACAGCCGGCGAAGGCAAGGCCGACTCAATCCATATCCGCCAACTGGGCAAGGTCCACCGTGACCAAAGCAAAGTTGGACGAGCTCGCAGAGTCGGGCGTCCTCCCTTCCCGGGAGGATATTCACTGGCGCGTCCCGGGGGATGAGACTCAGCCCTCCCCGGCTATTGATGAGCTAATCTGTTTTGTCGAGCATGTGATCCGGGGATTCTGTCCCCGGGTCACCCCTTTTTCGGGAGTTGCTTAGCCACTATGGCCTCCGAGTCTTTGACATAGGCCCTAATTCTATGTTAAACATTACCCACTTCATTGTTCTGTGCGAATCATACTTGTGCATCCCCCCAAATCTTGCTCTATTTCTCGAGTTGTTCCAATGCAAACCGTGCCGCGAAAGCGGAGATGGGGCCCTCCTGGCTTGCGGCGGGGTATCAATTCAGAGGCGGAAGAATTCACTGATGCCGACTCTGAGCCTCAACTCCCACGTCAAGCACTGGCAGAAGACCTACTTCTACTGCCAGGATACCTCCCCACCCGGCCAAAAGACTTTGCCGGGTTTCTCCGAGGGCCTCCTCGATCTATCCGATACTTTTAACGCCTTTGGTTCTGAGTCGGATAGGGAGTCCATCCAACCCTTCCTTGCCAAACTTGCTGTCCTTTCGGCCCAGGGTCTCCTTGGGCTTAATCTAGTTAAAACTTGGGTAAATTTCCGAATCCAACCCAATGCCATCCGGCCCAAGCTGATGTGTGAGTATTCCGGGCACGTCACGGATTCGCTCCGCTACTCTCTGAAGAACTATCCGGCTACTGATACAGACAGGATAATCAAAAGTTTCCTGACCGAGAAAATGGAAGTAATCCGGAATGTAGCCGGCTTGGAGCCGTTTACCCGCGATAACCCGGCTCCAGCGGTAAGATCCGGCCTTAGTTCTTTATCCTTATACCTTTGCCTGATGCAATGACTAATTTCTACCATTATATTCTTGTTTCAGGAAGGCATCGCTTTCTGGAAGATCGAGACCCCCCCTCCCTCCGAAAACTCGGAGGAGGACGAGGAGCCGGTTGACTCGGAATAAGGTATCATCCGGGTTTCACCTATCTTAACTTCTGTTAACTTGCTTTCCCACATTTTCTCTTTTTCCGACTGTACACTACGTTTTCCAGGGATGGAGGATAAGGAGGACAAAGAGGATAAGGAAGACACGGAGGAGACCGAGAGTGATGAAAGCGAGGCAGAACCGGAAGCTGAGGTTGGGGCCAAGAGGAAACCCGAGGGGTCGTATTCAAGGTTCCATATTCCTTCATGTCCTCCAAACCGTATTCATTTGCTAATATGTGCGAGCTTAATCAACAATTGTCCAACTCACCATACTTGAAGAAGCCCCCTACGGTCAAGCGCAGGGTAACCCGGAACTCCCCGGGTGAGGATCCCCTCAACCCGGGTATCCCTTCGTCCCCAGCCCGCCGCGCCGATACTTCCCAATCTCATCCTTCAAATTCACCTCGAAGATATCCTTCTCCCAATCATCCCCTAGCTGGACAACTCCGAGTCTCACTTTCTCAATCTTTATCAGCCTCGTCCGGGTCTAGCAACGACCTTCCAACGGACTTCGTGGTGAATACTGGGTAAGTTACATTTCTTGCTATCCGATATACTGGCTCTTTCGATAACCTTCACTCATTAATACTGACCATTTCTTTTACTTTCCTTAGTGCCCAGGTCACAATCAGTGACCCGGACAACATGGACTTGGATAACCCGGCAACAGAGGATCCGGTTGATGATGTGAATTCCGCGACTAGCGGCGCTGAAGAAGAAGACAGAGAAAGAGACCCGCTGACAGACCCGGCCCGGCAGGAGGCCGAGTATCCCATTCCATCGGATGGACCCGGGGGTGACGACGTCGAGGTTCTGGGCGTGAGGATGGGTGATCCCAATCCTGACACCCAGGCGACCCGGGTATCCCCCCCAAGCGGGAAAGGACTCCACCTCCAAGTAACCAGGCCGCCGGCTCTTCCGGGACAAAAACTTGATGATCTGAGCTTTGACGAGATGCTTGGCGCTCTGCGCACCCTGAGAACTGACGAAGAAGGCATTCTAGAAGCCTTGGTAGCCAAGCACCAGGTAAATTCAACTAATACTGCTTGTATATTTGTCTAGTCCCCAAGTTCCGAGTGAACTTATGCATAATTTACTTGGAACTTTCATAGCATATCCGACTGATATTTCTTTTTCGTCCGACTAACATTTCCTTGTGTTTCCACGCAGGCATACGTAACCCACTCTGAGGAAGTGTTGGCTAAAACCACCAAACTCCTCGAGGTGGAGACAAAGCTGCGTAAATCAGTTGAAGCTGATGCCAAGAAACTGGAGAAAATTGTGAGAAAGTATAGAAAGAGATCCCATGATGTAGAGGGTGAACTGACGAGGCTCTCTGCCCAGATTGCCGACACTCATCGCGCTTTGATTGGTAATGATTCCCAACTCACTAATCGTAACCCGGATTTTTCATTCTGATAAACACTCGGAATTCCTTACTTGAACCTTTCTGTTTTGCTGCAGGGCCGGATGATGAGATGCCGGATGAAGATGATATAGCGAAGCTGAAGACCATAAAGAGCGCAATCCGGCAACTCTGTGCCGGCACCAAATGGGTTCTGCAAGCTGTGAAGTGGCCGGGTACTGGACATGGTGGTTTGAGCACGCTGCTTGATGCGTGTTCCACCATCCCCGAGTGGATCGACCACTGGAAACGCTCGTCATGCCGGGTTGGAGTAACCCGGGGGCTTGCTCTGGCTAAAGCTTACTTTCCCAAGCTTGAGCCAGCAAAGCTCGTTGGCGGGTTTCCAGAGTTCAACAATGACGGCTCCAAGTTTTCAGCCAAGAACTATAAAGCCATTCAAACAGAGGTTCGTCACTCGGCTAGTCTGATCGCCGATAGTCTAGACGTTAGTCGGATGGTTCCACCATACAATGATGAAGATAAGCCAATTAAGTCGGATCCTCCTAAGCCTTATGACATGCTGGCACGGTGGAAGGCGGAAGCTGCTCAGATGAGGGAAGAGGCCGCGAAGAAAAAGGCTGAGGCCGATACTGCACCTACTACCTCTACGCCGGTTGTTCCTCCTCCCGCGCGTGCCGGTACTGCTGCTGACCCGGACGCTGCTGTCGCGAAGACCGTCTAAGAGCAAGTCAAAGACCCGGCTGCCCAGGACAACGTTCAAGACTCGACCCAACAGGCCGAGTGAAGTTTCACCTACTGCCTCAAACATTTTATTCGGCCAATAGGCCTTTAAAACAATTACTCTTTTGATAGTGCGCCTGTGCACTTTTTGATACTATCACCTCGGTCTGTAATACGTTAAAGACCTTAATCGCTTTCGTGGCCCTTCTGGCCTTTTGCATGATCTTAATATTTCCTATCTTTGGACTTTTCATTGCTGGTTTTCCCACTTTTCGTCACTTTTTCCTACTGTGAGACTCGGTTTCCGGGTCTCTGGGGTTTTGACAAGTGGACTTTTTCTAAGTCCCCAAGTCCCCAAGACTCGGATTTTTGGGTTTTTGAGCTGAATAGCTAGATAATTTGTTTTTTTTTCAAATTCCCAAGTCCCCAAGGCCCGAATTTCTGAGTCTAGGGTGTTGGATTTTTTCAAAAGAACAAATTGTTTCTGCTAAGGCCCAAAACATAGAGCTGCTCACGTAGGTTTGAAGTTGTGCTTAATTTATCTTGAGTTTCCGGCTATTAACCTTGTACTCTGCATAACTTGTGCGCTGGATGACCCTTTTGACCTTCTTTTACTATAAGCCGGCTTCCGCGTGGATGATCAATGCTGCTAGAACTGTATAAAGACAGGGTCAGGCAAGTCCCATTGGGCATCATGACTGATTGTAATTACACGCTAGCAAAGCATGCCACTTTTGTGCGAGTCACATCGATCTTAAGCAAGAAAAGTCAAGAAAATTTGGCTCTATTGTCCGATTACAGGCTTGCAGCCGCACTTATTACAAGTAATCGACCCTTATAACCTAATGGCATCGTGGCCGGGTCTTTGAGTTTGCAACTGTGCTATTCAAGCAATCACCCCCCAAGACCTAGATATATGCAATTTACTAGAAAAAACTAATATGTTAAGAACAATAAGTAACACTTACTTGGAAAAGAAATAGAAAACAACAGGAATATAAAAACTTGACCAAAAACACACAGAAAGGAATATTTTGTTTAACCATCTCTTTATTGATATGAGAAAAGTTAGGTCAGCAAGACGCCTCATTAAAAACCCTCCAGTCCCCTTAGGTACCCTGGATAGGAAAAGGGTGCGTCTGAAACCCGCTGCCTGTTACATCGTGTAATTCCACTTGTGAATCTAGCCTATTCTAGGTAAAGTAGGGACGCAGCTGAGCCACGTTCCATGGTCTTTCTCTTTCTTGCATAGATGAAGTGGTATGAGCGGTGTCATTAACCGTAGCCGACTCTTCCCTTGCATCTATCAAGTAATACGATCCATTGTGCAGATTCCGGCTTATAATAGACGGTCCTTCCCATGGTGGAGATAACTTGTGTTTTCCTTCCTTTGACTGTACCAGGCGCAGAACCAGGTCTCCTTCCTGGAAGACCCGGGTTTTGACCCGCCGGCTATGATATCTCCTCAGATCCTGCTGGTATATGGCTGATCTCTCCAACGCTTGTTCCCTATGTTCTTCTAGCATATCCACGGCGTCCTGCCGGGTCTTCTCGTTCTCCACCTCGACGTAAGCCGACACTCAAGGCGAATCATGAATAATATCACTCGGCAGGACTGCCTCTGCACCATAAACCATAAAAAACGGTGTCATCTGAGTAGATCTGTTAGGTGTGGTGTTAATTCCCCAAACCACTGATGGTAACTCCTCAACCCATGCGCCAGCAGCTTTGATGCACGGGACTCGAAGCCGTGGTTTTAATCCACGAAGTAACTCCTGATTTGCCCTTTCCACTTGTCCATTAGCTTGTGGATGGGCCACTGAAGCTATGTCAAGCCGGATTCCGTTGCTACCGCAGAATTTCTCCATCTCACCAAGGGACATGTTGGTTCCATTGTCCGTTATTATGCTGTGAGGATACCCAAACCTGTAGATGATTCTTTTTAGGAACTTGACTGCCGTGACTGCTTCACAATTGGTAACTGACATAACTTCCACCCACTTGGTAAATTTATCAATAGCCACCAAGAGATGGGTCTTTTTGCAGGGTGACATGTGGAAAGGGCCCACCATGTCCATGCCCCAAATAGCAAACGGCCAGGTTAAAGGAATTGTTTGCAACTCCATAGCCGGCACATGGATTTGGCGAGCGTACCTTTGACATCCATCGCATCTTGCCACCAAGCGTTCCGCGTCTGCTAAGGCTGTGAGCCAGAAGAAACCGTGCCGATATGCTTTGGCTACAAGGGATCTTGTGGATGCATGATGCCCACAGTCGCCTTCGTGGATCTCTTTAAGAATCTGCCGGCCTTCTTCTGGTGCTACGCAGCGCAAAAATACTCCTGCTGCACTCCTTTTATATAACTCGCCATTGATGATGGAATAGCCCTTTGCTCGTCTCATAATTTGCCTTGCTAAAACTTCCTGTTGTGGTAACTCGCCCCGTGATAAATAGGCTAAAAACGGCTCTGTCCACTCAGGAACGGCACGCACCGTGGCCACAAGCTCTAAATCCGGGTCTTGGTTAGCCACCTCTTCCCCAGACTCGGTTTTAACTGATGGCCGCCATAGCTCGTCCAGGAAAACATTGGGTGGAACCGGCTCTCTGCGCGAGCCGAGTCTTGCGAGTGCATCTGCTGCCTCGTTTTTTCGCCTATCGATATGCTCCATCTCATACCCGGAAAAACACCCGGCAACCCTGTCCACCTCCCTGCGATATGCTGCCATAGTTGCATCCTTCCTATCCCAGGTTCCTGAGACCTGCACCCACAAGATCCAAATCTCCATAGCATCGTATCCGCCTGATGTTCATCTCCTTGGCTATTCTCAATCCGTGTAATAATGCCTCATACTCGGCCACGTTGTTGGAGCAATCAAAGTGGATTTGCAACACGTAGCTCAGTTTATCTCCTTTAGGTGATGTAAGTACCACTCTAGCTCCTGATCCCTCGTATTGCTTGGAACCATCAAAGTGCATTACCCAAGGCTCAGAACTTGGTGTCATTGTGGGCATGCTAGTGTGAGTCCAATCATTAATGAAATCAACTAAAGCTTGAGACTTGATTGCTGACCTGGGCTCGTAGTTGATGTGCTAATCTCCCATCTCGATGGCCCACTTGGCTATTCTACCTGTTGCGTCCGAGTTTCTGATGATATCCGACATTGGTATGGAGCTAACCACTGTTATGGGGTGTTCCTGAAAATAGGGTTTCAATTTCCGGCTGGCCATGAAGACCCCGAAAACCAACTTCTGTCAATGTGGGTAGCGCTGCTTTGCCTCCGATAACACCTCGCTGACGTAATAAACTGGCCTTTGAACCGGGTGATCCTTCCCATCCTCTTTGCGCTCAACGACAACCACTGCACTAACCTCCCGGGGCCCGGACGCAATGTATAGTAGCATGGGCTCTTTGGGACCCGGGGCTGCTAAAACTGGTGCCTCAGACAATTGCTTCTTTAGTGCCTCAAACGCCTCATCCGCCTCTTGGTCCCAAACAAACTCGTCGGATTTCCTCAAGAGCCGGTATAATGGAATTGCCTTCTCCCCGAGTCTGGATATAAACCGGCTCAGCGTTGCTACGCACCCTGTAAGCTTCTGAACATGCTTTAGGTTTTCGGCTTTTTCAGACTCTGGATAGCTTTGATTTTGTCCGGGTTTGCCTCGATTCCTCTCTCGGAAACAATGAACCCGAGTAACTTTCCTGCTGGAACTCCAAACACGCACTTTGTAGGGTTGAGTTTCATCTGATACCTTCTCAAATTCTTGAATGTTTCCTTTAGATCATCAATGAATGTTTCCGCTTTCCTGGTCTTGATCACCACATCATCCACATAGGCGTGAACGTTGCGCCCAATCTGGTCCTCAAAGCACTTCTGTATGCATCTCTGATAAGTTGCACCAGCATTCTTTAGCCCAAAAGTCATGGTTTTGTAACAGAAATCCCCAAAGGGGGTTATGAACGATGTTTTCTCCCAATCTTCCTTCTTGAGCTTGATCTGATGATACCCAGAATATGCATCCAGGAAACATAATAGGTCACTTCCAGCCACTGCGTCTATGATCTGATCAATCCTTGGAAAGGCAAACGGATCCTTTGGGCAGTGCTTATTGAGACTCGTGTAATCTATGCACATCCTCCACTCGTTACTCTTTTTCAGTACTAGAACCAGATTTGCCAGCCAATCCGGGTGAAATACCTCCATGATGAAGCCAGTTGCCAATAGCCGGGCAATTTCTTCCCTTATAGCTTTTCTTCTTTCCTCATTCATTTTCCTCAGGCCTTGCTTCATGGGCCTAGACTTGGGATCAACATGCAAGCTATGCTCTGCTAACTCTGTAGGGATACCCGGCATATCACTGGGCGTCCAAGCAAAAACATCTTGATTTGAACGAATAAACTCCACGAGTGCTTTTTCCTGCTGATTGTCCAGGTTAGATCCTATAGCAAATTGCTTGGAGGGATCACCCTCGACAAAGGCCACCATCTTGGTATCTTGTGCTGCCTTGAATTTTGCTCTCTCATCCTCCGTATTCGGCCTTTTTAACACTGTCCTGTCATCCGGGTCTACTTGAGACCGATAATACTTAAACTCCTCCTTTCTGCAAGCTTGTTCCGCCATTGCCGCGTCTCCTTCGTCACACTCAGCTGCTATAACCCGGCTCCCATGGATGGTGATGGTCTGCTTGGGACCCGGGATTTTTAGCTGTAGGTATACGTAACATGGCCTGGCCATGAACTTGGCGTAAGCCGGCCTTCCGAACAATGCGTGATAGGGGTTGCGCAACTTTACCACCTCGAACGTGAGCCACTCCACTCGGAAATTGTCCTTTGATTCTCCAAAAGCGACCTTCAATGTAATCTTCCCCTCAGGGCACGCCGAGTGACCTGGTACGATCCCGTGAAAAACCGTAGAACTTTTCTATAGCTGGGACTCCTTGAGGCCCATGCGTAGGAACGTTTCCCAATATAGGATATTGATGCTACTCCCGCCATCCATTAACACCTTTTTCAACTCATAACCATTAACCTGTGGTGCAACCACCAATGCTAGGACACCCGGGTGTTCTATTCTTTCCGGGTGATCCCTTCTGCTCCATGTTACCTCTTGATCCGACCAACTCAGATATCTCGGAACAGCCGAGGAAACCGAGTTTACTGCCTTCTTGAGTATCTTTCTATCCTTGTTAGAAGTTCCCGTGGTGTGAACGTGGTACTGGCCCAATTGCTTGGGATTGGCCTAGAAACCTCCAGCTCCTCCCTGATTGTTACCCGGATTACCACCTCCTGGGTTGCCTGCTGGGGGTGGGCCGTTGCCTGGGTTACCACCCGGACCCGGTCCTGCTCCCCGGCCTGCGCCTCGCATTGCTTTCTGTATTTCCTCGTTCTTCCATCTTTGTAAATCTACGCATTGTTCCAGCGAATGATTTGCCGGCCTGCCGTTACTGCTGTGGCGCGGACAGGGCATCCTGAAGGCCTCCATATGGTTAGCCGGCCTTGGCGGTCCTTGGTAATTTCCTCCATTAAAGTTTCCTCCGTTGAAATTTCCTTCTGCCCTGGGTCTTGCAAACCCGGCTTCTGTGTTGGCGACAAACTCGGAATTTCCCTCGTACGGGCGCTTATTCTGGTTGTTTCCATTATTTCCTCCATTGTTACCCGGCGCAGATCCATTGCCGGGTCTTCCACTGTTGTTTGCGTTAGCTTTGGTTTTTTTGTCATCAACATCGTCCTCTGTTGTATCCGTAGCAGCGTGCTTGTTGCATCCGTCCATCAACTCTCCCATAGTAACCTCTGAAGCATTCCGACTAGATTTCATGCGGGTTAGCTTTTGCAATAAAGGTATATACTTGCATGTCTTTGCCATAGCTTGTAACGCATCCTTTGGCTGAATATCCGTGGATGAGTGAAGTATCTCCATGACCCGGCGCACCCAGCTGCGCGCCGACTCTCCCTTCTTTTGTACACATCGTTCTAGATCATCGATCGTGAATAACTTCCTGCACGTCCCATGGAAGTGCTTGATAAACGCATCTTTCAGCTCACTCCACGAATTGATAGATTTTTCCGTTAAATTGTTGAACCATAACTTTGCTACTCCCTCTGACATCATTAAGTACATGAACTTGGCTTGAAGATTTTCAGATGCGTTGCGAATCGACATGGCCATCTCATAGCTACTTAACCAGGTTTCTGGATCCATAGTCCGCTCATAGTTCACCACTTTACCCGGTTCCTTGAACTTATCCGGGTAGGGCTCGGCTCTGATGGCATCTGACAAACACTTGGGTCCGGCTAAAATTGCCGGTACTGGCCTTACCCGGGAAACATGCGATCCGGCGACAGGTGCGGCGGGGGGTGCAGCCGCTACCGGCCCTCGTACCGCAGACCCGGCTGCTGCGCGCCTGGCTCGAGAACTCTCCACGATAGCTTGCGCGGCTGATACTGCAGGTGTTGCTGGTCTACGGGGAGGAGGCGGCATTTGCTGCTGCTCTGTCCTCCTCCGTGCTGAGCTTGTATGAATATTACCGGTACTTCCGTTATGCCGGCTTACATATGGCGTGCCATGCATTCCGCTCCTGTTGTCCGGGTAATTGGCTTGCTGAGCCACTGCCGTGCGCAATAGATCTATCGCCCGCCGGGTCTCCTCCGCATGGGGTGACTCTCTTACGGGGATGCGATCCAGTGCCAATGTTGCTGCATACACGTTGTCCATGGGATTATTGAAGTGACCTGGCGGAGTGTGAAATCGTGGTGGTGGTGGTGGTGGCGCTGTGTTGCCAACAGCAACCCCTGTCTGCAACGTGGGTAACCCGGCTTGTACGTTTGCCGGCTGACCTCCACCGGTCGCGGGCTTATGTACAGTTTCTTGGTTCACAGCCGGAATTGGTTGATCTTGCGGTGTGACGAATAGCGTGGCCGGGTTTAGAACTCCACCCGTTGCCGGTAATCTCGTTTGGTATCTCTGATGCATCCTAGTCGACTCAACCCGGAGCCGGTTCTCCAATGCTTCCAGCTCACGTTGGCGTGTGGCTACCCCTTGCTTCTCCGCTTCCACATCTCTCCTTTGCTGCTCCAATGCACGGCGTGCTACATCCAGATCCCTGGCACGTGCCGCGGCGTTTTCCGGGGTTATCACAGTAGCTAGCACCGTGGGATCCAAGATCAGATTGTTACTGAACAGAGCTGGGTGTTGTGGGTTTGAAGCACCCGCCCCTGGTGTCCTGTTTGCCATAAATCCGAACATATTCGCCTGCAACTCGCTATCCGCCGCCCGGCTAGTGACCGAAGCCGATTCTCCGTCGACCCGGGTCAGAACCGGATTTCCGTCAATCGGATTTTGCTGCTGGGCCAGCGCTCGCGCCGCTCCAACCGCGGCCGTAGTCACGT
The DNA here is from genome assembly GCA_028641055.1 of Alopecurus myosuroides. NCBI lineage: Eukaryota > Viridiplantae > Streptophyta > Magnoliopsida > Poales > Poaceae > Alopecurus > Alopecurus myosuroides. The sequence goes on from CM054057.1 coordinate 661,805,275, forward strand.
CCCCCTGATTGAGATTGGTTGCAGGGGCCATGTAGACCACGACCTGGCGCGCGATGCATGGTGAAGACTCGTATTCCTCCTCATCACAACTATCTTCCTCGTACCGGTCCTCCAGCAGGTGCAGGATGGACTCGGTATCATCTTCTCTCGTGACCCGGCCACGCGGGGTCCATGCCGGCTCCTCTGGTTGTTCCCTCTTCGTGGTGGGATCTTCTATCGGATCTACCGTCCCGACCGATTCTTCTCCATCCGACTGAACGCAGGTCGCTTCTCCTGACACAGAATCACATCCAAAATCGTCAGGGATTGAACCGGACGTACGTACCATGCCGATGAAGACGTTGACCCGGCCGATTGTGACGACAGATCCGAGTTCAAGAAGATCCGACTCTGGTCCCCAGCCAAAATCGTCCACCATCTTCTCTCCTTTGGGGTTGGTGTAGATCTCGCCGATGACGAGGTTCTTCATGTTCTCCCGAGCTTCTCCCGTGATGTAAACACCCTTGGACGAAGGCCCCACGGTGGGCGCCAACTGTCGTGGGATAATCACGGCAGACGTTACCGGGGGTAACTTATCTTGGGGCAATTCGACTCTGGTGTTTGGGAGAGGGTTTTGCTCAGGGGAAATCATGGTGACAAATGATCTGGTAGCCGGCAATCAAGTCGCCGAGTCTCCGATCTAGATTTATTATCTCAACTCTGGTATTACAAAGGATACTCGAATAGCTAGTGAAACTCGTGTCTAATCTAACCCTAGGAGCCGGCGTATATAATATCAGGACCCCCTGGCTTCCTATCCAAGGCATACTCGGAGTCCTACTTGGTCATCGCATACAAACCCTAAGTTTTCTTATCGAAACCCACAATCCGGGTTACGAGGCCTACACTCTTGGGCCTTCTAGAAACTCCTTTTCCTTAAGTCGGGTCTTGCGCAGCTCCCTTTGGTCCGAGTTACACCTCGCCGTTAGCCTACCGGGTTATCATCCCTCCATCAGGGACCATAACAGCGATATCTAGGTATGACCTAGAAAGTGTAATGAAACTGAGATCGTTCAAGACTAGTACTTAACTCCTATAGATGATAGGGAGATAAATTCTCTGGGCCCTCTCAGTATCACCAATAACATATCGTCTGGCCAAAGACAGTGTGATTTATCAAAAGTTCATCGGGGATATAGATAAGAAAAGAGAACGATACCAGTAAACGAGTTTTATGTGTTATGATAAAAGAGTTTAATAAAACGAGATCACATAGTCTCATCTCGTGATATCGTTGGAATGGTGAAGTTAAGGTAATAAGTTCAATCAGTAACTTATAAGGTTCCCTCGATTTTCAGGAACACACAGGATCCATCATGGACTTGCGCCATCCCGTTGTTGATTATTGTTCGGTAAGTTCCGAACATGTCTGTGTGTTATCGAGCCTTTACAAGTCACATGCTTAAGTCGTGCAAACCTTATTTTTTGAGAGAAATAATATGTCGTTATTGGTTTTATGAATGTTTGATGTCGTTACGATATCATAGAAACAAGTCCGGTGTTAATCGGAGTGGTTTCACGGAAGTTACTATAAGAGAGAAATTTTGCCGGTGTTAGGCATAATTTATATCAGAGGTAATAGAGGACATGAGATGTTCCGGGGTGTTAGAAATGTGTTTCTACCATCTTTATATAATATCGATGATTTTATCTATAGGGGTCAAGTGGTTCCGAAAGAGTTTCGGGGACTTTCCATATAAGGAAGAAGTTCCGGGAGGGGGCAAATTTTCCCCTCATGGCTGAACCCTATTTTACGGGGATGCCAGGTGGTCCCAACTGGCTTCACAAGTTGGTTCTCTTAGTCCCTGTATTTTTCCTGATTTTATTGGAGAGAAAAATGGAAAAAGAAAATAGGAAGGGAGAGAGGAGGTGGAGGTGGACTCCACCTCCCAATCCGAGTTGAGCTAGGAGGGAGGGTACAGTCACCTTTGGTGGTGTAGCCACCACCTCCTAGTTAAACTAGGAATCCCCCTCCCCTTTGGCAAGACTCTCCTCCCTCCCACTATATAAAGCACCCCAAGCCTCATAGCAAAACACACAATTGGCTCTCAAGCCTCTCTCTCTCTCTCTCTAGTAGAATTAGAGGATCTAATTAGAACTTTTAATTAGCGCCCCTCTAATTGAATTAGAACCTCTTCTAATTGGGTTTTGAGTTATACTACCGTGATTAGACCTATATCTAATTAGCTCTTCTCTCTCAAGTGTTGAGAACTTCCATATTCATAATAGCTCTAATCACAGTTGATTAGAGCTACCGATTAGCAATGCTGGAAGGATGTCTCTCTTTGTCAGTGCTGAATTCTGGATGGCGGAGCGCTGACGGGTTAACACGAGCGTACGTGTGCACATCATAATAGGCATTACACGTGTGATCCTTGACGAGCGAAGGCTTAGTGACATCCTTGCAACTAGGCCTAGTTGTGAGGATCCACAATTGTTCATAACTAGTCATCAACCCGTGCACTTGCACGGGCTAGCCAAATTAGGTGATATCCATAACATTAAGAATTGTTACCTTGAATTATATGAAAAACATAGTAGTATGTTTTGAAAAAATGTGGAAGAACTAACTTTTATCTACATCCATGTCACAATTATTGGGTTAATTTTGTTTATTTTTATGGTATTTTAGCCCGACGACTACTCTAGCCGCACATTTTTTAGAAAATAAAATTTTATCTGGTCATGATTTAACGAATAGGCTTACATAGAAAGAAGATATACTAAATTGCCAAAACTCCATATATATTTTGTTCTACATATTCTTATACATATTTCATGGAAATTTTCCCGGTTAGTGCCATGTGAGTATCGCATTATGGTCAAAATGGTGCTTCGGTATTCGATAGAACCTACCAGTTTGCTTTCATCATGGTTTTGGTATGGCCTTTCACACTAATTTTATTGCTAAACTAATGATATTATATATATATATATATATATATATATATATATATATATATATATTATGAAAATATTGTTCAGGCGAAAAATTCACCCACATCAAATATTAAATGTCTAATCTAATAATTTATAAGGTATAATTTGCATGTGCCCAAAGTTCGACTTTATTAGTAGCCAGAATAAAAAATATTTAAGAATTGGGGGAGTAATTAAGTAGTACATACATTTACTAACATGGGAGGAGAAAATTATTTCTCTATTAAATATAGATGTACCACAATATGAAAGCGTACATGTTGAATTATTTTAGACCATTTTCAACACATTTTTGGCATCAAATCTGAAATATCTCCTTTCATAGAATTGTCTAGTATTCAAATTTATAATGCGTTAAAATTATACACACATAGTTTCATTTGATTAATTTTGAACTAACTCTGAGCGACCCTCTTAAGCAAAAGGATTTGACGCCAACACTTGAAGCGAACTCAGGTGCTTGAATATATTTTTACGAAAGTATATGTTTTTATACTATATGCTCTATCTCATTAGGAAATTTATGAAAAAGAAATAAAAAATCTTGCAAACTTAAAAATTCTAGTATACACATTGACCTCATCAATTAGAGCCCTACACCAATTTCCTTACGAATATGCGATCAGATTTTACATGTTGGCAGACTTCACAACGGTGTAGGAAAGAGTACAATTAGTGAATCGGTTCAAGACTGAAGCATTTTTTTATTAAGTGCATGTATGCATCGGCTAACCGAATACTGATGTTAGTAATAGAGGTAGGTTAGTTGACTCTTACTGTTATTATGCCCGCCTAAATCAACAACTAACAACATATGTGCGACCAATGGACATGATCCTCTAAAGTCATGCAGAAACGTGTTAGCTGTTAGCCGTCTCCAGCTCTGATTATCAGGCTACAAATACCAAAAATAAGAATATCAGGCTGACTTATTTTAATAAAGAAAACATAAATTAGGTACCCCTTGAATATGAGTCTAGTTTCATGCACGTGCTTGCTTAACCTTGATATGTCCGATGGAGAGTGATCAGTATGTCTTCCTGTGTAGCCTTGTGTCCTTGCACTAAGCAGCAGTCGTGTATGTACTACAATATATCCTAAGCCACGACCCAATCAATGATTGGACTACCAGCTTCCGTGCATGCAAATCAGTTCGCTGCTGAATCTGCACGCATACAAAAGCGGTAGCTGGATTTTCTCTAGCAGAGTTGAAACTGAGGACTCCTAATCGCACCGGTTTCTTTTTTTTTAACCTTTCCATGCATGTGCCTAACTGACTCGTCCTACCAGATTTTGTATCGATCCAAGAGTCCGTATTCTAACCGTTTCATTATTTTTTCCTTCCCAAATCAGTACGATATGATGTTTGACCATCGTGCCATATTATTTGTAGCGTCCGAGGTGACTTTTGTGCACGGTTAATCCTAGCCGCAAAATTAAGATCTAACCCGTTTAATTAATTATGATGATGTGGATTAATATGGAGGCATTATTTGTGCCTCCAATTAGTAGATATAAGACTCTTCTACGACTACATAGAATCCGCTGCGCGATGAGTCATGATCCTGATTCTCGCATATATGGGCATGCTTTCGTTATCTGCATAGTGATATTGGTGGACTGCATAGGGAAAACTTTGAAATTTTGCAGCGTAGACCAGTAGTGGTATCATGGCGTAGATACGATTGGATCTAGAGCACAATCTTGTGTGGGTATTGCATAAGCTTGTGCAAGTATATTAGAAAGCTCTCTAATATTTAGTTTCTTTTTGTTGCTTTCTAGAAAGACATGTTTGTTTTGTTTCCGACGTCATGGTATGACTTTTTACAAACTTCTGAAAATCCTAGGACGCTCGAGTTTCCCCTAGCATATCTCGATTAATCCAAAGAAGTGCTTCAGTAGCTCTGGGTCGCACCATAGTTGGTCTCAGATAACAACATCGTGGAAGGGGGCATGTGGATTGGATCCACATAGGGGTCATGGTTATGAAAAAGTTTTGATTGACACTCAAGACGGTTTTGTAATGTTCGTGTTTCAATCACCACACAAAGATCTAGCAATGAGGTTTAACTTACCTCGAATTACGTAGGTGATGATGATAGTCATCGTAGAACCTACAACCACGCTAAAACTTGCAAACAAAACGCTAGTGGTGTCTAACTTGTTTTTGCATAGTGTGTGCGTGGTTTGGTATAGCTACTGTGTTACTCTGTTTTGAAATGATGGCCAATTCCAAAGGATTGTCATTGTTCGACATTGACAACCAGGATTTCATCGCAGAGCTTGGAGGAAGTACGTGATAGGAGAAAGTGTTTGTTTCTCCATCATGGAAAAACCTGAAGCAATTTTCACCACAGCGCAATTTCATCGGATTTTCTACTATGGCGAGGATAACAGAGATGAATGAACCTCGTTGGAGATGCGTCAAGAATCCCCAAAGAACAAAGTCTATACAGAATCACACGGTTTATAAATTACCTATGATGTTTATCCTTTGTTGGTTGCACCTTGATTGTACAGTAGTCGTTTATTAGGATGATCCGTCACATAAAAATATCAAGGCTGTACGTGTTCTCCCATCCTATATCAACCGCCATAACAGACTTGGGTTTGCATCCATCACTTGTATCCAAGGGTCAACGCATTCTTATCTTCTACATGCGAGTGTGGAATTGATAACATGTATCCAAGGATCAGTCCGTACAAGAGGTATCAGATAGTTATGTTGACGTTCAGACATAAATAGTTATGAGCTCGGAACGCAATCATCGAAAGATGAGCGAGAATCTCATCGTGCGATTGGCATGGTGGACTACCCTTGAGGTTATGATTGGTTGAGATATATCCATCCTTCTTTTCATAATTTCTTGCGATCTCGTTTCACCAAAATTTGATTATGAGGAATATCAGTTTCAGTAGGATCATACCTTAATTTCAAATTTATTGAATTAAGTAGTGAAAATTAATTTTGAACTATAGAGTCTAAATAAACTTGTTTTATTGTAGAAATGGATCCCATTGAAAACATAAGTCCGAGTGAGTTGTCGGGGTTAAACCATTTAACTAAGGAAAGTGTGAACTTCTGTGATTGGGTTCACGATCTGAGAGCTACTCTCAGAAGTCTTGGGGTAGAGCATGTGCTGGATACTGAAGTTCCGGCAACTGATGGAAAATATTCTCCCTTGAGAGATAAGGAGTATCAAGTTTATGTGATCATGATGGAAGGCTAAGTTCTGAGTTGGGTGATTCTTATCCCCACTATCGCCCCTTCCGTCTCATGGAAGATTTGAAGACTCGGTTCTGTATGCAACATTGTCATGGACATCACAAACTCTATGTTGAACTGTTAAGGTGCAAAATCAATTGCCCTAGGCCTTTGAGTGAGCACACGAACAAGTACCCAGGGATACTGCAAAATCTTAAGGATATTAGTCTTCCAATTCCAGAAAGGTTATCATTTGACACACTACTCATGTCACTTCCATCGCATTACTTCGGATTTTTGGCTTGCTACAATCTGATGGAAGTGGAGAAGATGGCTGAATAAGTCTGCCAGATGCTCATGACAGTTGAGAGCCTGAGATGGATGTTTTCATTCACGCCATGATGACTGCACCAAAAGACAAAGAGAAGTGGAAAGTCCACATGAGGTATAAGAGTTACACCCGTTATTGACTTTTTCTTGTATCAAATATATTTTTGTATTGGATACTGAAATCTCTCAATTTCAATTTATTGCAGAGTGAGAAGGAAAAGAGGCAAGAGAAGAAGGAAGCGTGGAAGGCGCATTAATGGCGCCACACCAGCTACATCATCTGTGAAATCCTAAGTCAATAGAGAAGATCAACACTAGGACTTTGAAATAAGTTATTTTGAGTTTGATCATTATGTAATGAATATTTTATGTTCGTGAACCTTGTTGAGTTCAAATTATAAAATATGTGTGAGAATTCCAAGCTTCGGAATTCAAATTTTATGATCTTCTTTATTGTGTCATTTACTTTTATTATTAAGTCTTGAATATTTTGATAAAAATTTATTTCTCAAGTTTGAGTAATAGTTTTATGGCTTGTTAAATAAATTGGAGATAAGTCTTTAATTTGATTTATCAAGGTTTAAAGACTACCTCCAAAATATTTAATACAGCAAAAATCCATTAAGTGTGAGGCACTTGTGAATTTTGAAATTCACATAAGTCATGGATGTTTTCTCAACTGACTTAATTCCATTGAAGATTCAATATGATAAGTTAATCATATTGATGAAGTGGAATAGATGAAATAATTGAAATTTCAATGTTCCATAGAATTTAGTGGGAGTATTTTGAATCAAAAACCGAGATCAAATAAATTTTATTGAACTAGAAGAACTTAATAGAAATTATAACATGGTTGACAAAGAATATTTTCTTAGTCAAAATTACTCATGATAAATTTGAGAGATTCAAAATTATCATGATAATAAAATCTTTGTGAGACAAAGATTTAAGCAATGTTATAATTATCAAATGTCTTTGTGAAATAAAGTGATAGCGTGAAACAGAAATAATTCTCGACCCGCTAAAGAAATTATTTTGTTTGTTTGTTAAGATTAGAACTATTTTATTGAATAACTTAGAATTATTTTAGTGATACATCCTAGTAATCAATATTGCTCAAGCATGATGCATAATTGATTAAAAGGTTTTGCATAAAACCAATAAGTTTATTGGTAGTAAATTTCCACCTTTTTTTAACTCCAAGTGTTTTAAACACATTGGATTAAAGAGAAAAGGTGTCTTCTCATGATTGAGAAGGTGGTAAGTTAAGATTGTGAATATTTGGAGAAGGATTGAATGAAGGGGGCAACATGCAAATGTTTCCAATTCATCACATTGTCCAGGAATTTTAGTATGAGATACATAAAGTTCAAACTTCATATTAAATAAAGGTCATATGAGAAATTTGATGTAAAATTCACTTTGTGATATAGTCATCAAAACTCCATGACAATGACCAAAATGTGCCAAAAAACAATTAAGATGTTAGTACTCATAAATATATGCTATTGGATTATTCTATAGATCTGTATTAAAAAGATATTCATTTTGACTCCAAGATTTTATCTTGAGAGTAAGTTAGGGAGATTGTATAAATCACAAGCAACATGAATATTTTCAAAAGAAAAAACAGATATAAATATTTTATATTCATAAAGCTAGTATTGATAAAATTGTTTTATCAAGTACGAACAAATGATAATGATGAGTTAAAAAAAACTTATCATATCAATTGCTTGATGCAGTTACTGGATCAATTTGCAAACTATTTTGCTAAGTGTAATTAATTTTGATATTGGAGTAATCAGAAATATTACAAGTATGAGTATCAAATCAGTCGTGTTAATGAAATAATAAGAACTTCGTTTTCAGTATATAAAGCGAAGTGACTTAAAAGTCTGTGGGAGCTAACTATGATCGTTTAGTTTGGTTGGGCCTAATTAAAAGAATCATGGAAGAGATTTAAAAAGGTTTTAAATGCAATATCAGAAAGTGTCTTGTTTAAATTCAGGATCTATGAGATAGAATGAGGAATTTAATAAGCATGAATATGATGAGTGTGCTAAGTGTAATTCTGAAAAAGAATTTCGAATTACATTGACATAAAATTATTTGGTCTCTAAAGTAAAAATGACATGATATTTTTCAATAGACATGACCTTCGTAGTCATTTGTCGCACCCGGACTTCTAAAGGATACTCACAGTCCGCTAAACAGTAGAACAAATGGCTTACGGGGCATACCCGCACCCGCATCTCAATATGAGCAGGCCAGCACGTAAACGTGTGACAACCATTCTCTACTATCCATCGTCTGTGTAAACCATCCCATAGAAATCCGACTACTTCCATTGACGTACTTCATAACATACACACATGGTACGTCAACGGCATTTGAACAACTGATATCACAACATATCTCTAAGACACAAAAGACTGAAATAAGTTGCAAATAGCTCTCACTAGAGCAGAGATAGCAAATACAATCATCCATAGGACACATGTCCCAACAATTCATCATTACAACACAGCGGAAGCATCCAAAATGTCTGAGTACAGACAAGATCCAAATAGGCCTAAGAGGCCGGAAACGAAAAGACGGAGCCCATCCACGATGTCTCGGATCCTGCCCGGGTCCGCTATCTACTCGTCAGCAGCCTCGTCATACTCCACGTAGTAGCCACCATGGGGATCCTCGGAAACGTAGTCTGCGGAAACCACAACCCCAAAGGGGTCAGTACAGACAAGTACTGGAAAGCAAGACTCACAAGATACCAAGTGTACCCCGCAACACCAAGTACATATGATTTGGGTTCAACGGAAGAATAGGTGATACAAAAGTGCGGCAGCAGGCTGCTCTAACCAACTACAGAAACAAGCTACAACTTCCGGCTAAAGGAAGGGATAAGATAGCGTATCGTAACCAACTAGAACTAACCTCAAACAAACCCATCCTGGATCTCGCCCCTTATCCAAAGAAGCAATCCGAGGATAACTCACACAGTTGGATTAATGAGGGTTCAAGTTATTGTGTCAATAAGGCTATTACTAGTCAAGTTATCATTAGTTAGGTGTAAGTTGTACTGAGTACTTGTTAGCCAGTACTTTCACCAAGTCATCCATAATCGCGGACAACACGGCTTCTCGAGAAGATTTAACCCTGCAGGGATGCACCAATTTGGCCGTACACGTAAGAATAACCCGCCAGATGGAATGGCCCTTCCACCAAGCGGGGCACTCAACACAACTCAACTCTTCTTCGCATCAAGCCCAAAGAACCCCGTGCAATTGAGCGCACGGCTAATCAAGCCCCACGAAGAAAAGGGGACCCTCATAGCACTCTAAGAACATGTCTCCCTAAATGCCGACTACAAAAGTTTCCACCCTGGCCTCGGGTTCGTACCTGCATATGCGTGCGGCAAATGGAAAACCCGAACTAAATGAGGCGATTTGGACGAGATGCGAATCGAATCAAATTGAGGGGGGCGCCCATACACGCTTCCCACATGCAGTTAGTGCGCTCATCATGGATCAGTAGACAAGACCCTTTTCCTAATTAGGGTCGACACTAGCAGGCCTCAAAACCACGCCGGGCCTCCTGTCGGTGCCTTATCATCAAATTAGCATTACCTCAAACATTAACAGGTTGTTGTTTAACCTCGAGCCCCAGAACATAATAAAATATGGTAACAGAAATAACGGACAGTAGACTCGAGCAGTAACAACCCTAAGCATGCTAGTAAGACACGGGCAACAAGCAACGGGGTAATAGGTGTGGAGGATAGGCTATTTCAGGGTTACAGGATAACATGTGATAGGATCGGAACACAAGCATCGAATCTTAAGGCTAGCAGGATAGACAACGGAAAGTATCGATAACCAGTGTGGAAAGGACACAATGGTTCATGTGAGTGAATACTTGCCTGCAAACTCAGCAGCCTGGTATTGAGCTAACTCCTCAGAAGTAGCGTCGTAAACCTCGTCTGTCTCAACGGCGTCGTCTATCCGAGAAGAAGCAAACAAACAACGCAGAGAGACAACAATCAATAACATGGCATAATGCACAATCATGGGATGATGCATGACAATTTAATTGATGCACCAAAATAAGCTAGTTGACATGGTAACATGTTTAAATGGACCCATATGCAATTTGGACTGCATCTGGAAAGCCCATGAGTTAAGGTTGAAATAATTGTTCCAGAACTAACCAACAGGTGAAAGTGGATTATCATGATGCATGGATGAGGAAAACAATGAGAAAACAACAATAGATTGAATTTGAAAGGGTGTTTACCAAGTTTGAAATTTTATTTATTAAGTTATGGAATTTTGGTTTCTTAAAGGAGTTACACAAGCATTTGTTGTTTTCACCAATTTTAATTGTTCAAAATAAATAACAAAATTCATATTTGGTAAGAACACAAAATTTTAGGTGGAATACATGTTTCATTTGTTGAAAAGGGAATTAGAATGATTTAATTGTGAATTAAACAAGTTTAAACAAGATTTAAATGAATTTAATTCAATTTTGAATTTATTTGAATTTTTATTTGTTCAAAACATTTAATACAATTCATATTTGGAAAGTTTATTCCTTTCTGGTTTGAAAACATATTTTATAGGTTCAAAAAGAATTTAATTTGACCAAGTTATGAATTTAGCAATTTTTAAATGATTTAAACAAGGTTTAAATTATTTAACCAATTTTAATTATTCAAAACATGAAACAAAGTTTATATTTGGAAAGGTGGTTTAATTTAGCATGGAAAACATATTTTATATGTGCCATTTGAATTAGTTATGAATTTTACCAAATTTGAAATGAGTTGTTTGAATTTGAAATTTGAAAACATTTGAAATGTTCAAAACAGAAAACAAATGATTTAAACATGTAGAGAATTAAATTTGGTTCAGGATACATATTTTATTTGAAGTTGAAATTCAAAAGATATTTGTAATTTGAAAACAGGGACTATTCTGTAAATACTAGGGACTTAAAATTAAAAAGAAAAAGGGACCAAACTATTTACACCTCGCAGTGGCCTAGCCTGGGCCACTGACGAGGGGGGCCCTGGGCCACAGTGGCGCCTAGGTGGCGTGCGGAGTCGCTGACAGGGGGGCCCACCTGTCAGCGCTCCTTGAAAAAGATTGGGTTAATCCGCGAGGGGGGGATTCGAACCCATGCCCTCGTGGGCGCGTGCGCTGCGCGGTACCACTGCGGTGTGCTCGAGTTCTTGTCAGTATAGGGGCTGGTGGGAGGATATGGTTCAGTTAGCGTGCTAACTGACGAAACTGAATTTTATTCAGTTGACTGAACCACAACGAGGCGACGGTGGTCACCGGCGGCAAGAACCTGCTGCTGCTGCTGCTGTGAGTGCTCGTGGGTGTGCGGGAGGTGCACGTGCGCGTGCTGGTGTCGAGGAGGAAGAGGGGAAAGGGGAGGACGCGGTGCTCACCACCCCTGTCGTCGATGCAGAGGCTCGGTGGTGGTCGACGGCGACAGCGCGGTGGACGGCGGTGGCGATCCGCGAGCTTCTAGCCACAGCGGAGATGTCGAGGAGGAAGAGGGCGCTACAGGGAGTTCGTTCCCGTGGCTAGCCAGCGCAGAGAACCATCGGGGGCGCGGTGATCGCCGGAGATACAGTACGGTGGCGCGGTGCAACGACAGAGAAGCAGAGCAGAGGTGGGAGGAAGGAGGAAGAATGGCGGCGGCGTGAGGGAGAAAGAAGGAGGGAGAGCTAGGGTAGAGGGGAGCCCTCGGGCTAGGGTTATAAGGAAGGGGGAGGTGGTGCTCCTGGCCGTCCCTGCCTCTGTACCTCGACGTGGACAGCACGGATGTGCTGCCGTACAGAGGTAGGTGACGAGGGGTGAAGGGGTAGCAGACCGTGGGCTGGGCCTGGGGTCAGTCCACTGGCCTGCCCTCTCCCTCTCTGTGTTTCTTTTATTTATTTATTTTTTCTTCTGTTCTGTTTTTTTTTTGCTGAAAAGAAAAGGGAAGAAAAAGCATAGTTTTTAGGGTTAGAAAATTAGGGTATAATTTTGTATAGGTTAATTATTGCAACAGCAACAATGTGTAAACTTTTGTTTTCAAAATTTTGAAATTAGTTGCTGTTTGTGAATTTAATTGAATTTGAGCACTTTTTGATATTAATTGAAATATGGAAAAGAAACAATTTAAAGGGTTTGAACTTCCAAGTTATTGGAAACAAAAGATGTGTTTATTTGAATATTTTTATTTGAAAATTGTAACAGACAAGTATGAACAAAGATTTGAAATTTGATTTGAAAATTCAAATAGAAAACAAGGGAAAACAAAAGGAAAACAAAGGAAAGCCAATGGAAAACAATTGCAAAACAAATGCAAACAAAGTAATGGTTATGATGACATGATGCAAAACATAAATTAACAAGAAATAAAACATTCTAGGGGTTGTTTTCATACTTGGGATGTTACAAAACGCCCCCCTTGAAGGAATCGCGCCCCGAGATTCCTACTGAGAAGAGAAAAGGTCCGGATACTTCTTGCGAAGATCCTCTTCGGTTTCCCACGTTGCCTCTTTATCGGAATGATGGGACCACTGCACTTTTAAGAACTTGGTGCTCTTGTTGCGAGTCTTACGCTCGGTCTCATCGAGAATACGAATAGGGTGCTCCTCATAAGATAGATCTTCTTGCAGTTCAATGGAATCATGATCAACTGCACGTTCTGGATCTTTGAAGCACCTCTTGAGCTGTGACACGTGAAACACATCGTGCACCTTGGATAGTTTTTCTGGAAGTTCAAGACGATAGGCATTTTCTGCACGCCTTGAGAGAATGTTGAAAGGACCAATGTATCTTGGTGCAAGCTTTCCTTTGACACCGAAACGATGAGTGCCTCTGAGGGGAGTTACACGGAGATATGCTTTGTCACCAGGTGCATAGATCATATCCCTGTGTTTGCTGTCATAGTAGCTTTTCTGACGAGACTGAGCAATCTTGAGATTGTCACGAATGATGCGAACTTTCTCTTCGGCCTCCTTAACAATGTCAGGGCCTAAGAGTGAACGTTCACCAGCTCCAGACCAATTGATTGGACTCCTGCATCTGCGGCCATAGAGAGCCTCAAATGGTGCCATGCCTAGGCTTGCCTGGAAGCTGTTGTTGTAGGAGAATTCAGCATATGGAAGACAATCCTCCCATTTCATGCCAAAGGAGAGACCACATGCTCGGAGCATATCCTCGAGAATCTGATTGACTCTTTCGACTTGCCCTTGAGACTGAGGGTGATAAGCTGTGCTGAACAGAAGTTTGGTGCCTAAAGCTTCTTGAAAGCTTTTCCAGAAATGAGAAGTGAAGATGCTTCCACGGTCTGAGCTTATTTCCAATGGAACACCATGAAGAGGAACAATCTTTGCGGTGTAGAGCTCTGCTAACTGGCTAGCTGAGATTGTTTCTTTGACAGCAAAGAAGTGAGCTACTTTAGTGAGACGATCAATGACAACGAAGATTGCATCGTTGCCCCTCTTGGACTTTGGAAAACCAGTGACGAAGTCCATTTCAATCATGTCCCACTTCCACTCAGGGATTTTCAGAGGTTGGAGAAGACCGGCTGTTTTCTGATGGACTGCCTTAACATGTTGACAAACGTCGAATTCAGAAACGTATTGAGCAATTTCACGTTTCATGCCAGGCCACCAGTACAGTGTCTTGAGATCCTGGTACATCTTTGTACTTCCAGGGTGTATGGAGAGAGGAGTTTCATGAGCCTCCTTGAGAATGACATCTTTGAGACTTTGAACTTGAGGAACTGCAATGCGTCCTTCGAAGAACACAGTTCCCTTGTCATCAATTGAGAAGGACTTGAATTTCTCCTTGCCTTCTTTGATGTGTTCTACCATCTTCTTGATTTCAGCATCACGAAGTTGTTCAGAACGAATCTTGTCCTCGAGAGTTGGACTGGCTGTCAAGTTTGCAAGATAGCCTTGAGGAACTAGACCAAGGTTGAGCTTCTGGAATTCTTCATGAAGAGGGGGTTGGCTTTCCATGATCATGAGATTATTGCAATACGACTTGCGACTGAGATCATCGGCCATAACATTAGCCTTGTCTGGAGTGTAAGAAATGGTAAGATCAAAGTCTTTAATCTTTTCAATCCATCTCCTTTGCCTGAGGTTTAGATCTGGTTGAGTGAAGATGTATTTCAGACTCTTATGATTGGAAAAGATTTCAGTGCGATTACCCAACAAGTATTGTCTCCATTTCTTGAGGGCAAACACAACTTCTGCAAGTTCAAGGTCATGAGTGGGATAATTGAGTTCATGTGCGTTCAACTGACGTGAAGCATAAGCCACAACTTGACGTTCTTGCATAAGAACTGCACCTAGACCTTGGAGAGAAGCATCACAGAATATCTGGAAAGGTTTGGTAGGATCTGGGCCAACCAGAACTGGTGTAGAAGTGAGTTTAGTCTTCAGGAGATTGAAACTTTCATCACAGTGGAGACCAAACGAACTTCTTGTCCTTTGTGAGATCAGTGAGAGGTTTGGCAATCTTGGAGAAGTTTTGGACGAAACGACGGCAATAGCTAGCCAAGCCAATAAAACTTCTTACTTGCTTTACCGTCTTTGGAGGTTTCCAATCAACAATTGCTTTAACCTTTTCTGGATCAATGGCTATGCCCTTGGCAGAGATGACATGACCAAGGTAAGCAACTTCTGAAATCCAGAACTCACATTTGGAGAACTTGGCATAAAGACGATGCTCGCGAAGCTTCATGAGGGTTAGACGAAGATGTTCTTCGTGCTCTTCCTCGGATTTTGAGTAGACAAGAATGTCATCGAGATATACCACAACGAACTTGTCGAGGTATTCATGGAAGACAGAATTCATGAGTCGAGAGAAAGTCGCCGGTGCATTGGTGAGACCAAAGGATATGACGGTGAACTCATATAGTCCGTAGCGAGTGGTGAAGCTCTTGGAATATCCTCTTTTCTGATCTTTATTTGATGGTAACCCATTCTCAAGTCCAACTTGGAGAATATTGTGGCTCCAGCAAGTTGATCAAAAAGATCATCGATACGAGGAATTGGATACTTGTTTTTGATAGTTTTCTCGTTAAGAGGACGATAGTCAACAACGAGTCCTTTGTGTGATCTTCTTTGCAACGAACAGAGTTGGGCAACCCCAAGCCGGAGGAACTAGGTTGAATGTAACCTTTTTCCATGTACATATCAATTTGTTCCTTTAACAACTTCAGCTCGGGAGTTCCTATCTTGTAAGGATGCTTAGAGATTGGAGCAGTACCTGGCTCAAGCTCGATCACGAACTCAACAGCTCTGTCCGGAGGCATCCCTGGCAACTCTTCTGGAAAGACGTCAGGGAATTCGCAAACCACCGGAACATTTTCAAGTGAAGGTAGAGGTTTTGCATCGAGGGTGCACAGCTGAAAGGAACTTGATTCATGTGGAGAATAGACTATCTGGCCAGAAGGGTGGGACAGAGTTATTGACTTTTGAGCACAGTCAATCCTTGCTTTATTAGCTTTCAGCCAATCCATACCAAGAATGACATCAATGTCAGAACTTCCCAGCAACATGAGAGAAGCAAGGAATATGTGGCCTCCAATTAGGATTTGATTATCCTTACTTATCTTGGAAGTCAGCATTTGAGATCCCGGGGAGTGAACAGTGATTTGATTGCTTAGTGGAACCACCATTAGGTTGTTTGTTGTGGCAAAGATTTTAGACACAAAAGAATGCGATGCTCCGGTATCAAACAACACTTTAGCTGGAAAAGAGTTTACGGGTAATATACCGAGAACGACGTCAGGAGCTTCCTCAGCTTTGTCGATCTTGACATGATTCACCCTTGCGGTCCTCCCGACAGGCCTGTTGTTGGAGTTGAAGGCTTTAGGCGGGGGAGCGCGCACCATTGCCTGGTTTGTGTTGGGACGAGGTGGTGGTGGAGGTAGCTGCCTCTGCGTGCACTTGTCAGCGTAGTGCCCCGTCTGCTTGCACTTGTAGCAAGTGACAACACGAGGAGGCCCTGGCCTTGGCTGCCCCATCGAAGCCCTCTGATCATGCATCTGAGCAGGGTTGGGTGGGCGGGGAGCGAAGCCTGGAGAAGCTTGGGCGTATGGAGCCCGAGTGACAGCACCATTTGGCCCCCAAATGCGGCGCTTCTGCGGAGGGGTGGTCATGTTGGAGGAGGAACCACCCTCACGCGAGTGCTTGCGAGACTCCTCGAACGCCTTGCGCCCATTTTCTTCATTGAGTGCGGTGTTAACGAGCTCCTCGAAGTTGTTGGCCTTGATGTTCGTGAGGGCATACTTGAGTTCCGGGTTAAAACCTCTGCGGAACCTTGCCATCTTCTTAGCCTCAGTGGACACCTCATCACCAGCGTAACGAGTGAGGCGATTGAACTCACTCTGATAGCCAATGACGTCCAACTTGCCCTGCTTGAGTGAGCAAAACTCTTCACGCATCCTTTCCACGAGACCATCTGGAATGTGGTGCTTCAGGAAGGCTTCCTTGAAACAAACCCATGTGATTGGAAAACCAGCTCTCATGGCCTGGTAGTTTTCCCACCAAGTAGCTGCCTGACCCTTCAGCAGATAGGACGCATACTTGACCTTGTTTTCTTCAGCTACATGAGCAATCTCCAGAGCCTTAGCTATCTCACGGATCCAGTCATCAGCGTCCAGAGGCTCGCGTGTGGCCACGAAAGCTCTTGGGCCCAGACTGAGAAACTCCTTTATGCTGACCCGTGGAGCTGTCTGGTTGTTGTGCTGATTAGTCTGAAACTGGGCCATCTGCGCCATGACTTGGGTCATCTGAGTCAACAGCTCCGTGATTGGCGGTGGCTCAGGCGGGTTGTTCCTTGTTGGCGGCATCCTGAATGGAAATGCATTTTAGCACAACAATAGAAAAGGATAGACTTGGAAATCGAAAGAGAGATTATTCTGACGCATGAATAGATAACCAACAGGTACATCATCACATGTTCAAATACATCAGAATATCCAACACACCACGAATGGTTCGAATGCCAAAGGATAACTAAACATAGCTAAGAATGGATACATCGGTACTCCCATGCTCATCACGCAGGACGGCGGCTAGGAGTACGGCGAGAGGTACGGTGAGGAGCACGCCCACGAAAGTAGGTAGAACGACGATCCACGTAGATCTGACGTGGTCTGAGAGCGACTCTAGGTGTGGTGAAGTACATAGCGTCGACTCCCTGTGCTCCAAAGCGTGGAATCCCAGTGTAACCAGCACCAAGGTTGAGGAGTGGACCTCTGATCGGCTCATAACCTCCAGCATCTGGCAGACGACGTCCAACTGGCTGATCGAAACGTGCAAAGCACTCGTCTCCAACAAATTCTGTGGTGTAAGTCGCCAGACGAGTCAAAGCAAGGTAGAGCTGCTCTCTGACTGAAGCCAACTCCTGAGATAGTGTGCTGGCAACTGCGTCACTGTGCCTCACAAACTGAGCGGTGGTGTGCAGCCTGGAGTTATCATGCTCGTATACATCCAAGTTGTCGTAGAGAGTGAAGTGAGCTCCCTCCAAAGTGATGTAATCACGGGGTATGTGGCGATAGATAGAATCATCAAATCCCAAGTAGTCAGCACGAAGGACGGTGAGACTCACATAAGCTGCCTGCTGCACAGCCATATCCACTGTGGAACCTACTGCCTCGTAGCGGTGGACTACGCTCATGCCATCATCTGACAGAACGTAGACGATAGCCTGGTAGTAGGTCTGGTCAAACTCTCGCTGCTGCTCGTAGACCTGGTACTCTGGTGCCCAACGGAACCCCAGAAAAGTGACCATGTCTCTCAGCATCTCCGGATAAGCGGCAGTGCTCTCGCAACGAGTCATACGAACCACCTGCGGGTAGAACCTGAGATCCATCTGCAGATGATTGGGGAAGCTTTGATTAGACGCCGGTAGAAGAACTGAAGTGGCAAGCAACAACAAGGTTTCAACGGACGAAAAGGATGTTGAGAAGAACAGGATATTGAAGCAACATTCGGGAAACACGAGACCAAACACTCCTGAAGTACTACGGAAAACCCATCCGGGCTTCTAAAGGATCAATATCTACTGCTTAAGGAATAGAGGATCTGCTTCCGGGGCTTACACGCCTCCGTTCTCAATCGTGAGTAGGCAACATGATAAATCATGTCACAACCACCTCCATTCCTATGGTCTAGTAGATATAACTATCCTAGAGAAACCAGGATACGTGAAATCCTAACTTGAAAGTTTAGATGAGGAGAGAAAACAACGTTGCACTTCCTTACCAGAAAAAGGGAGGGTGGGTGGGGAAAGAAATAAAAGAACAGAATTCCTACTCTCGCGTTTTATTTTTCCTATATAGCTACAAAATAGTTTCTAGACTCAACTGCGACCAGTAAAAGGGGATCCTACAGGCAGACAGGCTCTGATACCATTTGTCGCACCCGGACTTCTAAAGGATACTCACAGTCCGCTAAACAGTAGAAGAAATGGCTTACGGGGCATACCGGCACCCGCATCTCAATATGAGCAGGCCAGCACGTAAACGTGTGACAACCATTCTCTACTATCCATCGTCTGTGTAAACCATCCCATAGAAATCCGACTACTTCCATTGACGTACTTCATAACATACACACATGGTACGTCAACGGCATTTGAACAACTGATATCACAACATATCTCTAAGACACAAAAGATTGAAATAAGTTGCAAATAGCTCTCACTAGAGCAGAGATAGCAAATACAATCATCCAGAGGACACATGTCCCAACAATTCATCATTACAACACAGCGGAAGCATCCAAAATGTCTGAGTACAGACAAGATCCAAATAGGCCTAAGAGGCCGGAAACAAAAAGACGGAGCCCATCCACGATGTCTCGGATCCTGCCCGGGTCCGCTATCTACTCGTCAGCAGCCTCGTCATACTCCACGTAGTAGCCACCATGGGGATCCTCGGAAACGTAGTCTGCGGAAACCACAGCCCCAAAGGGGTCAGTACAGACAAGTACTGGCAAGCAAGACTCACAAGATACCAAGTGTACCCGACAACACCAAGTACAGATGCTTTGGGTTCAACAGAAGAATAGGTGATACAAAAGTGCGGCAGCAGGCTGCTCTAACCAACTACAGAAACAAGCTACAACTTTCGGCTAAAGAAAGGGATAAGATAGCGTATCGTAACCAACTAGAACTAACCTCAAACAAACCCATCCTGGATCTCGCCCCTTATCCAAAGAAGCAATCCGAGGATAACTCACACAGTTGGATTAATGAGGGTTCAAGTTATTGTGTCAATAAGGCTATTACTAGTCAAGTTATCATTAGTTAGGTGTAAGTTGTTCTGAGTACTTGTTAGCCAGTACTTTCACCAAGTCATCCATAACCGCGGACAACACGGCTTCTCGAGAAGATTTAACCTTGCAGGGATGCACCAATTTGGCCGTACACGTAAGAATAACCTGCCAGATGGAATGGCCCTTCCACCAAGCGGGGCACTCAACACAACTCAACTCTTCTTCGCATCAAGCCCAAAGAACCCCGTGCAATTGAGCGCACGGCTAATCAAGCCCCACGAAGAAAAGGGGACCCTCATAGCACTCTAAGAACGTGTCTCCCTAAATGCCGACTACAAAAGTTTCCACCCTGGCCTCGGGTTCGTACCTGCATATGCGTGCGGCAAATGGAAAACCCGAACTAAATGAGGCGATTTGGACGAGATGTGAATCAAATAAAATTGAGGGGGCCGCCCATACACGCTTCCCACATGCGGTTAGTGCGCTCATCATGGATCAGTAGACAAGACCCTTTTCCTAATTAGGGTCGACACTAGCAGGCCTCAAAACCACGCCGGGCCTCCTGCCGGTGCCTTATCATCAAATTAGCATTACCTCAAACATTAACAGGTTGTTTTTTAACCTCGAGCCCCAGAACATAATAAAATATGGTAACAGAAATAACGGACAGCAGACTCGAGCAGTAACCACCCTAAGCATGCTAGTAAGACACGGGCAACAAGCAACGAGGTTATAGGTGTGGAGGATAGGCTATTTCAGGGTTACAGGATAACATGTGATAGGATCGGAACACAAGCATCGAATCGTAAGGCTAGTAGGATAGACAACGGAAAGTATCGATAACCAGTGTGGAAAGGACACAATGGTTCGTGTGAGTGAATACTTTCCTGCAAACTCAGCAGCCTGGTACTGAGCTAACTCCTCAGAAGTAGCATCGTAAACCTCGTCTGTCTCAACGTCGTCGTCTATCCGAGAAGAAGCAAACAAACAACGCAGAGAGACAACAATCAATAACATGGCATAATGCACAATCATGGGATGATGCATGACAATTTAATTGATGCACCAAAATAAGCTAGTTGACATGGTAACATGTTTAAATGGACCCATATGCAATTTGGATTGCATCTGGAAAGCCCATGAGTTAAGGTTGAAATAATTGTTCCACAACTAACCAACAGGTGAAAGTGGATTATCATGATGCATGGATGAGGAAAACAATGAGAAAACAACAATAGATTGAACTTGAAAGGGTGTTTACCAAGTTTGAAATTTTATTTATTAAGTTATGGAATTTTGGTTTCTTAAAGGAGTTACAAGAGCATTTGTTGTTTTCACCAATTTTAATTGTTCAAATTAAAAACAAAATTCATATTTGGTAAGAACACAAAATTTTAGGTGGAATACATGTTTCATTTGTTGAAAAAGGAATTAGAATGATTTAATTATGAATTAAACAAGTTTAAACAAGATTTAAATGAATTTAATTCAAGTTTGAATTTATTTGAATTTTTATTTGTTCAAAACATTTAATACAATTCATATTTGGAAAGTTTATTCCTTTCTGGTTTGAAAACATATTTTATAGGTTCAAAAAGAATTTAATTTGACCAAGTTATGAATTTAGAAATTTTTAAATGATTTAAACAAGGTTTAAATTATTTAACCAATTTTAATTATTCAAAACATGAAACAAAGTTTATATTTGGAAAGGTGGTTTAATTTAGCATGGAAAAAATATTTTATATGTGCCATTTGAATTAAATTTGAATTAGTTATGAATTTTACCAAATTTGAAATGAGTTGTTTGAATTTGAAATTTGAAAACATTTGAAATGTTCAAAACAGAAAACAAATGATTTAAACATGTAGAGAATTAAATTTCGTTCAGGATACATATTTTATTTATTTTATTTGAAGTTGAAATTCAAAAGATATTTGTAATTTGAAAACAGGGACTATTCTGTAAATACTAGGGACTTAAAATTAAAAAGAAAAAGGGACCAAACTATTTACACCTCGCAGTGGCCTAGCCTGGGCCACTGACGAGGGGGGCCCTGGGCCACAGTGGTGCCTAGGTGGCGTGCGGAGTCGCTGACAGGGGGCCCCACCTGTCAGCGCTCCTTGAAAAAGATTGGGTTAATCCGTGAGGGGGGATTCGAACCCACGCCCTCGTGGGCGCGTGCGCTGCGCGGTACCACTGCGGTGTGCTCGAGTTCTTGTCAGTATAGGGGCTGGTGGGAGGATATGGTTCAGTTAGCGTGCTAACTGACGAAACTGAATTTTATTCAGTTGACTGAACCACAACGAGGCGACGGTGGTCACCGGCGGCAAGAACCTGCTGCTGCTGCTGCGAGTGCTCGTGGGTGTGCGGGAGGTGCACGTGCGCGTGCTGGTGTCGAGGAGGCAGAGGGGAAAGGGGAGGACGCGGTGCTCACCACCCCTGTCGTCGATGCAGAGGCTCGGTGGTGGTCGACGGCGACAGCGCGGTGGACGGCAGCGGCGATCCGCGAGCTTCTAGCCACATCGGAGATGTCGAGGAGGAAGAGGGCGCTACGGGGAGTTCGTTCCCGTGGCTAGCCAGCGCAGAGAACCATCGGGGGCGCGGTGATCGCCGGAGATACAGTACGGTGGCGCAGTGCAGCGACAGAGAAGCAGAGCAGAGGTGGGAGGAAGGAGGAAGAATGGCGGCGGCGTGAGGGAGAAAGAAGGAGGGAGAGCTAGGGTAGAGGGGAGCCCTCGGGCTAGGGTTATAAGGAGGGGGGAGGTGGTGCTCGTGGCCGTCCCTGCCTCTGTACCTCGACGTGGACAGCACGGATGTGCTGCCGTACAGAGGTAGGTGACGAGGGGTGAAGGGGTAGCAGGCCGTGGGCTGGGCCTGGGGTCAGCCCACTGGCCTGCCCTCTCCCTCTCTGCGTTTCTTTTATTTTATTTTTTTCTTCTGTTCTGGCTTTTTTTTTGCTGAAAAGAAAAAGGAAGAAAAAGCATAGTTTTTAGGGTTAGAAAATTAGGGTATAATTTTGTATAGGTTAATTATTGCAAAAGCAACAATGTGTAAACTTTTGTTTTCAAAAATTTGAAATTAGTTGCTGTTTGTGAATTTAATTGAATTTGAGCACTTTTTGATATTAATTGAAATATGGAAAAGAAACAATTTAAAGGGTTTGAACTTCCAAGTTATTGGAAACAAAAGATGTGTTTATTTGAATATTTTTATTTGAAAATTGTAACAGACAAGTATGAACAAAGATTTGAAATTTGATTTGAAAATTCAAATAGAAAACAAGGGAAAACAAAAGGAAAACAAAGGAAAGCCAATGGAAAACAATTGCAAAACAAATGCAAACAAAGTAATGGTTATGATGACATGATGCAAAACATAAATTAACAAGAAATAAAACATTCTAGGGGTTGTTTTCATACTTGGGATGTTACATCATTGGTGAGCAAAATATAATGGGCTGAGATCAAATCATAATATTTTGTGATTTGACTGATCTCATAGTCATAAAAGCGAAGCACACAAGAACCGGTAGATTTCCATTGACAAAATTTGTTTTAGTCAATCCGATATAAAGGAGAAAAACTTAAAGAAAAGTTTTTCTTATGCAGTTAATTGTTTGTAATAAAACCAAGAAATATTGTGGTGAGAAGTTTCTCACATAAATATTCAACTGTAATATTACTAAGTATAGAATAACTTAGTGGAATTTTGTATAGCTACAAATAATATTATGAGAAGTATTCACATATGTATTTGTGGTGGAATTGAATCTTTATTAATTCTGTATGTTGTATAATTATCAACATTAGAGTATTATGATTGGACTCTACAGTATTTTGATATGGACAATTGCAACTTAATGTTAGACTTTGTTGATTGGAAGTTATTTGATAAAAGTCGTTCGACTTAGTGAGGTTTACAACGGTGGTATAATAATTCATTCGGAGACGATTGAAATATTAATATTATCATGGAGCCAGGTTCACACAAACCCAATTCCAAAGAAATCGAAATACAAGTTTATCGCAAGTTGATGAGATCAAAAGGTGAAAGACAAAAGTCTAAGTTACCACATGCATAGTGTGAGTAACACCGGAATTCCATAGGTTTTATGTCATCATACTAATTAGAGTATTAATTGACTCTAGTGCAAATGGGAGACTATTGGAGGTATGATCTAGAGACAATAATATTCGGTAATTATTCTATCTCCAAGTTTAGAATTAAGTTTATGTCATCATGCTACAACCGCTATAACACTTGAAAAGTGGGGTTTTAAAGGAAAATCTTTATGCGGGTGTGAGGACATAAACAAACAAGAATTACTAATAGTGTCTCTAAGATTATCTTATGGTTTGCGATATGATCATATTTCCCTGATCATGGACTTGGATGGAAGTCTAACAAAACATAAGAGTTTATTGTTATGGTAACAATAGTATTGAACTGGCCCAAGAGTATGTTGTTGCTAAAAGATTCTAAATAATCATGATGTATTTTAGGAAATACAAACAAAGTTAACATTGACTATAATTCATATACTATGCGAGTATCTAGTGACCGCACGCTCAAAAGTTATACTTTCGATATCATCAACCATCTTGCCGTAACTGGGGATCATAACAGTGATATTTGGGTATGACCTAGAAAGTGTAATGGAACTGAGATCATTCACGATTAATACTTAATTAACTCCTCTAGACTATAGAGAGATACATTCTCTGGGACCTCTCAGTATCACTAATGACATATCGTATGGCTAGACACAGTGTGATTTATCACATGGTCATCGGGGATATGGATGAGAAAACAGAACGATGTCGGTAAACGAGTTTTATGTGTTATGATCAAAGAGTTTGATCAGACCAGATCACATAGTCTCACCTCATGATATTGTTGATATCATGAAGTTAAGGGAATACGTGCAACGAGTAACCTATAAGGCCCCCTCGTTCTTCGGGAACACACAACAGCCATCATGGACGTCCACATTCCCGTTGTTAGTTATGAGAGGTAGTAGAGGACATGAGATGTCCCGGGGTGTTAGAAATATGTTTCTAACATTTTTAGATAACATCGATGATTTTATCAATAGGGGCCAGGTGGTTCCGGAGTAGTTTCAGGAACTTTCCATATAAGTAAAATGTGCCGGGAGGGGGAAGATTTCCCCCTCATAGTCGAACCTTATTTTAGGGGGATGCCAGTTCGGCCCAAGTGGCTTCACAAGTTGGTACTAATAGTCCCGGTATTTTTCCTGATTTTATTGGAGAGAAAATAAGAAAAGTAAAAGGGATAAAAAAATAGGAAGAGAGAGAGGAGGGGGAGTCCACCTCCCAATCCGAGTTGAACTAGGAGGGAGGGTGCGGCCACCACCTCCTAGTTCAACTAGGCCTCCCTCTCCCCTTTGGCAAGCATCTTCTCCCTCCCACTATATAAAGCACCCCAAGGCTCATAGCAAAACACACAATTGGCTCTCAAGCTTCTCTCTCTCTAGTATAGTCAGAGGATCTAATTAGAGCCTCTCCTAATTGGGTTTTGAGTTATACTCTCCCGATTAGACCTACCTCTAATTATCTCTTATCTCTCATGTGTTGAGAACTTCCAGATTCATAACTCTAATCATAGTTGATTAGAGCTACCAATTAGCAACACCGTAAGGCTGTCTTTCTTCGTTGGTGCCGAGTCCTGGACGGTGGAGCGCTGACGGGTTGACACGAGCGTACACGTGCACACCATAAGAGGGATTACACGTGTGAACCTTGACGAGGGAAGGCTTAGCGACATCCTTGCAACTAGGCCTAGTTGTGAGGATCTACGATTGTTTAGAACTCTTCGACGACTACATCAAATTTGCTGCCCGGTGAGTCATGATCTAGATACTCGCCTGTATGGGCATGCCTTGTTATCTGCATAGTGATCTTGGCGGACTACATATGGAGTTTTTTTAAATTCTTCAGCGCAGACCTGCAGAACATGTCTAAGTGAATTTTTCTATCAGTGTAGACAATGGTTGTCAACAATAACTTGATTTGTTGGATGGATATTTTAACTGCTAGTACGGAGAATATTGCAGATTGGATTTGCAATCGGAAAAATGTTCTTAGAAAGGCTAAGAAACTTTATGTTCTAGATGCAACTATCTCAAGAATGTCATAAAATGACATTTTTGATAAAGATGATTGTTATGTAAAGAACTTCATGCTAATTTACATGGATAGGTCGCTACACACTCCCTTTGAAAAAGCAAGTGCATGTGATGTGCTCATAGAGCTCCAAAACCTATTTGGAGATAGAATTAAATATGCTTGTCATTAGATAACAAGTTCTCTCGTTAATTGTAAGTCAGGTGAAAAAGATCCGCTCATTGATTATTTGGCTAGCATGATTAAGTTTAATCAAATATTAGAGGATCTAGATTCTCTAATGAATGCCAAAATAAATCAAATAGTATTGCTAAATTCATTCCCCCCCACTTCATGGTGGATATATTCAAAATTCAAATTTTATTGGAGGAAGAACCGGCATAAAGGATCTTATCAAGAAAATCAACACAACGAAAGTCATGAGCTCCAAACAAGTTAATTGGAACGTCATATCATCACAAGGACTTGATATAGAAACCTGAATTTAGTGGGGCGAAAAGGGATTAGGCATCCTAAAGTCATTCATGTTTTATACATCTACTTGTCTGGTCCTCATGATGACTCATGCATTTTTTACACCGGATCAGTAACTCATATTTGTAACTCCAAGGTGTGGCTAAAGAACGTGAGAGAATTGAGGTTTGGTGAAGTACCAATGAAGGTTGGTAACGGAGCACAACTTCATGTTTGCGTTGTCGAAAACATGGAACTTCACCAACCATGAGGATTCATTTTGAAACTAATTAATTGTTATTACGTCCCATTACTAACAAAGAACATTGTTTCAGGGTCACCGTTGTTGCGTGGCAGGTATTCTTTTTTATTCTGAGATCAATTCATGTTCGATTTATTATAAGGATGCATTTTATGGATCAGCCTTGTGGAGGAGGACGGTCTATTTAAAATGAATCTTGATAAGGAAGTAAATGTCTTGCACATTAGTGCTAAAAGAGTAAAAGTAACAAAATATGATACTTTCACATGGCACGGCCATCTTGGGATCATCGGGAAATCTTGCATGAAACAACTTCATAAGGGAGAGTTATTGGAATCATTTGATGATGAATCATTTAATCAATGTGAGGCATGCTTGATGGGAAAATTGACCAAGACACCATTCAGCGGTATAGTTGAAAGGGCAACAGAAGTGCTCGAAGTCATACACTCTGATGTGTGTGTGGTCCTTTGAACATTGCCGCACGCGGTGGCTATCTCTATTTTGTGACTTTTACTAACGACTTGAGTAGGTATGGATATCTCTACTTAATGAAGCAAAAGTCGGAAAATTTTGAGAAATTCAAGGAGTTTTAAAATGAGGTGGAAAATAAACATGACAAAAGGATAAAATTCTAGCGATCAGATCGTAGAGGAGAATATCGAGTCATGAGTTTAGTCAATACATAAAGGAGCGTGGAATTGTTCCACGACTCACGCCCCCAGGAACTCCACAAAGGAATGGAGTTTCAGAAAAACGTAAACGAACCTTAATGGATTCTGTTAGGTCAATGATGGCATTTTCTGATCTACCACTATCATTTTAGGGATTTGCACTACAAAATGCAGCTTACACTTTAAACAGATCATCATCAGAGTCCATTAAATCTACTCCATATGAGATATGTGATGGTGAAGAAGCCTAGTTTAAAACATTTCAAAGTTTGGGGTTGTGAGGCTTATGTCAAGCGCTTACAAGTAACCAAAATTGAACCTAGGTCGGACAAATGCACCTTCATAAGGTATTTCCAAAATACTGTTGGGTATACATTTTCTAACAAAGCTGATGGCAAGGTATTTGTTCCCAAAAGTGGTTTTTTCTGGAGAAAGATTATCTTTCAAGAGAAATCAATGGGAGAACGATTAATTCTTAGAAGATTCTTGAATCTTCCAGAGAGATTGTAAGGGATAATGTACAAGTCGAAGATCCAGTCACTGTCAATATAACAACTGAAAGGGAATCGTCCTCCTCTCACGGAACAAGTAGAGAAGCAAGCCACGTTAATTATCGCTAGATAAGAAGCCCCCTTATATCACCCAAAATCCATACATGATAAGTAAACATTTACAATATGAGAAGACGGTAACGGAGCCATGATTTTCGGCGCAAATAAGAAATAAGTGACCTCTTTACTTGGCGTCTGTAACACCTGGGGTGTTACCCTTAGTAGAATTGGTTGCTTCCTTTTTCTTCTTTGCATCACATGCATCACATAAGCATTGCATTTTGTTTTCGAAACAACTGGAAAAATCAAACCAAATTAAACTTTCAAACATTGTTCAAAATTTCCAATTCAAAAATTGCAAACTAAAACAACTCAATTGTTTCCAATAGTTTTGAAGTTGATTTGTTTAAATTGTTTGTTAAATCAAAACCCCTTTAATCAACACCCTAAATGGCAAATTCAAATTCAAATCCAATCAATCCTAATGGGCATGATCCAATTGTGGTTTAAACATTAAAGCTTTGCAAACAATTAAATTCAACAAATGTTTTCATAATTGTTGAGTCATTGAATAAAATTGGTTAAAAATCAACTCTTTATGGAAAACTAATGGAATTTCAAATAACAACTTAAAACTCCAATTAATAATTCAAATTTTTCGAATTAAGGTGCACAATTGCTTCTACTCATTGTTCTGCAAATTAATAAAATTTAATTATAAAATAAAAACCCCCAAACCCTATTTGAAATTCAACTCATAATTTAAAAAATCAAACTAATAATTCAAAGTTTGAAATCAATGCTAACATTTGCTTTTATTTTCTGTTTTGAAAATTAATAAAAATATTGCATAAAAGAACCCCCCCCCCCAAACCCTTTTTCCTTTCTCTCTCTCTCTCTCTTTCATCCTTTACAAAAAATAATAAGAAAAAAAAATAAAGGAGAGGGGAGCTGTGAGATGCAGCCCAAAACCCACAGCCCACCCTAGCCAGCCCGATACCCCTTCGAGTTGTCGTCTTCCTCCTCGCTTTCGTCAGCAATGGTACGATCAGCTGCACCACCGTGAGATTTCCCCCTCCTCCATCCGATTGCTGCCGTACCGAGCTCCACTGCCCATAAAACATCCACCTCTCCCCCACTGCTAGCCCTAGCCCTCCCCTCTCCCAGCTAGCGCCGCCATCACTCTTTTCCTTTCCCCCTCGTTTCCTTCTGTAGCTGAACCCTGAACCTGCGAGAGATACAGAGAGCAGTGCCTCGCCGCCGCCCCGACCACCACGGCCATCCTAGAGCTAAACCCACCACGGGAATGGAACCGTGGTGGTTCACCCTCGCCAATCGCCCCCTCACTGCATGCTGGGAGCCCCCAGCTAGGCCGCTGCGGCGAGCTGCCGCCGTCTGCATCGCTGCTGGCCGCCCCGAGCCCTGCGTCGACTCCTCCGGTGGTGAGCGCCTCCCCCTGTCCCTTCCCCTCTCTCTTTTCCCCCTCCAACTGCACACTGCCCCCACGCACACACAGCGAAACCCACCGCACCGCAGCTGCCCTGCCGCCGGCCGGCGATCACCGTTTTTCTTCCGCGCGTCGTCAGGTTCAGAGTGTTCGCTGTCGAAAACTTTCAGTTAAACATCCGTGCTCACCTTTTCTTTCGTCAGACATCGGTACCATCACAACCGTGACAGTACCGCAGTGGCAACGCTCCTCGCTGCGCGCCCAGGGGGGGCTTGGGTTCGATTCCCCCGCGCCATCCTTTTTCGCGGAAATAACCGCGTGGCCAGGCCCACTGGTCATGGACCTTACGTGCCACCTCAGCCCGCACCAGCCTCGTTGGCACCCCGCGTGGCACCGGGCCCGCGCGGCAGCCTCTGTGGCTGGGGTGCGCTTCGGTGTACAACCAGATCCAGATCTGGATCTGGCTAGTTTTGCACCAAGCCCCCTGCGTGTCCTCTGTTTAGCATAGAGCCCCTGTCCCTCTGTTTTTCTTCACAACACAGCCCCTGCTTTTACAAATTGGACCCTAAAACTTCAAATAGCAATAACTTTCAAACCCCAACTCCAAATTTAAAATATGAAATATGTTTTTCAGTCAAAATTCAATGTACTTTCTGTTTATCAACTTTGTTTTGCAATTTGTGCAATTAAAATTAAGGTTAATTAATAATCCTTAAAAATGACAAACTAAAATGGCATAATTAATAACTTTCAAATGGTTGCTCCAAATTAACTACTCAAAACATGAATTTCATCCAAAATCACATGCCACACTTGAATATCAACTTTGTTTTCTGGTTTGCAACATTTCAATTGAATAATTGTTTCATCTCTTAATTAATGCATTTAAAATTGGTAATATGCTAAACTAAATCATTTGAAATTGTTTTCCAACAAATAAAATATGTTTTCCATACCATTTTGAACCATCTTTCCAAAAATAAATTTTGCTTCATGTTTTGGATAATTAAAATTGCTTGAATAATTTAAACCTTGTTTAAATCATTTAAATTTGCTAAATTCATAACTTGCTCAAATTAAATTATTTTTGAACTTATAAAATATGTTTTCAAACTAGAAAAACATAATCTTTTCAAATATGAATTTGAATTTATGTTTTGAACAAATAAAATTCAAATAATATTCAAACTTGAATTAAATTCAATTAAAACTTGTTTAATCTTGTTTAATTCATTAAATCATTGTAATTCCTTTTTCAATAATTGAAACATGTAATCCACCTAAAATTTTGTGTTCTAATCAAATATGAACTTTGTTATCTGTTTTGAACAATTAAACTTGATGAAAACAACAAATGCTTGTGTGACACCTTTAAGTAACCAAAATTCCAAAACTTAATAAGTGAATTTCAAAATGGGTAAACCTTATTTCCAATTGGTTCTATTGTTTTTATTTTATTGTTTTCCTCATCCATGCATCATACTAAACCACTTTCACCTGTTGGTTAGCTGTAAAACAATTGTTTCAACCATAATTCATGGGCTTTCCATATGCAATCCAAATTGCATATGGGTCCATTTAAACCTGTTTATCATGTCCACTAGTTTACTCTGATGCATCCTTAAACTTGTCATGCATCCATATCTTGATCATGCTGGATCTTTTTTTGCCGTAGTAGTAATTGTTGCATCCGGTGTTTGTTCGAGGTTCGTTGCTTCTTCCCGGATAGGACGTTGAGATGATGTGAGCAACGACAAGTTCTGTGGATGTACCTCTACTTGCTGGATTCCGGGCAAGTATACTCACTTGCTGCCAAATGGCTGCCTTTCCTCACTTGTTACCGATTCTTTCCGTTGTTCTTATTCTAGCCTGTTGATTTGATGCTTGTGTCTCGATCCTATTGTTGTTTACCTTGCAGCCATGATATAGCCTTCCTTCCACTTCCTATTAACTGTTGTTTGTTTACCCTGTTGGCCCTCGTGTCGTAGTTGCATGCTTAGTGTTGTTGCGCTCAAGTCTTGTTGTTCCTTTCGTCACATGTTTAGTTGATAGCTGGGTTTCAATTCAATCAACAACATGTTAATGTTTTGGGTAATAATAATTTGATGATAAGGCACCGGCAGGAGGCCCGGCGTGGTTTTGAGGCCTGCTAGTGTCGACCCTAATTAGGAAAAGGGTCTTGTCTACTGATCCATGATGAGCGCACTAACCGCATGTGGGAAGCGAGTATGGGCGCCCCCTCAACTTGATTCGATTCGCATCTCGTCCAAATCGCCACACTTAGTTCGGGCTTTCCATTTGATGCACACATATGCAGGTATGAACCCTTGGCGCCAGGGTGGAACTTTTGTAGTCGGCATTTAGGGCGGCGTGGTCTTCCAGTGCTATGAGGGTCCCCCTTTTCTTCGTGGGGGCTCGATTAGCCGCGCACGCACAGCACGTGGTGCTTTGGGCTTGATGCGAAGAAGAGTTGGGTTGTGTTGAGTACCTCGCTTGGTGGGTTGATCCCCCGTCTGGCGGGTTATTCTTACATGTACGGCCAAATTGGTGCATCCCTGCAGGGTTAAATCTTCTCGAGAAGCCGTGTTTTCCGCGGTTATGGTTAACTTGGTGAAAGTACTGGCTAACAAGTACTCAGAACAACTTACACCTAACTAATGATAACTTGACTAGTAATAGTCTCATTAACACAATAACTTGATCCATCCCTAATCCAACAGTGTGAGTATCCTTGGGTTGCTTCCTTAGTAGGGGGTGACATTGGATGGGTATTGTTTGGTGAGTAGTTGTAGTTGGTTACGATACGCTATCTGATCCCCCTCTTTTAGCCGGATGTTGTAGTGAGTCCCTGTAGTTGGTTAGTGCAGCCCGCTGCCGCTTATTTGCAATAATCCCTTCCTTTCCGTTGATCCCAAAGTATTTGTATCTTGTGATGACTGGTTATGCCGGTATCTTGTGAGTATGGTTTATCCACTTGCCAGTACTTAACCGTACTGACCCATGAATCTCTTTCGTGGCTGCATATTCAATATTGCAGTCAACAGGTTTGAAGTCTGACGACGTTAGCTTGGGAATCCCTCCGGCTTGGCCTGGGCAGGGATTGGACGCCATCGGTTATCTTCAGGACTCTTAGTCCAATTTGTATCTTGTCCGTAGCCGGACGCTATGTTGTCGCTTCCGCTGTTATTTGGATCTTTGTATTGTATCAGTTGTATATTTGACTCGTTTGAGTCATCTTGTATATATCTTTTCTGTTGTCGTTGTGGATTATTCGTGAACTGTTGTAATGTTATCACAAGTGGCAACCTGGAATCGGTTATTATGTGGATTTTTGCGGGAATGTTGAAATCTGCATAGTGCCCGATCTCGGGGCGTCACAGCGTCACACTAAAGTAGACCCCTCTTTATTGAGAGGTGAGCATGTGCTTTTGCTTTATCAATCATGGTTTCTGGAATATGCATGTCAGCATGTATTATACCAGGGATTGCAATACTCATCCTGTAGGTTTACCGCCTACTTAGAAAAGGTACGAACGATGAACCCCTTGAATCCTTAAACGGTAAATCATCTGGAGTATTAATCTATCTGTTTCTTGTTTTCCCATCCCGTTACTGTATCACTGGTTCAGGAACTAGAAATTATTTTGATCTTGCATTCTTGTGGGAAACCTCATATTGGTCTCGTATCTATTCTGAATTTTCCATTGGCTAAGGTTAGCATGTTTCTGTGTTCTCAGCATTTATTGTGTTGAACAGTTTCCTTGAACATAGTCATGAATTGGGAGAATCTTCTTATGATAAATTTTCACCAAGATATACATTTGGTCAGTAGTTAATGCGAGGATCGCTGCTACAAATATCAGTTGGCAGGGCAGACTATTATGTTCTCCCATTCACCAACTTTGAAAATTTGGTTCCTAATGAAATAAGCAAACACGAACCACAGATGAAGGCGAAAATTTCGGTAGTTTTTAGTTTGCAGGTGCTTCTAGTTACTACCCACAACTATTTTAGGACGCATTCATCAACTCACAAGAAGTCAACATCCATCAACCAATGTTGCCTGATTGAGAGGGCTAATGGTTAAGAGCATCACTGCATGGTCCGAAATCTATAGATAGAACATACATGACTACGTTTCGTACTCTATTCATATAGTTTTGTCCTTTTCTCCTGTAACTTGAACACACAA
Source organism: Alopecurus myosuroides (assembly GCA_028641055.1). Lineage (NCBI taxonomy): Eukaryota > Viridiplantae > Streptophyta > Magnoliopsida > Poales > Poaceae > Alopecurus > Alopecurus myosuroides. The sequence goes on from CM054057.1 coordinate 661,838,824, forward strand.
TTATGCTAATGCTATATACTCCTACGAAAAAAAAGTTTGCTTGTAGGACCAGTTTGTGCAAGAAAAGAGGGAGTACTAGAGACCGAGAGGAGAGGACATACCGACGCCCGGACGAAGATGGTGTCGCTGCTCCGGTGCTCCAGATGTGTAGGAAAACGGGGTAGGCTATACTAGCGCAAATCAAAATTTCTACCGCGTCAAACAAGATCCGCTGCAAGATATAGATAACGATATTACCACTAGACGCGCTGTGCCGATCTCGGTGAAGTGGGTCAGGGCAGGGTAGTCGTACGAATCCTCCGGATCCCGTTGCTCCCATGAACGGCTCCTCTTGGTGGCTCGTCCAAGTGCTACAGATGTAGCACCTTTATCGGTATCCACACGTGCGATGTGGAAGCACCGCTCGCCGGACTGCTAGGTCCGCGCGGTCGGCAGGGTCGTGGGGAGATGGTGGCTGCGGTTGAATGGGGTGCGGAATTAGCAACCCTAAAACACACATCCTCCTCTCCTTTATATAGACGTCCCCATAATGGGCTGCCACTCAAACAACCCACTCTGGAGTCCATTTGATCCAATCCGAATTCTGCTTCTTCTGCCTTAAGTGTGCGACCCTATAGGTTCACACACATTTAGACATGACACGAGTACACCTACTCGGCCAATAGTTGGTAGCGGCTTCTAGCAAAACATGCCAACTCCCAAACGTGCATAAAGATCACACCGGACGAATCATCACATGTTTATGGTATTCCTTTTGCCTCACGATATTTGATCATACTCCTAGCTGATCACTCTTTCTCGATCTTGTGAATCGGAATCCCTTTCCAGGTTAACTATTAACCTTATTCAGCATGGCCATGCATTTCTGGATCTGATCACTCAAGGGGCCAGAGAAATATCTCTCTCTAGTGAAGAGAGGGGCAAATCCCATCTTGACTGGCCATGCCTTGCAGCATGCTTCATGATAAACCCGAAAGCTACCTTTATTGCTACCCTGTCACGGTGTAGCATTTGATAGCCCCAAAGTAGGTTGATAGACATCTCAAGAACATGCCACAATCTCAGGTCTAAGGACAAAGCAAGCACAACGTGTAGAGAGAGAACTATTAACATTGTTGTAACGTCTCAAGCTGGGTCAGCCCAACACCATGTTCGTAACATGAGTTCACATTATTAGTTTGACATCACCATGTCTATGACTTGTGAAACATAGCCATCAACCAATGCATGTGTTAGCCTAATGTTCAGGTGTGTCCTCACATGAATTCCGACAAGGGACATATTTAGAATAACCATGTAAGTAAAGAGTTTCACAAATAAGTGACATACTTGCCAATCAATACAAAGATATTATTCAAGGCACATTATTACAAATCATGGATACATAGATATATCAGCATCTCTATGATTGCCTCTCGAGCATATCTCTAACAAGATGTTCATTAGATTCACCTTGGGCGCTACCTACGTGCGCCAGCAACGTCAACACCGTGTGCCCGACAGACATGCGTGTCTTGTCCGACAGCTTCGGCTTGTCCTTCGAGTCCCTGTAGCTCCATCTTGAGCCTGGTTGGCCAACGCCATCCCCATCCACTGCTCTAGCACCACCGATAGTCTAGCACCGCCGTCGTCCTCCCTCTACTCCAGCACTACCGCTGTCCTCCCGCTGCTCCAGCAACGCTGCCGCCGATGGATCTATAACCACCGCCCACAACAAGCGCCAGCGAGGTAAAAATTCCAACTTTGGCCTACATCTAAACCTACCACGATGGACAATGGCGTGGCAAGAGAGGCCCGAGGGGTTGGCAAAAGTGAGAGAGGGAGAGAGAGAGAGAGAGAGAGAGAGAGAGAGAGAGAGAGCAGGAGGACGCGGCGAGAGTGAGGACACGTGAGAGGGGAGGCGAGTGAGGGAGAGGAGTGAGACGCAAGCGAGGGAGAGAGCGAGGTGTTTCCTTTCCGACCGGGGGCAAAAGTGAAAACATGCGGAACATTGGTACGTAGCAAAATTTGTACATATGACAACCCCCAACGTTTTACTTTGTGGAATAGAGGGAGTATTATCGATATTTGAGACAAATAGATTATGAAAGTGTAGGTCTGAAAATTTGGTGAGACACTACGGGAAGCAATAGAAAGAGTTCACAGAAGTTACAGTTGATATAACCAGCTGATCATATAGCTGGCCAAACGGGCAGGGCCAAATGGGCTGGCACGAAGCACGGTTTCTTTGGCACGACACGAGCACGACACGCCACGATTTAAATGGGCCGCGACATGGCATGAGCCCGTTAGTGCTCGGGCCGCTCTTCGATTTGAAGCACGTGGGCTAGCACGGCACGACACGACATAAACGGGCCGGCACGCGGCCCGACATGGGCACGACATGGAACGATTAAATTAGAGGGGCGGACATCTTTTTATAGGGAAAAAATTCAATTTTCAGAATAAATTAGCGCTTTAATGACTAAATATAGCAAAACAACTCTAAATTAACACAAATCACACTTAAAATAGCCTAATTACGCCCCTAATTACCCTCCAACGCTTAAAATCCTGCCCTCCCGCTCCACAAATTCGAAAAACAGCTTCGCCCCACTCCCCCGCTCCTCCAAGGCCCACCAAATATTCGAATTTCAAAAAAACATGCCACTTTAGTCGGGCCAACCGTGCTAGGCCAAAATTGGGCCATTCGTGCCGAAAGAGACCCGTCGGGCCACAAACAGTCTGCTGGGTTGTGCCCCTCAGCGAAACCAGACCCATGGACTCGCCCAGCACGACACGAATAAGCCGGCTGTATATGGGCCGCGATTTTTTGGCACGTGTCGGACCGTGCCAGGCAGCCCGTTTAGCCAGGTATTTGTAGTGCCGGACAACCCGTTTGGCCCGTTTCCGCAGTCGATATTGTAGTGCCGCGGGCGGCCCATTTGGCCCGACACGGCCCGACACTCTAGCTTCAAATCACAACGGATTTCTGAGCAAAAACGAATGTCCACTCCCCGCGGCACTACAATATCGACCGGTCTGCCACGGGCAAAATGAACTACAGTGACCACAAGTCCAAACAAATTCACAGACTGCACCTCTGGTGATTTTTTTTTCGAAAACTAACCTCTTTCTGTAGCGCCCAACAACAAGGCGCTACACCCTTCTCTGTAGCGCCCAAGGGCTAGGTGCTACAGCCCTGCCTGCGTGGCACCCGTGGGGCCTGCCACCTGCGACGCAGCTGCCCGCGTGGCACTTGGAAGGTGGACCCAATTCGTGGATGTGTAGAGCCTAGGCACAAGGCTCTACACATCGAGTGCACTAAGTCGCGCGCGACCCGACCCTCCTCTTTGTATCTCTCCAGTACCGAAACGGAACAGAAGAAAACTTGGAGCTCCATGGCGTTTCCTCCTCCCCCTCTCTAAATCTTCCTCAAATCCATCCCCATCTGAAGGAAAAGTGGAGGGATTTGCTTCCCAAGTACTTTGCCCAGGTATTCCCTCTCTGATCCCCTCTTTTCATCCATAAAATTTCTAGATTTGGCCTCCATATAGCATTTTCGGTGCAACCCTGGTTTTTAGTTGGATTTGATTTTGGTATGGAATAATGACTTGTTTGATATCTTTAGCATTAGGGTAGCTATAGTTTCCATTGGTAACAATTTAGTAGGTTATTTTATTTTAGAAACCAAATTTGTATGTTAGATTATTTGGTTGTTGCTATGAAAATGTGTGGAAACTTTTTGTGCAATTAAAGGGATACTCACAATGATTTGAAATATGTAGGATAGTGTGGTTACTCGATGATTTCTATGATGTTAAACACCTCTTCTGTATGATATCGGAGAAGAGGATGGTAATATGATTATTTGTGCACTTTAATGTTTCAAATGTCGTGCTCTAGCAAATGTGTTGGATATGTTCTAACTATTTAACTTGTATGTTTTCAGCAACTTAACCCTTTGAAGATTCGGTATCATGGGGTCTCCGGCTCTAAAGAGATGCCGTATGATGAGCGGTACACTCCGTACATCGAGATGGCCGGGCTCCTCCCTTTCATCCAACTTGGTAGCCGGTCGACCCCAAACTTCAACGCGGGTACACTTACCTCTCTCATCGACCGGTGGAGGCCCGAGACACACAGTTTACACCTCCGTACCAGCGAGATGACTATCACACTTCAGGATGTTTCCATGATCCTTGCACTTCCTATTGAGGGGAAGCCTGTAGCTATGGACACCGATTGTGAAGGGTGGCGTCAGCAGATGTTTGATCTTATTGGTGATGTTCCACCGGAGCCTGTTGACCCAAGTAAAGCGAGAGTCTTAGCCGGCGCTCCTTACTCCTGGATAGTACATCAGTAAAAACTTTGCCCTGAAGGAGCTGACTTGGTCAAGACGTACGCTCGCGTGTACATGTGGTATGTTATTAGTAGGTGTCTCTTTGCTGGCGGCAATGGGAGGAACGCTCCATGGATCTGGCTAAAGGCGTCGACCGTCTTTGACTATGGATGGAGCTGCGGGAGTGTTGCACTTGCCTACTTGTATCGGCAGGTAATAAATTGGTAAATTATAATGTGTTTGTTGAAATCCATTTTGAACATGTACTGACTTTGTTTGCCATTATGTGCAGGTGGACGATGCTTGTCGTAGGACTACGGCCCAATGCGGAGTTGGTGGTTCTATGCTTCTACTCTCCGTGTGGAGCTGGGATCATATACCAGTTGGACGTCCGAGAGAAATAAATTATGTTGATTGGGCAGCATATGTGAACCACCTTCTACGTCCCGTAACTTGGGCTTACAAGTACGGCATTGTATCAGAGGCTCACGGCGATACAGAAAACATGTATAGACTGTAAATGAATGAGTTGGATGCGCTTACTCCCGAGCAAGTAAGTATTTATCCTAAAATGACTCGTCCACATTTTTTGTATCTTCCTTCTAATTGATGTCGACGTGCTATGCTGCAAGTGGATTGGGAGCCTTATGGAAGGGGGAACGGTTTTGGTGTCTTGCGTACTTACGCTTTGAACCCAATGTGCACGGCAGAACAAGGTTTATGGCTTATGCGGTGCTCGTTGATATGCAATTGGGCGATTGAGTTTCACTTGCCACACCGAGTGATGAGGCAGTTTGGGTTGTTTCAGGCTCACCCGCCAGAGTGGAAGGACACAGACAAGCTGCTTCATGAGTAAGATTGAATGACATATGTTGCGTTCACAACTCTTTTTTTTGTTTCTATTTGTTGATATGACTCCCGTGTTGGTATCTTGACATGCAGGTTGGACCGGAAAAACAGAGGAAGGTGACAAATTGGGCGAGACACCATAAGAAATATATAACCGAATTCGAGCTATGTGTGGAGGAAGCTAACAAGACTGGATGGGGCAGGAGCGTGATGAAGGAGCATTGTCCAATTGCTTTCAACAACTACATTCGCTGGTTTCTTGAGAATACTCGCGTGGAGATATGCCCACCGGCTTTTCAGGAGGAGATATTAGAAGAGCCCATAGTGTTTGACGAACTTGCTCAAATTCAATACAACAAGATCGTTAGGGAGGGCCACCAAACAGATTTTTCTAATGTGCTCAACTTTATGGTAATTTTAACTTACTCGTTCTCTTTCCACCTTTACCAATTATATTTTTCTAATGTGTTTTTCTTTTTACCTAGAATGCACGGAGATAAAGAAACAAGCTAGTGAAAGCGAAGAATTGTTGGAGACCACGCCGGGTGGAGAAAAAGGCGAAAGTATATCTCGAGGCTTTGTTAAGGTAAAAAAATACTTTACTAGCACGAGATGGCCTACATTCTTATTTTCCAATGCTTTGTTTGACATCTCCCTCACAACCATTCAGCGCTCCGGCCAACGCTTACGCCGGCTTGCCAACCTAATTGGTTGTCGTGACCCCGAGTACAACTCACCATCGCAATCAAGGTCCAAGTCTCCTTCTGACCCCGTGGATAATACGGACGATGAGCTTGAGGACGAGACTAACTCTGCTGATGGGGTATGACCTTAACCACGTACACTTTTTTTACCTATATTGTGTGCATGTCTTTTTTTTAAGCTTAACAATATACTTCTACTTGTTTCGAAGGCGAGAATTCCGGATGACATGACATTGCGGCAGGCTAAGCAACGGTCTGCTTACATGCTAAGGAAGAAGACCGGAATTCACTGGTACACACCAGATGACTGGGTCAACAAAGGAAAGGATCAACATGTTGAGGAGGAAAGGCCACGGAGGTCAGCTACGGTTAGGAGGATGAGGCTTATCAAGGATGACGATGATGATGATAAGGCCGATGAGGAAGAAGAGCAGCCGGCACCAGTGAGGAGGGACAAGATTCCTACGAAGAGGGGTCGTGCACGAAAGTAGAAGACTTCCCCGGATATGTAATGAACTTATTGTAATGGACTAGTAGTGAAGTCGCCCCTCTACCTATGTTGTTATGTTCGAACTTATTGTAATGGGCTTGTACCTCCCTTGTTATGTTTGAACCTCTTTTGTTAAGTTTGAATATGGTTGAGAATTCTTCTATATGTATGTGAACAATTTTTCATCGTTTTTTAATTCACTCAGCTAAGAAACAATGTAACAGAAATGTGCAGAATGAAATGAAAAACTGGCATGTGTAGCGCCTAGTCACTATGCGCTACATGCCCATTTTTTTTGCGCTAATGTACAGACACTGTCTGTTCTTCAGCGGACGATAATAATTTTGTGCATGTAGCGCCTAGGCAATGGGCGCTACAAATGTAATTCTTTTTAGCCCGAGAGAAAGCGAGAGCAGCCACGAGCAGGCAAGCTCGAAATTCGCTAAGAGCGCTACACAATGACTTAGCGAATTTTGAGATTGCCTGCTCGTGGCCGCTCTCGCTTGCTCTCGGGCAGCTAAATATATTTTTACATCTGCAGCGCCCATTGCCTAGTCGCTACATGCACAAAAATATTAGACCCCACTAAAGAACAGACAACCTATGTACTCCAGCGTAAAAAACTGGACATGTAGAGCCTAGTGACTAGGCGCTACACATGAAAATTTTGACTTTGCCTGCTCTCGGTTGCTCTCAGTGAGTATTTTTTTTTGCATATGTAGCGCCTATCTACTGGGCGCTACATGTGCAAAAAAGTAAAACAGTAAGGTTGAGTTCATCAAAGAAACATCTTCATTCATCACAGAAACAGAAACAACAAATTTAACGGTTCCACCTAGTTCACAACAAGGTTAAGAGAACATAGTTCTACATAGTCCACGAGCATACTTCCACAAGGTTCAAAATAAGACCGATATGCGACAAGGTTCAAAATAAAGAGACATAGTAGATGAAGTTCACAACCACATTAGAGAGCATAGTTCACAACACATCAAGTTCACATAGAGCATAGCTCTACTATGTAGAGGAAGGTCCCTTGCCCTTCTCCTTCCTCTTAGAAGTGCTTTTTTTCCCCTCCTCCTCTTCCCTTGCAAGGCGAGCCTCTCGAAGCACCCTCTCCCTAAATATGTTGCTCTCCCTCTCTCTCCTTGCGGCCTCCAAAGCCAAGCATTTCTTCCATCTCTCTTCAACATCTTTTTGACGTTGCTCCACCGCTTTTCAATCTTTTTCTTCTCACGGTCCCAATACTAACTCATTTGGAACCTGCTCTCCATCCTCTCTTCAAAATCTTTATTTTCCTTCCTCGCATGTTCCTTAGCACGTTCCTTAGCATCTTGCTCTTTCACCCTCCTCAAACCCACCTCCAAAAAGTTCGTCTTCTCGCCTTCGTCGTCTGAGTCATCCACCCATTTCATTGGTGCCTTGTTGGGTTGAGACGCCGCCATACCTACAAAAGATATAAGTTAGTAAGAAGGCAAAAGTAGAAACAATATTAATGCAAAACTAAAAATAATGTACATACGGATATGGTCCATGTAGGTATCCTATTATACTCTCTCTTTTACCACCGCCATGGCTTCCATAGTCACCACGTCCTCTAAAAGCACCATGGCCTCTCGGAAGGCCAAGTTGCCTCCCTCTTTGTTGTCTAGGAGCTTGTTGCCTCACTCTATGTTGCGTTGGAGCTTGTTGGCTCGAACCTTGTGTTGTTCGAGCTTGTTGGCTACTAGAATCTCGTTGGCTCACTCTTTGTTGTGTTGAAGCTTGTTGGCCACTAGAAGCTTGTTGGCTAGGACCACAAGGTTGGCTAGGAGTACCATGTTGGCTGTTTCTTAGTTGGCTACTAACATGTTGGCTTGTGCTTGCTTCATTTCCATTTGCTCTCTTTCCTTGGGTGCATGTTCTTGAGTTGTGCCCTAAAACATTGCACTTCCCACAACGTGTTCTCTCACGAGGCTCTTGGAAATGGTCATTGCGACATTCTCTTCCACCACGGCCCCAACCGTCCATGTCACCCCTAAAACGCTTTGCCTTCCGTCTTCCTTGTTTGATCACCTTCCATATCGGATCGGGCCATAGTTGAATTCCATGATACTCCGGCCATTGTGATCGGTCAAGGTACGGATGAAATCTAGGATCCCATGTTTTCTTGGTTGTCACAATAGATATTTCGGAATGTCTCACCGTGAGTGGGTGATTAATATCCACATTTCGAGTACGAGCCACCGTTAGCAAGTGACAGCAAGCGAGATGCAACAACCGTGGCCTTTCGCATGTGCAGTCACAATTCTTGAGAGAGACCTTGAACACCCGACCTCCATGTTAGACACCATCGGCCGTGGTTCCTCCGGGCTTGTTAACTTGGTAAATCAACTCCTCGTTATCATAAATTGTTGCTATTTGGGAGTCTGCCTTCCTTGATTCAAATTGCATGAAACTATCAACGTTTGGAGGAAACTCATACTTGTATTTGTGCTTATTGTATCCCATAATCTGCTTATCTGTTTCCTCTGAGTACTTCAGAAAATACTCGTTCAACTTGGTGAATGTGTACTCAACTATTGCGGTCATGGGCAAAGCACGCGCACCCTTCAAAACCTTGTTGAAGCATTCTGCCATGTTGCTTGTCATTTGACCATACCTACAGCCATCTTCATCAAACGCTCTTGCCCACTTCTTGGTAAGGTGAATGTGTCTATTCAGCCACTCTTGCCCACCGGCGTTGAGGGATCTATTAGCCAGCAGTTTATTGTACAAATTTGCAAACCGCATTTCGGAGAAACCATACAACAATCTTGAAAAACATCGGTCAACTCCTTGCTCCCACATGTCCTATAGAAGTTTGAACAGAAATGCCTCACGCACCATTTATGGTGCAAAGGAGCATGGCCGGGAATGTCAATATCAACCGCATTTAGAATTCCTTGATGGCGATCCGAGATGACAAATATTTCCCTTTGAGGCAACAATACCTTGGTCCTCAAAAGATGAAAGAACCATGCCCAGTTAACATTGTTATTCGCATCCACCAAAGCAAAAGCCAATGGCACCAAACGGTTATTGGCATCATTTGCTATTGCAACAAATAGAGTGCCCATGTATGGACCGGTCAAAAACGTTCCATCAACGGAGATGACCGGTGTACAATGTTCAAAAGCGCTCACACATTGCTCAAATGCCCAAAATGCACGGCCAAATACCCGGAAAGTCTTTCCGTTGAGGATCCTTGTTTTTCCCAAAAAGGCTCAACCACATGAACCATCCCGGGGTTAGTGGCGGCCATGGCTCCCAACAACCTTGGGATTCGGTTGTATGCTTCCTCCCAGTCACCGTACAACATCTTGAATGCGGCTTGCTTCGCCTTCCATGCCTTCCCGTACTTGACCTTGTAGTGAAAAAGGTTCTCCACAAGTTCCATGACACTCTTAATACTCATCGTTGGAAGTGACGAGATGGAGTTGGAAAGCCTATAAGCGATGACCTCGGAGGTGAGTTGTCGGTGGTCTTGATTCACTTTCTTTCCATCGACACTCTTGCCATCAAGCTTCTTGCCTCGGCACATGTGAGTTGCCGCACAACTGGATATGTGCCATTCGGACCCTTTTTTGAATGGTTTTGCACGCACAATCCATGGACATCCATCCTCAAAGCAAGCAACCGTGTAACACTTCGTTCTATCCGAGTGTACAACTCTAAACGGACGATGGTACTTCACCGAGTACTCTTTGATCCATATATGAAATTCCAACAACGTTGGAAACTTCAAACCGGGATATATCCCACTCCCCACGTGATTCATATCCCGGTAAGAAGTTGGTCTAGCTCCGAGCACTATACCCTTTCCACCATCCACCGTGGCTTCATCCGCAAGACTAACACCACGAAATAACGGAATCCGATGATCCCGTCCCAATACCTTCTTGAAAGCTTTCGCCTCCTTCGCCGTGAACCCCTCCTCATCAACTTCTTCATTCGGACCCTCGTCATCCGACCCCGATGCATAGCATTGATAATATGGTATGTCATGATCCATAGTCTCTTGCACATAATATGCGTCCAAATCTCCAAGATTGTTGTCATGGAGTTCGACTCCATTCTCATTAGCCTCATACTCATCATCCTCATACTCACTATTTCTCCTCAATTCCTCATCTTGGTTATTTCTAATGGGGCTCAAAGTTTTCCTCACTTCATGTTGGGTGGAAGGAGGTTCAAAGACTACGTCTAGGTTCGTGAGTGTTGGACTCGCAGCATGAAATGGGGAGGCACAACGGTTCAAGTCCAAGTTCATACGAGCATCAACCTTTTTAGTGGCAAATGACTCGAGAGACTTGTCTAGTGACTCGGCCACTGTAACATCCCAAGTCTGAAAAATAGCCTTTAGAATGTTTTGCTCTCTGTTATTTTATGTTTTGCATCATGGCATCATGTTGATTGCATTTGTTTTGTTTGTTTTCCATTTGTTTTCCTCTGTTTTCATTTGTTTTCCAACTGTTGTCCTTTGTTTTCCTTTGTTTTCTATTTGAATTTCAAACCAAAATTCAAACCTTTTGTTTCATCCTTGTGATGTTACAATTTCCAAAGTGAGAGTTCAAATAAAAACAACCAAATTGCTTTCATTTTATTCAATGTTGATCACTCATTAAAATTGTGGGCTTAATCAAACAAATGATTTTCAAATCACCTTCAAGTTCAAATCAATGCATCAAGCAGAACCAATTTGAACTTATGAATTTAATCAACTAATTTAATCAAATTGAATCATAGGGGTCACCCTAATAAAAACATGGTTTTCATCAATAATTATTTAATTATCAAATTACCCAAATTCAAACCAATTCTCAAATCAATACCTTTTGAAACCTTAAGTTCACCACCCTATTTGTAATCTTTAATCACCTTAATCTTAGGGGTAAACCCTATAAAAAATGTTTGTTTTCAATAAGGTTTAATTCATATTAAAAATCCTTTCAAATATTGGTTTAAGTAACAAACAACAATTAAATTTGTAAACTTTGTGAAAACAAAAGCTAGCTTTTGGTTGCTATTAACCTAATAAGCCTAAACTAAATTTTCTAACATTTTTACTAACATAAACATCATGTTTTCTTCCAAAACCGATTTCTACAAAAAAAAATCAGAAGAGACAGAAATAATAAAAGGCAAAGGGGCAGCAGCTAAACCTAATCTATCTAAGCCCAGCCCAAACTCATTTCCCTTGGCCCAGTACCCTTCCCTGTCGTCCTTCTTCTCCCTCACGTGTCACCTCCTGTACGTCTCCATCGGAGCCGCTCGATCACCTTCTGCCCTCTACGATTGCCGCCGTACCAGTACCTCTTCCCCATAAAACTCACCACCGATCCCCCCCCTGCCTAACCTAGAAACCCTAGCTACCCCTAGCGCCGCCGATCGCATCCTCTATCCTCCCTCCTCTCTGCTAGCTTCCCTCCCTCTGTTCATGTCTGAACAACCACCGTGAGCTCGTTCGTCAGAACCTGCCGTCGCCGTCGCCTCCACAACCCTCCTCGCGACGCGATGACCGTGGGAACGGAAACGGCACGCCACGGTCATCCCCGTCATGGAAGGCCAGGGCTGGAGATGGACTAGGGAGCTCCTGCGCCGCCGCGATTCCGGCGGACGCACATGTACGTGCGCTTCCAACCTCGACCTGCGCCTCCTTCGTCGCCAGCGGGCCGTCCCCGCGACGCCAGGACCCCCCCCGGTGAGCACGCCTCCAAGCCGCTTTTCCCCTTTTCCCTGGTGGACGCCCCGCTGCGCACCACCGTAGCGGCATCGCCGGCCGTCGCTGCTGCTGTCTCTGCTCGGTGCGACAGCAGCACTGTCGTCAGTTTCGTCAGGTTGTAGATAATCCCGCAGATCTACTACAAAAACCATTCGGGCCTGTACGTTGACAGATGTGAGACCAGCCCAGTGGCTCGGTCCTTGGCTCGAACGCGCAAGGGCGCGAGTTCGACTCCCGCGGTGCAAAGCCCCTTTTTGGGCCATTTATCTCCACACTATGCCTGGCCCCACCTGTCATTAACAGTGGAGGTCCAGTCAGCACCCCAGCCATCCCAGTCAGCGCCACCGTGTCCCTGGACCCACCCGCTAGCGGCACTGGGTCAGTACACGCTGTGTGAGAAAAGTCCAAACACGTTTCTGTTTTATTTTCTATCTCTTTTAAAATGGCAGAACTAATCCCTAAAATACAAACTTTAATAACTTTTAATATAAAACTCTTATAAATAAAAGTTATATATGTTTATTGCTCCAAATTTCTAATCTTGCCAAATAACTCATTTGTATTCTGTTTTGAGTTTTCAAAATGCATTTAAAATTCAAATTTGAATAATTCAAATGTAATTTGTAATAATTCATAAGTAATTCATGCTATTTTCCAAATAAGTCCAATAAAATATGTTTTTCACCCCTTTTTGAATATCCTATTCAAATATAAAATTTGTTTTCTGGTTTGAATAATTTAAATTGCCTAAACAATTTAAATCTTGTTTAATTCAATTAAAAACTTGTTTAATATTGTTTAATTCATAATTAAATAATCCAAAGTCCAATTTCAAAATGTGAAACATGTAATCCAACTAAAAATTTGATAACCCTTTCAAATATAAACTTTGTTAATTGTTTTGAGCATTTTAACTTGATGAAAACAATCACTACTTGTTTAACACCATTAAGTAACAATAATTGGCTAACCTTATCAATGTTTTCTAAAATGGTTAACTATCATTTCAAGTGCATTTAATATTGTTATCTTCTTGTTCTTCATCATGCATGCATCATGCTAACTCACCTACACCTGATGCTTAGTGGTAGAACAACTAATTCAACCATAAGGCATGGGTTTGCCATATGCAATCTTTGCATATGGAATCCATTTAAACTTGTGTATCATATCCACTAGTTTACTTTGTTGCATCTATTAACATGACATGCATCATATTTGATTGTGCACTATGCCATGATAATGATTGCTTATCTTTCTGCAATGTCTGTTTTCTTCTTCTCGGATACACGACGACGTTGAGACCGACGATACTTAAGACACCCCTTCTAAGGAGTTAGCTCAGTACCAGGCTACTGGGTTTTGCAGGCAAGTTATCACTCACATGAACCACTGTGTTCCTTTCAACATTGGTTACCGATACTTTCCGTTGTTCTTTTCTGCTAAGCCGTAGTAGTAGTTGTTTCTGTTACGAACCTATCACATGAATTCCTTAACCCTGATATTGCCTCATCTCCCTTCCTACAACCCATTGTTTGAGCCAGTGTCTTACTAGCATGCTTAGGTTGTTTTGCTCGAGTCTGTTACCCGTTACCTTCAGTTACTATTTCATTATGTTCTGGGGGCTCGATGTTTAATCAATCAATCATGATACTGCTAAATAATAAATTTGATGATAAGGCACCGGCAGGAGGCCCATGAGAGGTTTTGGAGCCTGCTAGTGTCGACCCTAATAGGAAAAGGGTCTTGTCTACTGATCCATGATGAGCGCACTACCCGCATTTGGGAAGCGAGTATGGGCGCCCCCCTCAACTTGACCTGATTCGCATCTCGTCCAAATCGCCTCATTTAGTTCGTGTTTTCCATTTGCCGCATGCATGTTTTTGCGAGCCCAGCGCAGGGTGGAACTTTTGTAGTCGGCATATAGGGGGACACGGTCTTAGAGTGCTATGATGGTCCATTTTCTTCTGGGCTTGATTAGCCGTGCGCCCAAGGTGCTTTGGGCTTGATGCGAAGAATGGTTGGTTGTGTTGAGTACCCCGCTTGGTGGAAGGGCCTTTCCATCTGGCGGGTTATTCATGAGTGTACGGCCAAATTGGTGCAACCCTGCAGGGATAATCTTCTCGAGAAGCCGTGTTTTCCGCGGTTATGGATTACTTGGTGAAAGTACTGGCTAACAAGTACTCAGGACAACTTCAACATAATGATCAATCATGTTTCACCCAATGATTAATAACCTGACTAGTAATAGGCTTATTGACACAATAATTTGAACCATCATTATTACAACTGTGTGAGTTATCCTCGGATTGCTTCTTTGGATAAGGGACGAGATCCAGGATGGGTTTGTTTGAAGTTATCTTTCAGTTGGTTACAATCCTCGATCTTATCTCCTTTCTGTTAGCCGGAAGTGGTAGAATCTCTGTAGTTGGTTTAGTGCAGCCAGTTGCAGCATTTTTATATCCCCTCTTTCCGTTGAACCCAAGGCATCTGTGCTTGGTGTTGACGGGTTACACTTTGGTGAACTGTGAGTCTTGCTTGCCAGTACGTTTATGTACTGACCCCTTTGGGGCTGTGGTTTCCGCAGACCTACGTTTCCAAGGATCTACATGGTGGCTACTACGTGGATGACGAGACTGCTGACGAGTAGATAGCGGACCCGGGCAGGATCCGAGACTTCGTGGATGGGCTCCGTCTGTTTGTTTCCGGCCTCTTAGGCCTATTTGGTTCTTGTCTGTACTCAGACATGTTGAATGCTTCCGCTGTATTGTAACGATGTATTGTTGGGGCACGTGCCCTCTGAATGATTGTATTTGCTATCTGCTCTAATGAGAGCTATTTGCAAGTTATTTCAATCTTTTGTGTCGTAGAGATCTGTTGTGATATCACTTGTTAAACACCGTTGACGTACCATGTGTGTATGGTTTGAAGTACGTCGACGGAAGTGCCTTTGATCTCTAGTGGATAGTTTACATCGACGATGGAATAGCAGGGCTTGTGTTGTCGCGCATAAGCGCAGGCCTACCAGGAAGCTGGGACGTGGGAGCAGTTATGCCCCATAATCCAAGCATCTGCTATCCAGTTCGTATGGTGAGTATCCCTAGAAATCAGGGTGCGACAAATGGTATCAGAGCCTGTCTGCCTGTAGGATCCTTTTTTTTACTTGTCGCAGTTGAGTCTAGAAACTATTTTGTAGCTATATAGGAAAAATGAAACGTGAGAGTAGGAATTCTGTTCTTTTTCTTCTTTCCCCACCCTCCCTCCCTTTTCTGGTAAGGAAGTGCAACGTTGATTTCTCCCTTCTCGTCTAAACTTTCAAGTTAGGATTTCACGTGTTTTGGGTTCTCCATAGTACCTCAGGAATCTTGTTCTCGTTTTTACCGGTGTTGCTTCGTTATCCTGTTCTTCTCAACATCCTAACGTCCGTTGAAATCTTGTTGTTGTTTTCCACTTCAATTCTTCTACCGGCGTCTAATCAAAACTTCCTCGTAAACTCTTGTCCAGCTAAAGTGTTATTTGATACCGGAGCATCACATTCCTTTGTGTCAACAATCTTTTCCACAACATACAACCCAGTTCTGGTTCCACTAAGCAATCAAATCACTGTTCACTCCCCGGGATCTCAAATGTTGACTTCCAAGATAAGTAAGAACAATCCAATTCTAATGGGAGGCCACATATTCCTCGTTACTCTCATGTTGATGATTCTGACATTGATATTATTCTTGGTGTTCCATTGATGTCAATAACTCTGTTCCAACCTTATTACAGATAGTCTATTCTCAAAATGCATCAAATTCTATTCAGCTATACACCCTCAATACAAAAACCTCTCCCTTTACTTGAAAATGTTCCGGTGGTTTCCAAATTCCCTGACATCTTTCCAGAAGAGTTGCCAGGAATTCCTATTGTTTTCAACTTCCAGTTAAACTATCCAATGTGCACGATGTGTTTCACGTATCACAGCTCAAGAGGATCTTCCCAAGAAGTTTCCGGACCTTTTCTTTTCTCAGTAGGAATCTCGGGGCGCGATTCCTTCAAGGGGGGCGTTTTGTAACATCCCAAGTCTGAAAAATAGCCTTTAGAATGTTTTGCTCTCTGTTATTTTATGTTTTGCATCATGGCATCATGTTGATTGCATTTGTTTTGTTTGTTTTCCATTTGTTTTCCTCTGTTTTCATTTGTTTTCCAACTGTTGTCCTTTGTTTTCCTTTGTTTTCTATTTGAATTTCAAACCAAAATTCAAACCTTTTGTTTCATCCTTGTGATGTTACAATTTCCAAAGTGAGAGTTCAAATAAAAACAACCAAATTGCTTTCATTTTATTCAATGTTGATCACTCATTAAAATTGTGGGCTTAATCAAACAAATGATTTTCAAATCACCTTCAAGTTCAAATCAATGCATCAAGCAGAACCAATTTGAACTTATGAATTTTAATCTAATTTCAAATTGAATCATAGGGGTCACCCTAATAAAAACATGGTTTCATCATAATTATTTAATTATCAAATTACCCAAATTCAAACCAATTCTCAAATCAATACCTTTTGAAACCTTAAGTTCACCACCCTATTTGTAATCTTTAATCACCTTAAATCTTAGGGGTAAACCCTATAAAAATGTTTGTTTTCAATAAGGTTTAATTCATATTAAATCCTTTCAAATATTGGTTTAAGTAACAAACAACAATTAAATTTGTAAACTTTGTGAAAACAAAAGCTAGCTTTTGGTTGCTATTAACCTAATAAGCCTAAACTAAATTTTCTAACATTTTACTAACATAAACATCATGTTTTTCTTCCAAACCGATTCTACAAAAAAAAATCAGAAGAGACAGAAATAATAAAAGGCAAAGGGGCAGCAGCTAAACCTAATCTATCTAAGCCCAGCCCAAACTCATTTCCCTTGGCCCAGTACCCTTCCCTGTCGTCCTTCTCCCTCACGTCACTGTCACCTCCTGTACGTCTCCATCGGAGCCGCTCGATCACCTTCTGCCCTCTACGATTGCCGCCGTACCAGTACCTCTTCCCCATAAAACTCACCACCGATCCCTCCCCTGCCTAACCTAGAACCCTAGCTACCCCTAGCGCCGCCGATCGCATCCTCTATCCTCCCTCCTCTCTGCTAGCTTCCCTCCCTCTGTTCATGTCTGAACAACCACCGTGAGCTCGTTCGTCAGAACCTGCCGTCGCCGTCGCCTCCACAACCCTCCTCGCGACGCGATGACCGTGGGAACGGAAACGGCACGCCACGGTCATCCCCGTCATGGAAGGCCAGGGCTGGAGATGGACTAGGGAGCTCCTGCGCCGCCGCGATTGCCTCCGGCGGACGCACATGTACGTGCGCTTCCAACCTCGACCTGCGCCTCCTTCGTCGCCAGCGGGCCGTCCCCGCGACGCCAGGACCCCCCCCGGTGAGCACGCCTCCAAGCCGCTTTTCCCCTTTTCCCTGGTGGACGCCCGCGCGCACCACCGTAGCGGCATCGCCGGCCGTCGCTGCTGCTGTCTGCTCGGTGCGACAGCAGCACTGTCGTCAGTTTCGTC
Organism: Alopecurus myosuroides; assembly: GCA_028641055.1. Lineage (NCBI taxonomy): Eukaryota > Viridiplantae > Streptophyta > Magnoliopsida > Poales > Poaceae > Alopecurus > Alopecurus myosuroides. Next base: position 661,856,477 of record CM054057.1, read on the forward strand.
AGGTTGTAGATAATCCCGCAGATCTACTACAAAAACCATTCGGGCCTGTACGTTGACAGATGTGAGACTCAGCCCAGTGGCTCGGTCCTTGGCTCGAACGCGCAAGGGCGCGAGTTCGACTCCGCGCGGTGCAAAGCCCTTTTTGGGCCATTTATCTCCACACTATGCCTGGCCCCACCTGTCATTAACAGTGGAGGTCCAGTCAGCACCCCAGCCATCCCAGTCAGCGCCACCGTGTCCCTGGACCCACCCGCTAGCGGCACTGGGTCAGTACACGCTGTGTGAGAAAAGTCCAAACACGTTTCTGTTTTATTTTCTATCTCTTTTAAAATGGCAGAACTAATCCCTAAAATACAAACTTTAATAACTTTTAATATAAAACTCTTATAAATAAAAGTTATATATGTTTATTGCTCCAAATTTCCTAATCTTGCCAAATAACTCATTTGTATTCTGTTTTGAGTTTTCAAAATGCATTTAAAATTCAAATTTGAATAATTCAAATGTAATTTGTAATAATTCATAAGTAATTCATGCTATTTCCAAATAAGTCCAATAAAATATGTTTTTCACCCCTTTTTGAATATCCTATTCAAATATAAAATTTGTTTTCTGGTTTGAATAATTTAAATTGCCTAAACAATTTAAATCTTGTTTAATTCAATTAAAACTTGTTTAATATTGTTTAATTCATAATTAAATAATCCAAAGTCCAATTTCAAAATGTGAAACATGTAATCCAACTAAAATTTGATAACCCTTTCAAATATAAACTTTGTTAATTGTTTTGAGCATTTTAACTTGATGAAAACAATCACTACTTGTTTAACACCATTAAGTAACAATAATTGGCTAACCTTATCAATGTTTTCTAAAATGGTTAACTATCATTTCAAGTGCATTTATTGTTATCTTCTTGTTCTTCATCATGCATGCATCATGCTAACTCACCTACACCTGATGCTTAGTGGTAGAACAACTAATTCAACCATAAGGCATGGGTTTGCCATATGCAATCTTTGCATATGGAATCCATTTAAACTTGTGTATCATATCCACTAGTTTACTTTGTTGCATCTATTAACATGACATGCATCATATTTGATTGTGCACTATGCCATGATAATGATTGCTTATCTTTCTGCAATGTCTGTTTTCTTCTTCTCGGATACACGACGACGTTGAGACCGACGATACTTAAGACACCCCTTCTAAGGAGTTAGCTCAGTACCAGGCTACTGGGTTTTGCAGGCAAGTTATCACTCACATGAACCACTGTGTTCCTTTCAACATTGGTTACCGATACTTTCCGTTGTTCTTTTCTGCTAAGCCGTAGTAGTAGTTGTTTCTGTTACGAACCTATCACATGAATTCCTTAACCCTGATATTGCCTCATCTCCCTTCCTACAACCCATTGTTTGAGCCAGTGTCTTACTAGCATGCTTAGGTTGTTTTGCTCGAGTCTGTTACCCGTTACCTTCAGTTACTATTTCATTATGTTCTGGGGGCTCGATGTTTAATCAATCAATCATGCTAATGATACTGCTAAATAATAAATTTGATGATAAGGCACCGGCAGGAGGCCCATGAGAGGTTTTGGAGCCTGCTAGTGTCGACCCTAATAGGAAAAGGGTCTTGTCTACTGATCCATGATGAGCGCACTACCCGCATTTGGGAAGCGAGTATGGGCGCCCCCCTCAACTTGACCTGATTCGCATCTCGTCCAAATCACCTCATTTAGTTCGTGTTTTCCATTTGCCGCATGCATGTTTTTGCGAGCCCAGCGCAGGGTGGAACTTTTGTAGTCGGCATATAGGGGGACACGGTCTTAGAGTGCTATGATGGTCCATTTTCTTCTGGGCTTGATTAGCCGTGCGCCCAAGGTGCTTTGGGCTTGATGCGAAGATGGTTGTGTTGAGTACCCCGCTTGGTGGAAGGGCCTTTCCATCTGGCGGGTTATTCATGAGTGTACGGCCAAATTGGTGCAACCCTGCAGGGATAATCTTCTCGAGAAGCCGTGTTTTCCGCGGTTATGGATTACTTGGTGAAAGTACTGGCTAACAAGTACTCAGGACAACTTCAACATAATGATCAATCATGTTTCACCCAATGATTAATAACCTGACTAGTAATAGGCTTATTGACACAATAATTTGAACCATCATTATTACAACTGTGTGAGTTATCCTCGGATTGCTTCTTTGGATAAGGGACGAGATCCAGGATGGGTTTGTTTGAAGTTATCTTTCAGTTGGTTACAATCCTCGATCTTATCTCCTTTCTGTTAGCCGTGGTAGAATCTCTGTAGTTGGTTAGTGCAGCCAGTTGCAGCATCTTTTATATCCCCTCTTTCCGTTGAACCCAAGGCATCTGTGCTTGGTGTTGACGGGTTACACTTTGGTGAACTGTGAGTCTTGCTTGCCAGTACGTTTATGTACTGACCCCTTTGGGGCTGTGGTTTCCGCAGACCTACGTTTCCAAGGATCTACATGGTGGCTACTACGTGGATCATGACGAGACTGCTGACGAGTAGATAGCGGACCCGGGCAGGATCCGAGACTTCGTGGATGGGCTCCGTCTGTTTGTTTCCGGCCTCTTAGGCCTATTTGGTTCTTGTCTGTACTCAGACATGTTGAATGCTTCCGCTGTATTGTAACGATGTATTGTTGGGGCACGTGCCCTCTGAATGATTGTATTTGCTATCTCTGCTCTAATGAGAGCTATTTGCAAGTTATTTCAATCTTTTGTGTCGTAGAGATCTGTTGTGATATCACTTGTTAAACACCGTTGACGTACCATGTGTGTATGGTTTGAAGTACGTCGACGGAAGTGCCTTTGATCTCTAGTGGATAGTTTACATCGACGATGGAATAGCAGGGCTTGTGTTGTCGCGCATAAGCGCAGGCCTACCAGGAAGCTGGGACGTGGGAGCAGTTATGCCCCATAATCCAAGCATCTGCTATCCAGTTCGTATGGTGAGTATCCCCTAGAAATCAGGGTGCGACAGCCACGGTCTCCTTATATGCAACCCAACGTAGCTCGGAGTTGATACGCAAAAACTTCCAACGAAGGTGCAATCCATGACCCGCGTTATGTCTTCCATCCAACTCTACTTCATCAGTTTGGTCCATCCAATTCAACTCAACTGCAACTTGTTCCAAAACCTCCGCATAGGTAGGACTACGCTCGAAGACCAAGGATATCTCATCCGGGTCCGGTTCCAAATCACCTTTCATGAATGCATCCTTGTCCACATGATGAACATGAACAATTCTCGACATTCCTAAAGTAATGAAGACAATAATGTGGAAAATTATAACAATTCATTTCTACTCATGCCGATATTAACTTATATTCATACTCCTAATCTTTGACCTAACATACTACCCAAACAAAATACCCCCAACCCTAACCCTAACAAATATCTAACCCTAACATATAAGAACCCTAACCCTAACATTTAGGGGACCATATAAGCCACCAACTAGGCAATAAAACCACAAACACCATGCATCATTGGGGTCAAATTGAATTTCTAGGGTTTCCAAGATTGAAAGATAAATCAACCAAAAAAAAAGTTTCTAATGGGTGAAAATAAGGGGAAATGGAGGACATTACCTCTAGGAACTTGTTGGTGACAAGATTCGATGAAGGAACCTTCAAATCGGAGGATTTGAGGGAGGATTTGAGAGGAGAGGGAGGGGAGCCGCCGGGGGAGCCTTTCTCTTCCTCCAAAAACGATAAGTGTTGATTGGGGGCGGGGGAGAGGGGGTCGCGCGTGACTTAGTGCACTCGATGTGTAGCGCCTTGTGCCTAGGCGCTACACATCCACGACTCGGGCCCATCTGCCAGGTGCCACGCAGGCAGCTGCGTCACAGGTGGCAGGCCCCACGGGCGCCACGCAGACAGGGTTGTAGCGCCTAGACCTTGGACGCAACAGAGAAGGGTGTATCGCCTTGCTGTTGGGCGCTACAGAAAGAGGTTAGTTTTCGAAAAATTTCCACCGGAGATACAGTCTGTGAATAGTGTAGTCCATTTTGCCTCTCCCACGTCCAGAGCATGGCCGCTTCTCCCGCCCATACGTCCAAAAAATTCCCACCCCTTCTCCCGCCCAAACAGCCAAAAAATTCCCCCCACACGGCTCCGCTCCGACCACCCGCGCACGGCGATGGAGGCCGCCGCCGATGACCTCCTCGCCGCCCGCTTCTCCCCGTCCTCCCGCGTCGGCCTCCACTCCCTCTTTGCTGCCTATCTCCAGCCCTTCTCCCTCCACCTGCCCGCTGCGAACCCTAAGCACGCCAAGCCACCGCGGAAGAGGACGACGAAGCAGTCCAAGCAGCAGCCGCCGCCGCCGGCCCCTGACGCGGACGCTGTACGCCCTCTATTGAAGCGGTTCCTCCAGTTCCTCTGTCGCGCGCTCCAGCTCCTCCCGCCGCTCCTCCGCCCCATGACGAACCCTAGCTCGGCGTTTTGGGCCCTGGGGTGGGGGGGGGGGCGACACGGCTGGAGATGCCCTAAATAGTCTATTCAGAGACCCATGAGCGATAGAAGTCACAGACCAATTCTTCATAATGAACGGAATCATGATACTATCGAGCTTAACGAGTAGCTCACGAAACTCGACAACTCGATCATTTAACTCGTTAATAACTCAGTATCAACGAGCAAAAATTGCTGCCCAGCTCGTTCGTTAAGAAAATGAACGGAGTTCAAACGAACCGAGGAGCCGAGCGCTCATTAGACTCGCCAAGTTTCCAACTTTTTGTCCGGCCCTAACAAGCGACCAAGTTGTTTATGAAAAAAATCAACAATTTTGTAATACATGAAGACCTTTCAACAACAGACATTTCTCTACTACATGGCAAACTTTTGAAAAACTGTGGGAAACAATAATAATTTTCTAGCACATGGCAACCTTTCAACAACTAATGGGAAACACTCAGACATTTCTCTAGTACATGGCAAACTTTTGAAAAACTGTGGGAAACAATAATACTTTTCTAGCCATGGCAACCTTTCAAGAACCAGTGCGGAACAGTCAATAATTTTCTATACATGGCGATCTTTCGACAATTAATAGGAAATGAGCAACAATTTTCTAATACATGACGGCATGAGAACCCGTGGAAACAATAAATAATTTTCTAATACATGGCGACCTTTCTAGAACTGATGAGAAACCCTGAACAATTATTTAGTACCCATTCCATTTCTTTTTAGATTGCGTATTAGGTTTGCCAAAAATCAAACTTCCTAAAGTTTGACTAACTTTATAGAAAAAATTATCAAAATTAACAATACCAAGTTAATATTATAATACCAAGTCAATATCGTACGATTCATGATGAAATATATTTTCATATTATATCCATTTGATACTTTAAATATTTATATTTTGTTTTATAAATTTGGTCAAAGTTTAGAACGTTTGACTTGATAATTCTAATACGCAGAGTAAAAGGAAACGGGGAGTACATGACAACCTTTCAACAAATAACATGAGACCTTTTGGTACTTGGTTTTAATTTATCTATTTCCTGGGCACTAATTCCCATTGCTGGCTAAACTATTGTACTACTAGCGCGTCATAATTACTGTACTCATTTTCTCATCTGATACGGAAAAGTGGGCGCGAAAATGAACAAAAGCTAGCTAGCCAAATGACAAAACAGAAAAGTTGGGAGAACAAGCGACGATTGATCATTGTGTACAGTCAAAGGTAAGATATGCTAGTCACGTGCATGGGCATTTTGAACCGTTGCTTCACGTACCCTCCTATGTAGTACTCCCTCCTTCCTAAATATAAGATGTTGTAGCTATTATTCATGTTGTCTAGATACAGACTAATATGAGTGAACATATACAATAAAAGTTGTCTAGATACATGTAGACATGTATGAATGTGAAAAAAGCTAAAACATCTTACATTTAGGAACGGAGAGAGTACTACTTCAATTCTGACGAATCAACAATCCACGACAAAGCCGTAGCCTCCAATATATCTAGTACTGTCAAAACAGGCACTATCATGCTATCAATTCAAAAAACAAAACAAAAAAAAATTCAAAACATTCTATGAAAAAGCGTCAATATTCATACAGAATGCGCCACCTCCTCTTTTCAGGTCCAAGATCGAAAAGTACATTAGGAAAAAAAAGACACATCCATATGTAAATAGTGTCAATTTTGCTCTTCTCCTTTTTTGATACTATTCATGCTGTGTTCTTGCTGCTGCTGGTGGTACTAGCCTGCAACTGGCCACTGGCAGTGGCAGTTGCAACTGCTACTAATTTGGTGATTATTTTTTAGGGAAATTTGGCGATTCTTGCCCAGTATAAACTACTCCCTCCGTATCTTACACTAAAACATATCTATATACGTGTGGAGTATAACACATTGATGTTACTGATCCCCGCATAAGATTGATTACCAGGTTACGGAGAAAACAACCTACAATATTCCAAAAAGGCAGTGAATGCGGATGAACATGTGAAAAAAAGCAGAGCCATGTACATCAAATTCACACGCATTCTGTACATCTACCAACAAGTGGGAAAAATATCATTTATCTCGCCCCCAATATGCGCATGAACTGTGGCACTTGGTCAGTTCGTTGCGGCAGATAATGCTTCAACATCACAATCAATCAGAACAACGGATCACATGCAGAGAAGGATGGTGGCTTCTTTGGCAGGACAGCAAAGGAACAAGACAGCTTCGTCTGTTGAAACTAGAGCAGGAATCAAGCACCGTTTCACTGTACAGAGAGAGGGCCTTGCCGCGCACATTGCATCGCGTCTCTGGATCGACGACGACGCTGCTAGATCCGGCTTGAGTCCCTGCCGAATATGAACCTGCGGGTCCAGTCAGACACCACCAGCACCCTTGTGCGCCAGCTCACTTGCTTGCTGCTCATGGAAAGAAACAATCTCAGTTGCAGCTAGACATCTCAATAAGGATAAGGCCATGCATGGTTTGTTCTGGCAGAATGGTAGATGGTGAAGTTCATGGTTGTTACCTTGCGTAAACAGAGTACCAGAGCCACTGGGTGCTGTGGCCCATGGAGACCCAGTCGCCCGGGAGCTCCGCGGCAGCTTGCTCGCCGCCCAAGGGTGCGAACTGCCCCAGATGCTTGTACCTTGAATTCAAGGATACCAGGGTATCAAAACAAAACCCAACCAGCTACCACTTCCAGTGAATAGTTTGTGTGAGAAATAGGTCTGGAGCTGATCTATTGAGTTACTTAAATGCAACGTAAGTTACTTCGACGCCAAAGTCCCGCTACTCAGAACAACTGGAGGATGTTCTCTTTAAAACAGCTGTCTTAAGTATTACTGTGAAGACAATAGGTTAGC